>CM052548.1:17196873-17706293 GCA_028533065.1 Trachops cirrhosus | reverse complement strand
CTTGCCCTCCCCCTGTCTATTTTCTATCTACCATCTATGCTACTTATTCTCTGTACCTTACCCCCCGTCTCCTCCTCCCACTCCCCTGTTGCTAACCCTCCATGTGATCTCCATTTCTGTGGTTCTATTCCTTTTCTAGTTGTTTCTTAGTTTGTTTTTGTTTTTGTTTTAGGTGTGGTCATTAATAATTGTGAGTTTGCTGCCATTTTACTATACATGTTTTTTATCTTCTTTTTCTTAGATAAGTCCCTTTACCATTTCATAAAATAAGGGCTTGGTGATGATGAACTCCTTTAACTTGACCTTATCTGGGAAGCACTTGATCTGCCCTTCCATTCTAAATGAAAGCTTTGCTGGATAGAGCCATCTGGGATGTAGGTCCTTGCTTTTCATGACTTGGAATACTTCTTTCCAGCCCCTTCTTGCCTGCAAGGTCTCTTTTGAGAAATCAGCTAGCAGCACCTTTTTTTTTTAAGCCTTGCACCAGTTCCTGGTTTGTCCTGGGACGTAGGTATGCTTGTAGGGCTAGCTATCTTTATGGTTGGCTCTCTTGAAATGTTTAAGCTTTTATTGTTATTAAATTTATCTATGCATATTCTTGTAAGAGCCACCAGGTTTACAAGCTTTGTTAATAATCAGCTGTCATTATCCTTTTCCCCCACCACCCCCAACTCCCCTTGTTCAGGGATAACCATCCACTTTTAATATTTTTAGCTGATTCTGTTAGTATTTACCTCCATATTTCTAAATAACATGTTTATGTTGCTGCTTCTTAACTTTTCCAATTCTGGGCATTATCTCTTGACTTCCCACATGGAATATTAGTACCTAGCACTCTTTCCTTTCTTCCTGATGCCTCATCCTCACAATATAGTTACTTTTATATGTCTGATTAGGTCAACAGTCAGTATGGGCATTATTTTGACTCTGCGTACCATTCAAGGCTAAGTCATGGGATAAGCAGTAATTGCCTGTCCTTTCCAGCACATTTTAAATTATTTATGGCAATTAAAATTATCTAATCTCTTTGTTTCCTTTGTTTTCTATGTTCTTGTCACAGATTCACTTCAAAATTAACATGTCCAAAATGACAGCTTCTCCTAGTCTTGCTTACTTCGATTGCTAAAGTCACGCTTATTTGCTCTTTCCCTCCATCCCTCGCATTTAATCTTAAATCTATCCTCCCACCTCCACTACCCCAACTGGTCCAAGCCCTCACAAGCTTCACTTAAGAAGGTCCGTAACTACTATCTATTTCCTCTTCCGCTTTCCTCCCTGTTCATTCCATTCATCGTACATACAGCTAAGGTCCATCCAAAAATGCAAACTGGACCATACAGTTCCACTATGTGAACTCCTCAATGGATTCTTATTGCATTTCATATAAAAAACATAAAAGGCTCACTCTGCGCCAGGCCCACTGGCCTTTTGTCAGTTCTGGAACACACTAATCCCATCTGGCTACTGAGCTTTAGCTGTTCCTTCTGCTCAGAAAGAATATCCTTCCCAAGCTTTCTTCATTGCTGCCCCTTCTCATTTTGCAGTCACTCCTCCAGGCCATGTCTGCTCTGTTTAAAGTAGGTTCCAGCCCAAACTCTCTATCTCATCACTCTCATTATTCCCTCCATAGCATGAGTAACAACAATTGTGATTTTTTATTTGTTTATTTTGTTCCTCGCAATATAAACTCTTTGAAAACAGGACCTCATCCATTTTGATCTTCAGTGTACTCCCGGCACCCCCTGTCATGCACAATATTTGAAAGAAGTTCAATAATTGATACCCAAGGACTAAGTGTTGGAATGTAAGGAACGGCCAAATGTTGAAGGTTTTTTTTTTTAATTTTAGAAGGAGAAATAAACTGCTATGGTTCCCATGCAGATGTGATAACTATGGTAGTGCAGTTAAGCAGATTCAGAACCGGGGTGAAGAGAAAGGTAGACCAATGATTGCCAAGCACATATAAGGATCCATCCTATCTGATACCTTTGACAGTAACTTGCATGAGAGTAGAAAACATCCCTTTCAGGTCTGCATCTGATATAGAACCAAGGGGAGCAGCAAGAGCTCTGGAAGGCAAAGAGCACTTGGGGTCATCTAAGGCAGCTGGAGTGACATCAGGGTGGGTCTGGAGAGATGCTGTTTGGACTGACAAGGGCAGATTGAACATCTGCTAGGGTCCTGGGAATCATCTAACTGAACAGGAAGGGGAACCAGTGACTTACTAATGGTTTGTGAAGTGTGGTTATCATTTTTTAGCAAGAGCTCATACAAGTTTATTTATGTACTACTCTGCTTACTGTGACTAGGGCCAGCTCCTGCCTGCAAGGAATTCACAGTCTTACTTTTAGCCACAACAGTTGAGATGCAGGCTTCGGACACAGGTGGGTGATGATGTCCCCCTTTGATCCTATGGACCTCATACAGCTGGGACTGCCCACTTCTGGGTGGCATATTTTGGGAAATGTGTTTTCAGTTTCTAGGATTTTCAGAGGTGAGACAACCAGGATATCGAGAATTCCAAAAGTTAGAGCACAAGATAAAAATGATTAAGAGAAATGGAGCTGCATAACCCAGGAAGATTTTGGAAGTGCTATGTCCTAACTAAGACAGTCACTTCAGGACGGTTGTGAGTGACAAGACTGGGATGCACAAGTGAAACCCACAGGGGAGAGACTTCACCCCAAGGGGAGGTGTATTCTAACAAAGATCTACTACTTCTCTAGTCTAATACAAGGATGCTCTCCCTAGCAAAGGGGCGAGCCACTGTTCCTGGGATTTGCAAACACATCCCGCAAGACCTGGAGGAAAACTGCAACATGAGGTTGGTGCCTCGAAGGTGCCTTCTGACTCTAAGGCAGTGATGCTGAGTCGGGGGCAAGTCCACCGAGACCCAGCCAGTGTGAGCCTCTATGTAAAGACAGTTAAGGAGAGCATAAGTTAAGTCACTCTCCTGTTTGTACTAAGATTTACTTTTGTGTGCTTATTCTCTGTGGAAACAGTGGAATTGGTGCCTGCAACATTCCTCATAAAGCCTTCCTATTATCATTGATCAGGCTACCTGGCTGGTGATCATAAATGAATAAACAGATATAAATCCCCAAATAAGCAGACACTCAGTTCTGGTTTTATATACAGCAAATGCTAGTTCTCTCTGCTACATCCTGTGCTAGCAGAGGAGGTTTGAAGTGAGGAGATCATGGGGAACATTTTTCCTAATGAAAGGAAATTATGAATATGTGCTTTCCTGGCAGCCTTTCATACTTCTCACTACCAGCCTCCTCTCCCCTCTCTCCCTCCCCTGCTCACACACATACACGATACGGTTTCTCTCGTTGGAGTCAATTAACATGGCTAAAGTGCATAAACTGATATCTTCATGCCAGCACTCACTCTAAACTTGCCCTGATAAAAATGTTTTTATTAACAACCTAAAAATTTAATGAAAGCCCTATCTTTTATATATATATCCACTGCTCTTTTTACACTAAATTTATAATGAGCCTTTGGGAAATTTCTGAAGTTCTTATACATGGATTAATTCCCATTAATTAACTTAAAGGCTAAAATGCAAATAAAAGTAATTTTGGTCTTTAGAAAGGGCAGGGCTCAAAGTAAAAGAAGAATCCCTGACTCAGGATATTTCCCATGCTTGAGTGAGCTGTGGCCTTCTTCTTGTTTCTAGCTCCCTGCTAAGGCCACCATTGAGCTGCGGCAAGACTTAGGGAAGTTTCCTGAGAGAGTGGGGCCATCGCTCCCTGGTGCATGTCGGGAGCGGCACGCGGTGAGGAAAGACTGGGATGCACGAGTGAAGCACGCAGGTGGGAGACTTCCCCCCAAGGTGGGGCAAAATAAGCAGATTGAGATCTAATCCCAGCTATATCTTATATGACCTTATGAAATTACTTACTTCAACGGGAAAATAAAGAGGTATGCCACAAAAGCAACATAAATGAGCAGTTAATGGTGATTGCGAAGGCATTTTCCTGATTCTATACCTTGCCAACGTTAGAAATAGCTAAGGGATCGGCTGGCCCCACTTAGAAATTGGCAAAAATGGCATTATATCCACTTTCAACAGAAGAAAAATTCAGGAGAAAAGTCAGAGGAGTTCTCCCAAAATACAAAGTTCTGAGATGTGTGAAATATTACAAAAAATGAACAAACAAACAGCTATTATGTCCATGAAGCAAGGATAATATAAATGTTTCCCCAGTCCTGGAATAATTTGAAATGGAGCTGAAGCAATGTTCTTGCTTGGAAAGACACCCCCCCAAATGCACAGCCACACAAGCGCTGCTCAGACATTACAGGAGAACAAATGGTAGAGTCGGAATCTGAACCTGGTATTCGAAAGCTGATGCTTGGGCTGCTGAAGCTTTTCTTCAGCATAATAGCCTCATAGAAGGAAGATGCTGGCAGGCATTCTTCATCAGCTGGCCTCTGGACACTATGCCTCTCTGATTGTCCTGCAGGAAGCTCTGCCACATGAGGGAAAGTAATTATGTGCCCGAGAAAGGCAGAGAATGTACTCAGGATGCTGACCATACAGGAAGGGATTACAAGGAATAGCGCTGGGTTAGAACAAGTTTCTAGCAATCCCCTCTGTCATGGTGGGCGGGCCCCTACACAGCCCAGCGGTTTGCAGCCAACAGGCAAAGGGCTTTCACTGCTTTAGTTTGTGGCCCAGACAAAAAGCAGGCACAGGAGAAAGGGAAGGGGAAGAAGAGGAAACAAGCCAAAATCTTGTGCGCATGACCCGTGGCCACAAACAATGGTGTGGGGATCGCCTGAGGGAGTGTGTGTGGGGGGTAGTGCTGGGGCGCAAGAGGGGAAAAATAGGAATAATTGTAATTGCATAATCAATAAAATATAATTTAAAAAATAAAACTGTTATTAAAAAGCCATAGATTCTACAGATCAGAAACAGACTGTTTTAAGCAGGGAACACAACCTCAGACTTGCTGGACTCAGGCCCTGTGCGGACAGGAGCAGCAGGGAGTTCACGCCTCCAGGGTATCACAGCCAGAGAGCCTTCTGGTGCAGGTGAACCCCCCAGAAAAAAAAGAGGAAACAGAAGATTGGTATTTTTTAAATGGAAAGTAGCTACGATTTAAAATGGTTGCTTTGGGAACACTAGGGAAAAGGAAAACATATACAAGCTTAATTAATAGAATTCAGATGAAAGAGGGGTGAAGCAATTAAATATTCATTATAGATCCCATACAGCCATGATAAAAAAAACTCAATCAAAAGATGCATTAGAGAAACAAAACTTTAAAAATTAGGAATGTGAAAGAAACACGAAAAAGCAAGCAAGTTGTTCAAACTGAAATACAAGTACCTGTACGTGACCAGTGTCCCAGGGGCTTCCCCTGCACCTGAGTGATTTGCAGGTGACAGAGCGGAAATCTGTGAAAGCAAACAGTGTGGGCCATGGCAGATATTGCAAACAAAAACCTGACAAGAGGATATTTCTCTGTTCAATTCAGTTCAGTGGAATCCTTGATTAGCTGAATATAGAAACTTCTGGAATTGAGAAGAAAATAAAACAGACCTGAGGAATAAAAATGAGGACAATAATAACAACTATAAAAATATATTGTAAAACGTGCTCAGGTTCCTGGCAGCATGCCTGGCCTATTTTAAATGTATTATTTACTCCTCATAGCAACACTAAGAAATAGGTTCCATTATCATCCCATTTTATAGGTGAGGATATGAAGATTCAGAGATAAATGTGTTCAAAGTCACAATAGTATTGAGTGGCAGAGACATTTGAATCCTGTATCTGTCTGACTTTAGTATTTGAACTCAAAATCTTTATAAAATTTCAATAAATTTTGTACTGTGTGTGTCTTAAGTTTCTCCCCAAAAACTCTCTATTTCATGTATAGTTAAAATCATCGTCTCTTGTTTTTCTTTTCAAAAGCTGTCCTCCAAAAATAGTAGGTAAACTTAAAACTGTAACATCATCCCACTTGCAGAGGAAGTGGAGTAGGGACACCTAAAAGATCATCTGGGAAACTAAGTAATGAATTTATATTTTAAAAGATTGAGAAAGTTTTTCTTTGATTTGCATTTTTATCTGAGCTAATTGATTCTTTGGAAAACTCCAAGTATTTCAAAGAGCCAGCCTTTTTTAAGGCCAGGCAAATCCTCTCAAGTTTCTTTCCCAGATCGCTCAAACCACATCTCTCTAGCTCTCTCAAAGTATGAATACGTAATCTTCCACCCAGCAAAGGATCAAGTCATACAGTGAGTCACAGCACCTAGAACACAGTGCTTACTGGATGAAAAAGATTGATCTCCCTCCTCCCACCTTCCCCCCAGCTGCTCCTTAGGACTTGCTCTTGCAACAAATCAAAGCATTTGCAAAGCACGCGGTGTTCTCTGTGTGCATTTGATTCAGAGAAGAAACACTCTCCTTTCCCATGATAATCCTCAATCATCTCAAACCACCAAAGGCAGAATCAAGAGAAGATGGACACCCAAAAAGAAAAGAATGTTTCAACTGCAGAGGTTCAAACCATTTTGACAAAAAAGTCTTCCTGGGAAGCTAGACACGACTTCAGGACTTCAGTGTGGCCCCAGATGTGCCCCAGCAATCCCCCGCCGTCCCTCTTCCGTTAGGTAGGGGGAGGAGGAGAAGGGCAGAGCTACCCTACCCTGTCCAGGAAAGACCCAAAGGTCTTAACATTGTCATCCAACCACGGGGTGCTCATGAAATTAAAATGAGGCAGAAGAGTGAAATTCAGCTTGTAGATTCAAAAATTTGAGTGGCACTTTAATCACTGCACAGCACAACCTCCGCGTCTAAGTGTTTACATAAACACTCCTCTCCTGGCCTCTCGGACGGAGATCCTAAACCATCATCTGCCCTTCATGGATCCAACGCCTCCATCACAACTTTGGCTACTTCAGCAAAGAATCCTGCTGATTGAGTAAAAATTTTCAAACTACCAGTGTATTAACTATTCTCAGGAATTAGTATTTTCATGGTCTGAAAGAATTCATCTAATTATTGGGTGATGACAGTGTCTTCATTGACTCTAAGGGACCAAGGAAATCCAGTCTTTTAATCTGTGCCTTTGGCCCTCAAAGCACCTAGTATGCTCTTCCCAAGAATCCATTCCCTCCTCTTCCCCTTGGGAGCCCCTTGACCACTGAGAAGCCATCCTTCCCACTCCCCCAACCACAGAGAAAAGAACAGCACAATTTAATCATCAGTTGTGTACCCCAACCCCCAAAGATACTACTTTTGCCTGTCTACACTTTCTCCAGGAGCCAAAAATAAATGAAGACATTAGCCAGGTTTATTGAATTAAGCAATGAAATATATTCAAGCCTTCTTCCTTCTAGTTCAGCTTATGTTTTTCCTTATGTATTTGCTTATCATTTACTCCAATGCCTTCAAAAGCACACATAAACTAGCACATTAATTTCACAAAATGAAATAGCTATAAAGGGTAAATTTTTTGCCTGAGATTTCAGAAATTCCAAGTTTAACCTCTTTGATGTTCCACCCACCATCCACCATGTTGAGTAGTTCATCACAACCCCCCTTTTTTTCTTATTATATATAGTTTTAATACCCTGAGAAATAAAAATGCTGAACTCTATCTGATATTTTACTGAACTCCTGAACTATTCTGAGTTAAGTATGACAGATACCCTAATGCTTGAGCCAGGGAAGTTGTTCTTCTAGTTCACGCACGAACATTTCCATTAAAAACCAGAGACCTCGGTTCTAACCTTGGCAATGCCTTCTCCACATGATTAATTATTTTTATGCGCACTGCGGTCCATTAGGGAAGTGTCAGCATGCCTTAGGACTCGGATGCTTTTACATGGCTGATTCTGCCCGTTTCATTCTTTCCCCCATCTTCATCCAGCAACATAAAGAATCATGTGCCCTGTACTTTTATTTCGGATGTCGTTAAAGTTACCATGTTTTACATTTTAAATTGGGACTCCATGTAATATTCTTCTCTTGAAGGATTCTATGCTAGTGTCACTGAACTCATTTAAAAATAGAAAGTTAAAATGAGAAAATGTGATCGGTAAAATTTGGAACCACTGTTTAGGAATAATTTGAAAAGAAAATAAGTCACATACAGTCTTTTTGTCATTTGAGGATTGCTATTTGTATCAGTAGCATGATCTGCTTTACATATTCCTATAGGCTACTGAACTATGTTCTTTGGAACTTTTGCCTCTTCCCATTCAGCCCTACTACTGTCACTTCAGAAATATATTATTGAGTTGAACCCCAGGATAATAAGATAATTGGTAAACCTCTTTATGTGAAATGGTGATTTATTACCATGTGAAAGTAAAATGTGTTCTGTATGTTTAGTAGAATATTTACAAAGAAGTGAGAATTTTAAGTGGTATGCTATTAATAGCTTTATAATTGAGTTAAGGAACGAACACACTGCATCTTCTCATTTAGTCCTCAATTTGAAAGGCAAAAACTGCATCTCTACCCAGCAGACAAATATATAAAAATATCTTCTCCTTTTTATGACTTTATCTTGCTCCTTGAATTCCATTATAGTGGTGACCCTGGCTCAATTATTTGATTTTCCAGCCACAACTGGAGAGGCATAAAAATCTACAGACATTTGTACCATCCTCTCTTTATTTTGGTCAATATCGCTCATTCCTTTTAAAGGTACTTTATTCGTTTTCTTTATTGTATCTTTTCCATCACCATTTATGCCTCTTATACCTCCTTCCACCTCCACCTGTCTCCTCACCTGCAATCACCATGTTGTTGTCCCTGTCCATGAGTCCTTTCTCTTTTTTGCTCAATCCCTCTAACCCTAATAAAGGTACTTTAAATGCTTGGAGGTTTTTTTAATTAAATATTTTCAGGTTGTTAAGTTAATTGTCTTCTACTTGCTCCTAGTTTTCTTGATGTGGAAAGAGAAGAAAAGGAAGAGGAGCAACACATTATTATTATTATTATTAATTAATTAAGAAGTGATTACATGTTAGGTACTGTGCTAGGCGCTTTAACTCAATTGTTGCTAAAGCTTCCATAAGCCCTGTCACTTATTTTGCATTTAAGGAAATAGTAACTCAGGAAACGTAATCAACATATGAGCAGCCACCTAGCCTCTGAACTGCAGACCTGAAAGGATGTCTCTCCACTTTCTGATTCAGACTCATAGGGCCCCACTGGAGAATATTAGTGGCCGTCACCAAACCAGCTGTCAAATTCACTGAGTCCTTCCCTGTAGCTTCTCAATCCCACACTCAAAAAAGGGACCAGCATCCCATTCTCTTAAGATGTTAATGTAAAAGCTTAATTACTCTGGTTTAAGGCTTTGATGGGGATCAGAATTCAAATGTCTTGAGCACAGAGCTAAGAGTGTGGAAAAACCTTTAACAAAGGCCTATTACGGGCCAGGGACAGGACATATATTCTCATTTAATCCTCACAGTCCTCTAGCTTGCATATGTTTTAGGCTTCTACCACTGTGATGCTTGCGTGGCATGAATGAACATTCTGAGAGAGCTTTTGGTGAAAGGCGGGTGAACAAGACAAGGGATAGTTACAAAAATACAAAATTCTTGTTAATAACTGTATGAATTATTTGGAGAAAACAATAAAAGCTTTAAAAATAAACTACATGCCAAACACTGCTGTGATCTACCAAGTTACAGGCCCTGTAAATGCTTCATTTTCTGTATATCTTCTCAAATTCTATGCCTAATATCACACATAGAAACATATCTTTATTGAGTATGAAAAGAAGTATAATAAAAATGTAAGTGCTTGATCCCTAACCCAGCAACTACCCACTCTATGAGTGTTTTTGTGTTTTTATTGAGTTCAAATAATTTCTTGTAATCCACCTGGTTAAGCTCTGCATTAAAAGTTTCACAGAATATGCAAGGATGTATAAGACACCTTGGAAATATAGTAAGAATGCAAGTAATACAACGTACATTGACCAAAGTGTGATGAAGAATAATAAGACAGTAAAACTTAGACCAGGAATAAAATATGCCTAAAATAAGGGAGTTCTAGTTTCCCATTGTTTGGCACTGTTTATTAACTTATTTTCAACATCACTCAGAAACTCTCCTGATTTGATCCATTTGACCAGACTGCAGCTTCTAAAATGTAAGATGAATTAATATCTGGAATTTTTTAATGAATTAGAAAAACTGAAGGAGATATTTCAAGTACCTAATATGAATAAATTCATGTATAAGGCATTTTATACCTCAATTTGACCCTCAAAACACACCTGTGTTATTTACTGTTATCCATACACACAAATAAGAAAACTAAAATTAAGAAAACAATGACTTTCCCAGGGTCATAAGCAAGAGACAGACTTGTAACTCACACTGTCTGACTCAAAATCTCATATATGTAATTCTAAGCCTTTATAAAGTGTTGCTGTGCTTTTTAAAGGTATCAAGGGTAAAGGAAATTTATTTGAATAGTATCTTATATTTGAAATTGCTAACTCTGCCACCTATTATACTAATTATGCCATATCTTGAAAGTTATATTCAAGTTTAATTGGCCACAAACTATAAAGCACTCAATTTCATATTTTAGCCTTTTATTTTAAAAGACCCAAAATTTGAACTATTTATCACTGATGTGTATAATCTTTACAAAAACAAAGGATCTCTAGATCTATTTGATTCCAATAGTTTGGGGAAGTTAGTAGAAAATTTTAAGCAGTAATATGTCATGATTCTTGAAAATGAAAGACCATACTATGTCAAAAACAAGAGGAGCAGATCAACATACCTAGAGCTGAGAATGTGCCTCCAGAATGACTATTGGTGTTGATGGAGCTGGGAAGACAAGTTGTGGTGATATTGCAAAAGGCCTGATGTGCAGTCCTAAGGTGTTTGAACTTTATCCTGGAGGCCATAGCTAGCCAAAGAGGGGTAGGAAGAGGATTTTAAATTTTAAATAAGAAAGTGGCATGCTCAGGTTTAATTTTTGATGGGAAAACACAGGTGGCACAGAGGATGGGTTGGTGGGGACAGTCTTTGGCATCAGAGAGAACACTTGGAAAGCTGAGGCAATAGTTCTTGCTAAAGGTGATTCAAATGAAGACCATCGACTTCAGGGTGGATAGAACAGTTTGGAAAGCTATTTAGGAAAAGAATTTTTAAAAGTGGGCTGGAGTTGGGAGCTGAGAGGTCAGAAGGTCTGGCAAATAATTTTTGTGTTACAGAGAGGAAAAGGACCGGGTTTGAGAGAGAAGGCAATAAATTCAGTATGTGGTATCTGGTTGCTTGCAAAGCGTACAAAGATGTACAGGTGGGTGTCTCTAAGGCCATTGGAAGTAAGCATCCAGAGCTCCAAATGAATTTATGTTAAATAACTGGACTAGTACACTTTGCTCTGAAAGAATCCCACATGTTCACAAGCCTTAGCAAACAGAGAGCTAATTCTTTGCCTCTTCCATCACTCTGTGTTTACATAACATTCTCTTTCAATGAGTTTCTCACTCCATATAATAGAGGAGAATTTGTGTATAGAGAACCTCTCCATGAGAACTATACACTAGCAGTAGCCCAAAGACTGTAAACATGTTTGTCATTTAAATAGCCTGTCTATGAGAGGAAAGACTTTATTTATTTTAAGTATGTTTCTGATTGCTTGTTATGGGCCAGGCACTGTGTTAGGTGCTAGGAATATAATAGTAAGCAAAAATATAGATAAGTCCAGCTCAAAGAGCTTTCCAGTAGAGGCAGAGACAGGCCTTACTCAACTAGGCACGCAGATGAAACCAGATGATCTAAGAAGACAAAGTTTACAGTTCTGTGAGTACATGGAAGGAAAAAAGTTGGTTCTAGAGGTTTGCGCATGAAAGTGATATTGGAACCAAATGATGCATAAGTGCTGGGTGAACACAGTAGGAAAATGGCCCAGAGGTGAGCGGGGACATGATGCACTTAAGGAACTGAGATAGGCCTGGGCTGTGCACGGGAGTGGAGAGAAAGGAAAGCTGTAAAATGATGCTGGAGGTGTAAGCAGAGGGTACAGGCCTTGTAAAAATAAAATTTAGGCCCTGGCTGGTGTAGCTTAGTGGATTAAGTGCGGGCCTGTGAACCAAGAGATCACGGTTCGATTCCCAGTCAGGGCACGTGCCTGGGTTGCAGGCCAGTTCCCAGCAGGGAATGCACAGGAAGCAACCATACATTGATATTTCTCTCCCTCTCTCCTTCCCTTCCCCTCTGAAGATAAATAAATAAAATCTTTAAAAAAATAAAATAAAATAAAATTTAGTCTTTAGTGCAAGAACAATAGGAAGCCACTGTAGTTTGAACAGTGAGGTGACAGGATCCAACTGTCATCTTGGGAAACCCACTTTCTCTACAATGTGAAGGACAGGTTGGCTCCTTTCTTACACTGGTTGAAAAGTTACCCTTTGCTGCTCTTTACCCAAATTGACTTTCTTTTCTCTTCATCTTTGCAGAATGCTGATAATCAGGATTGGACCGAGCTAGGGTAGACTTGGAAATGACCCTTGTATGTCCATATAAGATGCAGGCTGCTATCCCCTTGGGACTGGGGGCAGCTCTGTGAGAGTTGTTCAAGTAAAAGTTATGAAAGGGTTTACCACTTACAAGTCCATGCCTGGCAGAGAGTGTGCAATGAGAAAAGTGAGGTCACTTGGGTTCTCGTTCCCTGGCTGCCACTTTCTGGCTATGAAACGATGGGAAAATCATTGAAAATCTTCCCACTGCAGATGCCTCATCTTCAGAATGAAGGCAGAACAATGAAGAGCCTCTCTTATGCCCTTCTGATTCCATTGAACAAATAATGAAGAAAGGGCAGTTCTTAAGCCAAACCACCATATGGTTCCACAGGCAGAGAAAACTATGTTGATACAAGGAAATTTACATGTCTGGATTCTGCATTAGAGCAGGCAGATACATGCTATAAAATTAAAGTTTGTCCTTTTTATTTTTTGATCTACCATTTAAAACTGCATTTTTATATGTGGAACTAAACACAGACTCATATTGATTTCTATTTATTAGCTAGCATAAATACCTTGAAATTTGTCTTTGAGCTCTTAAAAAACTTGAAACAGGTACAGTTTTCTTTCCATGTAAGCCAGTTTTGCAAATAACTAACAGATAGAATTATTGGCACTTTTTTCACAATCTCAAATCCATAACGAATATGTAGCTAATTCAAGCTTCATTGTATTAAATTGTAGAATACAGCATAAAATACTGATACTACAACTTGCGTCAAACAAGTAAACATTTGTTATGGTGACAGTAAAATTTACTTTTCACAAAAGGAGCCTACAGTAATAATGCATTCAATTCTATTTCCCAGAATGCTTCTTAAGTATGTTAATAAAGTCTTTATTGTGTCTGCTTATAAAAGTCGCCACCATTTCCCATTAGAAAGTCTCTGTTTATTCATCAAACATTTACTGACAGTGACTGCTGGGAGCAGCCTCAGATTTCCACTCCATTACACGTTTGTGGCATAAAGCACATTAATTATAGATATATTACAATATTCAACTCATTGAGGAAAAATTAGATGATCAAGGCTCATTTTCCTTGACAATAAGCAAGTTAATGAAAATACTAATTACCTGATGATGAAGTGGAGCCTTCAGGATTGACTGCTTAGCATCTGTAAAAGAGTTCTGCGAATCTAGCACAGAATATTAAAGCTAGAAGCATTGAAATCTATGAGCTGGTCCTTGCAGTTGTTCAGTGCCCTTTAATTAGAGGATAAAGGGTAATCAGAGGTGAGGCAGAGTTTTTTAAAACACTTGGGGGAAGTCATTAAAAAGCCACATTCTTTACCTACAAGTTTTAAAATAATATTATATGGGACAATGACCTGTCCAAAGTTGCAGGACTGACTGACAGGACCAAGAATAGAAACCCTTTGGCTCAAGTGTGAACACTTAACCTGGAAGCTCAATTACAAACCAACGAAAGAAAGAACTGTTACAACATGCAAATTCACATTTGTTTTCCCATTTCCCAGGGCAAGCGAGCAGAAAAGACAAAACAAAGGATCCTTGAGAATGTCCATTGAAGGCACACAGACTAGAATTTGGACTTTAGCCATCTTGAAGACAAAGGCACTTGAAAGGCCCCCTAACCCCCACCTACCCCCAGCCTCTCAACATTCATTAAACTAATATTTACTGTGGGCACCAAGGAGTCCACAGGGACCAGAATGGTCAAGGGCTCAGCTTCCAAGGAGCTCACATTTCTCAGAATGGAAAGGGTCTGGGAGAGAGTAAACATGATGTAGAAAAGAGTGTTAAGTGCTACGAAGACCATAAAACTGGATAATAACAATGGAAGGGAGATGGGATGGGACTGTTCAGTAGTCAGTTACAAGAAACTTGTACTGTGATCCAAATAACAAGACACAAGGAAGCCAGGCTGAAAGAAAACCACTCTAGGCTGAGAGAAGAGCAAGCACAAAGGCCCGAGGCCAGAAGGAGTCTTGGCATGTTGACCTGACACTAGAAATACAGTGTGAGCCCGTGTGTAATTTTGAATATTCTAGTGGCCATGTATTTTTTAAAAGTGAAAAGAAACAGGTAAAATTAACTTTAATATGTTTTATTAAACTCAGTGTTTATTCAACTCTATGTTATGTGGAATGCGAATCAACTTAATTTTAAGTAATTATGCAAAGATAGGTTCATTGTCTGCAAGGATATTGCCGTCTCCTAATTACTCATTTTATAATAATTGCAGCCATATTTTCAGCCATTTTGAAATTATATGGGAGAAAACTTGATTCAGTGTAAACTAGAAGTTTAGAGTAGAAGTTTAGAATGAATAGTGATAATCTCCAGGTACAGAAAAGCCAGTTCACATCAGGTAAGGGGTTACGGATCCTTAAAAATATGCCTTTCCTCATAAGCATGAAAAGATGCTCAACATGATTTGTCATCAGGGGAATGCAAATTAAAACAACAATGAGGTATCACTACACCTTTCAGAAGGGCTAAAATAAAAAAAACCTTATGACACCAATTGCTGGTAAAGATGCCACATAACAGGCATTCTCATTTATTGCTGATGGGAATGCAAAACGGTGCAGCCACTTTGGAAGACGGTCTGGGAATTTCATCCAAAGCTAAGCATAGTCTTCACATATGAGCCAGAAATCACATTGCTAGCTATTTACTGAACTGGTTTAAAAACTATTTGTTGTTCCACTTATTTATGCATTCATTGGTTGATTTTTGTATGTGTCCTAACTGGAGATGGAACCCACAACCTTAGCATATTGGGGTGACACTCTAACCAACTGAGCTACCCAACCAGGGCCTGATTTAAAAACTTATGTCCAGCCCTGGCTGGTGTAGCTTAGTGGATTAAGTGCGGGCCTGTGAACCAAGAGATCACAGTTCGATTCCCAGTCAGGGCATATGCCTGGGTTGCAGGCCAGGTCCCAGCAGGGAATGCACAGGAAGCAACCATACATTGATATTTCTCTCCCTCTCTCCTCCCCTTCCCCTCTAAAGATAAATAAATAAAATCTTTAAAAAAAAAACTTAAGTCCATGTGAAACCTGCACACAAATGTTTATATCAGCTTTTGTCATAATCACCCCAAACTGCAAGCAGCCAGCATATCTTTAAACAGATGAATGGGTAAATAAATCTTGGTACGCCCACATAATAGAATACTAACTAACAGTTAAAAAAGAGTAATGTGCTACCAAACTACATAAAGATATGAATGAATGTTAAATACATGTTTCAAAGTGAAATAAGCAAACTTTCAGATTACATAGTGTATGATTTCAATTAGATGACACTATTAAAAAGGTAAAACTGTAGAGATGGTAAAGACATTAATTGAAAGTAGGGAAATGCTAAAAAAATAATGTAGTATTGGATTATAACCTAGAGTATATAGTAAGTATCTCTGAGTGCATACTGAGTTAAAAAGTAAATGGGAGAGAAGAGACAAATCTTCCTCATAGAAAAATCCCAAATTTTACATCAATACTAAACTCTCAAGGAGGTGGAGCATAACTTCCCATACTTAAGTGGAGGTTGCACATAAAGACTTTCTTCTCAAGAGTATAGTATGAAAAGGGAGTGGGGGAAAGAGTAACTTTATAGTTGAGAAATCTGATAAACATTCCTCAGTCAGGTGATCAAGGTTAGCCTCAACAGTAGTAAGTCATAATGATAGTACATACCCCTGATATATGATTAGAATGGTGCTTTATGGTCTTTCTCCCAAAAATACATTAGCCCACTTTAATCAAGAAAAATCATAATTGAAGGACATTCTACAAAACACCTGACCAGTGTGCCTCAAAATTGTCAGTAATTGAAAAACGGAAAATCTGAGAACCATTCTCAGCTAAGAGGAGCCTAAGAAGATATGATAATTAAATGTAATATTGTATTCCTGGAACAGAAACAGGGCATTAAGTTAAAACTAAGGAAATATGAATAAAATATAGACTTTAGAAAATAATTATATATCAATATTGGCTCATTGCTCGTGACAAATGTACGATACTACTATAGGATGTTCATAATGGGGACGATTGGTTTACAGTATAGAACTCTGTAGTATCCCTGCAACTTTTCTATAGATCTAAAAGTATTCTAAAATAAAATGTTTATTTTTTAAAATAGGCATTTTCCACGCATGACTGAATTATTTCTTCCATTTCCCCAGCTGGCAGTCTAAGTCAGAATAAGCAAACTGCTGAGTATGTCGTCTGAATTTGTTCCAGCATCAATTTGTATTTTCCATGCTCTTTTGAATTCAACTAATAGCTCGGCACAACCTCTCCCTTTTCCTGTGCATTATCCGTTGAACGAGTTCCAAAGCACTCTGCTGTGGAGGGGCCAAAGATCCAATTTGATGGATGGTCATTTCACACACCTGTTTTGGGGTCTTTGATTGATGTGCTGGCTGGCATACATCTAATGTAACTTTCCTAATAGGGAAGTGAGGAAAACATACATTTGAGCAAGCCACAATCCAGTTTGCTGCTCATCCAAAGCCTTAATTTAGAAATAGTTACTTAATAATTCAGCATGGACAATTCCTTGATTCCCATTGACTTTCAATTCAATCAGCAAAGCTGCCTCTTGGATTTTCCATTATTATGAAGACTGATGTATTTTATAAGAGCAAACAGCTGCTCTGGCAGATTAATGTTCCTTCTCGCCACCCTGCAGTGAAAGCTTACTTGGAATTCTTCTCTTGTGAAAAGAAGTTTGGATCCAAATAATTTAACTGGCTGGCCACCAATGACTAGTTCACTTCCTTGTCCTGTGTCTATTCTTATAACCCTTAACTACCAAAGTTCTTCAAGATCTTTGGATAGATAGTCTCTCCTGAATTAAATATCATGCATAGTGAAATGTCCAAGAACTTGAAGTTGGGAAAATTCATCTCTCATCTCTGACTTCTCATTTTTTTCTGGACAAGTTATTTAACCTCTAAATGCTTTCTCCTCCCCCATTAAATGGGGGCAACAACACTTACCTGGCCTGTCTCATAAAGATATAAGAGAAATATGCATCCATTCAATAAATATTTCTTGAGGACCTACTGTGTTGCAGGCAATATATAAGAACTGGGGATGTAAATACCAAGAAAAAATTGCTGCTTTTGTGGAAATTGCATTCTAGCAGAAAGAGACAGAGAATAATGAAATTAAATATATAGCACTTGGACGATTAGAAGTGCAACTTGAAAAATAAACAGGAAGGAGGGCAAGGACTCTTGGAAAGGAGGAAAGGGGATTTTAAATATGGTGATTAGAATAGCTCTCAGAGAAGTACCATATGAGTGAAGCCATTCATGATGGATTTCGGGAAAATAGAAACAGCTAATGTAAAGATCCTGAGGCAAAAGGATGCTGGAATGTGCAAAGGGCAGCAAGAAGACCAGTGTGGTGGGAATAGAGAGAGCCACATGGACAGTGTTAAGAAATGAGCTCAGAGAGGACGACTGGATCACGGATAGCCTTTGTCAGGACTTTGGTTTGTGCTCTGGCTAAAGTCTGGTACCATTAAAAACAGAGAGCCCTTCTGAACAACAAAGTTGCATGATCTGTTTTATATTTTAATAAGATTAGTATAGGCAGAGAATAGATAAGAGGCAAAGACAGAGGAAAGATCAGTGAGTTAGTTATTGAAATAACCTAAGAAAGAGATCGTGGTACTTTCAGACAGGGTCTTGGCAGAGAAGGTATTTTAAAATGACTGGATTCTAGCAATATTTTGAAGGCATAGCCAATAGAATTGTCTAGAAAACTGGATGTGAGATATAAGATAGAAAGAAACATTTCTTTCCAAAACATTTCTCTTGAAAGATTGGAAGGAGAAAGTTGCCATTTACTGACACAGGAATACAGGGTAAGATATGATTTGAAGGGATAAGGAAGAGCCGAAATTCAGTTCTGGAAAGGTTATGTTGATAAACCCGTTAAACATCCGAGTGAAGGTTAAAAGTAGACAATTACACACATGAGTGTGAAGTTTGGAGGGAAAGTCCACATTGAAGTGGAAAACATGTAAGTCACGGGTATATACATGGTATTGAAAGCAATGAGACTTGTTTAGTCACCAAGCAAATGCAAACAGCAGAGAAAGAGAAACCGTCTCCAAAGATTTAGCTCTGGGGCATTCTAATGTGAAATAGAGGACAAGTTGTCAGTGACCAGAGGGGAGAGGGGAGGGAATTTCAGGGGAGAAGGGAAGGGTTTACAGGAACAAATATAGAGGACACATGGACAAAACTAGGGGTGTTGGAAAGGTGAGGGAGGAGGGGAGGAATGGGTGGGTGGGCTGGAATGGGAATAAAGGATAGAAACTGTACTGAATAAACTAAAATAAAAAAAATAAATAAAAATTAAAAAAAAGAGGTCGAAAAGTCAAAGAGAAACTAGCAAAAAACACGAAGAAAAGGCTAGGGTTGCGAATACAGCAAAAGAAGGGAAGTGTGGTGGTAGTGACCTTGAACCCAAAGGAAAAAAGCATGCTGAGAAGAGAATCATCAAACATATGAAATGCAGTTGATAGGTTCCATGAGATCATGAGATAAGGTCTGAGAATTGACCTTTGGGCTTAGGGATGTGAAGGTCATTGCAATTTTATTTGAAGGCAAAAAAGAAAGCGCTATTGCAGGGAGATCAAGAGTGAAGGGAGCTCCTGGTTTTGATAATTGCGCTGTGATTATATAAGATGTTAACATTCAGGGAAGCTAAGCGGCAGGCATATGGAGACTGTACTATTTTTGCAACTTACCTATAAATCTAAAATTGTTTCAGAATGAAAAGTTAGAAACAGTACATGGGAAGAAATAATTGGAGATAGTAGTGTAGGCAACACTTTCATGGAATTTTCCTACAAAGGTAAGAAGAAAAGGTACCTTGAGGAGAAAATGGCATCAAATAAGGATATTGTTTTGTTTGTTTGTTTGTTTTAAGCTAGGAAAAACTATACCATGTCTGCATGCCAGTGGGAATCATTGATAGAAAGATTTTTAAAAAACTGATGATGCAGGAAAGAGAACAGCGTCACTGAGGCAATGTCCTTGACAGGGGATGCTACCTAGCTCCTGTTTCACGACGGGCGAGTGGAAGAATGCTGCTGCCGTGTTCAGGTAGACATCAAATGCTGTCTCATTGCTTCGGATTCCTCACTGAAGGGAGGAGCAAGGTCCCAGATGGGACTGAGGATGGAGGCAGGAGAGCTGGCGTTTTAAAGAGAGAGGGAGAGAGAGAGAGAGAGAAGGAATGAAACAGTCCCTCAGAGAGTGGGGACAGGAATTGGTGATAGCATCTGAGATGCTGGAAAGTGATGAACATGCGTATACGGAAGAAACCCCGGGGCCTGGGAGTGCAGGGGTGAACTGGTTGGCTTTCTATGCTTCTCTCTCCCATCATTATCAATAGTAGTAACTCCAAGCAACAGGCCAAGTCAAGGGAAGTGCCTGAGGCAATGGCACGGCCCACCTCCACAGTTCTAGTGTCACAGTAAACCATTACCGAAATCTTCACACACCTAAAAAATGACTCCAGTTTGCCTTCAGAACTATCTCTACTGCTATGAAGCAGCAGTCAGTTTATGCCGCCCAGTCCCCTGTCGGACCCGAATATATTACACACCACAGACTTATGCATTTAATCTTATACTTTAAAAATGTAGATTCTACAACATTTCAAAGCAGTGACATTGCTTAAACACAGAAAGTCCAAGAGGAGGGCTGGGGGGAAAAGTGAAGAGTTCCATCTTCAGTCCACCAAGAGCTGCCCTGTGATATTGGGCCCCAGCTAATTTCACAGGGCGGGTATATGGCCCCAGTTATGGGGCCTCACTTCAGAAGTAGGGTTGGAAAAGAGAGCATCCCAAGAGAACTGCCTCTCTCCACTCGGTAGTCCAGGGGAAAACTCCCAATTGAGTGACATTTCAACCAAGAGTCAAGGGAGATTGTGACTGCCTACCTAATAAAGCTCCGTGTCCTTCAGGCTGGTCCCTCACCCGGGAAGTCAGGCAGGGGCAGGTCTCAAGTTTCCCCGGGCAGCTGGCTAAATGTGTCTCCTGCAGAAAGCAGAAGAATAACCAAAACTAAAGCCTCACAGACAGAGTGAGATGGAGAAGCCGAACGATTATTTTAGATAATTTGACCTAAACACAACTGTTAATGAAGGAAAAAGGAGAAAAGGGATTTGAAGTTCTATGGAGTTTGCGAAGGGAATCAAATTTCCAGATAATTGAAAGTTGTCCACTTCAATGCCATTGAAATAACTGACTAGGTTCCTCTCTTCTCAGAAATCCAGATTAAACTGGACAAAATTTCTACCCAAGAGATTTCCCACCCCCACCTGCTCGTAACAGCCTCTGGGAGCCTGGCTCCTCCGGCCTGTGGTACAGAATACATGGATTCCTCACGACTCCGACAGTGAGACAGGCCCGTTTTCCTTCACTTGTGTGATTTCTCTTAGTGCCGGGCCCTAGTTATTTGCTAGTGTACTGTTTTGGGTTTTTTGGTTTGTTTGTTTGCTTGTTTGTTTTTGCTAAAGGTTTATTTTATTTTTTCCTTTAAAATTGTTTTCCATTACAGTTTACATTCAATATTATTCTGTATTAATTTTAGATGTATGGCAGTGTTAAACAATCATGTACTTTTACAGAGTGTCCTCCTTTATGTAGCTATTACAATATTATTTTTTATTTTTTAATTGTTGTTCAGGTACAATTTTCTATCTTTTACTCCCATCCCAGCCTACCCCCAGCCCTCCCCACCTCCCTCCCATTTCCACCCGCCCCCAGTTTTTGTCCATGTGTCCTTTATACTTGTTCCTGTAAACCTTTCCCCTTTCCCCCTGAAATTCCCCTGAAATTCCCTCCCTGTCCCCTCTGAACCCTGTCAGCCTGTTCTCTATTTCAGTGTCTTTGGTTATATTTTGCTTGTTTCTTTGTTCTGTTGATTAGGTTCCTATTAAAGGGGAGATCATATGGTATTTGTCTTTCACCACCTGGCTTATTTCGCTTAGCATAATACTTTCCAGTTGCATCCATGCTGTCGCAAAGGGTAGGAGCTCCTTCTTTCTTTCTGCTGCATAGAATTCCATTGTGTAAATGTACCATAGTTTTTTGATCCATTCCCAGCAATTCCACTGCTAGGATCATATCCTAAGGACCCTATTACAATATTATTGACTATATTCCTTATGCTGTCACTTATATCTCTGTGACTATTCTGTAACTACCAATTTGTATTTCTTAACCCCGTCGCCTTTTCCACCCAGCCCCCCAGGTGGCATATGGGGGTTAAATGGAGATGGTAGTGTCCTGGTTTTGACCTGAGCGTTTTACCAGAACGTTACGCCTCCAGCATGTTGCAGGCGAGCTACAAAGACTGAGGGAAGATGAGGAAGAAATTACAGAGCTGGCATCTCAAGTATAATTCCAACAGTTATAAGAAACTATTTGGCCCAGAAGCCCTAATGCCTCCATTAATCTTGAAAAGCTTTAAAAGCTGTAACATTGTTTTTCAAAAAGCAGAAACACTTTTCCTTTATCTCCAAAATGCCTTCCTCATTGAATGTCATGGCTGCCTCGAGCTCCCTTCTCCTGCCTGTTTTAATTTGTCTTTAATATCAGATGTGCCTTATCGATTTCTTCTGTGTATATTTTCATTCTGAATAATTCAGAGGCACAATTCCCCCCCCCATTATGGCCAATAGCAGGAGCAAATTTTGAGGATAATCAATTGAGCCCTGACTGACGATTTCTGCTGTTGATATCCCCAGAAGTGAGGGAGGGGGATCAGCAGGGGATAATGCGACCCAACAGTCAATCCCAGCCATCAGCAAAGAAGCACACGTGGGTTTATCGGAGGAATGGGTATCTATAACTCCAGCCCACAGGGTCTGCTGATAGTTCACTTTTTTTACTCTCCATCACATGGCCCTCCAGCTGTGCCAGGGAGAGTTACGGTCCATTCCTACATACATTTTCTTTTCTACTAACATTGTTTAAAAATCGTGTTTTAAGGTGTCATCTTTTATATGACTAAGTACATCACCTATGCGTCAGTTATTAATGATTTGCTCATATGTTAGCCAAGCTTTCTTCAAAATAGGATAGGAAAATTGGAAAGGTTCCAAGAAATTAGTCCAGGGAATAAATGTCACTTTTTAATTCAGATAATATGGTTGAAATTAATTATCACAGAGCTGACAGAAACAATGCAAGTTTGCCTAGCCTTCTTTCACCTGCGGTAAAAACACATTTTATGTGCCTGCTTTAACGCTGGCTCCCATCCAAATCTTTGACACACTCAGTTGACTACAAAATTGGCAACCCTCTCTCTAATAAAGGAATCCAAGTATGACAATAAATATGGGCCCTTTTGTACAGTATGACTAATGTAGTCAGAGTAGACCTAGTAAGTACCAAGTTGTTAGACTTAAATTATTATAGTACTTTATATTTTCCATCTCCTTCCTCAGACATTTTCATAAAATCCTGATTTAACAGGACATGCTAGAGGCAGGAGGGCTTTTGCATTCTCTTAGGGATACTGAGATCAGAACAACGGAGGAGAAGGGAGGCTCAGGTTAACCTGGGCAGTTCAATTTCAATTATGTTCAGTAGATGGTCTTTTTCGGGTCTGATGGTTTTTGAAAACTACTTGAAGGTCTGGTATGATTTACATGCAGTTTACCTTGATCTTTTGAAAATAAGGGCTTTCACACTGCTCAACTCAGTAGCTGAATGTAATTATATGTCTGCTTGTCATAAATATTCCTAACTTTATAAAACAACGAAGCAATCCCAAAAGAATTGTTCATTATAAAATAAAGGTTATACAGTTAATATTTCTACAATAGATATTTGGTTTTACCTATCTTCAGAGGAGAGCCATAAAATTGCAAAAACATCTGTAGTTAATTGCTAAATAGCTGATAGTTAAATAACAGCTCAATGTATGCAAAGCAAAAGAGGAAATTAGAAGTCCTGGTTTAGTTTACCATAGATAACTTATTTATAAATCTCTGTGATTTATTATTAATATCCTTATACAATAATCGCTCATGCATATAAATACAGTTAACCTTAAAATTTTATTCTTATTCCATTTTTTTTTTGCAAAGAGGTATTTTGGATTTAGGATTCATTAGTGTGAAAGGTTTTCTAAAGACATTAAAGAAGTACATTACCATTACATTTTATGGGAAAAAACAGTAATTCTTTGTTCACAATCTTATTGTATTCATCAATAAATTTCATGGAGAAGAAAATACTCTCGTTAAAAAATACAATTTCCTTGAAGGAAATTTTAAGGATTAAGGCAATAATCCAAAAAAGTAAAGATAAATTGTTTGTAAAGCTGGAATTTATTTTGTAAATATCAGCAAAGCTTCCCTACTGCAACTTACATCAGTACTGATGTTCCAATTGCTTTCATTAAACGAGTCGTTATCTGTCTTGCTCTTGTTCTCAAAGCGGAAAGTTCCATTCTGGAGTGACAAACTCTTAGAGAATTATGTGATGGATCAACCTGACATGAAAATGAAGAATAGAATGAAAAAGCTGTATTCCTTTTTTTAGTTAATGGCTGGTAACATATGTAGCCACAGATATTCGCTAGAGTGGATTGAATGCTGATAGAGCTGATAGTAAAATGGCAAACAGTTCATTCTAAAGCAACAACTAGAGTTATTTAATAAAACCAAAATTAGTGATATAATGCTTTTAGCCTATTCTTTTTGATCGGCTGAAAGCATTTTATAGGTTGACCTTAAAAGTTGGTGGCAATGTTGATATCAAAATTATAGATCTGTCTTGGGTTGCAAAAGAGAGAAAATAGAATTGGTCTGTGTAAGAAGCCTGGGTGCCAGCTCCAGTGCCAGAAAGGCTACCCACCAGCTGTATGAGCTTAGTTGGACTAAAGAACAATAATAACAATGAATAATAATAATAATAATAATAATAATAGCTACCATGTATTGGAATTTTCTTTGAACAAGAGATCATCTCATTTATTCTTCACAAGCACCTTATAAGGCAGGTATCATTATTATTCCCATTTTGCAGATGAGAAACTGAGCACAAAGAGGTAAATATTTGCCTGAAGTTGCACATCTAGTAAGTGACAGAGTCAAGAAGACTGAAACTCAGGTCTGACTAGACCTTAACCACCATGAATATGTTTCTTTCGTATAAACACTGAGGGTAGAGCTCAGGGTCACCCTCCATTTCTAAAAATGCTTATTCCTCAGTTTTATATGCACCCCTAAGCAGGGAATTCTCCAACTGTGTTTATTTTCTTTCATAGGGGAGACACTTTTTTGTTGCCCAAGTGCTTCCAGTCACTATGGGGAAGGAAGGAAGGGCACAGAACTATCACTGAGAGAAATGGGGAAGGGGCACCATGGCTGATTTAGGCCTTCCCCTCAAGATTTTTAGCAAATTGAGAAATGGGGCCACGGCAGTAGCTAATGATAATGACCCCCGCCACAGCTAGAACACCCTGCTCACTTTAAATGGCCTTGCTATCGAGATACAGAACTATGATACGGGATAACAGTAAATACTCAATAGCTGGACAGCATGCTTCGAGCTAACTTCCTTACTGGCTTTGTCTTTGGGTCAAGCTTTCCAGCTCAGAGCCCAGGCATTCTCCTGGCACTGTGGGACTATATTAATGGTTATGACCTACATAAGAGACACCTTTGTTCAAAGTAGCTCCAGGTCTTCAGAGAGTTAATTGGGGGAGGTCAAGAGACCTGGTGCCTTGACCTCAGGCAGAAATGTGGGGTCAGGAGATGTATATTTCAGGGCAAGCTTAGGTTTGGGTCAAACCCTTTCTGTCACGTTCTGCATGGTCTTGAGAAATCTCTGGTCTCCTCAGCTAGACAAAAAGTTTAACAAAATGTACCTCATAGGTACATCATCAAACTGAACATCAGCATAAGGTGCTTATCAGGAATCAGCAAGAAAATGAGCGTGCAGTGGCTGTCACCAAGCAGAGTTCTGTAATGATCATTTCCCATGTTTTGCATTCCCATCACAGGAAGACCCATCTCTCACCAGGTCATCAAGGGAAGATACTACCTTACTCCAACGTTGGAGTCTCTAAGTATTTAAGGTTTAAGTATTTATTAGATTTCATCTTTAATTCAGAAAAAAAAACTCGGGGTGGGATTTTCAATGAAATGTATCAATCTTAACACTTGAAATCCACTTCAGTTAAATTACTTACTGTGATCTTACTATTCAAAGCACGCTTCAAAACCACAAGTGAGTTGTTATAAAAAGACGTCTTTTTCCAGGTTTTTTTAAAAGAATGATGATCTGCTTTAATGAGTTTGTTCAAGGGAAAGTTACTGCTATCATACACTGACATTACCTGGCACAGTGAGGGGGCTATAAAACTCACAGTTATTTCTCTTTTGGTTTGCTCTTCCCTTGAAAGTTGGAGTGAGCACCTCACTCCAAAGTTGGACATTCTTACAAAAGGAGAAGCTAGTACCCAAGATCCTGGGTTGAGAAATGCTAGGGAAAAAGAAAAAAAAACCCAAGTTCTTCATCAGGAGCTCTAACATCCTAGTAGTGTGTCGAAACCAGCCCTGGAATCCCGAGCTCATTTCTAAAATGCACAATTCAAAGGGTAAGCAGGGCCGGGTGCTCTGGGTCCAGAAGAGGTACACCTTCTAAAGCCTCCATGGACTTCCACATACCCCTAGGATACATCCTTGCCTATAATTCAGGTTTATAATCATTTCGCAGCATAGAAAAATACTGAAGCATCATGGATAAAATTTCACGAAGTAAATGACAGCTTTTTATATGTGCATTCAAGAAAGAAAAATGTATCTCTTATGCAGGCCATAATTGTGGAACTTATGCTAATGGAAATCATTGTAACACTTTATTCATAAGGGTCATTTATAAATTATGTATGAATGTCCATAAATGTCTCTCTGATTTGCTATTAATAGTTAGGGATGCTATTATTTTTACATAAGCCAAGTGTGATGCCTTTCCAGTGGAAGCAACAATAGGTATAATCTGTTGGAACAACCCTACAGATAAAATAAGCATATTTCTGCTTGGTTATTAACTACAATAAAGTATTTCCACATGGATTATTTAAGGTTTTATTTAGATTTCATCTTTAATTTGGAAAAACCTCAGGGTGCTATTTTCAATGAATATGTCAATCATAAAACTTGGAACCCAATTATTACACTTCAGCTAAATTACTGACTGTGATCTCACCATCTAAAGCACACAAAACTGCAAGTGAGTTGTCAAATATGTCCTTTTCTCAGACTTTTTTTTATTAACAATCTGCTTTAATGAAATTTGTTTAATGGGAAGTCCCCATCACACACTGACATTACTCAGCACAACAGAAGCAATACAAAACCTACAGCTATTGGCTTTGTAGTTTGTCCTTTGTGTCCCAGGTAGAGAGTCAAATGCTGCTTTGCTCTTCTCGGTGAAGAGGCAGGAGGGTTTGAGAAGTGAAACTTCTTGAATGATCTCGTTGGAATTCAGTATATCTTGTCAAATGTTCTGTTGATAGAATTTCATAAAATGATTTGTTGCAGATATAGAAGAAAGTGTAAATGTTCTCTGGGGTGACCGAGCTGGTATTTTGCACAAAGAGCCGTTTCAAGGTCCACCAGCAGCATGCCTTCTTCTGTGTCGTTGTTGCCCAAAAGGTGGAAATGCAGACCCAGGAGGGCGGGGTCGGCATCCATCACACCAGTTTGCAAACTGATGAATGAGTCCCAAGGGGAGAGAAAAATGACTAGATGCCAGCTCCGGATTAAACTGCACCCCACCACATGCGGAGAATGGAGGAAGGAAGAGCATGCTGGCCTGCTTGTCTCCTTTCTCCTGGCTTCTCGGGCAGTTTAGCCTTCCTTCCTCTCCATATCAAAAAGTTGGATTTTAAATGGCTCCAGAGTGGAGGCTGCCCTGCCCTGCAGACCACTTCCAAAATGAAATTATCTTTAACTTACCGCTTTGGTGTCTGTTTTAAAATGCACAACACCTACAAAAGGAAGCAATTTTAGTTTCTTCTGGGCATCACAAAGGATGACAGACACCACTTTGTGAGAGCTGGGGAAGAACGGACACTCTGGGAGGAGGAATGGTGCCAGGCTCAGAGACCGACTGGTGGAAGACAGTTCAGTCTGATCCATATTTTGCCCGAGGCCAGGTTCGTTTAAAAGCTTCAGGTTTTTGCACCGCTCCTCCCCGAGGGTTATCAACTCACCGAGGGGTCACGTGCGTATTTCCTCAATCCCACCCCCCTGGGTAAACATCAGAAGATCTGCTGATGTACCATTCAATTACACTTCCATCGTTGGGCCTCATGTGGATGTTGGTTTTGGGACAGGGAGGATTTTTGATAATATACAAAACTTTCCATTCCTGTGCATAAAACTAGGAAGCTTTGTCAACTCTGCCCAGGGCTGTCAGAAGCATATTGTCCAGCAAAAGGGCAGAGATTCTGATTAGAATATTGTTCATAAGTTCAGTATCAGAAGTTTAATTTCTCTGGCTACCTTCTAGGTTTTAATTGCAGAAATGCAAGGCAAGGTGAAAGGAAATTGTCATACACATTGGTTGAATAAATAGAAGGATGGATGGATAGATGGACAGACTTAGAGGCCCAGGCCTTGTTTTATTTAATTCACAAAATCCTGTGCGGGCAAGCACTATTGCTAACCTCGTTTCACAGATGAGGAAATGGAAACTACTACAAAGGAGTTACTATTCATACTCCAGTCTTTTTTATCCCTCAGTCTTTGTGTGTGTATGTGGGGGTCGTGCTTACTCTACTGTCATTCCCCATATTCATCAAGAAATTGAAATAACTAGCCCTGGCTGGCGTAGCTCAGTGGATTGAGCGCGGGCTGCGAACCAAAGCATCGCAGGTTCGATTCCCAGTCAGGGCACATGCCTGGGTTGCAGGCCAGGTCCCCAGTGGGGACCACATGAGAGGCAACCACACATTAATGTTTCTCTCTCTCTCCTTCTCCCGCTCTTCCCCTCTGTAAAAATAAATAAATAAAATATTTAAAAAAAAAAGAAATTGAAATAACTAGAGTCCTAATGGGCCAGAATCTATTCCCAGTGATATAATAGAGTGAGTAGAGGAGGTTAAAAAACAAAAAAGATTTTGCCTTTCTGATCCCCAGCCACAAAGCACTCCTAGTAATAAAGAGAGTGGAGCACCGTGGCCAGTATTCCTCTCTGCATCCTAGATTTGGTGTACATGATATAACAAGAAGAGCATAAAGAGATACGGTACTTGTATAGGGGTTATATGTTCAATTTAGATTTTTTTCTGTACTCATGATTTAGTCTATTTTAGACTTAACCTCAGTGTAAGCACTGTGTTTATGAGTGGTACAAGAGAGTCTCTCTTACCTTAGAAGTGACTCAGATATTGAGGATTCATTTATCTTTAACTAGAGAGCCAACGTGAGGGACGGAGGGCAGCACAAATGAGGAATTAAAAATAGGAATGCTGAGAAACTGGATGGTTTAATCCAGAGGGGAAAAAAAAAACCCTGAGACTATAAAAAGTTGTTTCTGGCTTCTATATAATTAATCATAAGGAAGACACTGTCAAATCTTTTTTTTTAAATTTTTTATTTTAGATTATTCAGTACAGTTTCTATCTTTTATTCCCATTCCAGCCCACCCACCCATCCCTCCCCACCTCCCTTCCATTTCCAAGCCCCGTAGTTTTGTCCATGTGTCCTCTATATTTGTTCCTGTAAACCCTTCCCTTCTCCCCTGAAATTCCCTCCCCTCTCCCCTCTGGTCACTGAAATCTTTTCACCATTGTTCTTTCAGTCAGACTGAGAGTCTAAGCTTAGGTTATAGTGAGAGGAATACAAGTAACTTCCTACTTTTATCCCTTGGCCACTGGGAAAAGTATGTATGTGCCAAGTTCCTGAGCTACTAGAATGATTTCAATCAAGCACATCTCTCCATCTGCAGCCCTTTCCTGGCGGGAGTGTGGGAGTCTGGGGAAGAAGCTCAGTTCACCTAGATCTGGCCCGGAGAAAGGAGCACCAGCAGCCCTAACCAGCATTCTAGCCAATGCTCAAAAAAGAGAGAAACGAAACAGGGCCAAACCACAGCCACTGAGTTCTACTGTAAACGTCACCGAGCAGAATGACAGATGGCTGCCACTTACTGACAGTGTCCAGTTAAGAACTCTGGTCATATTACCTCATTTACTCTTTACAAGAACCCTACTGGCAGGTGCTCTTTTTATCCCCATTTTAACAATGAATAAAAGAAGGTTCAGAGAAGTTACATAATTTACCCAAGCTTATACAGTACGTGGCAAAACTGTAATTCAGGGTTATGGTTCCAATGTCTAATCTCAGATACTCTAATCTCAGATACTCAGATAATCTTAGGTCCAAATAAATCATTACCCAATCAACCTAAGTTTTTTCCTGATATCTTCTTATAGTAGAACAAGCAAACCACATCACAAGATAATAGGGATTTAACTTTAAATACAAATTAAAATGCCTCTAAGCTGTGTTCTCGGAGGGCACAGAAGTCCACTGTGTCACTGCCTCAGCTCTGCACTAGTCCGTTCCACCAGTCAGTCCCCACACACGTAGTAAGAATTTACGTTTAGACTGTGTAAACAAATATCGAATAGGCAAGTCATATTTGTCATATTATATTATGTGCGATATGTATATACTACATATGAGCACTATAAATTTGTTATACTAATGAGAAATAAGAAAGTTATACAAAGTATTTTAAACATAGTTTCAAACCAGAGATATGTTTTTAAGGGGGCAATGAGTTTCTGTTTTACCACAGGTTAAATCAATTAACCATGCCTTGAACATTACAGCTTACTGAGGTTTTACTACAGTGTTTTATATAGACTTCGACGATTTATGATAACAACTAAGAAAAGGTCTAAAGCTAGCTTCCAGCGTTCAGCTAGCTCTAAGACTCTATTAAAATCCAGTGATACACAAACCGATATCAAGACAGGGAGAGAGAGGAAGATCCACAGTGTTCCTTGAGAAGACATCTTCTCTTAGTCTGATGAACAATTACTTTCTACTTACTATGTAGCTCGTTGGAGAAATGTCTTTGAGTAGTGGAGGATGTTGAGGACTGGAGGATGTTTAAGGAAATACAACTGGCCACCAGCCAACTACAATACTACTTCAGGTCTACCCATCAGGCTAGAATAATCAAGCTCCTTCAGAGGAACCCAGGGAGGAATTCCTGGAAATGGCAGTCATATTAGATTTCACATTATCCAACAACATAAAATGATGTATTAATGTTCTCTCTGAATTCAAAATGTTTATTGATTTTTTTAAATCTTAGATAATTTAACTACATTACATTTGCATTATGTAATATAAGATAAACATTTAAGGTTATTTCTGCTCACATCACAGACTATTTTGTCCAAAATATTTCTTCATTGCCTGAATTTATAGTATGAACTGAGGTGGAACAAGTTAAGCAAAGTTAGTTATCAAATATTTATATGTTTTCAATACTATAGTTATTCAAAGTCAGAGTCCAAAATTATTTTTACATGGGAGCGTGTCTGATAGTCATATCAAATTCAGAGAAATTTGTGCATGATTCTTGGCATCTGATAATAAGATGAGTCTAATGTTACATAAAAGACACAAGAAGAAAGTTCTGCATAATTGTCAAGGTGAAGAATGATAGAAAACAAAGAGAGGGAGGCAGACTCTTGGTGGTCTTAGCTGTGACACTAAAGCGTTTGGACTCTCTGTGGGTCAAACATTTTAAACAGGCTGCTGTAATGTAGTGTGGTGGATTGTATAAATAGGGGCAGGATGGTGGATTGTGTAAATAGGGGCAGGACGGGAGGGAGGAAGTCCAGTCAAGCAACCAGTGCAACCATCTGGTGAAGAGATGATAAGGGACTGAACTAGGCGAGCCCTGGGACAACTTTGTATCCCTGGTGCCTGGTCGAACTCCTGTATAAGGAACAGACTCAAATAATATTTACTAGTTCAGCTAAATGTATGTTTCCTCATTTGCATGTCAATGAACTCTCCATATTTTGGCTTTAAAACCACAGTTCTAGTGACTGTAATGATACTGAGGCTCTAGACAGCAACTTCACGAATATGTCATACAAAATATAACAAGAGCGTATACTCGTGTGTTGCTAAGTAAAACAAACTGGAAAATCTGCCTGTCATGATCCTAACTCATCCCACAAACCCTGTCAATCCTCCCCCCACTTTGCGTTACTTTTCCTGAACCACAGGGATGAGGATAAGCCTGTAGATTATAGATTCTGAAGGATCGTTTCTGACACTACAATAAAGACGCTAAAGCCAGGTAGCCAACCAAGCAATGCTTAGTGCAGGAAATAAGCAAACCTGCCGCTGTCTTTGCCTGTAAAAAGTCTTATACCTTCCTGGGCACATGAGATGCACCCAATAAATACTTGCTGACTAAAAAAAAGTTCTGACAGAAATTTCAAAAAGAAAAAGTGAGATGACAATTTAAGGAAGCGCATACTAACATCCTGCTACCCTGCAGCATAACTCTTTCCTGGAAGTCGCTTTTCCTGGGAGCTCAGTTATCAGGAAAGGCAAGAACTAGAATGAGAAAAGACTTCTATGCCATCCAATAAGTATCAAAAACCATCAGGTCAGACTGGCTGGGCTCAAAGCCAGGCACTGCCACATATGGGCTATGGGTCACCACACACGTTACTTCACCACTTTGAGCCTGTCTTCAGGTGCACCTACCTAACGTACAGGGCTGCTGTTAGGATCAGTGTTAATGGACGAGTCTAGAAAGTGCTGACACGTAAGTAATCACTATAAAGTAATCACTATAGTGTTACTAGTTGAATTATCCACAGGAAGTAATCCACAAGTTGTAACTTGTAACTTGTGTTACAAGTTGAATTACCACAGGAAGTAATCACTATAGTGTTACAAGTTGAATTATCCACCCCACCCCCCACCCCCCCACCCCCGCCAAAATTCACGCACTAAAGCCCTGAACTCCAACACATCAGAATGTGACTGTATTTGGAGACAGGACCTTAAAAGAGGTAACTAAGGTAATATGAGATCATACGTATGGGACCTAACTCTGTATAGCTCGTATCCTTGTAAAAGAGGAAATTTAGACGTATGGACATCAGGGCCGTATATGCGAAGAGAAGACTCCATGTGAAGAAACAGCAAGAAGGCTGCCTTCCAGACAAGGTGAGAGGCTTCCAAAGAAACAAACCAGCCCACACTTGGAACTGGGGCATCTAGACTCTAGAATGGTGAGAAGACGTTTGAGCCATCCAGTCTGAAGTTATTTGTTGCTGTAGCAAACTAATACATAAAATCACTGACATTTTATATAAAGTAGCTTTGTCTGAGCGAGGAGAGAAGTCTGGCATTTGAGTGACATGTGATTGGTGTAAGCTCTTAAACATCCAATTTGGTTTACAGATTCAGCATTTATGCCCACATCTAGTCCAGTGGCCTGGCACATAGTACATTTTCAATAGGTATTTGATGAATGAATGAATGAATGAATGGGAATAAGATAAGCCACTAGTGCCAGGTATGCTACAAAAGGCAGCTGACAGATTCACAAGAACAATGGCTAAATGCTTAGTATATGCCAGACACTGTGCAGTTAAAACTATAAAAAGCAAATGCAAGAACATAAAACCTCAGGAGTCTGAGGGATTTTCGAGTAGGAAAAAATGGTCCATGTTACCACTTCATTATCTGTGCAAAGACAGCTGTGTAATCACGGGTCCAGGGAGGCGATGCTGTTTAAGGGAGGGAGCCCTAGGCTTGGAGCCAGAAGTCTCTTGTTTGCTTTCTTGCTCTGCCAGTTATGAGCGATCCTTGGGAAAGTCACTGAGCCCCTCGGCCTCAGTTCCCTCGTCTGTAAAACAGGAACACTGACACCTAACCCACCTATGCCATAAAGCTGTGATCAGATGAGAAGGTATGTATTTGAGGTATGTATCTCTGTAAACCACTAGGTGTTACATGGATTGAAGACATCTCATTCATAATGATAACCTTGAGTCATTAGAAAATATTAGCTTATGTGCTGCATATTGAAATTTTATATAAAAGGAGGTACACAAAAATTTTTAAAGCGTCCCATTTAAATTGGTAAGCTGCTTTAAAATGTCAGGCCACTGAAATGATTTTCTGGAAAATTTATCTGTGTGGTAGAACTGATGCCGGACAATGCTGGATAAAGGTGGTCATCCTTCATGTTTTTAAACTGGTTTTTCTGATGATAATTATTTAAAAGCTTTTTGATTAGGGAAGTTGTGATTCTTAGATTCACGATTTTCTAAAGCATTGTAGTAGTACTAATTAGCAGGTTCCAGTGAAAAATAAAATGTATTCTTTTCAGTAATAAGGATATAAAAAATATGTAAGATGTGTGCAAATAGTGATGCATTTTACATTCGCTTAGTGGTTCATTTTTAATGTATTTATATTTCACATATTACTTTCAAAATTTAATATAGAAAACATACAACTTTATTCCATATACATAGCCAAAACATACTTTTCCCCTGCATTACACAAAACTAATTGAAAAGAAAACAAGAAACAAGAGAGGAAAAGAAGAAAGAAATATAAATAAGTAAAATCAATATTGAGCAAAACCCTGAGTTTTAATGATCTAGTCAATGTTTTCAAATATTGCCAACCCTTTCATTTTTCAATAAATGGTAGCAAAAAACTTAATAAATATTTGCATCTTTGCTTAAATATTGAAAAACAAATCTCAATTTCTCCTTTATTTTCAGTGGGGAAAGAAAACTTAGCCTTATGCCTAAGTCTACGGTCTGTTGCATTTGTTCTTGTAGAGACAATAGATCAACTTTAATGGAGTGACATCTTACTAACATAGTCTACTGAGACACCAGCACTAATAACTTAAATTCAAGTTGCCTTTTTACAATTAGAAGCATAAAACATTTCAAAATATTTTAGTAATTATATAGAAGATTGGATTACTTTTCCCAAGGTGTTTTTGTGCAGTAAAACTGATACAAAATTTTCCTCACTCACCTGAGTGGTGACAATCGGTCCTCGCGGCCCATTTGTATCCCATGTACCATTGTAGATTAAGGTTCTTTGTTAACACATTAGGGCAGAAATCCTCGACTCGTTTGCCTCCCAGAATTAGTATGTGCGTACAGTCAGGTGATTGGATGTATTCGGTGGGGATGCCCTGTCAGTGCTTTCAGATTAAGGGAATAAGGAATGCTCTGCAAATGCAGTGCACTGTTGTGTGATGCTGCTGAGTTTACCCCAAAGCATCATTGTTGAGATCTGTCTTGAGACCAGTGGAGCGACAGACCAATTTATAAATCTAATAAAACTTGCTGCATGCAGGAAGAAAACTATTTTGTATATTTCCTAGGTGTTTGACAGTCTTTGAACTGTTTCTCTATGAATCTTATTTCCTTTTGGGATAAGTTTTGTTCCTGTCCTTCTCAGCATCAACAGATTAGTCAACAATTCCTGTGTTATTATAGATGCATTATAGATATTGCTGATGCTGATATATTAACAATAGCTTATTTTTCATAGATTTATAATTTGAGTGTCTTTCATGTATTTCCTTCTTTCCTAATTTATGAAAACTTCCAGACACAATACTAACTCGAAAAAAATAGCACAATGAACACTCATATAACCTCCACTTAGAATTGACAATTGTTAGTAGTTTTCATATTTGCTCTATTATTCTCTGTGTGTAAATATATATACACATATATGCCTAAAGACATTCTCAAATATACCACATCATTCTTATACCTGAGAAAAATTTTAAATTATTATTGAATTTTTATAGAATAAAAATTATTGCATAAATAACATCTATATCCAGTTGATATTCATATTTTTCTAATAGTCCTGAGTCCCACAGAAATGTCATCTTATAGCTTCTTTGACAATGATGTTATTGTTGCTCTTTTACATATTTCTCGTAGTTGTGACAGCTCCTTATTACCTTTTAATCCAGATCAGTCCCCCTCCTTGCCTTTTTTTTTCATGATAGTGAACTATTTTTAAACATTCAGGTCCAATTGTCCCATATAGAATATACGATGCTCTGGATTTAACTAGTCATTTTCTCATGGTGCACTCTAACTCGTACCTCCATCTCTCCCTTAAAGTAAAAGTCAGATTAGAGGTTTGAATAGAGCTACATTTGTCCCTCTAGGAGTCATGGGAAAGGCAGTGACCCCCTGACCTCTCCATTGTAAACTTACTTTTTTCCCACTTCACTTGGGCCACGAATACCCTAATCCTCAACATCCCTGCACCCAGGGCTTCAGTACCACCGATCATGCTCACACGAATCAGTTATGACACTGGGGACTGTACAATGGTGATTTCTAATTTCATCATTCTTCCACATTTAGTAGTTGATGTTTTTCCCTAAAGAAGAATCTTGCTCTGTTTTGTTTTGTTTCCTCATAATTTATTTTTAATAGTTTATATTTAATCCTCATAACTTCTCCAATGTAGATAATGCCATCCCTATTTTATAAGTGAAAACTAAAGCAGAAAGTAGTTCAGTAACCTGCTCAGTGTGGCCAGTAAGTGGCAGAAACCAATGTGGAATTCAGATCTCTGACCCGTATTTCTACACAGGGGCTGATGTATCACAGTTGCCTCATAATGCACAGCCTCAGTTGACCAGAGGCATCTGTACAACCCCTCGGTTGCCAATGGTTTTCCTCCTGAAGTACCTCTGCTGTGAAACTGTGATGAAGCCTCCCCTCAGAAAATTCCAGGAACCAACATCTCCATGTCACCAGTATAGGCTGTAGGGTTTGGGCTATTATAAATGAAAACTAGGAAACGGTGGAGTGTGCTGGCCAGGAATCGGGATGGCATTTCTCACCTCTCCCTGCAGTAACTAAAAACCTCGCTGAAAAATCTGGGAAGCTCTTGGTGGGACAGGCATGCGGCAGGGAGCGGGATATGGGCTATCGACTCATCCACAGCTTTTAGACAAAGTCCCCGGAAATCAGCAGTTACACAATTTCCAGACAATTCCCTATTGGCATTGGTCTTCTCAGGGTTTAAAGGAAAGATGATTGTTTTTTCAACAAAAAGAGAATTCTGTTTTGGACACATTTGTATCTGGGGAACCTGTACAGTCTCCATCTACCTTTTCCTTCCCCTCCTTTTCTCTGCCTCTTATTTTTTCAGCTACAACACCAGGTTATTAATAAGAGCATGAGAAGTTATGTAACATAGTGCATGTAACACTTTCCAGGCAGCATTCTGGCACTACTCCTCCTTACTTCAATTTCTTTCTTCTTTCCTCCTCTTTCTCGCTCTACTGTTATTACTCCTTTCTGGAAAGAAACAAAAAGGCTAGCCACTCACTTTTTAAAAGTGACTTAATTTATTCTTCAATAAGCAAGGATTTCATACTAACTGTGTATGATTAGACGTATGGTGCAAGATCTCTTAGAGACAAAGTAGTAAAAATTTTCCTGGAAGGTGCCAGAGAAAGCATCTGTTATGATGTTGTAAATGCAAGAATAAAGGTTCACACAGTGGCTTGGGGAGGAGCTCAGAGAAAGAAACATCCTCGACACCAAGAGTCAAAGAGCTTTTGAAGGTCCACGTCTCCCATAGGCATGGATTAGAGAGGAAGTTGCTTCATTTCCTTGTAAAAAGAAAAAAATGTATGGTATCCTCTTTATTTTTAATGAAATTCCAAAAGGGGGATTAATATGAACATAAGCTGATCCCAAAGAATAGGTTTGGAGAGAAAGTTTTCCTGGGAGGTTTATTGGAAACTCAGAGCAAGGACCCGGGGACCCTGGAAATTATCTTCATGCGCAGAAAGGACACAATCACAGCCCAAGACAGGCCAGAGTAGTGCACTCCCGGATTATTCTCCCAGCCATCAGGGCCACATTCACTGACATGCTCCAGGAGTGGGAATCTTTGTGCTTGTTCCGTTAGAAGATCGCAGACCCACATCCACCCACGTTCAGACTTCAGAGCCCCAAGATGAGCGGACTCCCCTTGGGAAGACCCCATCCCAAGACTTTCTAAATTCCCGTCAAGTGTCCTTCTCAGCGAACTTGCTGTGCGGTCCTGAGTGAGTCGCTTAACACCTCGAGTCTCAGTGTCCTCGTTTGTACAATGAGGATGAAGATGTCAACCTTCCTTCCAGGCCCACTTTGAGGAACAGCTCATTAATGATCATAAAGTACTTTGAAAATGTAAATGCTGAATTATAATTTTAACCAACAAATTAACCTTGATGCTTCTCACTCAATCACTCTCTCCCTCCTGGGTAAGGGATCAAAACTGTTGCCTGACCCGAGTGCTTCTGATTCCAGAATTCAGCCCCACACAAAACATGTCTCCTCCAGAGACCCACAGGGAGCCCATCACGGCCCTGTCACCACACTGCAGCTGCTGTTCTACCACTAATCAAGACACGGGGATCCAAATGTGAAGGACATTCAAGCCCATGCTGAACAGACACTTCAACTCCAAGGAAATTCCGATAAAGTAAATAACAGGACTAACCCTTGGGACATGTGGACCACATTTTCTCTCGGTTTGTGAAAATTCTCAATTATGAAAGTATGCATTTATTGATTTATTTTTAACAAAAATTTGCTGAACACCTAAAATGTGCACATTAGAACTACATATTTCACAGTTCAGCCAGTAGGAATCCTATAGCAATAAGATCAATGTGCTGTGGGCCAGCGAACCTCGCTAGAGGATTCAACCACAGCCTCAAAGCCAAGTTAATCACCGTTCAGACACATCCAACCCCTGACGAGGGCCAGCTGGTGGCCAGGGTGGGGCTGCACAGGCACCAAGTCTCCAGTTGGCTGCTGACCTTGCCTGGCCCTCAGATCTCTCAAAGCAGTTTGTGTCAAGAACAACTTTGTAAAAAATATCTCCTTATTCCAGATAAAGCAATCAATCCAGCCTTGGACTGGGTTTTAACTGGACACTCTCCAGTACAGGATAATAAGCATGCCAATTCCTGTAATACTAAATATATGCAGGGCTGAAACCAGAGATGCTTCCCTTATTACTTGTTGAATGAGTTGGGTCATACATTTAGGTGGAAACATGTGCCAGGAATATGACCCATTAGCTGGACTTGCATATTTTTACTAAGCTTAGTTAATACTTGCATGTAGAGTAAAACATGCAATCTTAGTTTAAATGGTTATATTTTCTTTCACACTTAATCTGAGCCATTCAAGAGCTAATGCACTTATCTGAGTCATTCAACATTTCAACACCTATTATTAATCATAAACTTGGTGGGATTGTATTTTTCAGGAATTTATAAATAAAACCAACCTATAGAATGAGCACTAGACTAGGAGCGAATAGATAGATTAGAGATCGAAGCATGCCACATTCTCGCCCCTTGATTTAGAGAATCACTTAAATTCTCTTAACTTGAATGCTTTAATTCTCTTAGCTTGAATTACCTCCTCTATAAAATGAAAATAATAATAAATGTCCTTTCTACATCTAGGGTCACTGTGAGGCACTACTAATGGAATGAATGATGTGTGTGAAAACATTTTGTGAATTAAAAAGCACTGTACAAGTTACGGGGATGATCATGCTGATCCCTTCTAGTAAATCTTCATGGAACAAGTAAATTTGGAAACCCTCCATTGAATGAAGAAAAAGGGCATTCTGTTAGTAGTGCAGTGCCTATAGGTAATAATAAATATATATTGATTATTATGAGGAAGAGAATAAGAAAAAAATGATTTTCTTCTATCTTGGATTAAAAATTATATAACTGACTTCAGTGTGCTTTTCACAGCTACCACTTTATGATCTTTGTAATTAACTTCCTAAATATTCACATTTAAATGGACTGCTATAAAAATAATAGGTTCAGAAAATTACAATATGTAATTACCATATGTGGCAAGAATGAAGAACAAAACATTTCTATCCATCCCAACAAGTTTTGCAGGTTCTATAGACCAAACTCAATATATTTGCAGTCAGGTCATACAATCAGAACATCACTTTGAAGATAATTTAACTCTCTGGTATCACCGAAGCCTGAAGAATACTACTATTTACCATGATGAAATACAAAATTTAACAAATGAGTTGCAGGCAGGTGAAATGCAATATGGATTTCCAGCATAGAACCATGAAACAAGTTTACAGATATTAGTGAATATTTGTAATTATCATTATAAGAAAATTAATTAAAATATTAAATTGACTAAAATGAAATTATATAATACATGTTATAACAGTGTAAATTTAATCTTTGTTTCACTTTTAAACATTTATTTTTACATTTTTCTAAATATTTTTGAAAATATTCATCTACCATCTATTGTGCATTTAGGATACTGTAATTTCTAAATGATTTTTCTATTATTCTATATAACCAGCCGTCAGATATATGAAGACATATCTGAAAGCAAATATGCACTGGATTCCACTCCGCTAGCCTGCTCTTAGGAGACCGGGGAGACACAAAGTCGGAGTTCTTGATGGAGTGGAAAGAAAAACAGGGTCACACTCTCTTCGCCCCCACCCACCCTCTCCGATCTCTCTGACGTCAGGGCCCTCAGCAATAAGAGCAGTAAAAACTGTTAGGAAAAAAACCACTCAATATTTTTCAGACATTTTACCCAAGCATTTTTCTCTTTTATTTAGCATTTTTTAATTTAATATCTATTGCTCCATAACAAGTCACCCCAGAACTTGGTTTCTTAAAATAACAAACATTTATTATTTCATAGTTTCTGAGGGTCAGGCACGTAGGTGTGGTTTAGCTGGGTCCGTCCAGCTCCAGGTCTTGCCTGAGGTTGCAATCCAGTGGTCCGCTCTTGTTATTTGTGCTCATCCCAAATCCCAATGGGCACTGAAGGGTTAGCTTTTAAATTTACTCACAGTGTCCACCCAGGCTGAAGATCCTCACGTGCTGTCGGACCGAGGGCCTCAGCACCTCAACATGCCACGTGGGTGTCTCCACGGGACTGCTCACAACACGGCTGGGTGCTTCTCTTAGGACAAGTGAGCCCACAGGGTGGGCAAGACAGGACCACAGAGGAGGTCACAGACTTTTCGTACCCTAATCTCAGAAACGACATCCCAAGCACCCTCGCCATATTCTGTTTCACAGAAGCAAGCCACTAGGTCCAGCGCACACTCCAGGGGCTTAAATTGCATTTGCATGTCAGACTTAAGTCACTCTAGGAAAGGCAGAGCAGTGACAGCTGAATGTATTTCTCATGAGATGAAATGAAATTAACATGTTCAGCATGACTGACTCCACTCATAAAAAGCCTTTGATGAATCCAATTTTTTTCCCCAAAGAAGCTAAGTTAGTCATTTTCGAAATGGATTCTCATCAAATCCCTGAAGAGTACAGAGTGCCTAAGACGTGCCAGTCACTGGGCTCGGGGCTGACCGCACAGGGAGACAGCCTCGGCCTTCCGGAGGCTTTCAGTTTTGAACTGTGTTGCTTATTTCCAGGTCTTTGAGAATGTTTTTAAATTTCTTAGTTATTTGAGATTGGTTCGGTTGAAGTAAGGAACAACACCCTACTAGATTAGTATGCACTTACATGTGTTCTTTCAAAAAGCTTCGTGGACCTTAGACTCCCTAGACAAGTAAGAAGAGACTCAGTTTACAGTTACACGAAGTAACATTAGGCTGCCTGTCCTATGCCACAAAGGCAAGGACAGATAATAAAATAAAAGAATACAGGTTAACGGAGTATCTATCCGTTTACCTGTTCACCAGGGACCATGGAATTTCTCTGTGCTCAACAAGCCAGTTTAGAATCATCGCTGATTTCACAAACCTACTTACATAATTCATTCTTTCTCTTTAACCTGTTAATTGTTTGGTTTACTGGCCAAAATCATTGTACTCTATAATTATGTTAATATTAACCCCTTGAGCTTTTTCCTGCCCTTGTCCTTGGCCTAAAGCTTTGAACTATTGCACCACACAGTTGCCCCACACCCCCTCTTTGCATCCGAACACACTGGGCTTAACCCTAAATCTTTGACTCCACCTTCAAAAACCCACATCAGATGTGCCTTTCCTGTTTGAATTTCTTGTTCTTTAATGGGCTTGGTTTTGAGTAAGTCCTTCTTAGCTGATGATAGCACCCTTCCATATAAAGGATTTTGAGCTTCATCTCCACGCACCAAACCAAATCTTTCCTATTTCAACCATTCCCATTAGAATCTCCACTATCTCCTGAAGGTGGTATGTCCCTGTCTGAAAGGAGATAATGGAAGAGTCTGCAAACAAAGTCGCAGTCAAGGAGGCAAGAGACCTGGTCCTAAGTCAGAGCTGGCTCTTCAAAGTAATTTAAGAATTACAGTTACAGGTGCTGGCAGTCCACCTACACAAAAGTGAATTCAATTATGTTTCTATCATATGATGAAGTGAAGGTTACAAAGCAAACGATTAACGAGTACTACTCCACTGATAGTGCTATTTATTCAACATTTCCATGGTGATAAAAAATTACCATAAAAGCAGCATTTCTGATGTGTGATAGCATATCTACCTAAGCCTCTGATATATCAGGTCTAATTTATATGAATAAGCAAGCATAATAAGCATTATGACTCTCAGGGACCAGGAACTCTGAAAAACTTAAAATGTAAAACATTTCTGAAGAAAGAATTATAAAACAAAGGTAGTTGCTCTCCCAACTGAGTTACGTAAACACGACTGGAACCATGCATTAATACCATAAAATCTAAATGTGCTGTAGCAGTGAGTGGTCATAAGAGCGAAATTGCTGTCACTGACATCAGGCAATCTGGGACCTGCAGGGAAACTAGATGTGTTCGTGGTTTCTACTGTGGTTAGCAATACACTGCAAAAAAGCAAAACTGGGCCTCCGGAGGGAATCTGCAAAAGGTTGTAGACAGATGTTGTGAATCTCAGAGTCCAACAGGAGTGTATTTGGGTCAAGGAATAAGGCTGAACAAGGAAAGAAAGAGCAGAAACAGAATTTGTTGTGTGACCTCTAGAAGCCATTTCAACAGAAAATTGTCTTGATATGTGCTTTCAAAAAGAGAAATGAGATTAGCTCTGAATGACAGTTAAACCAATATAAAAAAATCTGAATCTAAATAAAACTACATTGGCAATGTTTCAGTATTTGAGAATTCTATGGCATGGTCTATAGAAAAATAAATTGTTTTAATACAGAATTCGAGGTACCAGAAAACAGTATGGTTTTCTTATATGAGGCTTGTTTTATATCAGTCACTCAGTTAAATTAAACTTTCTTAGAAAAGTCATTTTAATTCTTCTACATAGCCTTTTTCTAATATCCATATTAAAGTATAAAATTGATGTACTCAATAAAAACTTAAGCCACACTGGAGTTACTGGGATTTCTTTTTTCATATATATATACACACACATAATTTTATTTATTTAGTATATATTTTATATAATATATGCCAATTTTATTTCTATTTCTATTTATTTATATTTATTATGTTTCATATAATCTTTTTCCACATATACATATAAAATCAAAATTATATTTGATTCTTCAATGAGAACAAGAAAGACAAGAAGAGTAGAATCCTGTGTCAACTTAACCTGTGTCCTAGGTATAATCTTGCTACTCCTATATTTTCTTCCATCTTCAATATTAAAATGGCTACACAAAAATTCACCAGTTTTGCTAACCAGTTTTTTAAATGCACGCTGATATGACAGCTGTCACAATACAATCTAACAAAATTGTTTTGAGTGAAGTTAAAGAAAACCAAGTGCTACTAGAGCCATCTTACGGGAAAAAACCCAACTTTTTGGCGAACTCAATATGTCTACCCATGTGTGCTACATTCCCACTTCCGTGTTTGGAGCCATGGAATTCAGGACGATAAGGAATCACTTAATATATCATTAAAATATAAAATGATGGTAAAAATAATAGTAAAAAGGGCTGTTTTCACCCCTTTTTTATAATGAGTTTGACAACTTGGTTTTCATTTGAAATTTTTTAAAAGAGTGGCAACCAAAAGTGCATCATATCATTTCAAACATGTTTAAAGTATGACATTTTTGTGATTTAGATATAAAGCTGAGGACCACAAAATCTTTGAACATGTGAGAGAAAATGAATTTAGCCCTGGAGGTATAGCTCAGTGGAGTGAGCGCTGGCCTGTGAACTGAAATGTCACCAGTTTGATTCCGGGTCAGGGCACATGGCTGGGTTGAGGAACAGGTCCCCATCTGGGGATGAGCAAGAGGCAACCAATTGATGTATCTCTCACGCATTGATGATGTTTCTCTCCCGCTCTTCCTCCCTCCCTTCCCCCTCTCTAAAAATAAATAAATAAAATCTTTATTTAGCTTTATTTTATCTAAATAAATATTTATTTATCTTCTCTTTAAAAAGAGAAAAAATGAATTAAAAAAAACTATTCCCATTAAACACCAAAGCTGAATTTGTCCTACTTCTATTGCAACCCCTTTTTGTTGTTCTAGTTTACATCTTCTGTTCACCTAGTTTACATCTGTTCACCTAGTTTACAAATTACTTTTTTTCTTTGATAGTAAGAAGAAAGCCCAAAATAAAAACCAGAACTGAGTGGGTGCTGCATCACCCCATCTGGTGGGCAGGGTGGGTTGTAGACAAAAGCTCTATGTCTCTGAAACAGTGAGTTGTGCACATGCTCATTTTCCTGCTGAATTTGTCTCGGGCATAGGGATGTTCAGAGGTTCCAATACACTCTCCTTAGTCTAACTCTTGGACTGACATTCACAGTGAATTTTTCTTGCCACTTAGTACATTAAAGGAGACATTTCAATTTAATTGGCACAATCAATCCATAAGCAAGTGGTTAAATGCATCTTTGTTCTAAGTTCTCCTTTGGCACTGTTGGGATAGCTAAAGAGAATACAGATCGCCTTTGCTTTTCTATTGTTTAACATATGACTAAACAAAAAATACAAAATACAAATTAGGCAAACACATAGTACTTATTCTAAATATGCCCTGCATGAAGTGTTTTAATTATATTAATCCCATTAAATTCTCCCACCATGCAATGAAGTAGAATATTTTACCTCCATTTCACTGATAGGGAAAGTGGAGCACAGACAATTTACATAACTTCCCTCCCCAAGGTTATACAGCTAATAAATTGCAGAGCCAAAATACAAACCCAGGCATTCTGATTTTCTAGTCTATGCTCTACTAATATGCTCAGCGTTATATGAATTTATAGAAAAAATTAATTTATAGATAATGTTGGCTGAAGAGGTTGCAGAAGGCTTCATGAAGGAAGTGGAAAAGACTTGGAACTTGGCAAATGAAGATTTCGTGGCCAAGCAAGGAGCCAGGGATTCAGGCAAGATGAACCAGGAGCGTTCAGTGTCGGTGGGGGAACAGAGAAGTCAGTCTGGCCAGAGTGGGCAGGAATTAGGAGAAATTAGATGAGATCATTAGGATAAGGAAGATTATGGGAATCCAGATATTTTTAGTAAAAACTGAATTCCTAATGGTAAAGTTAAAATTGGGTTAAAAGACATCATCTCAAAAATGTATTTGATTACGTTCCAACAGAAAGAGCTTCTCTGCGGTGGAGAGGTGTCTAAATGCTTGTTTCACTATTGGCAAATTTGAGCAGGGAGGGCACCGATGGAGGGGTGCAGATCAACATTGATTTTCAGGCAGCACCGGTGAATGGTATCCAAAGAGCCAGAGATTCCAGTGCCGACTGACAGTCCATTTTCGCTGTGTTCTCAGTCTTTGTGATCTCTGTCTACTAGAGATGTAGTTCAAATTGGCATTCAGCTGAAGGGTGGTTAGAGCCGCGAGGGCTGCCGGGAGGAAAAGCAGACTGAAGGGAATTTTCTCAATGCCACCTCCTCCTTGGAAGATCTCTTTGGAAGATTCTTAAAGGAAAATAATCAGAAAGGGAAGTGAGGGAGAGGAAGTGAAAACACTTTCATTTCCCATGGGGAAATGTGATACTAAGGATGAGCTGGCCCAAACAGAGTGAAACTGGAGAAATCAGGGTTTCTAAATATGTCACCAGCGAAGTTGAGAAAGTGGGTGAAGTAGGCTAGCTCAGGAACATGGCGAATTATTGGAAGAAGAGGGAGAAATTTTATAACCTCTTAATCTTTCCAGCTGCTTACAGTGTTCCAGAAAAGAGAAAATGTGCTTGATGAGAATGATTTATTGAGCAATTATCTCCTTCCGCCCTCAGCTCTCTGGAACTGGACAGCAGACAAGTCTGGTGAATTATATTTGTGGAGTTCGGCGGAAGAGCTTCCTCTCAAGGATGCACAACTTTCCAGTCAGTCGTGAGGCAGCTCTGCTTTCTGCACAGCTTCTGTTTTTTTAATGTTCCCTGGTCTGTCCCTTTCTCGGGCCTGGCTCATTCCCCACTGATTAAGATTGCTTACCGCACTTGTCACTCTATCATCATTTCTAACCCCTGGATTTTTACCCAAATCCTCCCTCCTTTTTGTCATCCTCTCTTGTTCCTCCATACCGGTCCTTCACTGGACTGTCTGCTGCCTGAACAAATGTGACCTTCATGTGCTGCTACGTCTTCCCTCTCTCCTCCAGCCGTGATCTCTTGGTTACTCCATTTGCAAATACGCTGCAAAAGAGAGATTTTCTGGGCTCTCCTCCACTAGTAGGTCTCTTTGCACCCCAGCATCCCAAGTCTCCGCTTACTCCTGTCCTTGACTGCTGTGGTCACCACAGACAATCATGAGAGGGAAGATCTGAGGGAAAACACTGCCTCTGGTGCAGTAATTTCTCAGATTCTATGTGGGTAGCCTGAGAGTGCTGAGAAGTCCGTTTCAACTGAACATCCTTTGGTCCCAAATGTGGTAAACTGGTCTCGTTTTTCCTCTGTTGTCATGGTTAACTGGCAACCTCCAGGCATGAGGGTGACTGTCTGGCATGCAAGCACACTGGAGCAGACAATCATGTGAAGAATGCCAACAGATCACAGAGCAGCAGGTCATGTTTTCTTGAGTTCTTCCAGCAGGAAATACGTATCGGTATCTTAGAGCAATTTTGGCTCAGTGTTTATTTTTGAAGCTTTGTTCCAGAGCTACTGAATGCCTGATTATTCCAGCGTTTTCTGCATTACAAAGTCAAAGTGAAAACACGTCTGGGCCCTGCTCTGGTGGCTCAGCCGATTGGAGCTTTGTCCCGTACCCCAGAATGGTTGCGGGCTAGACCCCTGGTTAGGGGACCTACCTAGGTTTTGTTTGTGTCCCGGGTCAGGGTACATTGAGGAGGCAACCAGTCAATAGATCAATGTCTCTCTCTCTCTCTCTCTCTCTCTCTCTCTCTCTCTCTCTCTCTCTCTCTCTCTCTCTCTCTCTCTCTCATCAGTAACCAGATCCTGGGCTGAGGATTAAAAAAAAAGTTTGGGACTGAGTGTTTTCACTGATTTGGTGATAGCTTTCAAATTCATTTCACTTAAGACTGTAAATTGAACTCAAATTGAGGTCCCTGGGGAAAAAAAGACAGGTCCTTTACTTGGTACGTTAAAGAAAGCATTCTTATTTCTATTAAACAGCCATAAAAGGACAAATCATGCAGCAGCTGGAAGAGCACTGCAAATATCAGGGTTACCAGGAGTCACCCAGAAACCTTTAAAGTAATTTAAACTGGTGATAGAACAAGTAACACCCTGCTTCTACCGAGGTGGTATTCCTTAACCGTGGAACCTCACTCGCACCTGTCCGTGCCCAAAGACGTCAGTACAGCTGTTTCTAGTTGATCTGCGCAGGCAATTTCCCAAGGTCTGATTGATTGGGAATGGTGCTGGTGATTTTCTTTTAAATTATCCACAAAACACTAAAAGAATGTGAGTCTTTGCTGAAATTACTCTTCTATTAAAAAAAGGAAAACTATTTTTTAGAAATTATTTACAGTGAATGAATGGATCAAGATAATATTGCACTGCGAGATCTAAATACATTGAAGATAAGTGGAGGTCCCAGAACTATGAATTCTTCAATTCTCTGCAACATAACCAAAGCAATTCCGAGAAGCCTTACTTGATTAGAAATCAGATTTCTTAAGTATTATCTATCCTAAATGCAGAGTGTGAGTAGACAGCTACCTTAGACATGAGGTTATGAAAGTGAAATTCAAAGGTCTGAATATAAATAAAGGAGAAGCAAGATATTTTAAATCATTAACAACACTACATATGCACCGAGAGATACAAAAACAGCTAAAGAAGCAAGGACAAAATTAAACAGTAATAATGACTTATGGCTAGATACTCTGAGACATGGCAGAAGTCTCAGTACACCAAAAGGAAAATCTTGTTTGCTCAAATTATTTGTTTCCTCTGTCTAATGAATGTAATTCTAATATACAAGTGATAACACTGACATTTCTTTGAAATGTTGATTCAGTTTAATTATGAAAATCACCAAGGTATTTTCTAGCTGCTGCATCACTCCCTGTACTAGGATTAATCACATCAACATCATTCATTTAATCTTCAAAGAGGAAGCAGTTGTCCACAAAAGCCTTCAAATAGCTTCATTAGTGCAATTTTTCAGTCTCAAACACTTAGCTGGCAGCTTATGATTGAGAGTAAGGTCATTATATTCATCTATTTCCTAATCAAATTTTTTAATATTTCTGCATTTACTGTAGAAATGTATAAGTATGAAGTTTTCCCTTCTCTTTGCTTGGCAATCAGCTCAAAGCATGAAGCAAATATGGACTGTGATTAACAAAATATTTGTTCTCTTTGGTGGCAATTCATGAAATATAATATACAGGGCCAGAACTGATGCATTTCCCTTTGGGGGTTTGTTTAATGTGAAAAGAACTGGACCTAAAAACTGTGTTTACTTGTCTCTGTAGGAGACAAAGAAAAATTTGGAGCATGAGAAACATTCCCTCCGTTCAGGAACTAGAAGTAAAACAGTGTTGCAAATAAAATATATTTGGTGTTTTCAAATGCAAGATGGATTTGATATTTTAAAACAGAAATGGTCAACCTCACTTATGTTTCTTCACTAAGGACACTTTCAGCACCCTTCTTTGTTAAAAGCAATACTCCCTTCCAATATTGACAATTAGCAAGTATCAGAGTTCCATAAAATAAAACTGTAATAGAGTCGATGCACTTATTAAGTCTCAGCATCAACCACTAAAAATTATTCAGTGGCATCCTCAGAGAGACACAGAGCAGAGCCCGGCACCAATGGGGTGTGGGGGTGGTATAGTCATTTATAAATACTGTACCTACGCTGAAGGGTTATAAAATGTGTCAGAAAGTGAAATTTGCTGAGTGTCGTTACCAAGAAGTAAAACTTGCTAGCTGGTGCTTTAAACTTTGCATCTGATAAAGGAATGATTTATTTGACTTTTGACTGGTCCACTTGCAGAAATCATTGCATGGCAGCACTCAGTGACTGTGCAAAGGGGAAAGAACGGGTAAATCATGCAGAGGCATTCTCAAGTTAATGTCTGGTGACCATAAAACGCCAAATTTGTAAGACAAGATCTGCCCATGATGGGGCAGGTAACAGGGTATGTTGAGGGTTTAGGCAAAGGATTGGGGCTTTTGGTCATATAAACAGTCCATAACCAATTGCATTAATATAAAGCAACTTTACAAATTTTGTTTCCACAAATTGTATAAAGACAATTACAACATTTAAAATACAAGGTTTTTTTAAACTGCTTTAAAATAAACTGTAATGAGTTTTTGTGGGACTGAATTCTGATTGATACAACATAATTTTAACATAAAATATAAAGATGAGAATAACCCTAGCTAGAAGAGGTCAGACTTGCCATTCGTCCAGCTACATGTGAAATCACCAGGGTAAATGAGACTACACCATAGAGGAGCAAGAAACTGCATTATTTACATACGTGTTCAATATGGTAATGGGGAGAGGGGACTTTGGGCATACCCCAATTCATATATTCATGAAGTTTTATTATCTGCTATATGTAATACTATGTTAGACATTCTGAAAAATATAAAGACAGACCAACAGAATCTCTTCTCTTGCAAAGCCTCTACGACAGCATAAGGCAGGGGCATAAGCACGTCTGTGCAATAAAGGGCGATGCGAGGTAGATGGCAAAGGAAAGGAGGAGCGTGCCTGGGTGGGACTGGATGGGTGGGGTTCCGTCCCGTTGGCCTGGGGACGGCCTCACGGCGTGACCACACCTTGGCTTTGAAGGATGGGTGAGGTGTTGAAAGGTAAACGTTGGTAAAGAGAGGATTAAATTTTTACAGTGTAAAATATTTTATCTATTCTTCTGAATATTTAATGGATTCTGTGTCCTCTGCCAAGAATGGTAAAAGTTCTTTTATTTCCAGAAGTGTCAAAATAATTCTCATAATAATAAACAAACAAATATTGGAAGACTCAATGCTCATTTCAGTTAGCGCTTTTGAAATTAAGCCTAAATACCCACTTAATGGTTAATCTTAGGTATTTAATACAAAGTGAAATAAAAATTTTTTTAAAAACCTGAGCAAATATAAAAATACTCTGAAAAAAGAACTCTACTTTTCAAATAACAAAATAAGTTTATTTCTATTCATGTAAAATCTGACTGGAAAAAAGCGGTCATAAATTACAGAAAGCATTTAAAACTGAATCATGTAATGTAGTGAATTTCACATATGTGTATGTAAACATACATATAAATGGGTATGTGTGTGTATGTATGGGTGTGTGTATGTGTATATATACATTTTTTTCAATGCCTGCCTGGGGTGGAAGGTGGAAATTTGGTGGTGGATAAAAGTGAATCTTGGCAAAACACCTGTAGTAACATAAATATTCAAATATTACTTAATAAAGAGTAGAAAAGAAAACAAATAATTCATACAGCTTACTGAATTCATCTGGTTCACAAACACTTCTGATATGCTTCTGGTTTCAATTATCTTAAAAGTAAAGAACCTGCCGTGCAGTACTAGATGATATCAGGAAATCAACAAACTGAATCAGTCCCAGGAATAATGAATGTGTATTCCTGTTTGCAAGCATATAAAGGAGATATACAGGTGCCTGGAGGAAATAGGAAGAGTTCAGGAAACACAAATGATCATGTACACACTAATACCTAACCTGGGTCCTATTCTGAGTGCCTGGATGTGCCTCACTAATATAACAATATGCAGTGGCTCTTTTAACTGTAACTGAGAAGCCTCTTTCACAGAACTCTAAGGAGCTTCGAATCACCTTTCTGACCATCTTTCCTGTCTCCTATATATCCTCATAAAATATTTACTGTTCTTCTGAATGACCACTCTGATTATCCTTAGACTCCTTTCAGATTCCCTGATGATGTCATGGAAATGTTAAACCCATTATGCTAAGTTAGGACCTCCATCTGCAGTGACCTCTTGGCACAAGCTTCGAGGACAGCATGATATTTTACATAAAAGTTAGTCTTCATTCAAATCCTCCAGGTCTGATCCTGAAAAAACACTGACAGCTCAATCAACCCTAATAAATACTTAACAAGGTCCATGGAAAAAAATAATAATACCATCCACCCCAAAGAAAATCCATTACACATTCACAATTGAGCCATAAACTGTCTATTAAGTGTACAATTATTTTATCACATTTTTATTGAAAAACAAGCATTTATCCTAATTTGCAAGTTTAACCCAAAGGTGGTACATGACATCCGTTTTCATTAAGCTATTAGGGAAGTGAGGAGTGATGGTGGCCAGCTCTAATTATCTTTAATGTAGTGTTTCAAATTGATCATGCATAATGCAATTACAAATCATAATTAAATTAATTTGTATTGATTTAAGATTTTATAAGTTGTTAATAAATGCAGTGCAGTGCATCTATTTCCACAGGCTAACATTAATATTTTTAAACTACCAAAGCCCTTTCTTCTTCTTACTCCTTTTGTTCTCATTTAAAAGTTCACAGACTTGTAACTACTTTATGCAGGTGAAGGTTAACTTCAAAACCCTATAGGTGGACGTTTTGAGTATTTAAATAAGATTTCTCCAAGAAATTATGTCTAATGCATTTGGATATTTATGATCATCTAAGTTTAAAAACCCTCTATCTCTGAAACACCCAGTCCTCCTCCATCTCCTAACTATCCCACCTGCCACAACTGCCATCCTGGCTACCTAGCACAGTCCTTGCACAGAACGCCAGCTTCCAGCTAAGCAACTGGCTCCAGAAAACCAAAGGAAAGCCACGTAAATGCAGAAGTCCTTTTCTCAACATTATGGGGGCCAGAGCAGGGGAAGAAGACGAATCTTGAAGCCAAGAAAGAAATGACCCAAGCAAACTGCTGGGCAACAAAGCTCGCAGAGTTGGATTTCCCCTAGACACTTCCCTTCTCTCCTCATCCGCATTCAAGGAGTAAGGAATAAAGTTCCCCCAGAATTCTCCACCTCTGAAGGCAAAGTAGAGAATCAGCTTAAGTCCAGGGAGTCCAGGAATACCTCCTTCCCTTGCTTCTCTCAGGAACTGAAGGCAAAGTTGGGAGGAGAGGAGTGAGACAAGAGAACAGGGAGGACTAATGACTCTGAAAGCTCCACCAGTATGTTTTTGTAACAGAAACAAATATTGGACAAATTTGCCAATTCAGTCTAACTGGCTTTGTCACACAGTAAAGAAATGCTCCTCCACCTCCTCGAACTTGAACTGGAAATCCAGCCAGACCCACGGCATAAACCACAAGGAGACAAAATCTGGTCCTTCCACCCTCCACAGGCCTTGGAGCTAGAAGTAACGTCGTGTGGATGGCTGTTCCGACACAGAAAGGTGGGCCTAGAGTTGAGGATTTTTTTTTCCAGTCTTTCTCAAAATGTATTAAATGCCTTAAGGTCCTATGAGGGGAAAATGCAACAATTCGATTTGGAAATGGTAGTGAAATGTTAATGAGAAAGGCTCAGAAATTTACTTATGGGTAGAGTTTCCCAGATTCGGCAGCCTTCCCGTGGGATCGGTCAGTCACTGGTGCCACTAAATTTAGGGATTGCACGCCCACAGCAAGTTGGGACAGGAACTCCGCCTCCCCCTCTCGCGCCTTTGCAGCGCTTGAAGTTTGTTGCTCACTAGCGACCCCTCCAGGTCTCAGGGGGAAACGAGCTGATGCAGAAGTTCACCCTTGACTCACCAGAGAGCAGGGAGCTTCTTTTAGCCCCAGCCCGACGTCCCATCACCCAGTGCGGAAAGCCTCTCGCCAGGCCCGCACTGTCTGGACGCGGCATCAGTGCCCTGCTCAGGGATCAAGCTCCCGGGCGGCAGCGGCGGTGGAGTGCGGAGACAGCGGAGAGCGCACCCCTCCCATTGCCACCATAAAGACGCCGAAGTTTCCGGCATCCGAGCACAAACTGGGCAGGAGTCTAAGAACACACGAACACCAAACTTAGGTGGAATCGACGCGGGGCTCCCAGGGAGTGAAACCCAGCGCAGAGTGAGGGCGGAGGCAGTGGGGACTCAGGGACCCTCCCCCTGTATTGGCCATGTTTGGCTTAAAATCTCTTGGATATGAGGTTGAACCACCAGAACGGGTTCAGATACAAACAATCTTAACACTTTTCTTTTTTTTACATATTCCCCAGTTATTGAATAGCGCGCGCGCGCGCACGCACACGCACGGGCCCTCCAGCAGGAAAGCAAAAGCAAAAGGTAAGGGAGGGGTTGGCTCGTGTTGACCGCCAGGGCCTGCTCCTCCCGCAGCCAAGGTGCTATCCGTCTACACCTACCCACCCCGCCTAGCGACAGGGACTGCCTCCACAGCACATACCTTGTAGAAAAAAAGCATGCGTTCAGTTGCTTAGGTTTCTGAGGCCTCAGTTAGCCCAGTCACACCATCAGCTGACAGAATTAGCTCTTCAGCCTTGACTTCTGAAAATGTCTCTTCTTAAGCATTTGCCACAACAGATGAGGACCCTTGTCGTGTCTCCTTCTCCCCATCACTAAACAGAGCAACTCTCAAATGGACCGTTCTCTCAGCCAAAGATCTCAGAAAGATTCCTGAGTTGCAAAAGGATATTTACACCAAACGGTACAAGAAGTGTAGAACAAAGAGTTTCAAGTAATCTCCAAACACACTGTCACAATAGAGACTAAGACGAATTCCCTCAAATATAACACATTGTTTTCCTTAACCATCTAATACTCAGGATGGTGATACGGATTTCCTTGGACTTGAGTTAGAGTTTGGCAGTAGACTCAGCACTGCAGTCCTGAGACTGAAGTGCCAGCCATGATTTCTCTTGTGTGTGTTGCTCCTGGGACCCAGATAAAAAGCCCTGCCCTAGAACATTGTGGGGAGGGGAGCCCATCCATGAAGGAACTCTTTTAAGATTTTTTTTTAAAGAGTGGTTTTAATAAAGTATTACAATTGAGGTTAAACTTAAGTGTGTGTTTCAAAAGAGTGGGTTTGGTATTTTGTGAGTTCTCTCTCTCTCTCTCTCCCTCCCTCCCTCTCTCCCTCTCCCTCTCTCTCTCTGATTTAAAAAATTCGTGACTAGCAGTTCAGGTTGTTAAGTTTCCAAGCAGGAATCAGCTTAAAATGCATGGATTCTATTATATGTCCAATTTAATCACAAGGTATTTAAAATAGACATTTCCATCTAAAATCCAATCAGAAATCAACACAGTTCCTCCAGGCATTAGATGATCATCTCGGTTTTGCATTTGTAAACTGGGAGAAATAAATGTGGCTTGTGGATACCAAGAGGTCAAGTACGGCTGCTCAAATATTTTTCTTACAAAATGACGGATTTATTAGACAAATAAGTAGCCCGGCTGATGCAAAACCCCCAGTGATTGAATTTTGACGTTAAGTCAACAACAACTCGAACTACATCAGTGCTTCAAGATTTAGTTATGATGGTAGAGATTACTGAACAAATAAGAGCCAGAAATGAATACAAATTTCTGAGGATCTGCCCCTGGCACCCTCTTCTTGACATTCTCTCCATATGCTCCCCCTATTCAGACTGTATTATAATTAAAGGACTTGCCTATGCCTTGCAATTGGAAAAGAACTTTAAAATAATTAGGCATATTTTCCTGTTTAAAAAAATAGGACAGGCTCAGGGAGAAAGCCAATTGAGTTTCATTATAAATTCCTTCGTGGCCTGAAAGTCATCCACTCTTACAAGGGAAGGAGCATGCAGTGGGTGTTTAGTTTAGTTTTTTAAGGATCTTACTTTCATTAAAAGTTTTTGGTAACCTACTCTCCTATCTTTCTTCTCCCTTTAAAACACCTCTTTTTGAAAGATTAGAGGACTTTGACCAACTTAGGATCCCACTGTGGGGGGCGGGGATCTGGACCTACTGCTAAATAATTAAATTGCTCATAGAATTTCAGGAGTATTTAGATTTCACTTTCCCTGGGTCACAAACTTCCCTCCTCCCCACTGCCTCCAGCCCTCAAACCTTTGTGGAGCTGGCCGTGGTGCTGAAAAATCCTGCTTGAATCTTGTGGAAAGAGGGCATCATTCATGGAGGCTTTTTGCTTCTCTTGAAAGGGGGCTTACATAATTGAGATTACATTTAAGCATTCTAGAGTGCCTTTATTTATTCTATGTGTGACTTCCTTACTGTGGTGGAATGGTGACTCAATTTACATTTAAGTCTTGTTGAGCGAGCCAAGAAATCATTTCTTCCACCTTTTTCTCTTATCTGCAATTTTCGGCTATAGTTTAGTTCCTCCCCTAATCTGTGGAAATGTTTATTTTGCTATATTTGATTTTAAGTCTTAAACTGATGAAGGGCTTGAGACAATTTATCTTTGTAGCCAGAAATTTGCTTTCTGGGTAACCAGGCACAGGCCACTAGAGGCAATAAAATGGTACCAGATTTTTTTTTATCCCAGGTTTTATTTAAGTGTAGTAATAATTGCACCCTGTAAAATAAGTTGCCCATTGGATTTCGCTTCCAGTTTCTCATATTCCCCTATCACGTATGCATATACCCATAATTTCTATGGAAGTTTTTAGCATGCTGGTTTTTAAATCATTTACTGTATTAGTTGTTTTCCTTCTGGAAATACAAAATTGCTAACCCTAAAATAAACACTAGAATTCATAGGTAGAAAGAGATGTTTCATAATTATTTTGCCACTCCCCAGGATTAAATAATAAGTTGTGCAATTGAAGCCCTTCTACCAGGGAGGGAGGTGTATTTCTCTGTTCTTCTTCCTTTTTAAATAATGAATAGTACTTTCAGTCCCACAATGCATCTATTTACAGTTTGCCTAAATTTGTTTCTGGATTTATATTTCAATATGCTCTTTAGGATGCAAAATTCCTGTCAAATTAAAGAGTGTTCATGTCTTGCCCGCTTCCAGCAAATCACTTGCAGCACCTAATAAATCCAGCTGGGGTTCCTTCCATAGCCTGATGCTGCCGAAATCATTATTGTCCTGCCTTGTTTCATGTCAGAGGCCTCTTCGCCTCATCTGTCATGAAACCAATTTCACTTTATTTACATCCATTTGCTAGTTTAATTACTGTGCTGATGAATTGCCTGAAGGAATTAAGTTACGAGTCTTTGGAAACCCAAAGCGACAGATATATGGGCTACCTTTTAACTACAGGAGAAGAAATGAAGGCTAGTGTGGCATGCACCAAAATTTAAAGATAATAAGTGTTTCTCTCTACCCACCTACTCTTGAAATTCAGGATGATCCTATCTTTATGCATTCATCATCTCCTGGACAAAATATAGTACTTTAGGACCCCTCATATTTACAGATTGCCTGCTGTTCTCTACAATACCATTCTTTATTTTTAAAAAACATTTTGTATTACTAAAAGAGTGACAGATGTTTTTCTAACCAAATCAAGTAATCTAATGTACTGGTGTTTCTAATTACAGGTACCTACCAATATTAACCTTTCCTTATAACTGAGAACTTCTGTGTAAACACAAATAGATGCCTGTGTGAAAGTAAAGAATATTTAATAGATACAACCTAACATACAGTACAAAATACTCCACTTATGTACTACAAATAATGTAACAGAAGTCAGTTATATAATCTTTATCACTGAGCACCATTTCACAATCATCTTCTTTAATGTATTTTTAAATCATAAATAAGAACATTCTGCAGCCTCTCTCTTTTACAAGTCCAGCAGAACAGAGCACTGTGAATTCACGTTCACGACAGAAGGCTTGTGACGTGGTTGGATAATCTGTGCTCTGATATGTGAGTAGTCGATCATCTGCATATATGGTTTTTAAACCTAACATCAATAAATTTTCACTCATCCCTTTATCCTATAAATTAACTACTGTGATATAAGCCTATTAATCATGACATTATTAAAATCATGCCTACTAATCATGACATTAAATGTCATTTTCTACATGTTAGTAGTTCTAGACTTTAAACCGATCCTTGATAATCCAGAAATTACATTTTTACATGGCTCATCATTACTGAATACCAATTCAAACAGCAATAAACCTGAGTTGACAGTGTTTCATATTTTCTCTATCCTCAGGTAGCAACACACGTGAAATGAATGCAACTTTTAAATCTAAAGTGCTGTGTATTTTCCTTCCATTGCTCTGTTTCTGAGAGTTTCTGACATTTTAAAATCAGCACTTTCATTTGATTTTCCTAAAATGGTGAGTTTAAGGCACATGACAAATATATTGAACATTTCAAGAAAAAAATCTAAATCTTTTTTATAGACTTAATGTACTTATTTATATCATGTTGAGCACATAATTACTTCTAAGGTTGTGCAAACTTTCTAAACTATTATCTAATGGAATATTTTTTTAAACATTCAGGAAAGGGCAATAAATACTTCTAAACAAGACAGAAATTAGAAATGTGGGGTTTTTTAATGGTTTCTCATAGTCTTTCCTCCTAAAATAATTAAATACCTTTTGCACCCTGTAGACTCTGCCGTTTCATTCATAAAACCAGCTTAAAGGAAGGGATACAAATGTAAACACTTTACATTTACTATCAGAAGAACTGAAGGTGCTGAAAACTCTCCTGTCAATGCAGATCTATATTAATAAATTATATATTCATTACAAAGCCTCCAGGTGCCTCCCTCCACACCCTCCTTACATCCTCTAAAAACACATTTGCCCTACCCCCACTACTTTTAATAAAACTCATGTACAAAACAACCTTCTTTACAAAAACAAGGGTTTTTTTAATTGTATCAGAGTCTTGCTTATAGAAGTTTTGCAATAAAGGAGTCCTAAACAGGATCCTCCAGATAAAATTTCATTCTATTTTAATAGAACCAGATATCATTTCAATTCTTTAGCAGAGATTTATGAACAGTCTTTAAATTGATGGAAAGGAAATCTGTGTTGGTTGAGTCTTTTTAGCTATTTTTATTCATTTATTAAATAAATAAATGAGAATGATAGGGGTTTCGAGTGCTTTTTCTTTCTTTCTCCCCCTCCCCCATTGCTCTCCTTCTCCCCCTTTCTAAGACCCTCTTCTCCCTCTCCAGCTCTTTTTGATTAATAGATCCATGTGGCTAACGGCCTGACATATGGTGTGCGAAGCAGCTTGAGATAGTACCTTAGGCATCCCCTACGGCCATTAACATATTAGGGGCTTCTGTGCAGTCAGACAGCCAGACCTCATCGAGAGCAGGGTGTTTTCAGCACCCCAGAGCTGTTTGATGGAGGGTTTCAATAATGCACCCGTCTTCAATTTTAAGGGAGCTGCTTCTGGTGCTGAAACACTACAACAGAACTGGAACGAAGTTGATAGAGACTCAGCTCCCTTCACCAACAACATTAAAAAAATGTGCTTACATCTGTTTGTGTAGGGATACACGTGGAGGCGCAGCTTCAGGCTCACACACACACACCAGCTCCTGAGTATTGTCAGTAAACAGCTAAAGTCAGCTGCCTGGATTTATTTTGTTTAAAAATTTATTTTGTTTAAAGTCCCCTTTATACAGGGAGTACTAACAGTATAATACAGTACAGTTACTGATAGAAAGGATTCAAAAGCAAAAACAAAATACAGCATAACACTTAAGAAAGAAACTGCTCTGAATCATGTAGCTTATTTTTCCCTAGTGGAAGAAATTAAGTGCATTTTTACATCTGTAGCCTTAAAATAAGAAAAAGGGGAAAAATAATAGAGAAGTTTAACTTTAAAAGATTTGATTCTATTTTAGATACATTGGCAGATCAAATCCCTGGAGAGTTTCCTATTCTTGATCTACAAAACCTGAAACTTTACAAACAAATAAAACTCTTGACAACAACTCAGAAAAGTGAGGAAAGCCTCCAGTATGTGCATATATGCCTATATGTGGAATATACGCATGCATGTGTATGTATGTATAAACTTTGGCAGCAGAGATAATTTAAAATCAAAGCAGACATCCCACTTGAAGCTTATTAATTCACTTTAACGTCGTGACTGAAGCTTGAAACTCACTTTTCCCAACGTTCTTCTCCTTCCAGCCTCCTGCTGATAAACCACTGTACCCCCTTTTGAACTGTACTCTGGCTGTTTGCTTGACAAATAAATGTTGTTCCGCCCTATTAAACCTTTTAGGCAGTTTCATCTTCGGATTTCTCAAATACAGAACTAATAAGGAGGTGCTTTGATGCTGTTTTACTTTCAAACTATAGCCTTGAGGCGTTAAAACGCGCAAAAGGTAAGCAAAAAAGTAAATTGCCACGAGCAAGGCGCACCCTCCCTTTCAAAATCGCTCCGACCCTCTGCAGCGCACTGCGTGGCAGCCGAAAATCGCCTGTTCCTGTGCAGAACTACGTCCCGTCGGCAGCCTCTGGGGTTCTGAACCGGTGCCACGTTACCAGGGGGATGAAGAGAGAGGAGGCACTTTTAAGTTTAAAAGCCCTGGGATCCCTTGGGGGCGGGTAAAGACCGGAGGTAGAGAAGGCGAAGCTTCCCAAAAGTTGATTTTAGGCAAACAAGCATCAGATAGGATGTGAGGATTAAGAAATGGCAACTTGTTTAAGCAGCCAATAATAAAACTTCTGCATAAGGCGTGGTGGCGGTGCGGGACAGCCTGCTCCCAAGCTCAAAGCGGATTTCAAACCTCTGGCTCAGGTTACACTTTTGGAGGGACGACCGTGGCGCTGCGCGCTATCCTGCCTCGCACACACTTGATCTCTCCTGTCCGCCCCTCCACACACACATACCTTGAGTTGAATATAAGCAAATGAAACCATTGAAATGTCTGCTTTCCTTAAAACTGGGATAAGAGAGTCTCCCGCTCAAAGGCGTCAAATTTCCTCTCATTTAGGTACATTTTAAGAAGAAATGCAAACCCCCCGGGGAGATACCTCTGCCCAGCATCAAATGGATGCTACCTGCTTTAAAAAAAATGCCTGTATTTACATTGCTAACTCGTAAAACACATTTTAAGTAGGATAGTTGAGCTCCAATCTCAGCCTCAGAGCTCCTTGTCACATTCTACTTCTCTTTCTTTCCCTTTCATCACAACGCTTTGGGAAAGTCGCATAAGTGATCAAAATTAACATAAATCATTATTAGTTATTAGGATTTGCTCTAAATTACACTGAATATCGCACCAGCCCCATCTGCCGCCCCTGCTCTCGCAGCAATAGATTGCAGATAAAATAAATGTCCTTACCCCATTAGAAGGTTCCTGTCTCTGTAGCCAAAAGCCAAACAAAAGCAATAAATACCGGGCTTTTCCTCTGCACTATTCAGCTGTGACTCTTTTCATCAGCTCTTCCTCTAGAAAAGCTCGATAGCTGCCTGAAAATATTGCATTTTATATCACCAAAGGGCGATTAATATTGCATTAACTGTATTTAACATTTTTAAGCGCGAGTAATCTACAATGAGTTTGTTTCTATTATTAAGTACAGGAGATATCAGAACTACTGCAGACCACTTAAGATATCTGTATGATCATATTATTTGTCTCACACTTTGTATTTTTAATATATATATAATGTTAGAGTGTAGCGCGCCATGTTTGAAGTGGAAGAAGCCCTGATAATGGTCTGCTTAAACTATTCTGACACTGACTGGAGACAGCCAGGTCCCTGCCTTCATTAAATGTTTATTGTCAACACTGGGGGAGAGGGGAGGGGGAACTGGTGTAAGTGAATTTCCGCAGCTGGAAATTGTCAACACTTTGTTTAATTCTGATCCGTGCGCACAAAAGTTTGTTTACGTTACGCTGCACTGATGCCAGTAGTCCGAGTTACCAAACTTTTGTTTGCAATTCATTTTACATAATCAATGCAAGGAGTTTGTTTCTCTTCCTCCCCCATCCCCTCTTTCCCACTTTTCTTCCCAAGCTCTTTTGCAGCTTCCTTTCTCCTCTTCCAATCCTCTTCCTTGGCTAAACTGGAGAGAAGTGACCTCCGGGGACCTTCCGGCTTGGAGGTACGGATGGACGCGGGCGCTTCCCGCCCCACCCCTGGGTGTGCAGGAGCAGGATGCGGGTCTCAGTGCTTGTGCGTTGCCAGCTTCTCTCCGACCGAGATACCCCATCTGCGTTTTGCGATCCAGGAGTCTATTGAATTTTGAGGGACGAAAGCCCTGTGGTCAGCCCTCCTCCCGCCCCGGGTATAAACCCTTGCCTAATAAATTCCAATCCACAGCAGGGCTTTGGTGACGTGCACCTTAACAGCAAGACTATTATTGCTCCAAATTCCTTTTTACAAATGTAAACAAGTTTCGAAAGTTTTGTGGCGTTTAAGGTGTCTGTTGACTCGGGCAAACCGTCGGGAGAGGAGTATTTTCAACCTCTTTGCGACACTGGTCCCCGCACTCTTCTTTCAGGACGTACTCAGAGGAACTTAGTGGGAGGTGACCTCTGCGAGCGCCTAATTAGCGGCTGCGGAACCCAGGCTCACCTCTTGGAGGGGACTGAGCGCACACAGGGCGCATGTGCGGGCTCCGCGCGCTCCCTGCGCTCCGTGCGCGCCCCAGCCACCCCGCGCCCGCTGGGTCCGCGCTCCACTGGCCACACCTGCGCACGCGCGGGATGCCAGGCCGGGACGCGTTGACCACCAGCTCCGGTTGTAAGCGGCCAGGCGGAGTCCTCGCTCAAGCCCGCAGGCTGGTGGCTGCCTCGAAGGCCATGAGGAGCTGCCGCCTGCAGCAGCTAAAGCCTCCTAACCGGGAGCCTCTGGGCGACAGCAGAGGTTCAGGCTCTTGGGGCTCTGGGATTCCCCGAGTGGACGGCCCCGAGTGGGTGGGGGTTCCCGTGGCTAAACGAGCACCCTGCGTGGGTCGAAGGAGGGCGGGTCTCCTCCTGGCTGCAAATTCTGACCCAATCAGCTCTGCCTGTGGTTTGAAACGGCACCGCCAACCCACCCGCCCCCAAGCACGAAGTCTCGCTGGGGACACTAGCGACCTATAGACGGCAGCGGCTGCAGGGCAAGCAGCAGCTCCATGAGGCTGCCTGCTAAGTAACTCCCGGAGTCCGAGGACCGCTTGGCCGCTGGAGTTTCGAGGCCCTTCCTGGCCAGCTCCCAGCACCAGATTTCGGGGAGGTGGAAAGAGAGGGCGCCTGCCCGCCCCCCCCCCCCGCGCAATCACGCTGACTTGGAAACAATTAGTAAAGTTTTTAATTAATTTCTTGTTATCATTCATTTTATTAATTTCCAGAAGTCTCAGGCCATAAATTATTCAAAGGGCAAGCCAACCTGAGCCTTGCGGCCGCGCGCCCTGCCGCTCGTTCCAGGTCCGCCCCAGGCTGTGCTGCCCGCCCGCGGCCCCGGAGGGCGGGAACCAGCCGCCGCCAGCGGTGGTGGCGCAAAGGTTTGATCAAATATTAAATAACGCAATTATTGCGACAAGGCTTATCTTGCAGGTGGAAAGAGTTCCCCCCCCACACACACACACCCCGTGAGAATTAGAATTTGACTATTTTTTTTAAATCAATTAAGCTTGCGGTCTCCTTTGAAACCGCCTAGAGTTACTGGGTGGCTGTCACCGAGGGGTTGAGACTATGTCGGAAATAACACCGATAAGCAGAACCATACGAGATATTTGTCATCACCTTTATCATTCCGCTGGCCACCAAGGCCAGTTTGAACGGGGTGGGAAACTGCTTGTCGCCAGGGTCAGAAGTCACAAGTCCAACTTCACAGCCTGGACTATGAAAGCCCATCCACGTGAGAGATGGAGAAGAAACGCCTCGCGCAGCGTTGGCGGGAGAGGCTGGGGCCAAGGGCGGGAGCTGGTCAAGAGAGTCCTGGGGTGAGGGCGACCTGTCCTCTCCAGGCGCGGGCACTTGTAGGAACAGGACCGAAGTACATTTTCACAAGAAAGTAAAAATCGATACAATCACGGCAGTGGGTGCCTACGGTTTATTTATGAGAGTGTAATAGAAATTGAAGGCAATTTCAGAACACGCATTAACCAAAAATCTATGCAGAAGTTAGTTGAAGTGTCTCGAGGACATCAGTCCTTAGACCCACAGAAAGAGCAGGACCCGGAGTTAGGACTGGGGAAACAGAAAATCCAGAACGAATGGAGGCACCAGCGTGGCAGGCGTCATTCAGGTGCCTTATCTTTCTTTTGGCTTTCCTGCGCTACCACCGCCTCGGTTTCCTGAGAAGCTGCAACCCAGACGGAAAATAATTTTCCCACTTTCTCCAATATTGTGAGATTATTGTTTAAAATAACCGGAGGCACACATCATAGCATATCCACCCACTGCCTGATGCTGCGAATCCGCTTAGAGTATAATTCCACTCTTCGGAACCTGAAAACTTCGAGAGCCTGACTACCGCTGCATGGCAAGCCTTTGCATTTTCTCCAGCAGGACATGTGTGTGCTTGTTGATTTGTTTGCTTGTTCACGAACTGACAGCGTGGCCTTAGAACAACAGCCTTACTACTCCTGCCGGCGGGATGCAGATTCACTCGCCAGACAGTAAAGCGTTTCTTGTTTTGCACAGTTTCCTACTACAGAAAATAGGAAACTCTGCAAAGCATGCATTCTCATAATCTGTTTTATTGACATAATACTGTTTTCCTTTCATTGGGTAAGGGGTTTACTTAATGCAGAACAAATGTTTACGTTCTTATTACATACACTGGTCATCATTATATAATACAAAGGTATTTGCAATATTTCGTTTGGGGCGTATTTTTTTAAGCAGACTTTGTAATTCTTTTCCTCTGTTTATTCCTGGTTTTCCAGCAATGAAATTGGTCATACTTTTCTATAAAATAACGTGTTTTTTTACAAATACATTTTATTAAAAACTTTGATGACATTTTGAGTCAATAACAACAGAAAAAATCAATTTTGATGGAAGAGATCTATTTTTAAAAATACCTCTAAGTGCTTTTTTAAAAAAAAACATTAACACCTTTAAAATCACAGCTTTTTAAACGCACTATTCTTTTTTGAACATCAAGTGTTTGTTTCACAGATTTGCCGGTGAAATTAGAAAGGATTGGCTAACGTGGCATGACTTCAGAAGATATACTCCCAGCTATGAAGAGACTTTGTACATTTGGCATGTGACCTCGTCCCAGGTCACCAAAAAATGAATCTCTGGTCCCTCTGGAGCAGTAGTCGGCACACGACATGTTCCAGATAACACAGGCATTTGTCATGGGGGTGGGACAGATTAGTCAACGGTTTTCATATTTATTAACTTCCAAAGAAAAGTCATTTAGTTACATTTTTTAAAGAAACGTTTTTAGGCCAGACAAAACATATAAACCTGCAAAGGTCTCTGTCCCTGAACATCAATTTAAATATTTGGGGGTGCCTGGTTATTTATTGGCCTCCACCACTCTGAAGTGAAGGCTGTAGTTTAAGAGTTTCTGCAGTTAGAAATAAATTTTCTTTTGATAAACACAGGCCACTAATATAGAATTCATTTTATTCAGAGCACCACTTTTCACATGAGTCATCTGAAAGTGAATTCTGATTCAGCAGAAAAAATACATCATTCTCACCCTTTCCCCTCTTTTCATCCCCCTTTTAATGTCCCCCCACCTGTATTTTTGGTTGAAGGCTGAAGTGAGTGTCATTTGCTGACCAGCTCTACCAGGACTTGGCCTAATAGAGAGACAAAAATGCACCCAAATGATAAAACTGCTCTTCTTTCAGTTATGTTTTATTTGTAAGTGTACTGGGACACATCCCCCTGTTGTATTTTGGCTCACAGAAATGGTTCTGATAGAAGCGGGAAGGGGGAAAGGTACTAGAGCAAAGACGTGGCCCAGGAGAAAGCCCAGCAGACACACATGGACAGGTCAGTCAACCCTTGAGACATTTCAGGAATAACACTGGCGGTCTGTAACCACTGTGTGTGTGTTAACGAAAATATTTACAATAATCTTCCTTTTTATTTTTCCTCTAAATACAAGAATATGACAGGAATGCTGTGTTTTCGGTGAAAACAGGCAGTAGACTGTGAAATCACACTATCCACAAAACGGTCTATCAGAAAGCTAGCCCAGTTTAGTGCTCGGTTTCAAATGCATAGAATGTTTGCGCTGCAAACAATGATATACAACGTAATTAAATAAACAATGTCTAACCAGAGTGAGACCTAATTGTGTTTCTTTCCACACTCTTCAGATCATGCATGATTTTAGTACTGTTAAATGGCAGGGTTCTTTTTTTTTCTTCTCTCATTTCTTCTGTTTTCAATTTTTTAGTTCTTATTAAAGGATGGTAATAAACCATCCCCACATGAGATCAAAAGAGTATCTTGTGCACCACGCAGGCATTTTACCTAGCCACCTTCAACTGCCTTTCTCATTTTTTAATCCATCAGCAGTTCATAAAATACCTTGATTATAACTATGAAATACTATACATGATTTTCTATTAGGGAGACTGGTAGTGCAAATTAAAGTTCTTGCTACCCAACATTTATCCCCAGCAATAAATTAGTTCTGAATAATAATAATAATAATAACAATAATAATAATAATAATGAAATACAGTTATTCTGCTTTCCCCCCCAACATGCAGACCCTTTGGAAACAATGGAGGACTTTAAATCTTTCTCTCCTGTGGGATTTGGTTGACTCTCCACACAGTCGAGCCCTGCTCCGACTGAAAGCAGAAACTTCTCCATGTGTCAACAATTTCATGTTCTCCAAGAGAGAAGGGAAAGGGACCTAGAAACGCTAGATGGGCCTTGTTCTGTGGAGTCAAAGGGACAGAGTATCTCTCCTAGTGTTTCCCACCCATCAGTCTGTTTGAATCAATAGGAAATAAAATTCAGTGGGTAGTTTAAAATAAATGGCACTTAGAGAAATAAATGAAAGGGTAAGCAAGTGCTGTGAGTCTGGGAGGGGAGCTGGTTTTGAAGTACTTTTCTAGGTCTTAGATACAAGAGCAAAAATAAAAAGAAGGAAAAAACCTTGTTAAAAAGTGTTTTATTCTCCTAGAATAAAATATTTCTTTTGAAGCTCCTAAATTCTGCCTTTTCGTCAGCTCAGACTGCCTCCCTCTCCCTAAACACCCCCACCCAGCTGGACTCAGGCCACAGGAACCCAGGCCAGGTCACTGGAAAACGTGGGCTCCACCTAACAGGTAGTTAAGCCCCCCAGCCCCTTTCAGCTGTCCCCCCACTCACTTTCTGGCAACGGGAGAGCAGCCATCCAGTCTCTTTGGAACCCAGAAAATAAATCAAAGAGGACGTGGGGAGGGTGGAGATGAGACTCAGAAGGGAAAATTAAACGCACAGAACTAGCTCCGCTCCTCAGCATCTCACCTTCCAGTCGGTTCGGGGTTTCCTTCCCCAGCTCGTGTCAATAGCTCAGCTTGGGTCATTGGCAATAACGGTGGTGGCTCTTTTCTCTCTTCCTTGGGGGAGGAATGAAGCTGCAGAGTACTGCTCCCTGGAGTTAAATTCTAAAGCGTGTTTTATTTGCTTTTGTTCTGTTTTGTTTTAGTTTGTCTTTATGTGTTTAGTTTTTGGTGGTTGGTAGGTTTGTTTTTGTACATAGTTCCTTGGTCCCCGGGAGATTATGATATAAATGTCTCTGGTCCGAAACAGTCCATTTCCCTACCCTTTCCGAGTCTCCCCCCACCCCAACCCCCAGAACCATCCTGCTCCTCAAAACCCTCCTCCAGTCTCCGCTTTCTTTCCCCCTAATCCCTGCTCACCCAAATGCTCCCTCTTCTCCCGCTGTCCTCTCGGGCTTCCACACCCAGCACCCCAGTCCTCTAGGACGGAGGGGGGTGACAGAGAGCAGGAGGAGCATAAAGAGAACGCTGGAAGAGGGATTCTCCGAATGCAAGCAGGATAACGGACACTCCGAATCCGGGGGGGAAGTAGGCCCGGGAAAAGCCCCCCTCCCCGACCCCGCAAGGCCCCTTCAGCTCCCCGATCTGCCCCGCGGCACCTCCCACCCCCCTCAGTAAGTGGCGGAGAATTTCATCCGCTTCTGCTTCTGTCTCTGGTTGCAAAACCACACCCGCACCACGTTCTTTTTGAGGTCCAGTTTCTCGGCGATGGCAGCGATCTTCTCTGAAGAGGGCCGCGGCTGTACTGCGAAGTAGGCCTCGAGGGAGCGCTTCTCGGGCGCTGCGATGGAAGTCCGCTTGCGTTTCTTCTCACCGCCGTTGAAGAGCTCGGGCTTGTTCATTTTCTCGCGCTGCGCACCCTCGGCCTCCTCGAGCCAAGCCTGCAGGATGGGCTTGAGCGCAATCATGTTGTTGTGCGAGAGCGTGAGCGACTCGAACCTGCAGATGGTGCTCTGGCTGAGCGAGCCCACGCCCGGGATCTTGAGGTTGGCCAGCGCCGAGCCCACGTCGGCCTGCGTCACGCCCAGCTTGATGCGCCGCTGCTTGAAGCGCTCCGCGAACGCCTCGAGCTCGCGCGGGTCCGTGTCTGAGTCGCAGATGGACGCCAGGCCCGCTGCGCCCACCACCGCGGCCGCCGCCGACGCCGCCGCCACCTGCCCCGCCGCCGCCGCCGCCGCCGCCGCAGCTGCGCCGTGGTGTGCCGCCGCCGCCACCAGCCCGGGGTGCGGCAGCCCCGACGGCATGTTCATGGCGGCCGCAGCCGCCGGGTGCGACAGGTGGCCCAGGCCGTGCATGTGCGGATGCGGGTGCGCGGAGCCGCCCAGCAGCCCGCCGCCGGGGCCGCCGCCTCCACCCCCCGGGCCGCCGCCGCCTCCGCCGCCACCGGGGCCGCCACCACCTGGGCCGCCGCCGCCTCCCGGGCCGCCGCCACCCCCCGGACCGTCGTGGGCGCCACCACCGCCGCCCGCCGAGCCTGCGCCGCCCGCGCCGGCCATGAGCGCGAGCGAGGGGGACGAGATGTGGTCCAGCAGGTCGCCAGGCTCGAGCGCCTGGTGGTGGTGGTGGTGGTGGTGGTGGTGCGCCAGCGGCACGGTGGACGTGGACGTGCACGGCACGCTGTTCATCGTGTGGTACGTGGCGTCCGGCTTGAACGGGTGGCTCTTGCCCTGGGACACAGCGATGTCCACAGCCGCCAGCGCCTCGGCCCGCGCCAGCAGCGTTTCGTCTAGGCTGGCGAAGAGGTTGCTCTGCAGCTGCAGGCGACACAAACCAAACCAAAAAGAAAAGCCACAAAACCGAAAAGCAAAACACAAAACAAAACAAAACCACACACAAGCCGGAAAGCACAACAAGTAAAGAACAAACACAAAGCAACCAAAACAACAACAACAGGGGTGGGGGTGGTAGAAACCGGGAGAGACGGAATGGGGACACGTTGGGGACGAAGACGGGGACAGAGGAGAAGGGCAGGGAGCGTGGCGAGGAGAACAGAGGAGGGGAGAGGAGAACACAGGGACACATTCCGGGAACGAAAAAGGAAGGGAAAGAAGAAGAAAGGGAGATGTAACTCGCATCCCGAACCCGCGTCGCGCACCGAGCACGCAGAGATCACCTCTCCGAGGCGTGAAATTAACAGAGAAAGTGGAACAAAGTCGAGAGTCCTGGCCCCACCGATTCCCACTTTGACCGCAGGCGCCCGACACGGAGGCAGGGGCGACAGGAACACGACATTAAGTGCCACTGTACAAAATGTGCCAAGCCGCGGGGTTCCTCTAAAACCCCCTGGCCGCAAGTGCCCGCACCGGGACCTTTGCGCACACCAGCACCCGACATGCAGCGTCTCGGAGACGGGGAGGGGGCGAGTCTGCGGGCCGGGGCCGCGAGCGCGGGGCGCTTACCGGCGGCGTAGGCAGGCAGGCCCGCCGGATGGCCTCGGAGCTGGAGTGCAGCGATGGGTACTTGTGCTCAGGGAGGGTGGGATGCATGGCAAAGTGAGGCTGCTTGCTGTTCATGGACATCATCTTGATGGCTTGGCATGTAAATCCACAAACACTCCGAAAGTCCCCGGGAAAGTGCGCACGCCGGCTCCCCCGGCCTCCCCTCGGAGGCTGCAGCCGCGGCGGCTGTCGGCGCGGAGGCGGCGGCCGCGCGGGGGCTGCTGCTGCTCCTGCTGCCGCCGCTGCCTCCTGGCGCTCCCTCTGGCCGCGCAGAGCGCCGCGCACCGGCCTCGCGATCCCACTTCTCCAAGAGCTCTAGCCCCGCGCGCGGACGGGATGTACTCCTCTTACACCTGAGCCCCACTTCTCGCGGCCGGCCCGGGGAGCTCTCGCGAGAGCTCGCGGCCCCGCCGCGCTGACGGGCATCAGTTGTCCTCGCCGGTGTGACGCGCGCCCTCCCGCTCGGCGGCGCCGGGCGACTGCGCGCGCGCGCGCGCCAGCCCAGCAGCGACCGGCGCGTGGGAGCCGCTCTTATAGTGACCACCAGCAAGGACAGCGCAGGTGATGCACCTGTAGCTGGCCGGGCATGCGCACTGCGTGCCGCACCTTTCCCACCGCGGGTCGGAAGAGATCAAAAGGGCTAGCTATTGTCTGCGGGTTGGCACCTTGGCAGCAGAGAAAGGCGAGAGGTTCGCACGCAGCTGCTCGGGTTCCCCTCTCCTCCCGGACCCCGCCCCAGCGCGAGCCCGGAATATATGCGCGCTGCTTTGGCACACCTCCTCCCCGGGATGTCTAACAAGCTGTTATATAATGTATACAGCGGGGCATTTGTATGTTAAATTATGCCCGCGCACTCCTCTGTATACAGTATAAATCACAGCACGGGGATGCAGAAGGTGCTGTCTTTTGCTGCAAGAACCTGTTTCTTTCAAGGTTTATAAATACGTTCCCGAAGAATAATCGCGGTGACAGACGTTCGTTTGAAGCAGTCAGACGCTATTGATTTCCATATAATTTAATTTCCTCCGCGCACTTCGTTGCTGTTGTTTCGGTGACTGGAGCCGTGTCAGGCGCCGACAGTGACAGCCACTTAGGAGCCGCAAGGAGCGCGCGCTTCCTCCTCAGGAATGGCTGTTAAAATGAAACTGTGCGTTTCTCTTATTCTTTGTCTCCTTTAACTGAGTACAACCCCGCGTTTCGAATGAGCTCTGGGTGATCTGAGGCTTCTAGTAAACAAAAGGAGAAACAGTTAACAGGGTGTAGTTGGGACCCTTTCCTCTCCCCCATGCGCGCGCGCGCGCACACACACACACACACACACACACACACTTTATCCTAAAAACTCCAGGAAAAGGAAACCGCTTCAGAGAAAAGAGAATGAATGAGATGTTGAACAGAGAACTTTCTTTTCCTTCCATCGTTTTGGCTTCCTTGCTATAGATGTCATTTTCTTCAATAAGAGACAGGATTAAGACAGTTTACAGAAAAGCGTGATTAAAATATTTATTCAAGCCAATTTGAAACAACGGGCCCCAGCTCTGGTCCAGCTTTTACAGTATTTATTTTTGTTGTTGTAAAATCAAACCCTAAGAAGAAGAATAAATCAATTACCCATTCTATTACATGGCCCTCAAGTGGTGGACAGATCAAGCGCCTCCCCAGGGACCACAGTTCAGATGCCCGAGTCCCCGGGGAGGCAGCGCCAGCCCGGGGTGATAATAACCGCCCAGATGTTATCGCATCTGGGGCGGGAGAGCTGGAGAGCGGCGAGGCGCTGCTTATAGGAGGCAGAGATCAGACAGATAGTTTTTCTGGTCTCTCCCACGCCAAAGAGATCTGCATTTCCACCAAAGAGCAGATCTCATTTCTACAAACCTAAATTTGCGTTGGCGTTTATTTTATCTTTTCTTTGGACAAACCGCCTGTGTAGTTAGTATACCCACTCACTACTCAAATTCCAACAGGAGCCCTCAGGCGTCACCATGCCTTTTCCTTCCTTTCTTTTCTTCTCTCTCTGGCCCCCACCCCCACCCCCACCCCCTGCAGCCGGAGAGGGGAGTAAGAGGGATGTTCATTTGCTGGTGCAAGAAGGAGCCGGTTGCCATCCATTACGCGGTCCCCTGGGAGTGCTAAATGCAACTTTATCTCTAGGAGGAATGGACGACGGGCAGGACTTCGCTGGAGGGAGCGAGTGAGTCCTACGTAGTCTTCGCAGCGAGTGCCCAGGCTTAACCTAATCCTTCCTGACACCCTTCGCGGCAGTTCCCTGAGCTCTCCCTCGGGAGAAGAAAGGGTCCGGCTGAGGCGAAAGAGCGGCTGGATACTGTGGACCGCCCCACCCCCCAAGGGAAACGCTGGCCTTTAGGAACCCTGAAGAGTGCAGGGGGACAGACACGCCAACAGCACAGATTTGGGCCCTGGTGGACCTCCAGAGAGCGAGGCGAATCCCAGAGTACCCGAAGCTCGTCTCTGTTTACCCTCCACCTCTTGGAGGGCATCAGTGAACCCTGCTGGGAGTCACCTGGCTTAAGGTCAGGTATTTACTGACTCGCGGAGACTCCAGTCTTAGCTCATTGGACATGGGATCCCTTCTTCTTGCCCAGAATATCTCGCTTTTTCTGGGGCTAGAAATATGAGGGCTATGAGTACAGTTTTCAGCCCACTCCCCAACCAATTGATTGCAAGTCCATTTAGGTAGGGCACATTTGTGTTCATCGCGAGACTTAGCAAGGGACTTGTCACACAGTAAACATGCTCCATAAGACAATGTTCACAGGTAGGAAGGGAAAGAAGGCAGATGGGGAGGATCAGAAGCAAAACCAGAGAGTTCAACAAGCCAAGGCTAATGGGGAGAGGGCAAGCAGGAAAATCACCGAAGGGGTCTCCTTCCACCCTGCAAAGGAAATGGTGACTGGGCCAGAGGGGTGTGCTGTCCTCACACAGAGCCGTAAATCTTAAGTCTAGCCTGTTCTCCTTCCAAAGTCAATGATTTCATCCTTCCCTCATTTACTTTCTACCTTACCCTTCTTCCTGAAATGAACGCTGAGCATCAGCCTGGGCCAGGGCAAGATACCGGAGTTAAAAATGAGGTATAAAATATGGGTATCTGTCCTGCCGGAGGTGGCAGTCTCTGAGAGTGAGGGAGCTACAGGTGAAGAGGCGTTTGTGGTGCAACGTGACAGGTGCAATGAGGGAGTTGTAGAGAAATATGGAGTGGGGTGGGCATGATACTTGGAGAATTATTCTGCCGTATCCCTGCTGGGCCTCAGACCCAGGCTAGAGAGTGGAGCACTGTGGTGGGTCCAACTGCAGCTTCCCCGACCTTCCCCAGTGCTTGACCCCAAGGCAGTGGTGAAAGGAAGGGGTGGGGAACCAGGGCTCCGCCCATCAATGTCACTGCTTTGTGCTCCCAGTCTGGCAAGTGCGGTAACTAGGTGGCCCCTGACTGTAGAATGATGCCCGCATGGGGTCTGAGCCTTGGCATGGATTCCTGAGCAGGTTCCCGCCCCCCTCCTTTTTCCTGTTTAATGAACAACTCAGATTCCTCTCTCCCCCCCAATTCCTAGCTTTGCATTTTATCAAGAGGGGGATAATGAATGCACAGCTATTGATTTCCAAGGAATTTCCGACCCCCAGGGATAGGGAGTCTATCATCTGGATCAGAGACACATTTCTTTCCCTCATTAATTAATTTTCTCCTCCTTTGGCAGCCCCACTTAACATTTCCTTTGGCAGAGCCTCTTTCCCAAGCTCAGGGAGCAGGCATTGGTTGGGTGGAGGGAGGACCAGAGACGGAGGCACAGTGCAAGGGCCCGCACTGTTAGGGGTGAAGTCTCCTCGCCTTTGACAGTCCTACCCCCCCTTCCAAACACACACACACACACACACACACACACACACACACACACACACAGAGTTCGGGAGAGCGCTCCTGACAGCTGCTGGTCGCTGGGTCTGCCTTTCCTCTTCCAAAGGGACTAGGGGGAAAGTGAGCGCTGGACTCCGGAGCCGCTACCTGCCCGTCCCAGACTCGGGACGCCAGGTTCCCCTCTAGCAGTTGCCCGGAGGGGTCAAAACTAGGCATTCACCGCGTTCAGTTGAAGCCCCGGGAGCCCACAGTCAGCAGGCTTTAGAAGATGCTAGGTTGTGTTAGGCAGTGGGCGGGGGGTGGGGGGGTAGAAACGAGCGAGTCTGTGGAAAATGGGGCTCAGTTCTCGGAAGAGGGGCTGCACTAGGGCGGTCCCGGTGAGCACTTGGGTGGACACTCTGTCCAAGGGTGAGCTAGCAGAGGGACTGGTGCGGTACACTTCGTTTTGACCCCTGGCTGCATGGGCTGCTTTGATCCTAGGTCTCCGCGCTAACCCTTCCGCACACCGGCTCAGTCCTTTCCTCCGCGAAAAAACTGGGTCCCTCGCCGACCCTGCCAGGGGCCCTCGGACCTCCTTACACAGTCCACAAGGCGGCAGCGCCCACACTGTCCGGTTCTGGGCAGTGGCCCTGCCTTCTGCCACCTGCAGGGCCCAGCTCAGCCCAAGGCGCGCGTCCAAAGTCATGCTCTTGCTGGTGGGGGCTCAGGGATTTCCTGGAGGCCGCTGTCCTTCCTTTCTACCCCGCCCCTCCCTCCCTTCCCTGGGCCCCTGGTCTGTCTCCTGGTCTGTCTCCTGGTCTCCGTCCGTCCCCAAGGTCCGTGGCGGGGCAATGAGTTACTGGGGCGACGGGGTGGTCTCCCGTAAGACTCTTAGCCCCGCATTCAGACTGAGTTCCAGCGGGTGGAAAAAACACTGTCGTTCTCCTTCGGTCCATTTAATTCAAATGCAACTCCCTGACTGATGCCCCTGCAACACGGACGATGCGTCCCAGCCAAGTTCACTGCGGGTCATTGCCGCTCTTGGCGCTACATATGTAGAACTCTATGTGCAGGGCTGGACAAAAGTAGATTTACAGCCGTTGCTATGGAAAATAATGCAATAATTAATAACACAAGAATAAGCTGTTTCGAGTACTCAAAACTGTAAATCTGGTATTGCCCACCGCTTCACAGATCTCCAGCATAATCTCTCCTTGTACTTGAGACCCACCCACCTCGCGAAAGCCCTACGGGTGAGAACAGGGCGACTGTAGCTGCTGCCTAACAGGGAAACCCCCACCCCCCCCGCCCTCCGCCGGCTCATCGCCAGAGCCGGTTTGTAGTCCCAGCGAGCCACGTCCTAGCACTAAGACACTCGGCCACAGGCCCTTGTGGGTTAGGTCCCGAGAGGAGCGGAGCCTCCCCTGCCCGGACCAGGCTCCTTCAAAACTGCCAGAGCGCGCTGGTCCGAGGACGGGTTTCGAGCTCCCCGGGATAACAACGACGAACACACCGACTCGACACCAGACGCTCCCGCCGTGCCCCCGCGCGACGAGATCGAAGTTCTGTCGCCTCCCCGTCCCCCAGAGAGCCGCCTGCCGCCGCAGCGACCCGGACGCGCGTGCGCCCCGGTTGGAGGACGCTCTGCTGGCGCAAGCGGACCGCAGAGGACCCCCTGCACCGCCCGCCGCCGCCCACCCCGCCCCGGGAGGGCAGTTTCTGGGACGGAGAGGCGGGCTTCGTCGCCCCCCGCAGGCTCAGCTCTGACTGCAGGAGTAGGGTCCCCCAAAGGGTCCAGAAGCCACGGAGGAGAGCGCGAAGCGGCCAGTGCCGGCGTCGGAGTGCGGAGCGGGTCCTGTCGCCGCCGCCAGCCGCCCCTCCTCCCGCCGCCCCCACAAATCAAAGCCCCTTGCGAGGGACTGGGAAATAGTTGCCTTGTCATGTAACACATTGCCCTGATTTATTATAAAATTTTAACGAAATCATGCATATTTTAACAGCCTTTAATCACTGCATGAAAATTTAATTCATGGACTGTAGCGCGTTTAAATAAATGAAGTGTTAATTCATTAGGATTAATTAATTTGTTAAAGGATTGTGTGCAAGGTTAAGGTGGAAAGGAAACTCTTTGTTGGTGTGGCGTCTTAATCGCCAGGTTCGTGAGTGGTAATAAAATGAAAAGAAACCGCCGAGTCAGTCGTTTCTTCCGGTGGGGACTGGGCGGGACCAACTGAGAGCCCCCCCTCCCCGCCCCCGAATACGCTGGAAACTCCGGCCGCAGGGGCACAGGGCGGGTCTGCGCGCCCGGCGACCGGTGCGGGAGGAGGAGGGAGCGGCGCTGGAGGCCGGACTCGGGGGAGGCTGGGGTCGCTGGAACCAGAGGCAGGAAAGCAGCGCCGAGCCCGGGCGGGCGGGCCAGACCTCCCCCGCCCTCCCCAGCCCCCACTCCAGCACAAAGATGACCCTGTGAGCGAGGCAGGTCGTGCCTTCTGGCCTCCTGAGCGCCAAGCCTCGGCTTAATGGACAGATGATGGGCCAGCCCTGCCACCTCCCGATCCTTCCAGCGCCCAGGGAGTCACTGTCTCGCCATCAGGCCGCCGGCCCTCGCAGCGAGGGCCGGCCGGGAGCCCCAGGGGACGCTCAGAGGGCGGAGGCGGGGCGAAGGCAAACTCGCAAGCTCAGGCTGGAGCGTCGGGGAACCTTTTCCAATCGGGTCCGGACCGTAGGGAATGGTTCCTTCTGCACCTCTTCTAAGAGCAGGATGAATAGGCGCCCCATGCACCCCAGCGGACCCGCGGAAGAGAGTCCCTCTTCCGCGCTGAACCCTCATTCATCCTTAAAGACCCAATACAAACAGAAGCTCACGCTTCTACACACTTGGTTAATCCAACTAACATTTATTAGTGGGGGATCTGCTCCGCGTGGGAACACAGCAGACCTAGGAATCTACCGTCTTTGAAGAAGTAGGGCTTCAGTTTAGGTATTCTAGACTGCCTCTCACCTAAAACTGAAAATCATCCTAGCCTGAGTTCCAGATGAATTCTTAAAAGAATTCTGCATTTAATAGATGCTTCCTCGCTCAGAGTTGGGTTCCGAGAATTAGGCAATAAATGTTCAGTGTGCACTCTGAGATCATTGCTTAAAAGGTTTTCTCTCTGCCAAGTATTATTAGAAGGATCAGGTTACACCATGAGAGGCAAAGGCTGGGTTTTAGGACTCCCACAAATAGGAAGGAAAGACCTTCTTAGGAGGCTTTGGGAAACCCTTCTAATCTAAGAGGCCACATTCAATAAAGTTAAACTGTTAATCTCAGTTTGATGTTCTCTACAATATCATTAACGGGGCAAAAGCAAGGGAAAACATGTAATGCAAGTATTACTGGGAAAAACTGAAACCATGTAAGTAAATATACGTTAACAAGTTCCTGTAGCAGTTAGGGCTCAAGACCCAAGTTAATTCTTGTGCAGTGTTAACTTTAGTTGTTTCAAACCAAAGTAAACACAGAAGCGATTACAGGAAAACAATGCAAATTTGAAATTAAGGGGCTATCAATCTTAAAGTCTATCATTTTGAGTTTTGGTCTATATCCATTAAAACAGGAGACTTGTTTTGGATGGGATGAAGGTTTTGAAAATTAAAAGATAAAGAACAAAGGTCATGTCAAAAACATTAGCACGTCTTTAGCCACCGCATTTTAGAAAGATGAGCAGTCAACAGATGTTTTTATTTATAAAGACATGAGCTGGCAAGAGCGTTTCCTTCATCACTAGTGCATCCTAGCCTAACAGAGCCTTAGTGCTGTTTTTAAATCCTTCTGAATGCCAGTTCACGTGCATGTTGATAAAAAGTAGCACACACACGCACTCTCCCGTCACTGAGCTTCCACTCGGTAATTAAATGTCACTTGAAAAAGAAACATGCTAATATTTCCAAAATATGCTTAAAAGAATCCTTGGGAATTTCATGCCCACTCACTCCTTGGCCTAGACACGTGAGCGCTCGCGTAAAGCAGGAAGAGGCCCAGGCCCAACGCAGCTCTGACCATTCCAGCTCCAGCGTAGGAGGGCAAAACCTCAACTTGCTTATCTGCGAACTGGGTGTGGTGGTTGGTTCGCAGAATTTGAGAGGATTATGAGACAGAGGTTAGCAAAGTACTTCGTTTCAGCAAAAGATAGTTTTTTTTAGTGTATGTATATAATATATATATTTAAAAAATGTGAGAACACTGTATCTTCCATGACATGGATTATGCTAAAGACAAATGAGGATGTGTGATTACAATCCTGCACAGTTTATTCCCTTCAACTGAGGAATTACAGGTTTGATTAATTTAACAGAGGAATACTATTTTGGGGAGGATACAGCAGGGTTTCTGGGGCAGCTGGGAAATACTCGGGTCCTATACAGATGCTCTCGGCCCAGGTAGGCATTAGTAAATCAGGGTGCGCACCGGATTCCATGGCAGTGTCTGAATATATTTGGATTAAAAACTGTTACATTCATGGTACAGAAGTTATACACAGAACACAATAAAAAGCTTACCCCCAAATTTATTCTATTCAGAAAAAAGTAAGATTTCTACATTTAATAAAATTTCAAATGTATAACCACATTGTCAAAGAAGTTTAAACTGGTAATATCCCTGAAAGTACCCATTAGCTTTTAACATATCAGAGAGATAAAATGACACATAAATACTTATTGAAAAATATCTATGACGTAACAAAAAATGTTTTGTAGTAGCTTTTAAAAAATTTTATTTTGGCTTGATTAGTGGAGGGCATGATTCTCCAAGTCATAAAAATGATCTGTTATACTTATATGGTTTTGTTGACTCCTTGAAGCCTATTAAAACAGGGGTCAGCAAATTTTTCTCTATTTTAGGCTTTGTGAGACATATGGTCTCTGATGCAACTAGTCAATTATGCAACCGCAGTGCAGAAGCAGCCACAGATAATATGTAAACAAATGAGCGTAGCTATGTTCTAGTAAGACTTTATTCAGAAACAATGAAATCTGAATTACTTACCATTTTCCTGTGCTATGAAATATTCCTAGCATTAAAAAAAACAATTAAAAAGGATATAAACTAGTTTTAGTTCATAGGCCTTTCCCAAAATACAGGTGCAGGCCAGATTTGGTCCATGAGTCATAGTTTGTCAATTCTTTTTTTTTATTGTTGTTTAAGTACAGTTTTCTGCCCTTTTCCCCCTGTCAAATCTTATAAGAGCAATAAAAAACATGGTAAGTTTGACTGGTCTTTATAGGCTAATTCAGTATCTGAGACAACATCAAGGATTACAGTGCTTATGACATCCTTTATTCAGTTCCCACAGAAAAGCATGCAGTATTCATGTAAAACAGTATGGCATTAATGTAAAATGTTCAGTGCACATTTGCTAGACAAGTCATTCGCATCAAACCATTTTGAAAAAACCTATATAGGTGTACCGAACACATGTTTGGTGAGAATACACTTTTCCAGGGCCTACATTATAAATTGTGCTTAGCTCACCTCTTCTGAACCTCCCCCCAATACTCTTCATGAAAAAAAAATGTTGTCCTAAGTAAAAGATATTCTAGCCAATTGAAACTTTTTTCTTACGTAAGAAAAACAGTGCAAGCAAGAATGCTATCATGCATAGTTTTCACATGCAAACGAGAACTCGATCACTCCAAAGGAGCTCCCGGGGCAGACCACAGACGGGCCCAGGACTGGTTAGTGAGTGCCTTGTGCATGTCTGCCGGGAACAACACAGCTGCCACGTTCAGGCCCCTGGGGACCCAACTGCCCCGTGTCCTCCTTCCAAAGCAGACTCGATGTTTGATTTTTCACTACACTACACACAAAAAGATGAGCAAATGAAAGTTATCTCATGTGAAACAAGTATTTTCCTACAGAAATGTAATCTTTCATAATGGCAAAAATGTTTTTCTACAAAAACTGAACAAAACACAACATTAAGAATGCAAACATACACATAAAACCAAAAAAGAAGTGAATATTGGTCTACGGTTAGAACGCTATTTCTCCGTGATGGCCTTGCAAAAAAAGTTAGGCCACTACTACACATAAATAAAAGGGGGCAGGCAAAATAATGCCCAACCTAGGAAAAGCTTTAAAGAAACTCAAGGGTCTCGTGGGCAGTGTGTAGACAACACTTACAGTGTTATTTAAGAAATCCTAGTTCTGAAGACAACTGAGGCTCATTAATAGGCCTGTATCTAATGGTTATAACCATTGTATCTAATGGTTATTGAAAAATCAAGACTGAAAACAAAATATATCCAAACCAGATACAGGTAATAGTCATTGAAAAGAAACTCTCTGCCTATCTTCTGGTCAAAAAGATTCCCAAATAAAAATGAAAAAGAACAAACTCTTCAGAATGAACAAAAGTATTCTGGGTACACTGGCAGGGGTGTCCAACCTTTCGGCATCTCTGGGCCACGGTGGAAGAAGAGTTGTCTTGGACCGCACATTAAATACACAGACACTAATGAAAACTGATGAACACACACACAAGAAAAGGTTTTAAGTAAATGTACGATTTTGTGGTGGGCCACATTCGTAGCCACCCTGGGCTGCAGGCCACGGGCTGGACACCCCTGGCCAGTCCAGGCCAATCTGCCGTATTCTGACTTGACACTCGACTAAAGACAATCAATTCAAAATCATACAGAACCTTTATGAGGGGAAAAGTAACTTCAGACATTTATATTGTTCTGAGGACAAAAATATAAATGACACCTTTCTAATGAGTCAACTTTTAGTTGCTTTTGAGGGGCTGGCATTAGAAAGGCTGCTCTGGATTTTTCTTTTTGTTGACTGATTCACATTTTTATTTCTCTTCTCAGGCACAAAAGAAGCAGACCAAGGAGACTGCAGGTGGGTATGGAGACCATGCATCTCTGAGGACATCTTAAACAAAGACGACCCAAAACTTTGATCTTCAAACAGCTGATGTGAACCGCTCAACAGAACACCTTGGGAAAACTCAGTCTGAAACAAACAGCTTGGGGATTTGATTTCATTAGTTCCTGAGTTAGAGCTGGGATGGAGTGAAAAATCTTCACTCATTTCTTGGTCAGGTGGAGAGAGGAGGAAAAAAGAAGAGGGTTTCCACTCATTTCCATTTTCTAACTGATCAGTAGTTAGAGAACCTTTGGAAAGGTTTGGCTTAGTTCTTTCTTCCAACTTATCTGGCTCCTCAAGAAATTCACTGCCTTGGGAGGACTTTGACAACCCGTCCAAATCCAGTGACTTAAAGCCGCTGTTACACGGGCTCTTGCTGTTGTCCGACTCAGACATCATCGAGTCCAGCTCAGAGATTTTGTCAAGGTAAGCCGCGTCCATGGAGGCTTCGCTGGATGTTCTTGTCCGATTCATTTCAAAGGAGCGAAGAGAATTCAGCCTCTTGGATAAACATGAGCCTGATTTCTCACTCAGTTTTGAAGAAATTTCTCCAACGGAATTCGCAATTGTGTTCCCCTCTGAGCTTTCAAAATCCAAGCTCTGGGCATAGCTTGTGGAACAACAATCCCAGAACCCTGCCTTTGGGGAAGTGAAACATTCTGATTTCTTTTCAGTTTCACTTTTATCGTCTTCTGGAGAATCTTTACTACAGACATTTGGAGAATCACAAAAATCATCAAACACCAATTTTCTGAGATGGTGTGAGTGCTTTTTGGAACCTCCTGCCTTGACCGTGGAGCTCTCTCTATTTTCTGGGGTATTGAGCTGAAGGCAACTCAGGGACAAAGGAGTGCAAGGAGCTGGAAGGTCATAAAGTTCATCTTTGTAGGGTGCACAGTCACTGGGCTTACTGCCCCACTCTCTCTCCAAGTACGTATCCATACTTGTATCTGTCACACCTAACATTATTGCCACCTGCTTTTGATATAGGTCTTTGTTCTTAGAACATTTCAGGTCTGTTTTGCTGGTGCTTTCCTGCCGGGCAGAGCTGTTAGAAGGCTGTGCCAGGTGCGAACTCGAGGTCGAGGAGCCAAGCTGCTTCCTGGCACCGTCACCTTGATTCTTGGACGGCACGTCCTCCTCCTCACTGCCCTGGTTCCCGGGGCCGTCTACAGAAAGTGCTCTCTGGCCAATGGAATTCATAGCTTCCTTCTCTTCACTTGAATTTTTTAGCTGTGCAATCTGAGATTCTAGTTCCTCTATATACTTATCGCTCCGTTCCAGGGCTTTCTTGAGGCGATTGGTTTCACGTTCGTACTGTTCTACTTTGGACTGAAGAGCAGCCACTGTAAACCTTCCAAACCTGCAAGGAATGGAAGAATAGTTAACCTTACGGTTCACGCTTTTTTCTTTCCTTTTTTTTCAAAGTTTAAGAATGCCAATTTCTCAGCACACTCTAATTTCACATAAGTGATACTTCAGACCACTCAAGGAAGGGGACACAAGCAATGCCAGATACAGTATCCTAAAAAAAAAAGGGTTTCCCCACTTTTTAAATAATAAACATGATAATAATGGCAAAGGATCTAATAGAATACTTTGTGGTCAAATCGGACCAGTGGTGGCAGAGAGGCAGAGACTCACTGAAGGTTTCCCTTCCAAGAGCCAGCTCTATCAAGCCAGCTCATATATGCATGAAGAGTCATCCCCTAAAACAATGGCAAAGATTTATGATAACATTTGAACAGTGGTCCACATCTTGAAATATTTACATTCAATCATTTTCCTATCGTACAGCAGTGTTTTATAATACATTTCTTATACAATGTCACCTTGTCAAACATAAAACGCCAATTTGAAATTCAGAAATCTTAGCAGTCGTAGCAGGGATGGTTTTAAATACTTATTTGGGCCCTTTCAATTATAGCCACTCTTGATCTGAAGCTTTTACTTGGCCTTTCTGAACACTGGGCTTTAATTCATTTCAGTTCTACTTATTTTTGGCATTTTACAATTATGTGAAACATCAATCTCATTTCCTCCAACTTTGAAATATAAAGTCAGTGCTTGTGGTTCCAATATATTACACATAAAAACATTTTCACATTTTCTGAGAAGGAACATTATGGAGAGCAACTGAAAATGAACACATCAAAAATCCATTCCTTTTACCCGAGATTATCTTGTTTTCAATATTTCCTTAAGAATGGACATTGGGTTCAGCTCAGAAAACAATTTTTGAGCACGTAGTATGGGCTGGTGGGGTGTCTGGAGCTAGGGATACAAAGATTGACAGACTCTTCCAGCTTGAACGGACATAAAATACCTCTCTTAAACTCCATCGGACTACCAGGGAAAATTCTGTCTTTCAGAAAACTGCTTCGATGAGCCAATAAACATAAGCCTTATATTCTAACACCCTAAAAAATAACTTCACTCCACAAAAGCTCTTTTCTTAATCATTGCTTTGATTAATTAAATATTGAGCCATGAAGAATTCAGGGGTTCTCTCTTTGGAAGAAGGTACTTGAAAAGGTGACTTCTTAAAATTGATTTTATCTCTGGGTTTATCTTTTTCTTTCTTTTTTTTCCCTAATAACAAAAATAATTACAATTAATAAAACATACTAAGTGTTAAAAACAACGATTAAAGAGAAGCAACCAGCAGAAGTAACTGCACCTCTCAGTCCCCACCAGGTGTTCTGCGACCCTCACTCACTGCCTCCCACCTCCTCCTGCGGGCAGCTCACTCCCCTCTCCAGCTGGCCCTCAATCCGATCCTGGCTCTCATGACTAAAGGAAGAAAGCAGGGGCAGAAGTAAATATAGATTCATGAAATCTCAAGGTTAGAAAGGCCCTTAAAAGACTTGTTGCTGAATATTGATCTACTCACTGCAATTAACTGAACTCTCAGAAAGAGCCTACTCCCTTCAACCTCTGAACAGCAAAGCAAAAAGCCGTAGGTATCACAAAAACAAAAGCAACTTCAATAACGAGCCTCCCTGTTTTAAACACAAAATTTTCTTCTATGAATATGAGTATTTGATTGAATGAAAGATGGAAGTGTTTCCTTCTTAGTGGAAGAAAAATATTTTGGTTTACAAGTGTCATATTTAACAGAGCTGTAGTTTCTGTAAGAAAAACTTTAAAAGTGGACAAAGCTCTTTAGTGCACTCAGCACAAAATCTGAGTTCTTGATTGTAACTACTCTGGCATAATCAAATAATCCACATATTTTTAAATGGAAAACTGAGTAGCGGTTTGTTTAATGCGCACAGCAAAAGTGACAGCCTTACATCTGCTTACCAAGATAAAATGTTTTTTCTTAAGTGTGATTTTTATCCTCAGATGAAAAATATCAAATGATTTAAAATCAAATAATGTTACTAGATAGTAAGTCTGTTACCAAAAGGAACTCAGAAGCTTGCATAAGGAAAGATGAGTGACAAGTAAGGACCATTTCTCAAAATATCAGCAGCTTCTTATTTCAGGCTTTAGCCTAGAATTTTAAACTGTAAGATGCTATATTTGCCCCTATGCGTTTTTAAAAGGAGTTTAAAAACGGTTCTGAGTCGAAGCCAAAATGATAGCCCTCACCATATTTTTGTGTGACTTCTGAAATAAAGCTGAAGTGCCATGAGGACTAACAGCAGAGGCCAGCCACAGAGCACGCGTGAGAACACGCACGCGGAAGTCACCAGTGGAGCTGGCTGCCGTCTGACAGTCACTGCCCCCAAGTCCCCGCAGTTCCGTTTCCATACTTCCATGCTAGTCAGGGGCAAATGAACAGAAATGCACAGTGAAAGCCATGCAACTGATCAGTGAATTAGTCAGTCCATGTAATTTATTCGTTTGCTGTCTTTCTCCTCCCCAGTAGAGTACAAGCTCCAGGAAGGCAAGGAGTTGGACCATCTTATACTTACTGCTAGCTCCCTAAAACAATTCCTGGTATATAGCAATCCCTCATTAAACGTTTCTTGAATGAATGTTACTTTTTTCTTATTTTATTTATTTTTATTTTTTTCTTATTTTAAAATACATCAATGCTGCTCTGGCTGGAGTGGCTCAGTGGATTGAGCACCAGCCTACAAAATGAAGGGTCACTGGTTCGATTCCCAGTTAGGGCACATGCCTGGGTTGTGGGCCAGGTCCCCAGTAGAGGGTGCATGAGAGGCAACCACACATTGATGTTTCTCTCCCTCTCTTTCTTTCTCCCTCCCTTCCCCTCTCTCTAAAGATCAGTAAATAAAATCTTAAAAAAACAAACTTCAATGCTTTACATTAAGACAGGAAAAACCAAAGCACAAAGACAGAGCCAGCACCGCAGGAAAAGCTGAAGGTCCTTGGGCCTCTTTTACATGTAAGTGTTACGAGTTACTGTATTATCAAACTAAATGTTTAACACATCCCACTGTTTGTTTTTTTTTTTTGCTGACACCAAGGAAAGCAACAAAGTATGACATATATACATTGTAGTTCTTTTTCACTACCGACTTGCCATTACACAATGCTCCATCACAAAACAAAAACAAACCCTTCCACTTTCACCTTAGCAAAAGAATGCAAATAGATGAGACTCCTGATATAGGCAGCATGAACTTTTAGCTCACCCTAGATGCCCACATTAAATTTGGCAAAGAGCAATTCACTGGATCATATAGAATAACAATCAGGAATGCATATATGATGCTAAACTTCCGAGGAAGAAGATAATGAGGCTAAGAGCTTATTTAACTTTGGGTTTTAATACTCTCTTCTTCACACTAATTACTGATACCACTTCCAGTGTGTATGTCAGTAAATGAAGCAATGACAAGACACGCCGGAGGGATTTCGAACATCATTTACTATACTTCCTTTTCCTGAGTAAATTTCAAAATGGAGTATTTTCATAAACATTCCATTAGAGACCAAAAGGCTTTGATTTTCCAAGTAGCAGTGATGGCCAAAGGCTTCATTATGTTAGAGAAAACATCATAGAGCAATGTGGGAGCTACAACTAATATCAGAATCCAGGAGAAGCTTAAAGGATTTGCCATCTTGCAGTGTTCACTGATGTGTACGTTCTGGTTGAGGGCTCCCCTGTCCAATAAGCTACGGAAGAATAAGACTGCTCTTGTCCCGACTGAAAGTAAGAGAAACGAAAGTCCTACTGGTTTCACCTTTGAGGCACTGTAACTATTTTAAGGGCATCTCCAACAAAGAAAAGTTCCCAGGACCACATTTACTTACAGCCCATCACACAGGAGGAACAGAATTATGTTTGAAGGGGGTCAGAAGAAAGCAAATGTTGTAAAAGAATAAACGCCAGAACCAAGTAGCAAAAGAACTAACAGCTCGTGCTATGCTGCCATTAATTAGTTGTGAAAACAAGTAATTTATTTTGCCTCTCTAGTACTCAAAGGCATCCCCAACAAAAGAGAAAATGCAGCAAGCACAGCGCGTTGCTGAGACCACCGCACTCCAGAAACATCATCTCGAGGAGAAAGGGGGACACTGCCTCCCTGGCATCTTTTGCACCTTTTCTCACTTGCTAGCTAAAGTAATTGTGAAACAAAGTGAAAGCAATCTTTGGATCTGGACTAGCTTTCGCGATCTAGCCTACAGACCTTCAGTGTCGATGTCCTCGCTCTACATGGTTCTCGCATGCACAAATTTCGGTCAGCAGTTTGATTAAGTAACACCGGTCATCAACAACATGGTTAAGTGACTGCCAGCTTTTCAGTTCACAAAGCACTGTGTAAATAACAGATGTGTGCTACGATCAGTGACCAATCAATCAGATCACTTTTTCTGAAGTCTGAAAGTGACTGGTCACTGCGATCTGTCATTCAGTTCACATACAGACAGCAGAACACGTAGTTGTGCTGCCATAAGACACTTTACGAAAATGGACAATCAAAAGACAGAATTAGCCTACGAAGTGGAAGGTGCAACAAAGAAAGAAAAAGTGGTTAACACCAGAAGTGAATGAGAATCAAAGGTAATGTAGTTATAGAAGAACAGCTATTCATGGGAACACTGAGACTGTCACCATTCGAGAGCTCCTGGACATACTAGAGGAACTTGGGAGAGGCAAATTTACTGACATAAATGAGAAAAGTGGTTGTGACGAAAAGGCTAAAGATATCCAGAGGAAGTGACAAGCTGGCAAAAAACTTCACATTAAAGCACTATGGAGATACTTCACCACACTGAAAGTACAAAGGATACAATGTTGGAAGCTATGCAAACTTGGGAGTATGACAGTTCATTAAAGCATTAGAGAAGATGCTAGTTTAATATATAAGTTATGTGATAAGGCGGCAAGCAATATTCAGATTATTCTCTGTAATTTTTTTAAAAATATTTTTAAAGGTTTATTTATCTATTTTTAGAGAGAAGGGAAGGGAGGGAAAAAGAGAGGGAAAGAAACATCAATGTGTGGTTGCCTCGCACATGGCCCCCACTGGGGACCTGGCCCACAACCCAGGCATGTGACCTGACTGGGAATCGAACTGGTGACCCTTGGGTTTGCAGTCCGTACTCAATCCACTGAGCTACACCAGCCAGGGCACTCCATAATTTTTTTACAAAGAAGTAAACGTGGCTCTGACTGGTTAGCACAGTTGGTTAGAGCATCATCCTGATATGTCAAGGTTATGGGTTCAATCCCAGGTCAGGGCACACACGGAATCAACCAATGAATGTATAAGTGGAATAACAAATCAATGTTTTTCTCTCTCGCTCTCTCTCCCCTTCTCCCTCTCTAAAATCAGTAAATAAATTTTTTTTAAAAAAAGGAAAAAAAGACTTTCTTAATGTTTGTTTTAAACAGTACTATATAAACATTAGCTTACTAAATAAATACTAGTTTTACTATTTTTTCATTTCCATATACATTTATAACTGACAGTAACAGATTTAATGTTTTGACAAAAATTATTAAAGGTTATAGAACAATTAGATTTTTCCCATTGATTACTAAGATTGCTTTGCACAGTTTTAGCTTAAATATCATTTTTATGCTCCTATATAATTGTGCAAAGTGAGATTACCAGTGTTAATGTATGTGCTGCCGAAGCGAGCCCAGGATTACCTACGCGATAGTAACAACGCTTGGCATGTGAGAAAACCACGTACATTCCCGAGAGTCTTGAATGTTTTTCTAAAGAGCTGCCACACGTCCTAGGAGAGAGCGACCCATTCACAGGGCGCACTTTATTGGGGGCTGCCTGTCTGTGCAGCTGCAGCTGCCTACCCATTCATTCCCACTGGAAAAGCACCTTCTTTATGTTAACCATGAAGAGAGGTAGAGTTTTGGAGGGAAGACTTCCCATGGTTCTTTGCCCTTCCTAAGAATTTTCTCCTAAAGCACAACCCACTAGTTAAACATTCCGTAAATCTGCAAACTCCTGTTTGATTACACCTAACTTAAGTGAGCTGCTTGTAAAATGAGCTTTTCAGGAACCTGACTTCTGACAGGGGTGGGAAGAAGGGCGGTCCCAGGGCAGTGCTCTGCCGTGCGCGTTGTGTACAGGGTGGATAGGGGGCAATTTCAGGGAAAGAGGAAGACCAGGGCTGTAAGGAGCTCAGAATGGTGTGTGGTGGGGGTGGGGCTGTCTCTCTCACCTGCTTCTAAAGGGCAGTCTGTGCATTACCACACCCATTGCATCCTCGAGTCAGGAGGGTGGGGGAGAGGGGAACATCTGTCTTTAAACTACTAGGGACCTTTCAGAAGTGGCCTGTACGTTGTTATCACTGCTGAGCTAAATGAGTTGCCAGGGTTCCTCAATAGAGCTTTTTCTTTTTAAAACGAAGCAGCTATGAAAATGTTATATTCCTAGAGAATGTGTTATTCATAAATGTACTGCCAGTTCTAGTTAAGTAAGTTGGTACCACAAAAATGTATTATACATAATATGAAGCATACTCAGAGAGAAGAGGAAGGCATTCTTTCCTCCTGAAGATGCAAGAGAAAGTTTTTGTTCCCTGGCCTATAATGAAAAAAGAAAAGAAAAGTGAACCTTTGGGATGAACTTGCCAAGAGTATGTATAGAAATAGTTCACAGCAGTGTGACAAATATTGATAATGATAATGACAGTAATAGTAGCAGCAGTCACAACTTACTGAATGTTTACTTATGTCAAGAACGTGGCCATACGCTTGGTATATATTTTATTTAATATAATTGTCATGTCAGTTGTTTGAAGCAAAACCTGCTATTCGTATTTTAAAAATGAGAAATGAGAAGCTTTAAAAGGTTGTCTCTTGTTCAAGGTTACGCAGCAAGTGAGCAGCAGGAAAAGGATTTGAATTCAAGTCTGTCTGAATCCAAAGACCACGTCTGAACCCATGTGAAGGGTATGAACGTGAGATCCCTTCTTAGGTAATGTCAGCACCTACTTATACTGTGGCAAAGTATAAAATGCAAGCTCGGTTTACTAAGAACAAAGCCTGTACACATAATCAAGGGACCAGCACTGTTGCAATATTTATTAATACATACATTTGCTAATAGAAACATGGAGAGACAAAAAGATGTGGGAAGACAAGATAGGAATGCACAGAGTAGATATTTATCCAACAGCAACTGTGCTCAAGCTCAGGAATATTTTGAAACTTCCAAAGATCATTTTTTTAAAGGAACCTTGTAAGAAACATGTAGCCCAAACAGATCATCCTGGCAAATGCCAACCCCAAAAGGGTATCTATTTTAACCAGAGATATGAGGACTAAATTTGAACCAGAACTATTAACTGAAATCTCCAACTTTAGTGTGCTAAATAGAAATATAGAATATATTAGAATATATAGAATATATTATGTAGAAAGTATATAGGATCATCTTGTCTACCTCATGCACAATCAGCAGGCATCTTCAACTACAAGGAAACAAGGCTACTTAGGCGAAGTAAGCAAAAATGTAAATACAAAAACACAAGCTATGTTATGTTGCATCTTCGCTTAATCACATAATATAAAAAGCTTCAATATTTGTAAGGAAAAAAAAAATGCCACAATTTCCCCCTTAAAGACAAAGTCCACATGCCCCGTGAAACAAGACAAAGAACTGGGGCCCCTGAAAACATTCTCCCTCCACCTACCAAAGCTGTATTCAAAAATTAAGGTAGAACTTGCTTTTGCAAGCTTTCAAATGGAGAACAGAGTGTAAATATAATAGCTTATATTATTAATCCAATTTTAAGGAAAGATTTGTGTGTGTGTTTACTAGGCATTTGTAGTAAAAAAAAAATGGTGGTGTTGAGAATGCTTGTAAAGATACCCAGACATTCTGGGCTGTGCACGCGGACTGGCGAGGAGCAGGTTCCCCTTCGTGGCGAGTCTCTGAGAAGGCCGGCCTGCGCCTACACACTCGCTTCTCCTATGGGACGCACTCCACCCATTTGATAAGTACACTTCATTACGATTCCACGCAGAAGTGCCCTAATTTTCTGCCCCAAAAGATCAGACTTGAAGTTTGCCTGACATTAGTGGGGATCCTAATCTTTCATAGAGGGAACCTTAAGATACGCTATGTCATTTCTTCTTTACAGTTCTAAGAGGAATAAAGGACTTACATCTTTTCCCAAAATATAATATTCTTTACAACAAAATCTCAATAGTGTAAAAGAGTACAACTATTGTTGAGTGAAAGAAGCAAACTTTAAAATGTCCGGACTAGTATCTATCTACATATACATTTTTCATTATCGTTAATCCAATCTCTCTCTGCATGAGGAACAATCGGAAATAAAATAAAACAAAACAAAACACTGTGATCCAGCCACCCTGTAATTATTACTGAGATGACAGTTATTGAGGACTAATGTATGCTGAGGGGCTCTAAGGAAGGAAAACAAAAGGAGTAGAAGACACTGTCCTTTTCTCAAGCAGTTCATCCTCTTTCTGACAACCTTACTGCTTAGTCATTAGCATGCATTGCAGGCTCCTAAAATATCTTATCAATACAATAAAGACAAGTTGACAGAAAACTGCAGTAACTGTCCATCCCCAATTAGCCGAATATCCAGAGAAGGGCCCCTCAGGCTGCTGAGGGGCCTGAGCACAGCTGGCTGTCACAGCCTGGCCCCAGGGTATCATCAGGCTCCCCTGACAGTCTACAAGTTCCCCTTCCGGGAAAACCAAAGGGCACAGCAGAATCACTCATTGGATCAGGCTGGGGTCAAACACCAGGAATCATGGCATCTGTCAGAGCAGACTCATGAGAAACAAAAAAGGCCGCAGCAGGTCAAGAAGGGCCAACAGCCAAGGCCAGCAAGACCAGAGGTGCTGCTGAAAAAGCCAAGAGCCAGGAGCAGTGGCAGTGGTACAGGCATGTCTTAAAACACAGTTTAGAAGAGCAGACCTGTGAACGGGAAGGGGCCTCGGCTCAGAGTCAGCATGGAGACAGACCAGGGCAGGAAAAGTTGGTTCAGGAAAGGAGACTCAGACAAGAAACCTTGTCCAGGGGCCAGGCAAGCCCTAACATTGCCTCCTCTTTTCCCTTTCTAACTCCCAATCTCTAGTACGGCTTAGGAAAACTTCGGGAAACCCCTCTGCTCTCCTCACCGGGAGAAAATGCCAGGAATCTGATTTCCTGCCCTCTTAAACCCTTCATGTTTTAAGTTTCAAGAAAGCTCAAAATCTTAAGTTCCTGGTCATTTCCATTCATGTGGCAATATAGAACATTAAAATATAAGGACTCCTTCCTTCTGCCAGGCCCCAGAGAAGGCACGTGTGCGCACACACATCTATTTTATATACATTCACATATGGATACATTTAAAAATATGTCTTAGCTCCAAGGAACTGAGAGATTAACTGAGTGTTACAGTCATGGAACTGGTCAGTATACAACGTGATCCTTAAAACAATATGACAGAACAACAATGGGGAAGAACAAGAGGAAGTGTTTCCACTGTCTAGGGACATCATGGAGGGCCTCACAGATAAATGACAACTGGGTTTGATCTCAAAGGATGGGCAAGAATGAACCAGGCAGAATAAAAAGAACAGGCTGATGGGGAGGACCAGGGGAGGCAAAGGAAGAGGCATGAGCACACACACGAAGACATGGCAGGCACGGCAAGCCTGGGCGCAGTGGGGAATTCAGCATGGCCAAAGCAGAGCACCAGAAGGGGGGCCTGGGGAGGAGACAAGGAGGCTGAGCTAAGGTCGTATTAATAAGGAGTCTCACATATTACACTAAGAAATTTGGGTTTTAGTTTGAAGGCTTTGTGGCATCACCAAAGCTTATTAAGTAGGGGAGTAAGTTGATCAAGTTCATATTCTAGAATTAAGGCAACAATAAAGAAGATGCTTGAGGGCTGAGAGTAGAAAAGAGCAAGGAGTTGAAAAGTTGCTAAATAGGCTAAGCAAGAAATCATGGATCTAAACTAGTGGGAATGAGAAGACGGATTACAAAGGCATTTAAGAGGCAGGATAGATAGAAGATATAGCCCAATTAGGTGTGGGACAAGGAGCGGGTGGAGAAACAGGGAGACTGCGTTTCTACCTTAGGCAACCAGATGAGTAGTCAACTTCTGAAAGAGAATAGGAACAAAGCAGGAGGATAAACAAACTGGCCTGGGATGGATAATGGACACAATTATTTACACACACACACCCCTACCAGTTATTTGTGCTACATGTTGTGCCAAAAATATAAAATTCTTCCCTTTAATCCTCACAACACCACATTATCCACATTTCACATAAAGAAAATGGCTCCAAGAGGTTGATTTATTGAATGTTATTTATCTATTCATTTAATTATTCAATATTTATCAGGTATCTTTCAGGTGCCAGGGTTTTCCAGAAGGAGATTGCAGCTGGGTCCTTACACTTGTGTAGCTTAAAGTTTAGATTGAAGGAGGCAGACAACAAACAGACTGAGTGTCAATCGTGGGCTCTAAGTGCGTTTCAAGTTTCCATTCATTGAACCCTTACTACAAGTAGGGAGGGGCTACTGCCCCCATTCCACAGCAGAACAGAAACGGAAATACAGAAAGGTTAAATATCTTCACCAAGTCACAGAGCAGTAAGTAAATGAAACCAGAGTTCAGTCCTAGGGAGCCTGGCTACATAGCTCCTAGTCACACACCACACTGCAGCTCCACACCACGATTTTACTCCTGTGCTACCACTGTAAGGCTGAGTAAGGAAGTAGAGGGTGCGGGAGCAGAGGGCAGCTTCTGACTGATCAGGAAAGGCCTCTCTGAATCAGACGTGAGAGAAGAGAGCCACACATAGATCTGGAAGCAGAACGTTCTAAGCAGAGGAAATAAGTCCAGCACGTTTTAGAAACAGAAGAAGGCTATCATGGCTGGGGCAGGAAGAGTTGGGGAAATGAGAATAAGATGAAGTAAAACGGGTAAGTGTAGACTAGCTTGTAAATGTTCCGAATTTAATTATAGGAAAACACTGCTAATTTACAGTAGAAGATTTAAATAATTTGATTTATACTTTATAAAAAGACAACTTTGAGTAGGGTGAAAATGAACTGGGTAGGGGGAAAGGGGGTAGAGAGAAAGCAGGGGGACAGGAATCCAGGTATTCTGTCTCCACAGCTGAGCATTTACATCAGCACCACCACAGACAGTGGAGTGATGTGTTACTGCTACCATGTTGCAACAGCTGTAATTAACATTAGGCAATAGGAGTTTCCCAGCCCCACTGTAACCGTATGCGACCACTGTCATATGTGCAGTCCAACGCTGACTACAACTTTATGCAGCCCGTGTTTGTAATTAACCTCTTTGCTCTCAATTTAAGGTATATATTAGACAGACAGAAGTAAGAACCCACAGTTCAGGAGAAAAGGCAAGGCCAAAGATTTAAATTTTCTTCTGTAATCTTTTACATATAGGCAAGTATTATTATTATGAAAGGAATGGGAATAGATGAGATGACTCAAGAAACACAAATACAGCAAAAAAGGAGGAAAGCACAGATTGTAATCTATGAAGTCTATTCTTTCCTCTTTAGAGTACTTCTTTTCAAATACTGGAAACAGGAAATACTGCTCACTGTCCAGAGAGTATCTGGAGCCTTTTATGTTCCCTCAGGGGGAGCTGGGCCATGGGTGAAGAAGGCTGGTTCCTAATGAGAGTCTTGGGGTTGCGGTGCAATGAAAGAGCTGTGGCAGGCAAGGAGTCATCATCAAACCCATGCATCTCACCAAGGACACAATGACAAGAACACGTAACATCCCTAAATCCGTATTTACAGGAAGTCAGACATTAATCCAGTTATAACCAAGTTTGATATAAATGACCTGTGAAGTTTTTATGCATGGAGCTTTAAGGTGGGTTAGTGGCTACACCCAAGAACAGCTCTGCTAAAGCCTCAGAGTAACTGACAACACGGCACAAACCCAGCTCGGCAGCAAACTATTTTTTTGAGTGTCTTGAAAAGAAATGAATTCTGGTATGGACTGAACTGTGCTCCCCACTCCCATCCCACCAAAGTCCTGTGTCCAAGCCCCATCCCCAAATGTGACTATACTTAGAGACAGGGCCTTGAGAAAGTAATTCAGGTTAAATGAGAGATCATTGGGATAAGGCCCTAATCTGATAGGATGGATCCTGGTAAGAAAAAGAAGAGAGACCAGGGCTCTCTCTCTGACACGTGAAGACACAGTGAGAAGGCGTACAGGCCAAAAAGAGCCCTCACCAGAAACTGAAACCGCCAAACCTTGATCTGGGGCTGCTAGCCTCCAGAACTGTGAGAAAATAGAAACCCTAGGTTTAAGCCACCCCATTGACAGGATTTTGTTATGGCAGCCCAAGCCGACAAATATGCTTTCCTAGTTTTTTCCTCTCTAGTCTAAATTTTAAAGCTCTCCTGAATGACTTGTAGAATATATCTGCATAACTTAAAGGCTACATCAGAAACGAAGGCCGTGTTTAAAGGCATTCCTTGACATCTAACCAAGGAGAAAGGGGACAAATAATTGGTTGAGGTGCTTCCTAACCAAGAGAACAAAGCAGAACAAATGCCTTTTATTTGCTTGCATGTACTTTTAAACTCTTGAATCTTCGTATTCTTTTCAATACAAACAGAAGCTCTCCTCAGATGAACCAGATCTTGTATTTTCAGCTGTGGTCAGCTTCTCTCTGACTCCCACTAGGGTTTGGTGATGCAGCGTAAACAAGGCTATAAATCAAATGCAATGCATTTAATACCTCAATGCATTGCAAATTGATCTGAAATAGGGGTCAGTTCGAATCGTTTTTTTTAAGTGAAACTGTCCCCTTACCATGAAGGGAAGGAAAGGAAGTTAAAGGCAGCAAATCCTAAAGTTCTGTGGGGTTCAGAAGTGTGGCTGTTTGTTAGAATAGAAGCCAGGCTTCTTCAGGTGAGGTTCTTCAGTTACCTATCAGGTTGGAACCACAGATATTTAAAAACACACACTGGCCAGCATTAAATCTGAAATCTGGTGGGCAACCTTTCAAGAAATAAAAGCTACAAACAAAATAGCTTTGGTTCCATTCAGCATGCTGTGAGAAATGGCTAATGGACAAGCATTACTGTGACTGGCAAGGCGAGCTGCCAATAAATGAGAGGAGCAGAGGTTCAAAACCACTACATAACAGCAACACTTCCTAAGCTTATTTCACTAATTTGTCAAAGTAGGACATTATCTGAAGTGAAAGCAAAATGAGGTTGGAGTGCACAGGGGAAGGAACTATTTAAAAGTAAAAGCTATTGTTCTTTCGCTATTGGTTGGTTATCTCTGTTTTGAGCAATTATGGTTTACTGCTACCACCTCCTAACACCACATTTTGTTTTACTCAAGGCAACGCTGTCTCCTTTTCAATGACAAGCAGAGAGCTATTTCTGGTAGGAAACATTTCCACTCTGCCTTGTCCTTCCCCACTAGGAAGAAAGGAGGACTAGCGGTTGGATGGGAGGAAAGTGTGGAGTTCTGATGTGCACCCCTCAGACAGGGATGGGGATCATATTCTCTTTTCACTTGTCATTTTTCTTCCTAGGAGAAGAAAAACCTTAAGTGCTCTATCCCCCATCTTTTCTCCATCTTCAACTCTTAAATCTCCGCTGTTTCTTATAATTTTAAACAAACAAAATGTTAGTCAATACTTGCAATCTCTTACATTTTGGAATGGAATGAAAACTATCCCATCATAATGGAAGAATGCAGTCACTTAACAGTTCGAATTAGTCCAAAATCCAACGATTCATGCCTTAAATTCTATTTCAGGTGGGCTTTTCCACGTCATGGGTGGTGCGAAAGTACAGCAGGCTTCAGGGTAATGGAATAGAGCGTGTGCTCTGGGGCTGGGCCACCTAGGTTCGAATCCCAGTTACACAACACACCAGCCGTGCGGATTCCAGTAAATTAATGGAATCTCTCTATGCCTCCATACCTGACGAAGAGTAAGCACTACATGAGTATTAACTAATATTATGATTATCTCAGAAAATTTCTAAAGGACATTATGTTCCTCTCCTTACTCTTTGTTAGCACTATTAAGCATTTATATATAAAACCAAATGAAGTTCATCAGTTTTAGGTTACAAAATAATGTGCTTGCTAATTAGATAAGGAAATTAGCCTTAACTGAGGCTAAGATTTTACCAGTAACATAACTACACACTTGACTTTTAGAGGCAAGACCTTCTACTGGAATCTACATGTTTCAAGAGTCAAATGAAAAATGTATATGACAACAACAGCTTATTCTAAAACATCTGTATAATCTGAAACATTGTTCTATGAACAAAATACATACTTCTGGGGTGATCTGTTATCAACTTCAGCCTTCAGTCGTAAATTCTCCCTCACCAGGCCACCATTTTCCAATTTCAGTTTTTTATTTGCCTTAAAAAAAGAATTAAAAATAATTAAGCACAATATAAAATAAAAGTGTCTTGTAAAATTTATAATATGAGCCATCAGTATTTTTTAGAGTGATACTATCAGAAAACTGAATGCTGAAACATGGCCTTCAGAAACTTAAAATCACCACTGGGAATGACTTATGAAACTGTGACTAAAACCAAGCATTTTAAATCCGTATTCCCCAAGCACTTTGCAAATCTTCTACCCAGGGAAATAAATGGGGCTATGTTAGTTAGTCATTAAGGGACTATACTAATGGCATTTTTTTCCTTTTTCACATAACTGAATATTCTAAGCCTGGTAACATTATACCATATGCAATTATTTGCAAAACTAATGCCAAGAGTTAATTCTTGAACTATAAGATTGATTTTTGGTTGCTACTTAAAAAGTTTTTTAGTGAAAATGAAGCTGATATGATTAAACCCCTTGCTTCCCACCCCCCCTCACCCCCACAAAAAGCTTTTCCAAAGTCCTGGCTCACAACTTTTGGGACTCTTAAGATTGGGTTCATATTTTCTAATAAACTCTGTGGATTCTCTTTGATTTAAAAAAAAAACCCTAAGAATGATTTTCTTTTTTTAATTTTATGATACCTAAAATTTGCTTAACAAAACATCAATTACCAGAAAATCTAGAAGCTCAGTGTTAGTTCTGGACAACCTGAAAAGTAGGGTGCCGAGATTTTAGGGTTTTCTTTAAAGTTACTCCTTTTAACTTCTCTAGTCATTGCATTTTTGAATTCCAAAGAAAAATAAGAATCCCCAGAGTAGAAACCAATCTCACTCACCTGGCAAGAGAAATTCTTTGTTACACTAGAACATTCTCATTCAAAATGAACAGGGCACAAGAACTATTGCCAACAAAGAAGACTTAAAAACAGATTTCAAAAATTTGACCAATGTTTTTGACTAAATTCCAGAACTTCTGTCTGTATTACTTGCCCACCCACATGCAAATGCCCCAAGAGGACAAGAAAAGGAAGGCAGAGAACTTCTTCTGGGCACAAAGCCTGGGCTCTGAACACATGCTTGTCTTCCTGGTTGTAAACCAGCCAGGACTGTCGGGGGTTAATTCCTTAAGTGACTGATAAGCCCCATTACTGCCCCTCGGAAGATGGAAGGAAAGTCATTTACTTCCTTATAGACACAGACAATGAATTAAGCTCTCAAGCACAGCACCACAAGAGGAGGAGGCACTTAGTGAAGGCTTTCTGATGGGGATAAGCTTAAATTAGAAACTCATCTGAGATTACCTTTCCCCACCCCTTCTGTTTTGTATCACTACACTTCAAGGTCTCTCCCCAGTCCCGTGCCTCTCTAATATTCTTTATGGGTGGGCTGCTTGCTCAACTATCAGGAGACATTTCCAAGTTCAGGAAGGTTAGGAGGGTAAAGATTACAAACGGCAGAGTTCTGCCTATTTGTTGCATCTAAAACAATAATGAAGTCTTCAGCTAACTATTTTGCATTCTCAACACTGACTGGGTAATGTAGCCTCATAATGGTTCAACACTCTGAAAATGTCAGGAAAAAAGTTCATTTCATTCATTTTTAGTAGTCCTTTATTCTGAATCTTTTGCACTCCTATATTTGATTTATAGTATGTTATTAGTTTGTACTTCCCTGTGGTCCATGTTTTTAAATTCATTTATGCCCTGGTTTACTGCCCAGCACTACCTAGTATCATCACTAGGCATCCACAATGAACTTATTAAATATCCCAAATAACTCTGAGGTCTCAGGGTAGCTCTGGGTATTAACTTTAACATGCGGCATTAAAAAAAATTAAAGAAAATCTGAAAACTGTGTTTTATGTACTCACATCCCCTACCCCACTCTTAGGAACCCACAGTAAAGTGTTCATCCCAAACCTCATGCTTTAAGAAACATTTATTGCCAAAAACTTAAATCGAGTTTAATAATTATAAAGGAAACCACACAAAACTTACTGATGGCTCAAGAAGAAGGGAAGTTGAAAGGGATGTGGCAGACTGATAAACCCGTAACTTCCCAGTTGTCTTTCCTTTTGGGCCCTCTTGTCTTCTTAGACAAACCAACATGCTAATTAACACTGGCCATCAGGACCGAAGAAACTACACACCTCCCCTAAACTTGTAATAAACTCAGTGCAATTATGCCTGCAGTTTCTTTTTTTCTCAAAAAGCATCAAGTGCTCTTCTTTCTCTTATCTGGGCCTTTTCTAAGCCCAATCAGCACTTTTGGGGGGGGGGGTGAAAATAGCTCAGGTTACACTAGGTTACATATATTTCTCTGCTACTTAACCTCACTAAGGATTTGGGAGAGTACGCGGTAGTACTTTTAACCATCATAAGGAGCTCATTAATGATTTTAGGGGGCAGGCTTCAGTAATCCAGCACAGTGACAGTATTTTAAGGAAATGCAGGTAGATTGAAGGGGTGGCTATGGACCATAAAATCTCCCCGTGCAGCACAACCAGACTTGACTGTGGATACACTTGAAGTCGAGCTCAAGGATGGGCCCTTTGGCTAACAAGGCCCCACGGCACTTGATCACAATCTCAGGTGCTGACTGTATGTACCTCATCTCCTCTCCTAGACTGGAAAATCCTAGGTTTGGCTTTTTCACCTATGCTGTCTCTACCTTGTTGAACGGGTGGAAGAATAACTTTTAAAAATGAACCCATTCGTAAGCCATAATATTCTTTTGCATAAAGTAGTCTAAAGAGCTACAATCAGCTACCTTAGAATTAGCCATTAAGCCTTTAACTATTTATAATCTGAAATATCAGAGAATGGTAGCACTAGAAAAAATATGGTCCAAGACTTTCATTTTATAGGTAGGGAAATGGCTATGTATTTGTTTTCATGCATACAGGGCAGTCACTGACATAAGCTTAAAACAAGGTAAGGTAAACCACAAAGAAGGGAAATAGAAACACATCCTTTAAATGGATGTCACTCTCCTACAAGATGCAAACTCATGTAGAAGCATTGCAGTCTCCAATTATAGTCACAAATGGAACCACCTGATATTTTTTGGCAGCTAATGACATTTAAAGAGAAAAAGTTTTCCTGTTGCTTACAAATGCTCATTCAGGGACTTCTGTCCTCTCCCCACCAAGCATCTAATGAATGAGTCAAGATACATGGTATTTATACGTTTGAGGGTACTTACAATATTATAGAATTTTAAAACAACTATAATAGAATATTTTAAAACTACATATGATAGAATTTTATTTATTTTTTGTTATATGCAAAAGGTGATTTTTACTTTTTATGAAAATAAGACACCAATAAAAATATACAAAATACAGAAAGAAACTACATATAATAGAATTTTAAAAACAATCACAACTTACCTCCTTTAACTTATCCACATCATCTTTCACTTTTTCATAGATTTCATTAGCTGTTCTGAGTTTTTTCTTCCACTCCACTACAGTTCCTGGGTCAACTTTACTTGCATTATCTGCAACTGGAATTTTGTCTTCATTTTGGTTGCCCTGCATCAAGGTTAAAGGATCTAGAATAGTCTTGATCTGTGACTCCAAGCTGAGATTTTTACTCTTAAGCTCTTCCACCTCTCTCTGCAGGCAATCTATTTCATCCTGAAAAAGGATTGCATAGCCATTAGGTAGACAGAACAGTAAGCACATACATATGCTAACCTGACGCCAATGTGTTCTTTAATTTTATACTCAAAATTCCGTAGATACACAGACTCTTTATGTATCAGAATAGTTTTGTAGGCAGAAAGTCACAAAGAGTTGCAATTCTCCAAATGTATTTTGACTCATAAAATCCACCATGCCCACTTCCATTAAATTCAGTGATAGCCCTGGCTGGGTGGCTCTGCTGGTGGGAGCATTGTTCGTACACCAGAAGGCTGCAGGTTTGACCCCCGGGCAAGGCACATACGGGAAGCAACTGATCGATGTTTCTCTCTCGCATCAATGTCTGTCTGTCTGTCTGTCTGTCTCCACTCCTTCTTCCCTCTCTAAAATCAATAAACATGTCTTTGGGTGAGGATTAAACAAAAAAAAGTTCAATGCTAGTTTGTTGTTTTAAAAAATAAGATGTCAAATCTTTGATTCTATTTAAGATATCCAGGAAACAAAAGTTACATGAATTCAACAAGAAAGTTGATTCCTCAGAACGAAATTCTAAGGCATATTTAACTGCTTTCCTTACTAAGGGAAATTTAAAACTACAGTGTTGATGAAGGTAATCTATTATAGTTCTGTTTGGTATTTATATTTTTGCTTCCACATTGAAAGAAGGAGTTGAAACCATATACTATTTCCTTCCACTTTCCATTTCAGAGTAATACCTGTAGTTAACCTTTACCTTTCCACATTCTGGTTCTCCAGTTACCACTGTGACTACTCCCAGTGGACTTCCCCATCCAGAACTGCTTATTATCGTAAATCTAATAATTAAACATTTGAGCTAGAATTCTTTCCTGTGATACCACTTATTCATCTATAACATATTTCTTTTTAAACTAATACCATAAGAAATTCTGCCATTAAAAAATAAACTCCAAGTACCTCAATATGCCAGTGATTTTTTAATAGATTAACCTGATTAGTACCTAGTATGATAGATATTTATCAGGTTGGCCTGAAAGTTTGTTTGTTGTTTTCCATACTACGGCTCTAGGAGTGCTTAGTTGTCTTTCACTTCATTTGAAACTATTTTGTTAGATTGTATTGTGATAGTTGTCATATCAGTGTGCATTTAAAATAAAAGTTATCAAAATTGGTGAATTTTTGTGCAGCCATTTTAATACTGAAGATGGAAGAAAATATACATTTTCAGCATATTATGCTTTATTATTTTAAGAAGGGTAAAAATGCATCTGAAATGCAAAAAAAGATTTGTGCAGTATATAGAGAAGGTCTTGTAAATATAAACTGATAGAATGTGTTGAAAGTGGTTTGCAAAGTTTCTTGGTACGAATGACATAAAGAAACAAGTAATTCTTTGCTATGGGGCCATCTGATGCATGGAAAGATGTTTAGCAGCACCCCTGGTCCCCACCCACTAGAAGCCAATATCTGGAGATAACTGATATACTCAAAACATCCAAATCAATAAAGTTATTGGTGAAAATGGAAAATGTGTCTTTTATTTTACACAAAAAACTCAATGGACTTTTTGGCCAACCCAATATTAAGTATATAAGAATATATTTTAGCCCTGGCTGACGAGCTCAGTGGACTGAGCGCTGGCCTGCGAACCAAAGGGTCACTGGTTCAATTCCCAATCAGGGCACATGCCTGGGTTGTGGGTTAGGTCCCCAGTGAGGGGAGTGTGAGATGCAACCACACACTGATGTTTCTCTCCCTTTCTTCCTCCCTTCCCCTCTAAAATAAATATTAAAAAAAGAATACAGTTTAGAATTAACATAGACAGTACTATTTACAATTTTAAATTACAATACATTTCAAGTTAAATAGCATTATAAAATGATAAAATCACTTTGAATTAATATATTAATGAATACATAAATATGAGCAGAAAAACACATATCTGAATGAACATTTATTTAGTCATTTCTTTGCGCCCCAATTTATTTCAAAAAAATTTTGAAGCAGCTAAAGTAGTTTTCATGGGGTGTCCAACCTGCATGCAGCCCAGGATGGCTGTGAATGCAGCCTAAAACAAAATGTAAATTTACTTAAAACATGAGATTTTTTTTTTTGTTGTTTTCGTTAAGTGTGTATTTAGTGTGCGGCCCAAGACAACTCTTCTTCCTGTGTGGCCCAGAGACACCAAAAGGTTGGACACCTCTGACTGTATACAGTTTAACTTGAAGATATTTTGTATTTAAAAAAGAGATAAATAATATCCTCCCTTCAGTCAACATAAAAGAACTGGGCTTAATGTTTACTATTCAAAAGTGTATGTATTTCATGAGCATGAAGCTAATTTGGAAAAACTCCATCACCACGTTAAAGCACCTTCATAGAAAGAAAACTGCGGTATGATCTCACTTATACATGGGATGTGGAAAAGTCAAATACCCAGAAGCAGAGAGTTAAGCAGTGGTGGGGAGGTAGGGGAAACGGGAAGGTCGGAGAAGTGGGGAGACAGGTGAAAGGCACAATGCTGCAATTATGTAGGATAATTAAGTTTAGAGATCCAATAGACAGCATGATGACTACAGTTAATAATACTGTGTCCTACACTGGGAATCTGCTGAGGAGACGGGCATGTTCATTAGCTTGACTGACAATGATTTCACCACATGCGTGTATCAAAACATCACACTGTACACCTTAGATATATACAATTTTTATTTAAAAAAACACATGCAAAGAAGTTTAGGAAATACCATATTTCAGGCCAGAAATCTCTTTGCTGGTAGCTGACATAGGTACATTCACATTACCAGAATTGATTGGCTGTACAGTTATCAGTGAATTTACAGGCAGAAACAAATACAAAACCAGGAGGGCAGTCACAGTTTACCAGAGTACTCACAGCGCCTCCTAGGGGCTGGAAGACTGACTTGCAAAAAAGGGTTTCTCTTATCTCCCAACTTCCTGAGGGTGCAAATACTTACAAAATGATGCGTCTACTGAAAACAGAGTTTAAATTAAAGGAAAGAAAAAAAGGAAAGGCTTCTATCTGCTCCTTACCTCTATTTAAAATAGGTAAGAGAAAAAGAATTTATCAAATAACAGATTTTTAAATTGGCATTTAAATACGATTTCACTGGATGTTTAAGTTCAGACTGAGATAACTCAATGTTACCTTGAATTCAATGCTATCATCATTTTAAATTTTAATTATTATTTACCTCATATTCTTTGTGGAGTAACTCAAGTCTAGTTTTCCGAAGGTGCTTCCGTATTGTATGGCTTAGCATAGGTTCACTTTCACTTGTGCCTCCTACATGGGGGGAAAAATATGTAACTTTTCATTCTAATTTGGGCAGATTGAAAATGATCCTTTTTCTTACTGTTTTATACAGTTTCCCAGCTTAATTTCTACTTATATACACACTTAGGGCTGCGATCTAAGCCTTTTCTCTCCCTCAACCCTGAGAAAAGACAAATATCAAACAACACCATGAGTAATACCTTCAGTAAAATATCATGTTGAGTCTACTTACCTAGGTATCCTATTACAGTAAACTTGTTAAAGGTAAATGTTGTATTTTATTAATTATCACAACTGGACTACTGTAAATTTTGAATGCCAGACAATTCTTAAATAACGATAAAACCAATGATTATATTTATATTTAACCAATATATTATATAAATAATGCATCTATATTTTCATACATAACTATCAAATATTATCCATATATCATAACATGTAATATATACACATTATGACATATTTTATTACAATCCATTTATTCATTCAAACATTCCTAATTACTGGTAACACACTGAAAAGATTAGTGTGTCCCGTCACCGATTCTAACAACCAAGCCACCACGGACTGTGAATCACAGCATCACCGTGTGCCAATAACGAATTCTTCCCGAGAGCTCTGCCCTTATGCCGTGGCCCTTCTTAGCATCGCGGTAGCACAGGCACTTCACAGATGTTCTGTTTCAGGACGTCCTATCCAAGTGCAAGGACAGATGAACGGTTTTATACTCGAAAGAGTTTATGACATGTCACTTAGATATGAATGAATGAATGAAGGCAGGAGAAGGGATGTGAAGAGAAGCTGCCAGAAAAAACACTCAGATTCTTTTAGTACTCTAACCCAGCAATTTTCAACCTTTTTCATCTCATGGCACACATAAACTAATTACTAGAATTCTGCAGTATACCAAAAACTGTATTTTTTGCCAAACTGACAAAAAGAAAAAATAGGTAGAATTTTGATCCATTCACACTGGACAGCTATTGTTGTGTTGTCATTTGTTTAATTGGGCGATCTAAGGGAAAAGAGGTCAGTGCCCCCGACTCTTTTCACATATTTTAAAAATTCTTGCAGCACACCAGTTGAAAATCACTGATCTAACCTTATATTTTGCAAGAGAAGACATTCAGTCCAGGGACAAAACTATAGGCAGAGTGGCTGGCACTACAGTAAGCAGCACAGCAGAGAAATATTCCTCTACAAGGTTCCCAAGGAAGAAACCGGGAGCCATCTCTGGTTCTTCCTTCCGATCTCTTATTTCCAAAGTCCCACCAGTTCTTTCATTCTGGCATGTATCTTCCCTCCCATTTCCATTGCAAAAATGTTATTTAAATCCATCTGCACTAATTTGGGACTAACACAGTAACCTCTTAAGGTTTCTGAAAAGTGTTTCCTATACACAGCTAATGACAGGCTCATTTTCAATTTTTCCTAAAGCAAAAACAAATAAAAATCATTTTAATTTTGTAATCTAAGAGAAATACCTTATATTTGCAGAATAAAAATCCAACATGAAAAAAACCCTTTAAATATTTTATTTTTCAATGATCTTCTAGTTTAAGTTTTATTCCCCCTCTTACCTACATCATTATGGCACTAAATGTTCTTTTTCACCCTTAATCCACTCTCACATTCTCTCTGACCTGGGCAAGAACCTCCTTCTCACATGCTACCTCTCCGCCACAGCCCACCCCTATATAGGATCCCTGAGGAATACTCCTCAAGCATGTTTTGGATCACGCGACTTCCTTGCTCAAAACCATCATGCCCACCTCACCCTTCTCATCATAGAGCACGTCCCAGACTTAATTTGTCACTCCAGATTCTCTGCACTGAAAAATCAATTTACCTTTTCAGTCTTATTTAGTAGTCATACCCAAACTAGACTACTGATAATTTCCAAGAACATGCTTTTTGTTTCCCTACCTCTAAATTTTAGTTTATGCTACCCATATTCCCTCTGACAAGCATGCCCTCCCTACTCTTTACCAGTTGAAATTTTATCCATCCTTAAACCTCCAACTTAAAGTCCATGTGCTTGATGAAACTGTTCTCGATGTTGCTAGGTGAACTTTCTTGCCTGAACACTCTGGGCCTTTACTTTGCCTTTAGCATCTGCTGCTTTAAACCAGTAATATTTTGGTCCACATGCACGACCCCTACCAGAATGTAAGTTCCAGGAAGCTCTAAGATTTCTCATAATGCCTTGAGTTCCTCAGATGCTCCACTGATAGATTATACAAATGACCAATCCATCCAGTATGATGCTGGTAAAAATAACATCACTGAAAACTGTCTATTTCAGTCTTCCTCCAAATATACACTACTTAGAAATTGTTGCAGATCTATTTCTTTGTGTTTATAAAATAAGCCCTTACCAATAATCTCTTTGCAAGGATTTTCAGGAGTGATGGGGACTCTGCAAGCTGGACACTGGCTGTTATTCTTCAACCACAAATCGATACAAATTGAACAAAATACGTGGTTGTTGATGCATATGACAGGCTGGCGTACCTTTAAAAAAAAACACAATACTTTTAGTACAGGCAATGGTCACAGCCAGAATCCCAACAGGTTCCGCACAGAGACTGAAGCTGCTGACATGTGGGGTGGGGCACAAGTAGGTTCACAGTCATTTGTAAGGACAATATAATAATTACTACATAATAACACAAGAATAAACTACGTTTCATGTACTCACAACTGTAAACCTACTTTTGCCCCACCCTGTATTATGAAATGGTTTTATTTTGTTCCAAACCACTCTCATGTTCAAAAAGAAAAGACATTTTGTTCCACTAAAGCTGGGACAATATTCAACTCTTCTATTTTAGAATTATGAAAAGAAAAACAGAATGTTCTTTAAAGATCATTTAATCCAAGCACCCATCCAATATTTGGATCCTTTCCTCTACTGATTCTACCATATTACAGAGCAGCAGCAACCGACAATTAAGAATTGACATCGTACTAGGAAGTCTCCCAAACCAAACAGGCATGAAACAACCCTCAAAGCCACCACTCTCAGTGGCGCATAAGCTAAACAGCACACAATGCTGAAAGGTATTGTCATATACAAATCTCTGACTCCATTAAAACAAGTACAAATAGTAATAATAATTAACATTTATAAAATCGTATATTTTACAAAGGGCTTTCACATGTTTTTCTGTTTTTGTTTTGGTTTGTTTTTAAATAACCCTGTGAAGTAAACAGACCAAATATACTTTATGAATAAGAAAACCCAGGTGTGAAAAACCCAGGTGTGAAGCCCTGTGCTCTCAGGGTTAACTAGGTGTTTTGACTGTGTTTAGCTGTTTCATTAGAGGGGAACTAAAGCGAGAAGGTGCTTTAGTTTTTACCTGACATTATACTCTGGCTGTTCACATGTTCACTTTCTATCTCTCCAGAGGGAAAACAGGAGAGAGAAACTGCTTTGGTTTTCTACCTGATATCACGTATTCGTGTACGTATATGTTGTCTGTCTCCCCTACTGGAATGGAGGTTCCGTGAACACAAGAGCTTCCCTAGTTTCATTCACTCCTAAATCCCTGGTGCCCAGAAGACAGCTCAGTGCACAGTAGGTACTCAGTAAAAGTTGGGTGAACGAAGTAATTCCTATTAAAACAATATTTAATATTCGATTCAAAGTTGGGGAATTTGACTGAAGGAATAATGACTTAATATTCTTCAAACAGCACAAATTTAACAATAAAAAGAAAAAAGAAACGCTTAGGCTTTCATCTGATTTACATGGTACTTTTACTGTGGGACTGAAAACGCTTTAGAGCCATTTTCAGTATCTTTCTGTTTTAATAGCACCAACACTATTGCAGTCCTTCTGCATTAGGGACTGGAAGATCAAGGGGAAGCAGAGGAAGAAAGAAGAGACAGAACCACCACAAACCACTGTCCGCAGAGAAAATGCTTGGCCACCTCAGTACAGAAATACTCAGAAGATGAGTGTTCATTTTAAAGGGGTCCCCACCCTCAAAGAAATCACAGCCGTATGCACGGTGATCCATGCCAGGCAGGTATCAGTTGAAGTCTCACTTCGAAGTGCTCACTGGTCTTAGTTTGGCTTCCAAAATTTAGATCTCCCCCCTTGGTTATGAACACTAGCATAAGAAATCTAAACAGAGAAGATAATTCAGCATGGATTTAAGTTTCTTCTCGGAGAAACCAATTCCACTTCTTTCAGCTCAAATGATTGATTAGACTAATTAAAATAAATGACCATGAAGGACTCAAACTCTTCTTCCGAAGTCCTCTACCAACAGCAAGGAGTCAGTGCTCATCTGGAAGTGCAGTGTTGTGATTTACTAGATATATATTTGGTCTCCCAGAAAACCTAAATACATTTCTCAGATATTTGGTCTTCATCCCCAGTTCCTGGTTCACAGCCCCCAAACCTCAAAGAATTTTCTAAGTGATGAGAGAAATAATGGGGTCTCCTATTATGTTAATGAAGTGACTTTTTTTAGAGAGAGAGGTGCAGAAGAGAGAGAGAGAAACACTGATTTGTTGTTCCATGTATTCATGCATTCATTGGTTGATTCTTGTATGTGCCCTGACTGGGGATCAAACCTGCAACCTTGGTGTAGGGATAACTAACGCTCTAACCAATTGAGCAGCCAGGGCAATGAGGTGACTTTCTTTTTAACATTATTTTGATTGATTACACTATTACACCTGTCCCCATTCTTCCCCCTTTTCCCACCTCCACCGAGCCCTCCCTTGCCCCACTTCCCCCTGGCCATCACCACACTGTTGTCTGTGTCTATGGGTTATGAGTATATGTTCCCTTGCTAATCCCTTCACGTTCTTTTTTCTAGTTTCCCCCTTTCCCCTGACAGCTGTCAGTCTGTTCCATGTGTCAAGTTGGGGGCTGGCTGTCAGTAGAAGCCAACTTTGAAGTCAGAGGACTGGAACTTTCAGTCTTATCTCCCGATTCAGTCAACAATGGCCAATGACTCGGTCAATCATAACTAGTAAAGAAACCTCCATAAAAACCCAAAAGGATAGACGGAAGGAGCCTTGACTTGGGATGGTGAACACACAACATGATACACAGATGATGTATACAACTGTACACCTGCAACCTATGTAACTTTATAATTTTATTAACCAGTATCACCCCAATAAATTAAAATTAAAAACAAAACAAAGGACAGCTTGTCAGCCCTTTTTCAGAGCACCAGAGCGCTTCCATGAGACATGAGGATAGGCCCCAAGCTCAAAGAGGACAGAAATTCCTTTATTTGAGATTTCACTCTATTTATCGCTTCATCTGGCTATTGACTCGTATCCTTTAATATCCCTTGTAATAAATAGATAATCTGCTGGGTAAATGGGTTTTCTTGAGTGTTATGAGCTGTTCTAGCAAATTAATCAAACCCATAGAGGGAGGTGTTGGAACCTCTAACTTACGATCAGCCAGCCAGAAGTACTGGTACCTAACTGCGCTTGAGGCCAGCTTCTAAAGTGGAGGGCCGTCTTCATGGGACTGAGCCCTTCCTTTACCTGTCAGGGAGGGACCTGAGCCACAGACAGCCAAACTCCTAAGAGGTAAAGAGAGTAAGACCTCTTTACCCCACAAGGGGGGATTTTGGCTCACACAGGAGTGAGACTCTGTCTTCCACTGCAACACAAAAGAAGACTGAGGGTACGAGAACACAAAGGGGGTGGAAGATCTGTTGATACAAAGGTCAGAGACTCGTGGTGCAACGATTCCAATTGCTTATATTTTATCATAAAATATGAGGTGAGGTTACCGGCCGAAAGTGAGAAGCAGAGAAAGACATCAGCCTGAGAAAATGGGAGAATCAAGCAGTTACCTCAAACAGTGAGAATGTACACAGACTAGGGACATGGGGCAGGACTACCAAACACTGCTGAGTTCCAATTTGAGGTCTGTGGTTTTGACTGTAAAGACAAATTAACAACAGGTATGTATTTTTCTTACCAACTTTTAGCCACTCAGGTTCAGGCAGAAAGTAAAAGAGTTGCAGTTTTGCCAAGGAGGAAGAGAGAGACAAGGGATTGATGATAATAAATGACCATGGCTAATAAGGGAAATGAGTACTTAAATAGTAATGCCAGTGAAAGCCTGAGAGAGTCACCGAGTCCATGGACGGGCCTGGGTAAAGCTGGCGTACAGCTAGAGAGGAGGTATGATGGGAAGAGACCACAGACTGAAATGCTCGTTGTCAAAACCCTGGAGATGGTGCAGCTGCTTTTTCTAACGTTCCTCTTGTGTCATCTTATCTGACATTGCTCTATTTCTCTCTTAATCTCATTGCATCACGTGGTGTTAACATATCTTCTATGGTGACAACTTCTCAGAATCCTTTGTAAGTGGACCTCACAAAGTGGCAGAGCTTAGGCATGGAGAAGTAAACCTGGGGCCAACTCCAGCTCTGCCACTTACTGAACTGTTTGACCTCGGTTAGTTAAGCCCTTTAGTTACAAGGGGTTTCAGTTTCTGCCTCTGAAAACTATAGTTTAACCTAGCATGCTTTCCATTCAGGTGTTGCTTAAGATTTAATAGTGTAAGGACATTCGTACAAAGACTCCACATAGCACTATCTCAAACAAACAAACAAACAAATGAAGAAGGAACAGCCCTGGCCGGGTGACTCAGATCGTCCCACACAGCAAAAGGTTGTGAGTTTGATCCCCAGTCAGGGCACAACCCCCCACAATCAGGGCACATAGGAGAGGCAACTGATCGATGCTTCTCTCTCATATAGATTGATCTCTCTCTCTCTCTCTCTTAAATCAATGGATATATTCTCGGGTAAGGATTTTTTTTTAAAAGAGGAACACAAAGTAACAATATTGTTACATCCACTTGCCAAGGGGCTAATCCAAATAAGGCTCTTGTAGCTGCCTCAACCATAACATCCAAATTCAAACCCGGCCTCCTTCACATATTTGCTCCTCTCACACCCCCTCTTGTCTAAGTTTATAGTGCCACACTCCTCCCACCCCACCCACCCACCCACCACCACCACCACCACCACCACCACCACCACCACCACCACGTGGGCTAGAATCCTCAGAGCTGTGTCTGACTCATCTTTTTCACTTCTCCTCAACATCTAATCAGTCACCAAATCCTGCTATCATTGGTCAAGTCTAAGATTTGAGCCAGAGGCTTTAAGATGCACCAGTAAGTAAAATGAATGAAAATGCTGCCATTTACACCTCTAAGATGCCATTACTTGTAAGCTACACCCAGGTTTCAGAGGTAGCATGACACGGATACATCAGAATAGTTGAAATACGGTAAACCTGCCTCCAAATGTTCTTTTGCCCATCATCATAATCCCCTCCCAAGCTTCCTTTCTTCCTTTTTGGCCATCTTTCATACTGATGCAAGAGCTACCTTCCTAAAATACAAATAAGCAACTTTCATTGTTGCTCTTCTGCAAAACAGCAATTCTGCTCTGTGTGTAGTTTTGGAACTGAAGAAGCCAGTGTTTGTGCTGCCTGTCACTACCAGAACCAGTAAGCAGAGACAAGGGTTGAATCTTTGTGGGTGCTCTACTCAGATGCCATCCATCTAAGGTGGTGGGTTAGGTACCCTCAAAAACCGTATTAACAACTCATCTGAAGCTTCCTTTTTTTCTTTTCTTTTTTAAATTTCAATCTTTTCTTCTCAATCTTTTTCATCTCAATCTTTTCTTTTTTAAATTTCTATTTTATTTTTTTAATTTAACCTTTATTGTATTTTTTCCAGTACCATCTAGTCCCCTTATACTCATCCCCTGCCCCCAGCAATCACCACACTATTGTCCATGTCTATGAGTCCTTTTTCCTTTTGGCTGAATCCCTCCACCCCCTAACCTCCCCTCTGCCCCCAATCTTTTCTATAGGGAGAAGGAAAGGGTGGTAAGGGGTTTGGGAAAAGGTTAATCAGATAAGACTCCTGTACTGTGGCAATTTTCCTAGTATTTCTGTATCTGCTGGTCAAGAATTATTTTTCCGAGTCTGAGACTTCCCTCCCTGGAACACAATGGCCCACAAACCATCTCCATCCCATCTTCATCTCTTGCAGATCTCCTGGGGCACAAAGGTTGAATTGCTCATTACCCCGAGTCACAGAGGTCATGCGTTCCAGTTCCTGGAATAACAGCTTCCCACATGCATTCATCACTTAAGCCTATAGACTATGACTGAAGGTAAAATCTGTAACTCTGGAGTTCCCCTTCAGTTTTAGGTATAGCATTCAAGAGCAACATAATCTGGTTCTTAAACAGCTCTTTCCCTTGATCTGCTATTTCAATACATGCCACAACCTGCAATTCAACCACACACGTCAACCCAATGCTCACTGAAAAAGATACCAACAGTGGAGGCTACCTGTTTATCACCATTTGGTCCCCTTCTAGGACTCTCCCCAGTTTACTGTGCTCTCATTTCTTACCTTGATTTGTCCTGCTGGTCTCCAGCTTCCCCAATCAAAATAAAATCCCTTCCACCTTTGAAGATGAAAACAAAACACTATCTCCTCTGCAAGGCCTTCACTAATCCTTTATAAAGTGCCTGGGTCTTTGTCTGGTCCTCATAGGGGCACTCTTTATGCACCGATTTGATGTTCAGTTCTTCCCGTGTTGTGCTGTACTGAGAACACTGTTCACATCCAGCCTTCAGGATTAGATTTCAGGATCCTTGGGGGCAGCAACAGTGTCCTGTTCATCTTTGTATTCATCTACAGCACCTGACACAAGGCCTCACACACTCTAAAATAAAGGCCAATTTTGATATATTAAAATGAAAGCCTGAGATAATGCTCCTAAATGCATTTCAAGGAGCAAAAAGTCAATGGCCACTGTGAAACTATGAGAAAACGGAAGTTTAATCTTTCCATTTAATCTGTCAAAATGATACACAAGAACAAGCAGGCAGACTACCTGACTGTCTACCGAGAGCCATTGGCAATGTCATCTACAGGAGAATTGTTTTCAGTGTTCAACATCTGGTACTGTCTGTCACTGTCATTGTGTTGGATTTTTGAAATAGTTGACTAATTCATTTCTTTGGATCAAGTGCTTATCAGATGATAAATTTAGCTTAGGAGTAGAGAAACCTATATAAGAGAAAGAAGTACTAAACCAAATTATAGTACAGGTTACTTATTTGACTGTAATCTACAGGAGCAAAATACAAAGAATCTATTCCCTCTCTCAATTCCTGTCCACCCATCTTCCTCAATCCAGATCCTGCTACGTACAACACCAAAACACACACATAAAGTTCTTTAATAAGATCTTCCCAAGATACATAAGGTCATAATTTGCCTGTTATTAGATTTTATATCTAATTTAATCTCAAATGAGATCTCTGCCAATAAAACAGTACTCTTATGAAATAAAAATGCAAGATGACAATGGCAAGGGTAAATGACATGTACAATTCCAAACTCATGTGGAGTAAGCATGTTGAAGTGATATCCTAGGGTAATGCCCCTGAGGATAGTGAAGAGAAGGAGGAAAAAATAAAGCAAGATATGAAAGTGGGCTCTCCCACTGGAATGGGCTTGTGCAGGGGGCAGCCCTAGGTACAGAATGATTAACCCTATAAATCTGTAACTTTTCCTATTTTAATAAAACTGATTGTGGGTCACATTTAGCTGTCACTCATGGCAAAACACAGAGACGGCCAACAAAAGTATTACATGCAACAACAAATTGGTTTCACAGCTTGAATCCTAATTGAAGAGACAGTATTTGGAATTATGTGAGATTAAACTGGTCTACAGCATTCTAGTGGCAGTACAAAAATGTCACTGCAGATACTTTGGGCTAGATCATTCCTATATTTCTGCTGGCCCTGCTATGAGAACACAAATGTCCTTACATGTTTTTCTCAACATATGAGAAAAAATTAAGGAGAAATAGGCAAGAAAAATGTTATACATGAGTCATCCCACAGGCTGTGTACTTAACTTCTTCAGGCCACACAGAGCTCTTACTTACAACGTTGGCAAGGCTACTAAACATTTGGGCACAAAGAATCCACCTTTAAAACTGAGGCAGACACGGAGATAGGAAATGCAAATTGTCTAAACTTTCCTATTTTGAATACCACATTTGTATTCAAAAGACAAAGTATTAACCATCTGCATACTCAGACTATCCTCACTACTTTCCTCCCATCCTTCCCTACCCCCTCACCCCAATCAGCATCTGCATTATTTCTTCATATTTAAGGCTCCCACATCCCCTTCTCCTTTAAGGTGCTATGCACCTTCCCATCACCTCCAGTGACACTCCAGAAATAGCGGCCCCTTCATTCCATGGAACAATTAAAAGAGAAGATTGCTGACGGCAAGATTTTGGGACAAATGGTAAGGGCAGCACGAGAATGATGATCTGGAAGACGGCTAGGCAAGAGGCACCCGAAGGCGGATCTCAGAGGCAGCGGACACACTGTATCAGGGAAGGTGAAGTGGCACTGGGAATGTGGTGCGACTCGGCCATGCCATCTCCAGAACCCCACAAACAGAGGTGTGGGGGGGGCGCGGAGAGGAGCAAAAGCAGATGAGACGTGCTTCAGCTATGCAAAAGGCAAAAGTCATATGGACCCGGTTGAAACCCCATGAAAACCCATGGGAACTGTGGCAATTTCCAGAACAATCAGGTCCCACTCTGCTGGGAATGCAAATCTTCATCTAGTGAGGGCACTGGCCTCACAAAGCACCTGGGACGAACAGTCGCTAGAAAAGGCTGCTTTCCTCAGTCCGATGGCCTTCCTCCATGCCCACGGTGGAGAATAACATTTACTGAATAGTATTACGTGCCAGATTTTATGCTAAGCATGGCACACGAATTGCTGTATTTAATCCTCTGATAACCACAAGGATGGGTGTTGATACTAGTATCATTCCCATGTTACAGATAACTGCTCCGAAAGAGATTAAGTAACTTGTCCTATATAAGGTCACATATATAACTAGTAAGTAGAAGGGCCTAGATTGGAACTCATAGAATGCAGGCCTAAAACTACCACGCTTTTCTGCTTCCATAGTAGACAGGGAAAAAAATGCCTATTTACAAATTGTTAATTTTTTATTATCAGATTTAATTTTAGAATAAAGCTTAACTAATACAGGGAAATAAAAGAGATACCAAAAGTGTCTGCCATCCTGGTTGAGCTTAAGTGAGTTTTTAAGAATGTACTCAAGACAAGTGGCAGCAACAGAGGTTCAAACACCAGAGACTCTAAGCCTTGGTGTTCTGATTTAAAAAATGGGGAAACCTGCCCACTCTATGTCACAGCCCTGGTGAGATGTGTAAATGAAGTAATTAAACACACACGAAAGCATCCCGTAATCTGCAAATCACTATATTCCATTAGGCCTAAGTTTTGTTAAACACACAAAAAAGACAGGTATGGAATATCAACCAGACAGAACACATTTTCAACACAATTGCAAAAGACAGCCTATTAACTAGTGGAAAGTAGATAAAACTATACAATTTAGACCAAGTAAAAATTATTTTCCAAGGATCTTTTTTATCAGCCTTTAAAGATATTGTTGGAGGAAATTCACTCAGAATTTAACACCTACTTGTGGGGATTTCATGTTAAGGGCCAAATGTAGACTGTATGTGTATCACACAGAAACATCACCTCCTCCTCCTCCTCCCAGCCAAGTACTTGACAGTGGTAGGAACGCCAGTTCAAGTACCACCTTCCAAGCCAGCATCCTTCATCTCTCCTGTCAGAAGTGATCAAGCCACCCCCTGTATGTCTTCACAGCACATTTGCTACTTTGTTGGCATCTCATTGATTGGCATCAAGAGTTATTAGCTGCTCCCAAGTCTGACTTGTTACTATTTCCCGAATTCAGTAAATTCACACAGAACCCCACACACCTAATGCAGTTGATCATATTAGCTGGCACTGAAATACTTACTCTATCACGTTTATATTTCTCAAATCTAAACCTGTGGCTGTAGATTCAGCCTGAACCTGGGGGGTGAACACACACCCCACAAACGTGACAACAGTTCGGGGGAGGGGGGAACTAATTGTTCACAGTATCTTCTCTCTTCTGGATCTACACAGCGAAGAAATGCTGTTTTATAGACCGAATGAGAGTCACAAACGGAAAAGAAAGTGGAGATGAATGTATCAGAATATTTAAAACTACAGATCGAATTCAGAGCTGCTTTTTCTAACGCTTCTCGGCCTTTTGGCTAAGATCCACGGCAGAACTGCTTTCTCCACCTCGTTTCATACTTTAGGCACCCCTTGCATCACAAAGAGAGGGGAGTCTGTCTCGTGTCAGATCTGTTCTTGGAATTAAAGGCCGTACCTCTCATTCTAAACCCCATTCGGCGGCACGTGCGTTTTGCTTTTCTAATGCTGAACCTAGAGCAAAGGGAACTCAAGGCAAAGGAGAATGATCTTGGAAATGGAAAAGCACTGCAGGGCCGCGAACACGAACATTCTAGCTGTGCAGGGGACGAAGGATTCTCAAGCGGGGTCTCCAGGAAATGTGCTTTCATTGACTTCACCGCGCGCGATACGGGGCTGCACAGGGGCGTACAACGCTGCTACGATCCTTCAATGACCAAGCCCCCGTCCACGCCGGCGTCGGCCGGGTGAGGCCGCCGGAGTGGCAGGGCCGCCTCGCCGCCCTTCCTTCAGACCCCAGGCCGCCGTCACCCCCTCCGAAAGGCGCACGGATGAACCCATCAATCACCGTGCGTTCCCTCGGTCCCCCGGGACGCAGCCTCCCAACGCTGGAGAACGCGGGTTGGCGTCTTCACCCGTCTCGCCACTACACACGGAGACCGCCCTGGACTCCGGCGAGCGACTTCACACCCGATCCCATTCAGCAGCTGTGCCCGGAATCACCCATTACCTTCCCCAAGCAAATGTGGCACGTGATGGGCAGAGTGAGCGACAGTGTAACGTTCTGCACGGTGTGAGCCATGGCAGCGTTCAGAATCCCGCCAACACGGAAGTCCCGCCGACCGCAGAGCCTCGCAGCGACTGGGGCAGCGCGAGGCCGGCTACGGCGGCTCGGCAGGGCCACGGCCCGCCGGGACGGGAAACGAAAACGCGCTTTGGAGACGCGCGGTCGCCAGGGCTTTTCCCTCCCTTCCTGCCTTCATTCCTTTCGCTTAAAAAAAATAACAAAACAAAACAAAAAAACACCCCCCTGTTCGGAAGCTAGAAGCTTCAAAATTTGTGAGAATGGAAGGGAAGGCAGTTTACGACAGGGATCGAGGATCTTGAAAGTTTAAATGAAAAAGTAATAGTGGTGAGAGTAGAAGAAATAAGTAAGGCAATTTTAAATCCCCTAATCTTTCCCGGAGGGTGGGGTCGGGGAGAGTTTTCTGTCTAAAGATAAAAGCGTCCTCAAGTCAGCAAACAGGCGGTGCAGGCAAAACAGGAAAAGACGATCTCTCCGTTTTAATTTTTCAAAACAACTTTCTGCCACTCTCGGCTGTCATTGTACTCGTCAATGATGTAATGTCACTTAAAAACAACAGACTGTGACTGTCTCTGTATCTGTTTCTGAAACGTTGCGGATCTATTTAATCTCAGCTTTCCTTGAAGGCGCACTTTCACTGCCGGCCCTTGCGGGGTTTCTACCTGAAAGGAGGTTTCAGGGTCTGAGACACAGACTCTAATTTACATCCGCGGTGAGGAAGCTGCGACCAGTGCGAACCTCCCACCCTCCCCCGACGCACTGGAGTTGGAAGCGTTTCGAAGCCTTCCTTTCAGGGGCGCGGATGGAGATGAAATGCACCGCTGCGCTGTTGAACTCCGAAGGAGAATGCTGGGAGGCTATGTTTCCATTAACTTCAGACGGAAGCGAAAAACTCTGCAAGTTCCTCAATGAATCTTGAGTATTACACATTTGAAACTGAACTGCAACTTTAAGTGAGGAAGAGCCAATGTGATCAATTTATGCAAATAGAATCAATGAGGAAGGAAACTTAGAAACGAAACCAATGGAATTATATATGTACTAGTCTTTCGGGGAAAGATGCAGTATAAATCACAAGCAGCAGCTTCGTGGTTAAAAGACAGAGGCTCTGCATCTGGAGTGTGAGGCTAAAAATCCTTGCAGGAACATTTTCTTGGTTCTCCTGGCTTCAGGGGATTTTTTTAACCTCTGGCTCTTAGCTTCCTCACTGGTAAAATGTGTGTGAGAGTGTGTATTAAATGATGTCGGCGTATGCCTACTATCGGGTCTATAAAAGGAACAGACAGTAATGATATTTGGAGCAGCTAGTAGTTCACTTGAAGAAGCCCAAGTCCAGTTCAAAACAAGCTCATGGGTGACAGTGAGAATTCTTCCACCCAGCTCAGGAGCTTCACTTTCTAGGCATTGGAGCCTATCACGTGCTTGGAATGAGAGAACTGGACAAAACAGTCATATTGACTGTGTAATAGTGACTTTTTCAGAGTTCCTGCATACAAGTCACTTGGTTTGGCTATTTCCTGGCTGTTTGAAGTCACATTCATATGGGGACTGGAAGTCCCACGCTTACTAATGCATCTTTCACATTCCTGGCTTCGGACCTCAGCCTTCAGAGAAAGCTCCAGATCATCACCCCAGGTCATGAAAGTTTCCCCCTCTTATTGTGTTCCTTTCCCCTATTGTTGTGTTCTACATTCTCACCCTGCCCATTCCCTGCTCTCACCTTTCTGATACCTAAGGTGGTATTTCAGGACCTGTCATTGCCATTCTCTGAGTGGGGTGTAGGACTGAGAATGGGCTGCTTCTGGCATCCATCCCTGGAAACAGTGCAGCAGGAAGATGTGTTGAAGACAATTTTTTTAAAAAAGACTTTTTCATTGCTGCTGGGGCTAGTTCAGTTCTTGTTAATCATCCTTGTGACTGGTGTTAACATTCAGTCACAAAGATAAACTTTAAAAAACACAACCTACATTTTAGGTAGAATGTGACAATTCTAGAGTGTTTCCAACATCTTTTTCCACATTTACTATCATTGTTACAGCTTCTCAGGACTGTTTAATGCTCTGTCCATATGTCTATTTCTGTGCTGATCACATTGCATTATAGTGGGTTGTTTATGTATTTGCCCCCACAACAAACTTTCTGTTTCTTGAGGTCAGGGATTGTATCTGATTTATCTAGTATATTGAATAAAGTGACTATTTCACAAACCAAATTTTCTTTAGCTACAAACTACTTTTCTTTAATAGGCCCAGCCTCTTTTAAATATTGCCCTTCTTTGCTTTTCACTTCAGAATGGAAGACTATTTCTTTTTGCTAAGTATAAAAATAATAAGGCTTACCTTATGAACATTAAGCCACCCAATCATGTATAAAACAATAAGGAGAAGTTCCTCTACACTCATGCCTCTCCTCTCTATCCTGTGTGGTAATCACTATTAATATTCTAGAGCATATCCTTACAAACACTTTAATTCATATATTACTGTATGCACAAGCACAAATAGTATCATACATCTGTTGCTCACTAATGCTTTGTGGATGAGTACACACACATACACACACATCTAAATAATATTGTTAGCAATACAAGCTGATTAGGACTCTCTCCAGGTCCAGATGGATTCCAGGCCAGTTCCCAGGCTTTGCTTTTAATAATGCAGATGGTTGAAGGCCAGGAACTGGCCTCTGCTCTATAAAGAGGATTCCCCTTCTTTTTTTTCTTTTCTTTTTTTTTTTTTTTACAAATAATGTTATAGTCATTATTTGACCAGAATTGTTAAATAATGTTGCCATTACTCTAACAAGAAAACAAAGATTACATCTCATTGACTTTCTGCTTGGTCACTTTCTCAAAGCCTTAGCAGCCTAGGGCGAGTCCAGTGACCTGAGGACTCTCAGACACCCCACACTGGAAGAGCTAAACCTCCTAAATCCTTAGAATCATAAACTTCTAGAACTCGAAGTGATCCTGGGGTTTTTCATGGAGGTCTTTCCTATCACAGATGAGGAAGTTGAGGCACAGATAAAGTAAACCACCAGATAACGGTAGTATTGGAGCTAAATCCTAGGTCTGTCTTGGACACTCTGAGATTGTTGGCCTAATGCCTTTGTGTTAAGTGCAAGATGTATTATTATTAATAAAGTAACTCAGTAATAAAAAGTCAGTCATAATTGAATTTCTTTTCTAAGAAAACCATCACATAGCTATGGAACACCTTTTACCCCTTGTTTAAATCAGAATCATTTTTATGATAAATTATTTAAAAGCAAGTTTAAAAAAATATAAAATCTTAAGTGCTATTAAAAATTGATTAGGAATGCATTATTCTTTCATTGACCCAGTTCAGATTGTTTTTTAATTTTTTTTGATCAAAGCTAATAAATTTGAGTAGTTGTTTAGACAGACATTTTGTAATCATTTGGTCATCAGTCAATTAATCACAACTTCATAAATATTGATTTCAGATTACATTTATTTTTCATTCCTGAAAGACAATCTTTTCATTTTGTTTTGTTTTAAATTTATACACCCCCACTTGGATTGTGGTTAACACTGAGAAAACTCATAAAAGTTGGATTAAAAATTAATCAGAGGTGCTGGCCCAGTTGCATGGGTGTCTTCTTCACATGGCACCATTTTCTCACCGGCTGGAAATGAGCTGAAAAGGTCTGAAGATACATTTGTTATTACAGCAGAGGAACTTGGCTTTTCCTTGCACTTTTTTAAAATAGGCTGCTGGAAATGAGCATTCATTTAGTTCACGTATTTTTATTGAAGACATTAAGGAACAACTAAAAGTTCTGTCCCATGGAGCTTACATTCTAGTAGAAAAGTTATGCTACACTGTCTTGGAATCAAATCCTGGTCCCTTAAGGAGCAGTTGATGTTTTAATCCTGAATCCACACATCAAGTTTGTGTGTGATCACAAGGTAAGGATTGCAGAAGAAATAAACACATGTAACTAGTTATCAGTTATTCCACCAAAATATAATTTTTTTATGTGCTTAGGCGCTGGTCTGAGTATATAGCTGTAAGACAAGGTCCCTGCCTGCATTTATCCTTTCAACAAATATATTTTTAAAGATTGTATTTATTAATGTTTAGAAAGAGGGGAAGGGAGGGAGGGAGAAGGAAAGGGAGAGAAACATCGATGGTAAACGTTGATCGCTTACCTCTGGCATGCCCCCAACCAGGCACCTAGCCCGCAACCCAGGCATGTGCCCCAACCAGCAAACGCCTGGGTTGGCGACATTTCGGTCTGCAGGACAACACCCAGCCCACTGAGCCACACCAGTTAGGGCCTTTCAACAGATATCTTATGGACTACCAATGGTGTGCCAGTCACTGCACTATTACTGAGCCACTGTATAAATGACACAACTCTTCCAGTCCACCCTGACATGCTTATTTTTACAGTCATTTCCCTTCTGGTGCTCTTATCGTTGGTTAGTGTCTGGGATTGGGACACAACAAGTTATCATTTTGAATATTTGTAAATGCTGCAAGTTGAGTGAATGTTTTAAATTAGGTCATTTTAAAAAGATGTTTTGGTTCCATCTAAGGCTAAGTGGTACTTCACAAATGGTTGTTGAGTGCTAGAGAAAAAATGAAGGAAATATTACCTCTGGGAATACCCTAACAGGAACACTAGTAGGTTATGAGATTTGCCAAAGTAGCAGAACAGGGTACCCACCCCTGAGGCCCTACTGTTTCTGTCTTTAATTTGCCTGACAGAGCACATTGCTTTTCTTCCTGACCTTTGTTTAGGTGTGAGCACACCTTCCAAAGTGAGATCCTCCCCCAGAACTCAAAGTCAGAACCCTGTTTTCATGCTATTTACTGAAGCCCTATAAATATTTGTACTCTGTCTGAGGACACCCTTTCCACAAAATCACCCTGCACTTGGCAATGGCATCCTCAGCAGCTGGCTGGAGTCCCACCTAGTGGCTTTACCTCTTTTAGGTAAGGCATCAATACCTCCTGCACACGCGCAACTCCCCCAGTCATTGTTTTAGCAGCCGAGTCATTGATTACAAGTGTTATTTAAGATATGGCTTCATTTCCCCACATCACCATCCTCAGTTCTTTGATCTATGACTTTTCTTTCCTTCCTCCCTCACACCATTCATTGTGACCAAGTCTTGAGTTTCATCTCTTTCATGATGCTTTTCCTGTCTGCTCCAGCCTCCTAGTAATCCCCTTGGCTTTCAAATTCTTTATCATCTATGATCTAGATCAACCATTTTTTTTTTTACCTCATGCATTTACTCTTTAAATCCTTATTTAATGTCTACTGTGGGTCAAGCACTACAACAAATGCTAAAGCTAAAAAGTTGAAAGATTCAGCCCTGTCCTGGTAAAGCTTACTGTTTAGATGCAGGAAGGCAAATGCATGAAGAAGTCACCAGTTACATAGTGAGCTGATTCCTGCAGGACTAGAGAAGGAGGAGCACCTACCTCAGCCACGCCCAGGGGCATGGATGCCTCTACTGGGCTCTACCTTTTTGAGAAACATCTCCCTAATGAGGCTGAAGGCCCACTATTCACGGGTGGCACAGTGCTGAGCACACAGTGAATCTCAGCAAAGGACTGCTAACTGATTGGCAGTCTACTCCTTCTTTAGCTCTGTGTCTCTATCTTGTTCTAACGGTATTTCCATATCACCATTGTAGAATGTGTGATAACTTATTTGACCATCTAATTTTAGGATTCTAAAGAACAAGTGTATGTGTGTGTGTGTGTATTTTTATGTGAGAATGGTGTTTTTAAACCATCATACAAATTTATGTTTCTTTGCAAGAAATAGAAAGATCTATCCAAAATAGCAAGGTCATGGGCAAGAGGCCTGTGGGGTTTGCCCGGGGAATGGCCCCTTCTGCGACACAGTATTTAAATTCAGCCTAGAAGAAAAGGTGCATCCACGTCACAGAACAGGTGGTGGAAGATAACTCCTCACAACCAGCTGTGAGGATCATAGCATAAAAGCACCTTTCCCTCCCCTTTCACTCCACTAGCTCCTTCCACTGTCTGCATTCCCCTCTCCTAGCGTACTGGCCTTCTATTCCAAGAAACTTGAAGGGGCCTCCACACGGCCAGTGGACTCCTTCTAAGTAGTAGGGTCTGATTGCCATTCAAACAAGGCAGGATGTTATGTGAGCACTTTTGAATTGTCACATCCGCAAAACAATTCTTAAGTTGTGGTAATTTAATGGTTAAATAATCACAGTTATCTGGGAACACTGTATCCAGAGTCCTCTCATTCTCCAGCACGGCTTCACAGTGAAGGCCTGGTGGCTTTGCTACAGCCACGTGACTCGGGAAGATACTGTCCAGGGGGCCAAGGGTGTGAGCAAATTGAAGCTCCAGTTCACCATGAATGAACAGAGTAATCGAATTTGTTTCTTGCAGTGGACAAGTATTACTGCTCACTGAGGCTGAATTCAGTAAGAGCTGTATTTGTTTGCAACAGTTGCCATCATAACCAATGCCCAAAGCTGGGTGGCTTAAACAATGATTTCTTGTCTCACATTTCTAGCAGCCGGAAGTCTGAAATCAAGGTGTCAACAGGGCTAGTTCCCTCTGAGGTCTGCAAGGAAGAATCTGTTCCATGTTTCTCCCCCTGGTCCTAGTAGTTTGCTGGCAACCTTTGGCGTTTCCTGGCTTATAAAAGCATCTCTCTGACCTTTGCCTTCACCTTCACATGGTGGGCGTTCTCCCTGCAGGCATGTCTGTGTCCCTATTTCTACTTTTTATAAGGACGACTCTCATACTGGATCAGGGGTCTGTCCTACCTCATCTTAACTTCTTTAATTACATATGTGATGACCTCCTTTCTGTAAAAGTTCACTTTCTGAGGTATCATGGGGGTTAGGGCTTCAATATGAACTTGGAGGCCGGGGACACAGTTCAACCTGCAGCTGTTGCCATGAATAATGTTTACGGTGACGTCCAGTTCTCTGCTGCCTGAGCGCATGGAAGGCCTGCCCTGCCTGGCCCTCTCGTCTGGTGTATCAGGGGCTCAAGGCATTCGGCCACAGGTCTCATGAACACTCTCCTAAGGGCCTCACACAAACCTCCAATCTTCCCTCCCTGCAGTTACAGACGTCATAATAACACCCATCATTTCTGTACTTCGTGAACTTAAATGGTGATTAGCTGTGGTAAATCCTACTGCTGTTCACCAAACCAGTGTCTCTGCCACTTCCTGGAAAAAGATTCTATTTAGAGTTGTATTGAAGTTGGGCTCGATCAGGCCACTTTCTTTGGTCAATGAAATGTGAGCAGAAGTCACATAGGTCTCTGCACGCTGAAGCTGTGAGACCCCCCTGCGCTTGCTTCCTCATGCCTCCTTCTCCTTTGCCCCGGGTACTGGAAGCCTTTTGGCGGAGCTGCTCCCTAAGCCTGGGTCCTACAGTGAAGGCAACTGGAGCAGAGCTTCAGACCTCGTGCAACAGACTTGAAACGTGACTTGAAATAAGTCTTTGCTGTTATAAGCCACTGAGATTTTGGAGTGTCTTTTTTTTATTTTTTATTTTTTATTTTAATAGCCACAAATCCTGGTCCTTCCTCACTGATAGAATAGACTGCCCTCTAAGTACTCATTTTATGCGAGACTCTGTGGGCTGTCTGTGTCTGAAGATGAGCCTGGGCTAGCCCTTTCTCAGACTATACGTGTGATAGACCCAGTGATAACCCACTCTGTTCTCTCTTTCAGAGGTCTCTTGGTGTCCTAGTTGTTGGGACATCCTTCAGTCCCCATGCCTCCAGACTTTGCCTCAGCTACAGAGAGAGAACTGTCTCAACCACGGTCATGTCCTTCCTAGGCTGGCCCACATCTGGTAAACGGTGGAAGTAGGGATATAAAGGCCTGGTCAATGAAGAACAACTCTTCTGGGCCATTTAGCGCTAGAGCTCCCTGTGGAATCTGCTGAGCTGTTGGTGGGCCTGCATCCCAGCTCGACTCTTCCTTTACCCAGTCCTACTTCCTTCCCCTCTCTTCTGCAGACCTCGGTCACAAGGGCACTTCCTGACACACCTCCTGCATATTCAGCTCTGCAGCAGCACGTCAGTCTTTAAGGAAAATGAGAGGGGTGTGCAGGCATGCACCCATGTCCACTGCCGATGGGTCCCCTGCCTTAGTGGCTCCCCACTTTCCTCATTTTGTTCTGCAAATGTGCCATTACTGCTAATTAGCTGCAGTCAACTTTACTCCTGTGGGCCTCAGACAGTGTCTGTCCTCTTCCAGTGGTTGTGCCAAATGTGCACGTTCAACTTTCAGGGGGTGACTCCATTTCCTTGTTTAAAGTCATTGGGTATGAGAAGAACCTTTCAGAGGTCAAAAGGCTGGGCCCCTTTGTTTTTGTTTTTATTTATTTTTAATATTTTTCAGTATATTAAAAATGAAAATAATGCCAATATAGTATCACAAATACTGTGTATTTTGAAAAAATGTATTTACATTTGACATATTAATTTCTTTGACACAAAAGTATAATACAATATACTTTCATGTGGCCAAAAATAATTATATTATGCATCACAGAATATTAATTCCTGTCACTATAGGCACAGTTATCTTATAAAATTGTTGTTTTGTTTTTGTTTTCAATCTGTGAGTCCCATTAACGCATCATAAAATCAATTAGTGGGTGAAGAGCTGGGCAACCTACATGTGAAAAACTCCTTCACCATCTCTCCCTCCAGCCAGGGCAAACTGGCTGAAAATCTCTGTGTGTAGGATTTGTATTCACTCCCTTCCAGCCCACAGGGCCTCAGTAACTTATACTGATTTTCTCCATTTTTTCCATCCCCTCCTTTATATCCATCTGTTCTGGCTGCAATCAACATTCTAAGAAATTTTCCATTGAACACAAATATATATAATACATTACTGTGGTAGTGATAAATATTTTTTTGTGCTGGGCTGTAATGTAAAATAGATATTTTACTAAGGTTTATAGTAAAAAGTTTGAGAACTAGTCTCCTAATATAGATATTTAGACGGAATGATGGATGTCTCCTTTTAATATCATCAGTGTGTCTAAGATGAAGTATTTACATTTTTTGAGATAATGTTAAAATACAAAATTTAAGTCATGTGATAAAGGTAAGACTTGGGCCAAATGAATCTTCTAGTCCTCCCCTCCCCACCCTCCCTAAGCAAGAAGGTGTGTAACCAACCAAAGAGGCTTTGATGACTACTTTCTCTGCTCTCTTTCCCTCCTCTTCTTACCTCTGTATAATGTATATAGTTAAACATTTTATGTTTTCAGAAAATAATCTCTGCCTTTGCAAAAACTGAGGGGAAGCAAAAGGAACGGGTCTGACTATTATCATGATTTCCTCCTCAGGCACGTGACTCTAGCAGAGCCGTAAAAGGTGATCGAGGAGAATAGTGGTTCAGCCCAGCAGACATCTCCGGGGTGTGTACTGTGTGTTTCTTATAACTGCTCTGATAGTCTGCCGTTCTTCCAGTTTTATGGTGAGAAAATCGAGGTTCAGAGAGGGAGCCAAACTACAGAGCTATTAAATGCCATACATGGATTTTCTAACTTACGTTTCAGTGGCTGCTCATTCAACAATCATTTGTCAAGAATACACTGTTTCAGAAAATGGGTATGATGCCTGGAGGATGTTATGCTGAGCAAGACATGGCGTCTGTCCTTAAGGGGCTTGACTCACTCTGGGGCTAGAGATCCATTTAAACTCGATCCAATACAGTAAGATAATATAGCCATAACAGCCACCGCTTATGGGGTGCTTATTCTGGGCGAGCTGTGAGGTCTACCCAGTGCTGTGTGTCCGGCCCTAAGGAGAAAGTCTCTTTCAGGGTAAGGATCAGATAAGTTTTTCCATCACTGGGAAAGAGTAGTTAAAATACCCAGCAGCAGAAGGGGACAGTAAGGCGCCTCAGAGCTGTGGGAACTGTGTGCGTAGAGAGGACCTGGCTGGGTGAGTGACAGCCTTCTGTTGTTATTGAGATGGTGTAAAGGTTTGGCTCTGTGATGGGCCAATGGCAGTCAGGAAAATTCCAGAATTCCTAGCTTGGGCAGCAAGGGAGTGGTGGTGGTGAAATATAGAGGCAATTACTGACTTTTATAAGTCCACTCAAAATTCAGTTTTGTGGTTTTAACATAGATACTTTCTTCCTGAAAGAATGAACACTGACTAAATGTTAAGTTTATATTTGTCATGCATAACTAAGTTGTGGAAAAAGCTCAGAATTAAAATCAGGTGTTTTTTGTTGTTGTTGTTGCAGGAATCTATCTTTGAAGAACACTATATATATCTGGGTACACTTTAATTTGCAAACCTTCCCATGAAGGACTCTTGTCTCTTGACTTAAAATCTGTATCTAAACAATAATGAATTAGGAAAGTTCAGGTGTAGCATGTTCATATATTATCACCAGAAGATGCAATCTTGTTGAATGATAACAGGATGCTGTTAAAAATGAATTTTGAATTCACTGATGTTTGAATAGGTCTGTCATTATTTTGTCATTTTAACCATTATTCAGATGGATCTGCAAGGGATAAAACACTATTGTTTTAAAATAAACTTTTCAAAGTACAAAAGCACAAGTTTTTAGGAGTCAAAACGTATGCTAAATGGAAAACTTTAAAGTACTGCCTAAAGCCCTTTTTTAAACTGTTGAAAATGTTTTATTTAGAATATGCTCTGCTTTTTATGGAAACATGGAACAGTGTTCTAGAAAAGAAAAACAAGGCCTTAAGGAAATGTGTAAATTCTGTATTCATACTATATTTATGCTACATGTGTTTTTATACCCTCCATTCATATACCTGCTTTTATATATTTATATAACAAATATCTATTATACAGAATTCAAATAATTAAGAACCTTGGATAACTGCTATCAGTATCACACAATTATAACTGAAAAACTTAATGATGATTCCAGGACTTGAAAGGATCTTGAGATGCCTCTAGAATCCTCAAGGGTATATTAAATTAAGTCAAATTCAATATTATTGTTAATTAGATTTCATTATATTATTTGAATATCGGTTATCCTTCTGTATGATACATTGTTGCTGTCATTTGGCCTAAGTAGTTAATTGACTATGTTTTAATTTTCAGTGTGTGAATATTTGTGAAAATGTAAGTTAACATGCTCCTCTGGTCATCAGCTGTGGGTATAAATATGGCATTTAATAAAATATCCCTTTAATACAAAAAGCATATAACCTACATGCCCTACTTCTGCCCAGTTTATAGAGTTGCTTCTACACTTAATTTCTGAGCTCTTTGGTAGGAAAAAAGGCGTTCCTTTGATTCATGAAAACAATTGATGTGTTAGTGCATGGCATCAGTGAGCCCTCTGTAGTTCCTAGTTCCGCATGTTTGTTCCTCAGCTCGGTTTGTCTCTACTTGTTCCAAGTTCTGACCTTCAGTGATGCTGCTTGGTGTGGTAGAGGCATATCTGGGAAGTCAACATTTGACAGAATATGCTTTTTAATTCTCACTAGATTTGCAATCCCTTGTAAGCAAGGCTGGGTGTTTAGATTAGAGAATCCATTGTTTAGGCGCCTTCTCCTTTCCCCCACCTCCAACTGAAAGGAATGGTGAGAGATTTGTTCTCAGAATAGTAACAATGGCCAGTGTACTGGATTCCACTCACTGGATTCCAGTCACTGTTAGGAGCTCTAGGGCTTCTGTCCACTTAACTCACTGTAGTATAACCTTATGAGGTTGTTACTATTTTACTTTTGAGAAAACTGGAGTTCATTCATTCACTTAACACATACTGAACGTATAATAGGTGCCAGGCACTGATCTGGGTTTGGTTGCACAGCAATGAATAAGACACAAAGTCCCTGCCCACTTAGGATTTCCATTCTGTCGGAGATTCAGAGAGGTTTGGAGACCTTGCACAAGGTAAGACATAGAATGTGTGCTAATAACGACTGTTTCGATATGATTTTCTCAGTCACAAAAGTTCCAAGGGAAACCTCAGTCTATTGTGCCTTTTGAACCATAAGTCAGAATGCCACAGAATCTATTTGGTTCCAGAAGTTTTTCTGGGTGTCTACTGTGCATGGCTTAATGGGAATGGCAAAAGACTGAGAGTTAGGCTTCCTTATAGTTGTGTCTCTGACGCTATTTCGGGGCAAGTTCCCAAACTTCTCTGGCCTTACAGGTACTAGACGTGAAGTTATTGGGTTACTCTAATTTTGTAATGGTTCTATGTGCCTAAAGTTTTCAATGCAGTTACCAAAATGTATTCACTCCAAACACATATGTCAGATGCCTACTCTGGGGAATGTAGGCTTTGTGTAGAATTTTGCAGTTTTTCAAAGCTCTATCAACACATTATCTGATTAGCTATTGTTATGGCCCAGTGAGAAGACGGGGAAGATGATATCATTCTACTTTAACATCTGAGAAAACTGAAGCTGAATGGCCACCCTAGGATACAGAACTAGCAAACATCGGGACAAAGACTCAAATTCTCACAAATCCTGCCCCAACTGTCCCTGTTTGGAGGACAAGAGGGAGCTTGTCCTGAAAAGAATTGTTTGTTAATCTCTTAGTATATTCAAGACATTATGAACAAAGATAAATGGAATATGGACTTTTATCTACTCTCAGAACACTAGTAGTTCAGCAGGGGAGAGAGGGAGGATAATATTTATACATGAATAACTCCTAAAAAGAAATAAAATGGCAAGAGTATTAAGAGTGGCAATGGGAATCAGATGGTGTAAAAGTTTTTTTTTTTAATGGTATAAAAGAGGCCTCCTAGCAAAACACCATTTGAGCCTGTCTCTTACAGACATATGCAGTAGGGGCAAGGACATTCTAGGTGGAGGTGACACATACATTAAGTCATGGAAACAGGAACATAGGAAGGCACGGCCCGCAGTTCAGTCCGGCTGGAGCAGAAGCTGGGTGAGGGCGGCAGTAGAGAGGCGGGTCGGGTGGCCTGAGGCCAGTGACAGAGCCCCCAGGACTCTGGACTTTGTTTTGTAAGCCCTTGGGAGCCAATGGAAATTTCTGACCAAAGGAGTGTGTGATCAGAGTTATGTTTCAGAAGACCTGACCTATCGACAGTGTGTCAAATGGATTGCATTGTGGAATAAAAAAGCAGAATATTATATATGCTGCATGCAGCCAGGACTATGGAAGATAAAACTCGATATGCTAGAATAGTGAAAGATATCTTGGAATTGCCTTGGTATGGGCTTAGAAGAATGGTCGGGTTTGCTAAGGAGAGGTTTGGGTAGATGAAGATGAGGATCGATGAGATTATATCATTTGCTCTCATCAGGGCTCTGGTCATTTTAGAAACAAAAACACATGTGCCTTTTGAACAGCAAAGTGAATAAAACAGGCGCGCCCCCTTAGTGAACCCAAGGGCTCAATTCAGTAAGCTCTGGAATCCACCCAGAATGCAGAGTTAAGGGCCATGTATGCCTCCTGGGCTGCATGACCTAAACTTAAGGCCAGTTTACGCCAAGAGGGATGGATGCCTAACAACACTCTGGGGGCCACAGAGCTAATTCAACTCTTAAGGAGACTATCAGACTTTATGGTGTTCCCAGTAGCATGAAAACGTAAACAATCATTAGATTTATAGAGGATAGGAGGAAGAAATCCGACCAGATGTCTGGACAATGCACAGAAGCTCAGCCTGAAGCAATGTAGCTCTGCTGTAAACAGCTGGGCAACAGCTGCAACTGACAGCCTCCACTGGCATGCTGCTGCCAGTGACAGGCGTGCTCAGTACCAGGAGAAGTGACAGGAAATCAGCAAGGCTAAGCACTGGGACTTCGGGCCTTGCAGGCCAATCCTGAGACACACACTGGAAGGCAGGCTTCTCTGCTGGGCGACTTACTGTATTTCACTTGCCCAGGAAGGAAAAATACCAGTAGATTCTCCTTCTTGCTTCAAAAAGAAAGGAGGCTTCATTTTGCATTTCTTAGGTCTTATACGCCATGACTATCCACACAGCAACCCTCCTGCCATTGACAGACTCCAGCTTGTTCGTATGTTTAAGAAATTGCCAACACGCTATCCACAGTGTTTATCATCGTACAGTGCCAGCAGCAGTGTATGGGAACTCCAGTTGCTCCATGTTCTCTCCAAAAGTTGGTATGGCTAGGCCTCTGTAAGTTTAGTCACTCTAATAGGTGTGTAGCGGTAGCTATTGTGGCATGAATTTGCATTTCCCCAAAGGACACTTTAATATGCTTCTTGCCTTCATATACCTTGTTTGGTGAAATGTCTGCTCAAATAATTTTCCCCATTTTTAAAATTAGGTGCTTGTGTTCTTTTTTAGTTGTAAGAGTTCTTTATATATTCTAGATATGCCTACGGTCAGACTTAAGCTTTGCAAATTTTTCCCCCATTTGTGGTTTCTCTTTTTGTTTTTTTAAGAGTATTTTTTAAGGGCAAAAGTTTTTAATTTCAATAAAGTTTTCGCTTTCAAGTCCAGGAGTGAGGTCGATTTTTTGGCCCACCCTCAGCTAAATTTCAACAACTTTATGGGAACTATCATCAGATCTTGAGATCACCTACAACTGGCACTCAATCCACTTCAAAGGATTTTGAGGATTTTCTAGTCAATGAAAGCAGAGACCTTGAAAAGCATCTTTTTTGGAGTCCCTGGTATCTCTTGAAAAATGTGACTAATGTAGGAATGGAATATTTGATTCTGGGCCTTGTGATTTTTGGTAGCAGATTTCCTTGAAGGATACTTCAAGTGACTTAAAAGTATTGACTACTGCCCTGGCCAGTGTAGCTCAGTGGATTGAGCTAGGACTGCGAACCAAAGGGCTGTGGGTTTGATTCCCAGTCAGGGCACATGCCTGGGTTATGGGCCGGTGGGAGCCACGTGAGAGGCAACCACACACTGATGTTTCTCTCCCTCTCTTTCTCCCTCCCTTCCCCCCCTCTAAAAATAAATAAAACCTTAAAAATGTTTAAAAAAAGTATTGACTACCCTGATACATTTGCATCATCACCCAAGCACTTTAGAGGCAATGAGGTTGCCTTTTGTCTGATAAATTTATTTGTTTATTTAAAGAAGATAAAAAGTCAAAGCTAAGAACAACTGGCCTTAAATTCCAGAAAGATATCAGAAATATCCTTTAAAAAACAAAAATGTTCTCTAAAAACGTGTTCCTGCATCACAACCATCTGGGTAAAAGCAGATCTTTGTTTCCAATCCCATATTTTCTGAGTCACAATCTCTAGGCAGCAGGACTCCATGTAATCCTTATGCACACCCAGATTTGGGGACCACATCTGCCTCTGGGAGAGAAGGAGTTAAACTGCAGGATGCTAACTACTCAGCTGGATTATTACCTGCTCTAGGCAGGAATGCACCTAAGTCTATTGGCTGCAGGCAACACAGTCCCTAAGGGGCGTGGGGCAGAGGCATCTGTGGTTGGGAGGCATTATTTACTGTCTACTCTGCGGGGCTGAGAACAGTGGATGTCATTTTATTGAAGCCAGAACCAGTGGAGGAGAATGGCAGAAGTCGTTTCCTAGAGGTTTGACATTTAGTTGCAGATGTATAATACATATTGAAGCATGGCTTTACAATTTTTTTAGCAAAATACAAACCTTCTTGTAAGTTGTATGGCAATTAGTATGTTAGCACAGTGGTGTTTATCATGGAATACAAAGACTGCGGGCAAGTAGGACACCCCCTTCACCCTCCGCTGGAGACCACCTAAAGCCAATAGGAATCTGCAGCCGCACTGGATGTGCACTGTATGTAACCTTCCACCTCCTTGCCCTTGTCCACGAGTTTCCCCCTAACTCCTATCGACATTCTATCCCTCCTTCAATAGTAGGCATAAACACCAAGCACTGCCCAACCTCATCCCTGTCCTCCACCCCACTCCTCCGGCTGGAAGGCTCTCCACATCTTGCTCCTGTCTTCTTGCAACTCCTTCTCCCCGCAGAAACGTTGCTTTGCCCAGGTGTGTCTGTCTCCTCGCTGTCCTCGCAAAGCCAGGCACAAGCCAACATCAGTGTCATTATACTTGCCATTTCCTCCCATTTCCTAAAATGTTTCCCCTTTTCTACTATTTTAATTCTACCCATGTTTTAAGATCAGAATAAATCCTGTGTCTTTCTCAAGTTCTTTCCTGACCACAGAAGTCTACCCTGACTTCTGCCTCTTTTGTTACTCTAACAGTCTGTACCTCTTTGGCATTTTTCTAAAGTGGCGTGATTCATGATCTTTTTATGGGTTTTATTTTCCCCAAAACAATTAAGTTTCTTGTAAGCTGTATGTCTTCACCTTCTCCACATTCCCCTATAAGGCTGTCTTAGAAATCTGGCAATTCTAATGTTTGCTAGTGAAATTCAGTACATGAAGGGAAAGTTCTAGAGGCTGGAGTAACACGCAGAATTATAGTCTCATTCGTAGTTTAGAACATGTCTGGGTTACACCTATACTTCCCATACCTCACCAGATATGAGCATCTAGATGGCAGGGCGTCTCATATATACCTTTCAAATTTCTGGTTCACAGTAAATTAATGTTTATTGAGTTCATGATTAGAAAGTACTTTCTTACAACATCAAAAACCATGATACACTCAGCTCCTACCTCTCAATGTTCTTTCTTTCCAACCCCCTACCCTCAATGTGCTTTTAAAACTAGTATCAGTGACTAGAACTGCTTAGAACTGGATGTAATGATCTCACACTGCTCACACTTCTGTGTTGACACACTGCTGTTCACGAATCTGTGTTTTCCCTTGAGCAGGGTCCCCCACAATGCTCTTTCTATCTTTCTTTACCTGGCCAACTTTAATTCATTCTTCAAGCCTGGCTCACAGTTTCCCCCAGAAACTCTCATCAGACCTCCAGGAGTTAAGTGGCCTCTCCTCTGTATTTCCACAGCACCCTGTACACCCTTCTGTTTCAGCCTCGATTGGACATCGTTGACACATTCTGTTTGTGTGCTTGGCTCCCTTGTTACATCCACTCCCCTCCGCGTCACAGCCCCCTCGCGTTTTGAACAGGTTATTTCTCAACCTGACTCTTACCCACTCGCCATCCCTCACCTCACACAGAGTCTAGTGTATCGTAAGCATTCATGTTTGTTAAACTGTTGGCCAGTGATTCTCAACCAGGGGGTGATTTGGTTCCCCAGGGCTCACTTGGCAGTGCCTGAAAATATTTTTGATTGTCACAACGCAGGAAAGAGGGTTGCTACTGACATCTAGTAGGCAGAGGTGGGATGTTTATTAACATGGGACAGTCTTGCCCTCCACCCTGCCCCCCACCTTCCCAGGAATAAATAATTGTACAGTCCAAAATGTTGCTAGTGCTGAAGATGAGGAATCTTGGCTTAAATTGTAGTGTGGAAAACTATTGTTTGCTAAAACCAATGCTTTGGAAAATTTTGAGGCTATGCTCTCATCTCGATGTGATTTATTTATTTATTTCCAGGAAGACTTGGATATGTATTAACAGCTGGGAATGAACTTATAATCACAGCAGCTTCTGATAGGTTAGCAAAAAGGTTTGGTTTCTAAATGTGATCAAAGTTGGAAATCAGGAATTAAAAGCTTTTGTTCATGCCGGGTTCTGTAGGTTTATGAAAAACCTCTCTATGCACCTGTTTAAATTAGTTCCAGGTACATTTGAAAAGATCAAACCTTTGTGTGTGGAAGATCAGTCCCACAGGGATTCAGAATAGCTTCTCCTGGTCATTTATGAATTGAACTGGGGAACCTTTGGGGTTTTATGTACGAAATGTAGCCATACTCCCACATAAAACTGCAGGGGGAACGGTACTTACACAGGAGAGACTCTGGTGCATCGCCGCACGCAAACGCGGCTTTCCAGGGACTTCAACTCACCTACTTAGACCAAAGAGGCTGTCAGTTAATTTAACAAACTATCCGTGTTCCCTGATCTTTGGGCCATAAAAATTGTTCATCTGCTCAGTCACAGGCCATTTAATTTTGGATGCATCGTTGCCAGTTGGTTACAGTAATTAGCATTCCCTATATTGTGGCAGCTTCCCTGAAGCTATGCTAAGTAGGGTTGCACTTTTGTGTGGAAACATAAGCTGGGTTGCACAAATGAGCCTGGCCACCCATCTTAGAGACAGAAGCCCTAACTATCATCTTCTTGGCTCGGGTGCCTCCTAGGCCCACCTGCAGATCTTATTTACTGATTATTAATGACAAGAACTGTAGGCAGCTGTGAAAGGCACAGCATGGCAACTCAAAGCTGCAACTCAAAACTATCCTCCGTGGGACTGTAATTTTCTTGAATGACACCTGACTTCATTTTAATTTCTTTCTTTGCTCCAAATGCACTTGTGCTGGGGAAATGCAATAGAAATTCAATGAGCTCCAGGTTTAATAGGCAGACTTGCAACATTTGTTGGTGCATCTGTTAGTTTCCTGGCAGAAGTGGGGCATTTGGAGAGGAAATACACATTTGTGTTTGTTCCAGAGTTGGCATACAACCTGTAAGGTGATGATTCAGCAGGGCCCCCGGTGAGACACCAAAGGACAAGGTTACCTAGTGGTTCGCTAGTTGCCAGTCTGTGGAGATCATATATTGTATGGGTTTAAAAATCAAATTTGATTGAATAAATAAATGTTAATCTTCAAACAGCATTCAGCATTCATGCTTAGGAGATCGGATTTTTACTCCATTTTGGAGGGACATGGTATTCTGTGTAAAACGCTTAACATCAATTGGCTTCATTAGGAATGAAAACTGGATTTAGTTCTTTGAAATGCACACATCTGCATTTTAGTTTGTACATCCGCAGACTTTTGGTTACCTGGGAAACCACCACGCAAGAGTTTGCAAGAAGGGCTCATCACATAGCACTTCATATCCAGAGTAATTTTATTTCTTTCTCTAATATGCTGGAAAGTAATAGTTCATCAGTGCAATTCATGTTTGCATGTTTAATTTTCAGATTAATGGGACAAACACGTTGAGTGTAATTAAAAATAAGCCATGTTGTTTTCATCCTCTGAGTGATGCTAAGGCAATTACCGGACTGTAGCTCACATTAGTTGCTGTCTGGTCTTTTACTGTAAGCGAAGTTGTTCAAATGAATAAAAGTGTCTTAAGCTGAAATTCTTGGGGATGAGGAATGTACACATTTTATGATGGATTAATCATTTTGCTATCCTATTTTATCACCATATTCTCTAAGCACAGTGAACTCTGCTAATTAAAACAATGATCTACACGACGTAGTCTGGGTACAATTAATCTTTATTTGCATAAGTTGTGAGGTAAAATAAAGTAAATATTACAAGGACATGAAAGAGCCAGTCTTGTATCTGGTGACAGCGCATGCAGTGAGAAATGGTGACGATGACCGACAAGACGAGTACAGCGGGTGTGCTTGTTAGTGTAGCTGTTTTGTTTTACTTTTCCTTTTTTTTTAACAGACATTTACAAAGGATCATTTCCATAAATGTGAATGCAAGCACAGAAACTCACTAAGAACAATGGACGTTTGGGGGAAAAAAAACTGGGCCCTAGTCCAGTACTTCCTCATTTCATTTGTTACCAAAAAAATAAAAAATAAAAAGAAGAAGAAGAAAAGCACCATGGAACACTCAACATAATAGCCACAGCAGGGGAAGCAAGGAGCAAAAGAACTTTAGGGCTCCATTTTAGAAATTCCTTTAGACCACATCGCAAGAGCTACAGTGGGCAGAAGAAGTGGGACAAGTTCTCATTGTCCAAGATGCATTTCTGTTGGAGCAGGAATCTTTTTAAACCATACCGGCATAGAAAAGCTATGCTCTGCTTCCAATTGCCTTCTACTCCTATTCATTTTTTCCCCGTAAGGTAGCAAAAATAGTCTTGCTTTTGATAGGGGAGGAGGAAAGAATGTAAATACTTGTCTAAGAGTATTGTGGTGAATGGCCTTTGGAAAGCTTTATTGACAAGCTCAACTCAATTATAAATGAAGGGAAAGGCAAAGTGTTTGTAAAGGCAGTCTTTTTATTGGGGTCTCCCAGCAGGTTATTCTTGTCAACGTCCAGAATGAATCAAGAAAGTGAGGAATTCAGAGCCACTAAAATTCTGTGCTCCATTTTACCTGTCTTTTTTTTTTTTAAATTTCATTTTACCCTTCTCAATGGCTGTGGAGGTGGGGGTGGATTGTCTCTCTGGAGAGTAAGCGATTTCTTAGGTGATTGCAAGGAACTTTTCTTTTGGACAGGAAGAATTTACCTAGGTGAGTCAGTGGTATAGGAAGAAACAAAGCTTTAGGATTCTGAACTTCACAAAATTATTTTCTGAATGGAACAAATGCACGCTTTTTTGCTTAGTCTCACTCTCGTCTGTTAGTTAACAATAACAATTCACGTGTCCCTAATGCTATCTCTGTGAACTTTATCCAAACTGGTGAGAAAATAAAGCAATGGTAATGGGCATAAAATCACATAACGTAAGAACTGAAAGGAACTTTAATATCATCAAAGCATAGAAAGTCATAATAAGAAATGAGTTCTTCCCAGGAAATAAGCAAAACATGAACCGTGCTCCACTGTGGCTTGCATTTCAAACAGTGGCCAGGCTTCCTCTCCTTTGCCTGCTTGTTCTTCATTGTCACTGATGCTGAGAAAATAAAGGGTCAGTTGTAAGATAACTGAGGTCTGGTTTTCAAAAATTCTCTGAAGTGAATACCCTATTCCTACAATTCAGAGGTAGGTCTCAACTTGGTCCTACTTCCCATGTGGATGATACTCGATCCTGGAAGTTATCCTTGGGAAGCCAAGTCAATTCTCTCCTCACTCTGGGCATTCACATCTAGTACCACATGGATTTGGAGTGGAGATGGGGGGATCTACTGGTAAGAAATACAGTGGCACTTTGATGATGAAACCTTTTTATACAAATTTAAGAAGGTAGTCAGCTAAAAAAAATTCATCTGGGACAAGCCCGATTTGCTGACTGTATGAAAATGTCTCTTGGATTTGTTTCAGTCAGGTATGGTGAGGCCAGCAGATCAGGAGACACTTGCCAGGAAAGAAGAAGCTTTTACAGTTCCCTGGAAACGGGAGGCATGGCCCACAGGGCCCCATAGAGAAGCGCCCACCAGGGTCAGTCCTGGAGACAGAAAGGGCAGGGGAAAGCATGGCCACAAACTTTACTGTGGTCTCGGCAAGGAGGGTGAGGCAGGACATGGTGGACAGTTTAGGATTGGCTCCTTTGAATAATTTCAGTAAGCTGGAGGCTATAGGAGGGGTCTAGTTGTCCCATGCCTGGCACTGGGGTGATTTAGGGCAGGACAAATAGTGGCTTGGTGTGTGAGATTTGACTAAAGGAAATGGTCAGAGTTATGGGTTTTGAATGGGTTGGCTTGTATATCGACGGTGCTAGGAATTAGCTAACTCTGGTACGGGTCTTCCTGTGATCCACAAGGACCTCACAACCCTAAAGCATCTTAAAATATAGAAAATAAAAACCATGATTAATACATTGGCTCTACTTCAGTTATAAAGTTCTGTCCTGTAGGACTGACCTCCACCACTGGTGAGATCCCGAGTTTGACTGGATATCAGTCTTTCAGAAAAACAGTGAGACCTTGGCAACAGATGGCAGCTTTTTAAAAAGTGTTTGGCCAAATACCCCTCAGGGTATAATAATAATTATATTTACTATTTATTAATTCATTATTCCATGCCAGAAATTATGCTATGTACTTAGCATATATTAACTTATATTTTGATAATGTAGGCATTGTTATCTCCATTGCAATACGAATAAATGAAAGCTTAGAGAGGTTTAGCACCTTGTCTAGGACTACTTCAGTGATAGGAAGCAAGGAAGCGATCCTTATCCAGTTCTGACCATCACGGTCAAGGTGTGTGCTCTTAAGGTCTACACCCAGACTGGGATTTCACAGAGCAGTAAAAACAGAAACCAAACACACAAAAAACACCCAACAACAGCAAAGATAAAATGATTGACTAAGAGTTGCCAGCATTTTAATTTTGCAAAGCAAGACTATTTAAGAAGTGGGACAATGTAATTATACTGTGCTAACAAAAGAAAGAATATTTGCCAAAAAACAGAAGTAAGAAAGATGTAATCTCAGAATACAAGGCAACTGTTTCCATGGACACAAATGCAGCTTTTTAATGAAGACTCACTGTGGTGCCCTCATTTTCCTCCTGTCGATGTGGATGCTGTCGGAGGGGCACAGGTCTGGCATTGTGGTGGGGCGACACGACAGCACTGAGAAGTGACAAAGGGCCCTGGCACCTACTGGCACAGCTCAGGATCAAGTGTCAGGCCCCCCAGGAGGCCGTCTCTCAGTGTTGTAAAGAGAGACACCAAGTTAGAGTGCCAGATGAGAGCTAAACCACCCTTCTATTTCTTTTCTCTCTTTTTTATTGTTGTTCAAGTACAATTGTCTCTTATCTCTCCCCCACCCCTCCTCCCCACCCCAGCCATCCCCACCTCCCACCCTCCATCTTACCCTCCTTTGGTTTTGTCCACATGTCCTTTATACATGTTCTTAGATGACCCTTCCCCCATGATACCCTCCCCCCTACCCTGTAGTTACTGTCAGTTTGTTCTTTATTTCAATGTCTCTAGTTCTATTTTGCTTGCTTGTTTGTTTTGTTGACTAAGTTCCATTTACAGGTGAGATCATATGGTATTTGTCTTCACTGCCTGGCTTATTTTACTTAGCATAATATTCTCCAGCTCCATCCATGGTGTCATAAAGAGTAGGAGCTGCTTCTTTCGTTCTGCTGTGTCGTATTCCATTGTGTACACGTTCCACATTTTTTGGATCCACTCATTTATTGATGGGCACTTAGGTTGCTTCCAGCACTTGGCTATTGTACATTGTGTACAGCTCTTTCTAGAATCACCATTTTCAGATGCCCAGAATAAGTTGAACAAGCGATGAAAGGGATTTAAGGCAAATATAAAAAGAGATGGATTTGGTGTCTTGTGTGAGAGGAAGGTAAAAGGAAAAAATGGTTCGTTCATAAGATAAAATTGTGAAAGCTGCTGAAGACAAACTTGAAGAATGATTGAATAAGGACACAAGAACTTTTCCAAAAGATAACTGGTGACCAAATGTTCTCTATCCTCATTAAGGACAAAAAGGGTACAATGGCTAAAATAGCAGCAGGAAGGTAATAAATCAGACACGCAGAGAACATGATGACTTTAAGGTTCCCGAAAAATTGGAATTAAAAGTAAGAAGCCGTGTTCTGACTCCTTAGTCTCATTAATTCTTTGCTGTTGACCAATATGAAGGATGGAATTCATTTTTCTGATCTCCTCGTTGCTATTTAGAGCTGAAGTGAGTTCTAGAACAGGTCTTTTCCACTTGCCATATTCCTTTTTTTTTTACTTTGATTAAGTAATTTTGCGTTTCTTTGCAGAGTTATGTAGGATGAGGTCATCGAGAAGACCTGACTGCTGGTCGATGAGCAGGCTGGACTTGGGGAAGCCTGAAGCCCCGTGCCCCCTCCTCTGCCCTTGGAATGTACATCTTGCCCACGGTTCCCACAGTAGGAGCTGTTTCAGGGACTTACACTTGAAAGAGGAAGGTGTTTTTGAGATCGTATGGACTGTATATATGACAGAATTCTGTTAAGACCCCTATATAAACTTTTAAGGTTCTGGTGGCCTGGGGTGAAAGACAACCCTCATAATCAAGTTCCCTTGTTTATTTAAGCTGTCACCTACCAGTTTGGGGTGATCTGCCTCTTTCTCCAGTCTCTCCTCACCCTCTGTGTATGGGGGCCAACTTGCAAACCAACAAGCTACAGGGTTGAAATAAGGAACTATTTTTTTATTTTGGAAAGTCAAATAAGGTAGATTGAGAAGGGAGATGTCCTACGCAGGCCTCAATTTGGCTTTTGGAAATGACAGTCGTACTATGTCTATGTACACATAGACTAACATTACCCGTGACTGTGATATTATGTCCGGGAATATATAGCTCAGCAGTTCAGGAAAGAGCTTGGGTGGAGGGAGCGTGAGCTTCGTGATAAGGGCCCAGCGAAGTCAAACACAGTGTGTGATAGTCTGGCACTCAGGAGACCTGAGTTCTCGATTTTGCTTCTATTCCATCAGTCTGGGGAATGTTAGCTTTCTCTTTACACATTCACACCTTTGCACTTATACTCACTATCAAGCTATGGTTATTATAAAGGAAATAGCAGCTATGTCTCAGGCTTCTTAAATGAATATTCTTAATAACACGGGCACATATTACAGCATGATGCTACCAGGTCCATTATCATTACTCTTATGACAACCTGGCAGGGGAGATACAGTTTTCTCTACATTTTAGAGGATGATTCTGAAACCTGGAAAGTTTAGGTGACATGCCCAAAGGGACACACTGGTGAAGATGGGATTGAAACCCAGGGCTGTCTAGCACGAAAGTTTGTTCTGGTACACTACACAAATGCGCATAAGGACTATCAGGAAGCTTTTAAACTGTAGACTCTGGTTCAGTAGGTTGAGGACTTAGCCTGCACTTCTGCAGTTCTAACACGCCCCCGGGTGTTGCCCATGCTATTGGTCTCGGGACCACACTTGGAGTAGCAAGGCATCGCATTGCTTCTCCTTAACGAGTATGATGGAAACCTTAAGTTGTTTTCTTTGTGAACTTAGGGAGAAGTGTTCAGCCTTTCACTATGAAACATGTTAGGTGTAGTTATTTTGAAAATACTTTTTATCAAGACAGTTTTCTCTTTCCCTCTTTCTTTCCTTAGCAATGCTTATACACATTGTTTCTTATTCTTTTTGTGTTGGCTAAGATTGCTAGGTGGCCCTGGCTGGCATGCCTCAGCTGGTTGAGTATTGTCCCACAAAGCCAAAGGTTGTTGGTTCCATTCTCGGTTAGAGCACATGCCTGGGTTGTGGGCCTGGTCCCTGGTTGGGGTGCATGTGAGAGGCAAGCAATTGATGTTTCTCTCACACGTCAGTGTTTCTCTCCATCTCTTCCTCCCTATCTTTCCTTCTCTCCAAACTAAACAAATAAAATCCTTTTAAAAACTAAGAATGGTAGTGAGCATTCCTCTTGTTTCTGTGTTTAATTACCAAGGGTCTAATGTTTTATCATCTAGAATTGTTTTTATCATCAGCTCCAAAGATGAACTTTTAACTCAGTGAGACTGTTGCTTTCTATATCTAGGTTATGATGAGCTATGATTACCAATGGCTGATTCTGGATTTCAATGTGAATACCATTAATTTTTGACCCTGATAATTCTCAGCACTTAGACACCAGGATAGAACTCAAACTCAAACCATTTAGTTTAATTTTCTAAGCGCATCTTAGAAGTCTTTCTGGCATCAGCCATTGACTTGGCATTTCTGTCTGGGATTTCTGTACTCTTAAGCAGCAGTACATTCAGACCACAAAAATCAATTGAGACTCTAGCTGCTAAAGTTCTACAGTCACCAGAGGCTCCAGAGAAAACAAAGTCCCTCGATTGTCAGAGGCTTGTACTACTTCCGTCATTTGGCAGAACGCTGGAGAGCCAATCCTCCTGTGTTGCCTGTCTTCCCTTGGATGAGAAACCCCTCAGAGCAATCATTCTACAGCTTTTCAGGGCCCTGGGCCACTTCTCTCCCCACGTCCAGTCTATCTGGGAACTGCTGGAAACAATTGATTTAGAAATCCTGCAACCAGCTAAATCCTCTTGATTCCTGCCCACTTGGAATTGAAGTGTTCTAAAGGAATTAGACAAGCTGAAGGTGGGGAATCCAGTAAACCATTTGATTGTCTCAAAAAGTATTGCTGTACTTAGAGGGACAATGCAGAATCCTGGAAATTACAGAGTCTGCTTTTCTGAGTGAGGGGTAAACGGTGAAGGAAAGGTCAGGGTAGCTTCCACACTTCTTTCAGGTATGAAGGGGGTTACTTTCTTTGAAACTCATCACAACAGGGAGGGTAAAAGCAAAGACCTGGATCTTGAAAATATGGACTTGAATTGTGACCTCTAACACTTTTTAAGCCTTTGATCTTGGGTAAGTTACTTAACTTCTCTGTATCTCAGTTTGTTTTGGATACAAAATGGGGATAGTAAAGATATATCTTCTAGGATAAAATGAGAATATAGATATAGCTAGAGATAAAGACAGATATAGATAAAGATATAGGTATTGTATATGCACTCTATCTATCTATCTATCTATCTATCTACCTGGATAAATAGATATATATTTAGATAAATTGAGACAGGGTAGGACAAAGTAGGTTTACAGTTGCATATGAAACAGAATTTATTCTTGTATTATTATTTATTAATTTCTGCATTATTTTTCATGTGAACAACTGTGAACGTGCTTTTGATCCACTGTGCGTGTAGTATTAAAACAAGTGCACAGCACACGGGAAGCTGTCGTTATTGAAGTGAAGCATGGTAGCTCTCTATTTCTGTTCTTAATCTGACTCCTTTGATCTTTTAGTTAGCAATAAAATCTCCCCAATTACTAACGTAGATGGTCACTTTTAGATTTTAGTAGTTAAAAAATCCTTTATATAATTTAATAGATATAAAATACTCTATATGCATTTTAGTATTAAGGTAGGAGAGGCTGTCAGAGTCTGATAGGCAGATGCCATTTAAAATCCTGCTTCGGAACTTGCAACGTGGGGACAAAGTCATGGGGCTAAGAATCAAAATGGATTGGGCGATTCTCCTGAGCTTCTCATTCACATACACATAAGAATTCAAAAGGCACTATGATAGATATATTAGCACCTAATTAATGCCTTTGCATTTATGACTACTCTCAGTAGCATTTTTTAGATTTAGTCTAAACACCCCAGTGCCTGGCTAGCGACTATCTTTTTCAACTGTACACAAATGTAAATGCACACCATTTGCATACACCATTGCTACTCCTTCACCAGAGTGGGTTGCTGCTGTGATGAAAGGTAAGGTTTCAGGTGATTGATAAAGGGGATTTATGATCTCATTGCCTGCATTACCGAGGGATCTCAAGTCTTCCTACTTAGAGGTTGGTCTGCAGATCAGGAGAATTGGCATTATCTGGGAGCTTGCCAATAACCTGGAGTCTCAGACACCTACCTATCAAGACTTAGTAAATTAAGCCTGCATCTTAACAAGACCCCCAGGTGAGCCACATGCACATTACATTTTGAGAACCAAAATGGTATAGTGCAGTGGCTCTTGGACTTTTCTGTACAATCAAATTGTCTAGTGCGTCTTTGCCCAGGTATTCATATCGCATGAACCAGAATCTCTGAATGTGGAATCCAATGCCTTTGTATGTCTGAAAAACTTCCCATATGATTCCAAATGTGCAGCCAAGTTTGAGAAGCAGTGGTCTCGAGCCTCTGAGAAATCATCAAAGAGGATCCCCTCCACTTTTTTTTAATCTCCAGTTTCAAGCTGTAATTTGTGAGCAAGAACAATCTCTTTGTCTTAGCTGGAAGCCACCAAGACTAGAGAAAGGAGGTTCCATTCTCTATGGCACTTAAGACCCAGGTTCCCCGGGGACTCAGACATTCAACTCCATATTATTTTCATGATTTTAGAGTGCTCGTAAAACAGGGTAAGTTAGATGTGGTATCTACTCTAATGTGATTTGTGTTTGACAGTTTCTAGCAAATGTTACTCAAAGGAGAAGGGTGATGAGTGATGTCTTTACCATGTTTTGCAGTGTATCTTGTGTCTCTCACTGAACCCGTATTTCCATTTACAATGATGGCTTCCCAGAGTCACTGGAAGGCACTCTGTGAGCAGTCTGCTGGGAGAACCTCCACTCTGAGTCATCAGCACGGAGGCCTTGGCTCAGCCAGGTGAAGGAGCTACATCCTAAAGAGCACCATGGGTGCTAGTTTGAGAACCACCGATGCCCACACAGTCCCATACGTTAATTTTTTTCCCTGCTGGGGAACTGCCTTCATTTGCATTGACTCTCAATCACCTACCACCAGGCAAACACCCAGCTGCAGTCAGAGGTGTGGTGTAAAATAGAACCATGCACTTAATGAATAACAATGTCCACAGGTGGGTTTTGGCACTGTCCCACGCTATCAGCATCTACCAGCCTGTGGTCCTAGATCAACCAGGCTGTAGGCAGGAGCGCTGGTAAGGAGCAGAAGAGGTATGTGAATGATAACAGAGCTCCTATTCAAAGCCTTGCAGACTTCTATCTAAAACCTCCCTTGTTCGTTTCATTAATGTGATTATCGCCTTTTCATTTTTTCTTTTATATTCTCACGTGTGACTTGGATCATTAGCACATGCCCTTTGCAACAAGGGAGGCTGCCTTGAGGTGAAAGGGGAGCATCAGGAGAATATGAACCCAGGAAAGATTCAGCTTTCGTGGCAGCCTTGCAGCTTGAAAACAGACATAGAAAAATAGAGACAATATCACAAATAAGCAAAGGTATTATTGTTGGTTCAGGTTTTTGCAAATAATTGCCTGGATGAAGGCAATTTTTAATGTAGAAAAATGCCCTTCGGGGCTTGGGGAATAAAAGGGAACCACCTGAGATATTTAAGTTTAAGAAAAACACTATTTAGCATGCAGAGTGGCAACTTTTTCTGCTGTATTTTAATGTATGCAAATATAGTTCATATTGTAACAATTATCTCATGGCAGGTCTGAATGAAGCCAATGTAGGTGGCACTTTGATGCAATTCTGATTTGAAATTACTTCAGAAAATGATGAGTGCACCATGTGCTGGCGGCACAGAGAGTGCAGGGAGAGAATATTGATTTTACACTCATTTTAAAGTAGGGAAAGTGTTGTATTCCAAATGATGTGATTAGGCAAACTATTAACAGCATAAAGCTCTCCATAAGATTTGCTTTTTATGTGTTTTGGACAAACAAATCAATATGGAATGCTATTGTTAGCCTACTGTATGCTTGTGTACTTGGGCGTTATTTAACTTACATCTAACTTGTAACTAAGTCGGCTATATATCTAAGTCGTAACTTAGATATCAGTTAAATAAAATGGGTGAAGAGGGAGAGCTCTTGATCTATTATAATAAATTCAGAGATTTATTTTCTAGAACCATTAAAATTTATTTCAATATAAGCCATAAATATCTACTGCTCTTTAATTTGATCATTAATCCTTTTTGTGGATCTATAGTTGCAATCACGTTGCAGAAATTCAGTTTCCATGGAAGCGGTAGTGATTAGAACCTGCATATTCACGGTCTTGCTAAGACATTTTGATGTCATCCCCAGCAATTAGTGATTGTCCATTGTATGTGGAGCTCTTTAGTTTGTGGAGGAATGGTAAAAGTTTTAGAAACCTTGGTCCCTAGCCTGAGGGGAAAAGAGGGAACTACCATTCAGGAAGTATCTACTTTCCATGGAGCACTATTTTCATGCTGTCCCACACAGCCTCTGAGGGAGGGGTTACTATCTCTGTTTACAGGTGGGAAAACTGAACCTCGGAAAACTGAACCTCAGAAACCTCCGTTGTTTAAAATTGCCCAGTTTATTAGAGGGAAACCAGGATTCAAACACAGATCTCTCTTATATCAAAACCTTGCCTTTTCCATAAGAAAGAAATAGAACATACATTTAGGCATTTTGCCATGATCAAAGCTTTTATAGACTAATATATAAATGTTGATAGGATGCTAGAAAAATGAATCTGAATTAGTGTTAGTGTTTTAGGTGCCCTCTTCTGCCTAGCAATGTTGTTATTCTACTACTATCTTCTGTCTTGTAGAGCGTTCATGCTAATTTAGTAACAAAGCTAAAGTATGATCATTTCTCTGAAATTATAGTCGTCAAAAAGCAGTTTCTATTTCTGACCATTCTTATGTAGCCATATCTTTCCATTTTTATTCAAGTTTAAAAAATACAGATTTTTACAATAGAAAATTATTAAGAAATAGATTATTTCCCAATAATCAATGGAAATACATTATTCACTATGAAGGCAAAATAGGATAGTGCTAAACCAACCCATATATACGTGAGTGATAATCCTGGTGTTATTATAGCTCCTTTCTTTTTTCTTAAATTACCCACATCAACATCTTTGATGGACTTATGAACTTTGTTGACGTGATGTTGATCTCTCTCACACATGCTAGTAAACCAATTTTGGGATAATGATTCTTAATACTTTCTGTGTTTATAGATAAGAGAGAAAGAGAAGAACCCTTAGGGACAGATGAAATTACTCCGGGTCTTCCATGGCATCAGTTTCAAAATTATGCCACCATTGTTACAGGCTGGCACTGTTTGGCATGGGCCAGAATTCCATTCAGTCATTTGAGTGGTAACACTCTCAATGTCTCAGGCAGTGTTACCTTCCTATATTATCATAACGTGTTTCCTGCTAAATTAAATAATCCCATCTTTGGTGTATGTGAAATAGTGAGTTTATTAAGGCCAGCTTTCTGTCCCTCTTTAGGGTGCGATCTCCTGCTAGCACATCCGGGAGGATTCTAAAGAGACAGTTTGCCTCCTATAGAATGATTTGCGGCCTCTAAGATCTTTGGATGATTATCTACAGCATCTAATCCATAAATCAATACTGATATTATGATCTGCGAATAGCTTTATTGTATTCCACGTATTAAAACATAAGCTTCTGATTTTTTCTTTAAAAATCATATGCTGATTTGTCTTTTCTGAATTCATGGCATGGATCCTAACAGCACAAAATTATTTAAAAAATTCAATATTAAACGACCTTGGAGTCAAATGAAAAACTAAGCAACAAAGATCAAGCATGTATTGCTTCGAAGCGCTGCTAGTTTGATGTAATGGGAAGTGATATTTAAGCTGCTGTTAGCTGAAGATGATCCATGAAATAATTTAGAGAACTCTTAAATGTAAAAATATCTTTTAGAGTACAAGGTATATTTCTTAGGTCTGGAGCTGGGTCACTATACCCATAGCTGGAAAATTTAGATTCTACTTGTGATTTAGTTATTGTCTAATCACCAAAGCAACTCATTAAGACCCTGTGCCATGCCCTCTAGGGACACTTACCTGCCAAATATTTGAATCAACCAAGTGTTAAGATACCGCTGCTTATAATAATGTCTTGGCATGTTTTTTCCTGGTGTTTATTTCCTGAAACTTTAATTATATCTGATTTTACATGTACCCATTGAAATTACTGATAATATTAGGCTTGTATATTTCATTGGCAGCATTTTTTGTTGTTGTTAGATGTGACCTCTGCTTCTAAACCTTAGAATTATTCCATGATATGTGAATGCATCCTTATTGCTGCCATTCTGGTCAATGACTTATTGCCTGCAGTGACATTAATAGTTTTTACCCTTTTTCACTTTTCATTTGAAGTTTTGACAGAAGGTCACCATTTCTCCTCATCTATACTTTCCCTGACTTGTCTTATTTCTCAAAATTTGTATTTGGACCTGGCTGGTGTAGCTCAGTGGATTAAGCACAGGCCTGCAAATCAGAGGGTTGCAGGTTTGATTCCCAGTTGGGCCACATGCCTGGGTTGCTGGCCAGGTCCCTGGTAGGAGGTGTGCGAGAGGCAACCACACATTGATGTTTCTCTCCCTCTTTCTCCGTCCCTTCCCCTCTCTCTAAAAATAAAATTTAAAAAAATTGTATTTGGTACTTCTTTTCCCATTGGGACTCTTCTTATATGGTTTTATTTACTTAAGAAGTGGGTTCATGTGTCAGTGCTTTCTTTTAGGGGAGTAAAGCCCTGTAAAGGACATTTACAACTTCATATAAGATTCTATTTTATGATATTTAAAATGTTTTAAATACAAGACAGGAAATGAGAGGTTGTACAAACTTGTTTTGGGAAGGAAAAAATCGAAAGAAAACAAGGAAAGGTAAATAAAGTGGGGAGAAGGGAGACAAAGCAATGAAGCTTCTGAAAATTTCATTCTCTGTTTCCACATCAGGACCTGGTGTATTTGACATTCTTCCCCAGGCCAGGAGTCCTATGTAGAACCTGTGTTGTGTTTTTAAAGAGTCTATAGGGCTAGTGGATGTGGTCAGTCATGGCATGCACTACACAAGGAGGTAATATATTTAATAACGTGTCTAGTTAATCAGTAGTCACAGCAAAAGGACATGGGGCAACACGTGCTTGTCAGCCCTCTATTTCTGCTCTTTTGAGACTTTCAGTCTTTTCTTCTGGGTTTGGGAGCATGATTTGGGTCAGGACAGCCAGGACACTGCTCCCAAACATGCTGCCCCTTCAGATTCCACCAACATTGAGATATCAGGTGGAGGGAAGAACTTGCCTACGATAGTGTCTGGCACGTAATAGGGATTCAGGAAATGTTCACTGAGTGAATGAATAACTCAAGGGCTGCGGGGTGAACATGGCGTTATCCAAATCCTGGAGGAGGCTTAGGGAGGCAACAATCCTCGACTCCTAGCGTGGAAACACCAAGGCGAAGTCATGCTCAGATCGCACTCGATCTAACCTGTCGCTTACAGGTTACTTATATATTCATTTTTAAATGAATATATACTTAACATGATATAAATAGAATAGATTTTAAGTGTTCAATTCAGTGAGTTTGACAATTATGTAGACCTATGCAACCACTGCCCCCAAAAGATATGGATAATGTAATCATTTATGAAAGTTCTCACAAAACCGTTTCTACACTTGAGTCCCCCACACCCACCCTGGATGTTTCTAAAGATTAACTTTGCCTCTATTTGGATTTCATGTAAATAAAATCTGGTTTCTATTTCATATAAACAGGTGTGTAACTTTTTCACATAACAGTGTTTTTGAGGTCCATCCATGTTGTGCATCAGTGGTCCTTCCTCATTTTTGAGTAGTGTTCTATTTGTGTGGGTATACCTCAGTATGTTCATTCATTCTTCTGTTGATGGACATTTGGGTTGCTTTCAGGTTTTGGCTACTATAAACACAGCTGTGATGAACATTAAAATCACCTCCCATCCCTAACTCCTGGCAACCACTAATATGACCTTTATTTCTATTATTTTGTCATTTCAAGAATGTTACATAAGTGAAATTGTACAGTATACAAACTTTTGGAATTGGCTTTGTATGATTAAGATTACAATCTATTTTTTACTTCTGTATACTTAGTTTTACTAAACAATGTCTTGTGTCTGCCTTTCCTTATCAAAAGATGTACATCTATGATTACATTTTAGCATTCCATTATATCTACCATAATTTAAATAGCCATTTCCTTACTGTTGGATAGTTTTGCTATGATAGTTATTACTGCAATGAACATCTTTATATATATATGTCTTTCACCACATTTCTGACCGCTTCTTTAGGAATGGATCACTAGAATTAGTTATTATTTGAGCAAAAGGGTAAGGCTCTTAAAACAGACAAATTGCTCCCATAAAGTTATACTAATTCCTATGATAGGTATTGTAGGAAAATGTGTGTGTTCCGGCTCCCTTCCCAAGATAATTAATATTTGTTTTTCACTATGTGAAAACAATAGCTTACTGTTATTTCAATTTGCATTTTAAAAAATGACAAATGAGGTGGCATCTTTTCCATCAGACACATGAAATTCCTCTTCCATAAATTGGCTATTTGTATTGTTAAAAGATAAACCAAGACACATTAAATTTTGAAGAGTTTGTTTGAGCAAACATTGATTCAAATTGGGTAGTGCCAGACAGAACGTGGTTAAGAATGCTCCACCAGCTGGAGCTCAGGGAAAAGCTTTTATGAAGACAGGGAAGCAAAGCAAGGAATAATTTGATTGGCTCTGGCTTAAGGTTGCCTTATTTGGAAAAACCTACTCTGTTCTTTGTGATTGTTCCTCTCCTCCATCTGTAAGTCTTGACTTCTTACCCTGAGGCATTTACAGGAATTGACTCAGGCTTAACTTTCCTTCTGTTTTCTTATGTAAACTGCTAAGGCTTCTTTGCCTCAGTTTAATGGCCTAGTTTAATTACTTTCACAGTGTTCACTTCTCATATTACTGATTCTCAGGTAATGTTTTGCTATTCAATTTCTGAGAATTCTTTACATTTTGAGAATTCTCCTTTTTTATAGTATCGTGCCATATGTTTTTCCAAATGTGTTTTGTGTTTTTTAACTTTTATATTTTTGATAAACAGAAGTTCTAAACATAAAGGTATTTAAAATATATGAAACATTTTCTTAGTTTTTCCGTTAGTTTTATGGTTAAGAAACATTTCTTCCTTCAGAAATAAGACATTCTTTTTAATTTTCCCATATTTTAAAGTTTTATTCTTACATTAATTTCTGACAGCAGCTTAAAATATATCTCAGTATATGGAGTGAAGAATCTAAATAACCATTCCTACATAAAAGTTAGCTTTATCAGGGACATAATTTGAATATTTCAATTCATCACTATTTTATGATGCTCATTTTATCACATATAAGTTATTACACTTATTAGAGTTTATATGGGTTGTCTATATTGATTCATTCATTTATTCTCTAAACTATAACTATGGTTTTTTAATAGCTGTTTTAAATTATATTTAAAAAATTTAAATATAAAAAACCCAAACAATAACATAATAATCATTCATATTTCTACTACTCAGAATTAATATTGATTACCATATTTCATATTTGTACTGGTACAAAATTATTTTAGTGATTTTGGCTTTATAATATTTTATTGTAACTCATAGGGCAACTTCCTCATAACTCTTTTTTCCAAAAGTTCTTCATCTATTTTTACTTATTTATTCTTTACATGAACTTTAAAATTATTTTAAGTTCTAAAAATTCATTGAAAATGTTTTTTAGAATTTTTTTAATTCACAAAGCAACTTACAAAGAATTAATATTCCCAACCAGAAAAAGCATTCTTATTTTCTTTATATTTCTCAAGAGATGCTCATAGTTTTTATCTACACAAATTGCACGTATTTTGCATTGGATTGTTTCTTGGTAACTAATGGTTATTTAAAATGGTGATATCTTTGTCATCCTTCTATCTTCAAATTGTTGATTGCTGGTGTACTTTTTCATATTTATTCTCACGCTGAGTTGGAAATGGTTAGGTACCTTACCCAAGTTATACAATGGAGCGAAAAAACGAGATATGCCCCCATGACTTTTAACTTAAGCTACAGCGCTCTTGCTCTCTGTCACATTCCAACATTGGCAAAGACCTGAAAAAACTGGTGAGAAATAGGATACATGCACTGTGTCAAGTGCTGTCATGGAGAAACAATATTGTGCCAATCAGTCTTTGTATTTAAGACACATTTTTTGAAAAGCAAAATCCAAGTGGAAGACACAGGCGATTAATTAAAAAACAACGAAACAGATCAGCACAACTGTTTTGCAATAGCGATTGCTCAGTGGGCCTCTGTGAACTGAATGACTGAATGCGAGATGAGCTTTCACTAGGTCGCCTGTTTTCATAGTTGCCCACTCGGCCCCTTTTTGGCTGCAGGATTTTTTTAATTGCTCAGGCTTATTTTTGTTTTGGCTTCTAGGCTCCTGTGGCTGCGTTTCCACCAACATTAAATAAACAGTCTGCATCCTCCAGCTGGATGCCCTGCTGCTGGAGGAATGTTTGTTGTTTTATTGCAACAAGTCCTAATGAAACTTGGTCCAATTACATAAACTTATTAAATATTATATGAATCACGTTGCCACCACCGCTGATGTATGTTGTGATTCATGCCTGACTCGACTGACAATAAATATCCATTCCCCCAGACAGATAAGCTTTTGCAGATGGCTACCTCTGTTCCTCAGCTGGCTGCTGTTCCCTCCGAAGGCTGACTTGGCTCCACAGCCTCGAAACTACGACAGAACTAGGATGCTGATGAAGAGCAAACCTAGAGCTGAGCAGGAAGGGAACGTTTATCTACCCCAGGGTAAACTTTCTTCCCAGATACAGGTGTAGGAAGGAGATGCAGGCTAACATCAGGAGCAACGTTTATCTGTCAGTTTTATGTTTTTAAACCAGCACCCCAAGGGTTGTGCCCCTAAGGAGAGTCAGTCGTCTAGGTAGAATTTACATGACTTACCTTCTAATTTTGCCTGAGAGATTTCTTTCAGAACATGCCCTTGTTATATTTTTTCACGTATCTTCAGTGGAGTCTCATCTTGTTCCTTTTAGGATGGCTTTGATTTCTGGAAATAGCCAACAGTTGTTGGCAATTAAATCTATTGGGTAAAATTGCTAAATAATATAGATACCTAGACTTTTGATGATGATTGAGATGTGACTCTGGTGTGACAAAACTTGTTTTTTATTTGGATTTTGAACTGGCTTTAATGGCCATAAAAACATAGTGACCATAAAATATAATGGCAGCCTTGTTGGTTCGTACAGATTTATAGGTTTATAATTCCTGCTTTTTTTTAAAAGTCAAAACTCACTTGTAGGAATAGATTCTAGGTTACTCAGTTAAATGCCAATCATATTATCTGAATACCTCCTTTGTCTGTTGTCGGGAAATTGCAGGATTGACCAAAACTTCACTATGTCCTTCTGCTGCCAAATTCAGATTGCTACTCATTTAGTTTGCTCCCTGTCCAGGTGCTTGATCAGACCCATCTGTAACATGGTCTCACACAGTCCCTGATGGAAGGGACAGTTTCTGAGTGTTAGAATAATTGATTGACTAATTGCTGGGCCTCTTGCTCATTTGAGTGGTTTGCTTTTCTGGAAAATTGCAGCCATTTTATTTCTTACTTTGGTATTATTTGATGAAATCCAAATTTAAATGTATTATTCTTCTAAGGGATATTCTCAATGTTTTGCCTTCAAATATATACCCAGAAGTAGCCAATAGACACACGAAAAGATACCCAATGTCACTAATCATTGGAGAAATGTGAATCAAAACCATAACGAGATAGCACCTCACACCTGTCAGAATGGCTATCATCAGTAAAACAACAAGCAACGAACACTGGCAAGGTTGTGGAGAAAAGGGAACCCTCGTGCACTGTTGGTGGGAATGCAGATTAGTGCAGTCACTATGGACAACAGTATGAAAGTTTCTCAAAAAATTAAAACTGGAACTGTCTCATGGCCTAGCGATTTTACTTTGGCTCAACCTTTCTGCAAAAGCAGTCTGGATGCTCAGATTCTGAAATGCAATTATCTGATGATAATCATAAGCAAGGACAGCCTTGAAAAAGAGGAAGCAAAGATAGACTGAAGAGGAATAAAAGGAAAAGAATTCTGGAGGCACCAGCAGTATAATAGTAGCCCCCACACACTAAATGCATACCACACATGCACTGTGTCTAGTACTTACCTGTATTACCTCACTTCGTTCTTGCAACTACTGTATCAGGCAGCTATTTCCCACCCCCTCTTATGGATCAGTACATTGAAGTGTCATGCTCAAGGTCACCTGGTAGGAAGTGGTAGAAGCTGGCTCTAAACCCTGTCTTCCTAACTACAAAGCCCATTTTCCTTCTCCTATGCCTCACTTGATTTGTACATTGTCTGGGGCTATAAAGGTTGTGTTGGCCTTTATGGTAGAGGAAAGAAAGGAGACTCTCCTTTTTCTACTTCCACTCATACAGCTAATTTAGAACTTGGTTCAAAAATGTAGAAATAGTATGAAACATAAAAAGGCAATAATAGCTCTGTTTGGGCCCCTGGAAAAGTCATTTAATGAAAAAGAGACGGAATTGATCTGCTACATACAATAGCACATGGAATGAGTTTCTTTATTAAAGAATAAAAGCATTTCATAGTCATAGTTTTGCATAATCTAAAATATGTGAGGGAGGTTATCTTTACACAACATTACACACTTTGATGTTCCTACTCACTGTGCCATTTTGACCTTCTGATGCAGCATTTACTGTGTATAGTCTCTCTCCCTCTGAGGGCTTTCTTCCAGATCAAAAACCGAGTAGCATGGATTATTGTGGTATGTGCATTGCTCCTTCTCTGAGGCAGAAATGTTTGCTTTTCTGCAGTAAGGTCACTGGGAGACTAGCTCTGCACATAGAATTTCAAATATAGCTTTTGTACTCCATTTCTTGGGTAATTTGCATATTGTTGCTGTGTCACCTGTTAGCTTTGCAGACAACATACACTCAAGTACAGCAGGAAGTTCACTGGTGCCCAGTGACACCGGCTAAGATTTACAGTAGATGGAAAACTACATCCAGGGGAAAAGGGTGTTTTAGAAGACTCTTGTCCCCTCTTTCTTTAGCTTAAAAGATTTTGAAAACATCAAGAGTCTTTGCTTTGCTTCACTTGATTCTTTGTTTTGTATCATCTTTCAGGATAATGTCGCTCATCCCCTTCCTTTCCTTTCCACTTTTTTTGAAAGCTCATGTTGTAATATCTTGTCATGCTTTTTTGTTATATTGTTTGTTTAATTGTTCACCTCCTCCATGAGACCATAAGCTCTCTCTGCCTTGTTCAAAAGTGTACATTCAGCACATAACCAAACGTTTGAAAACTCATGAGCTACTTGTGGAATGAATGAGTGAGTGTTAATTGAGTGGCTGGCTTCAATGATTTACAGATCACTAGCACTTTCCCCTCAGTAGTCAATCAGATCATTATGTTATGAAGATATGGTATCTTATTCTTGCAATACAATAATCTGAACATCTAAATTTACTTTGCAAATAGTACACAAAAAGACTAAGATAAACTGAGAAATTGGGCAGAGAAAGAGCTCCCACATATGCAAATGGAGTTGTCATCTTCCCGCCCCCCATTGCAAAGAGATTGAATCTTCTCCAGCTTCAACGTCCCCGTGCAGCTGTTCGCCCATGGGGACTCCGCAAGCTTCCGAAGCTGTGCGCAAGGGAAGCCTGCTGAGACGTTGTTGCCCACAGGGCAACTGAAGGGTAGTGCTGACTCTGGCTGCCAGTGCCACCAGAATTTATTTAGGTTTTAGCCTCACGATGCACACACTGCCCACGTCTTCCGAAAGACACAAGTTTAAGAGAAGGAGGCCGATCTAGAGGATAAGCCTACTTTTTTGTTCAGTTGAATTGGAAGAAGATGGGTCGTACTGAAGACCATGTAGATTCCTAGATGTTCATCTTTATGAGATTTTTATTTAGTTTTATTTTCACATATTTTCTTCATTATCTCAAGGGGTGGGGTTGGTAGAAAAAGAAGGAATTCAGGAAACCTGGAAAAATTGTTACAATTTTTAAATTCTTAGAAATAATATGAACTGTCTACTTATAGTAAAAGACTGATGTTGATGGGTCAGCCTAATTTAGGTCAAGTTTATTCCTCAATAACATTATAATATAAGGCCACTTAATTCAATTTAACAGATATATATTGACAACTTTTTATGGATAATTAAATGTGACTGTGATTCATATAAACATAGTAAATATTTAAATAAAACTGAAAATGAGACTGATTGTTCAAGCCCTACACAGAGAAACTTAACACAACAAAATTGTAGGCAATATTTCTAAACAAAAGTCTAAGTCAAAACCAGGAACACTTTATGATAATCCCCCTTTTTTAATTTAAATTTTTCTCTGATCAGCTTGTGACTGTTATTTTTCTTCCAAAGTCTGCAGGCTGAGTCCTCGAATTGCCAACCCTATGGACCTGAGATACTTGGAAACTAACTAGGATGTTAAAATTTCAAATAGGGTTTGGATCTTCCATTTCCTTAGGCAAATGATTGTTCTTCTGTTGCCAACTCCACTGATGATTTTTTGCTTCTGGAAAAATTTGAAAAAAGAGATGCTCAGAATTTTTTTAAGTCAACTTACAACACCAAACTAGTTTGCTGGGTATATTACAGGGTGGGGCGAAAGTAGATTTACAGTTGTGAGTATGTGAAACTCCGAATTTATTGTTGCATTATTATCTATTAATTACTGTATTATTCTCCATATGAACAACTGTAAACCTACTTTTGCTCCACCCTGTATAAGAGTAGCTTCCTAAAAATTTCTTAGCAGAGTGAAATGATAAAATAATAGGAAATATTTGCCTTTCTTCACTTAAAAACAGAAACAAAAGAACAAACATTCACTGAATAGAGAGAATGGAGGGAAGCTATAAATAGTAACATCTCAGCTTGTTAATATCACCTGGCATTCTCAATTTCCAGTTAGTTGATACAGTTGAGGTATTGCATGATCCGAAGTCTAAAATTTGGAAAATAGTAACCGTGTAGATGCATATTGGTATCGTGAAGCCTGGGGCACATGGGTTTAGGTGTTCCAAACAGCCTCCGAATAGAAAGTCAGACTCAATTAATTGGCTTGGTCTTTGAGACAGTCTTATTCTGCTACTTTGTCTACCACTGTCGGGTTCACCTAGGTCTGATCAAACAGGAATATAAGCTCTCAGTACTTGCATGTACATGACTTAGCCAGCTTAGGTAGAGTGCTTAGGAACACAGTGGGCAGTGGCTGAATTGAGAACGCGTTTGGGTGGAAGAGAATAGTTGTAGAAAAAGATGAAAGAGCAAAGCTAGCTTAATCATTCAGAAACTGAGGGAGCTGCTATTGTGGTTTGAAGTCCACTGCGTTTTTGTTAGGACCCATTGGTTGGAATAGCCTGAGGTTGGACTGAATGAAGTATCACTGTGAAAGGCAGTTGGCAGTAGGCATGTAAACATAAGGGCTGGGCAGGTGAACTTCGAAGAGGGCAGGGGGTGCTGCTAGAGATGCCAGGGATGAGGCTGAATTGCCTTATTTAAAATTTTCTGACTCAGATAAACAGTTTTAGTCTACATTTTAGACTCTAGAAATGCTTTAGAGCCAAGATCTGTTCTAAACGTATGGGATATGCTATTTAGACTAAACAAGTAACATCTTAGTTTGGCTTCTACTTTTCCTTGAAAACATTGGCATGGCTACATAGTTCATCATAGGCTAACACTGAATTACTCTTTTAAAGTAGCACCTTACAAATATATCACATAAAATCAAAATAAAACCAGATGGGTTTAGCAAATGCGTACTGATATCCACTTAATTTATTTTTTAACCATAAATTTCTGCTGCACTTTAAGATCTGCTGGTTGTAGAGTTCTAAGCAGCACTAACCCCATGAGGCCCTTGTCCACCAGATCTTTTCCTAAGCATCTTATGCAGGAAACTTCTGGAATGTAGACAAGCTGTGAGGTACAAATAGACTCTGCCCCTGCCTCTCTCCCTCTCTCAATCTCTCTTTCTTAACTTAGTTCCTAACCGATAGTTTCAGTGCTGGGTATAAGTAGTTACACAGGAAATATTAATTTTTAAAAAACTTTTCTAACATTATTTTTAATGTAGAAGTAGATGGTGTATTTTTTCACTAATCTAGTCCTATCCCTGGAAACCCATTCTCTTATTCATATGCTCAACAAACATTAAACATTTACATGCAGCAAGCATGTGGTAGAAATGGGGTACACACATGAAAAATCTTCTCTGTGCTCACGGAACCCATACTCAGGTGGGAGAATGCCAATTCAGTAAGGTAAGTTCTATGCCAGATGCACACACAAAGGCTTTATGAATTCGGGGAAGAGCCATATAACTAAGCTGAGGAAGGGAGGGGATTAGGAAAGAAAGGTCATAATTAACCTGAGTTCTTAAAGAATGAGGGAGCTTTAATTAAGGTGCAGAATACTGGGCAGAGTATTTTAGGTCAATAGTAGAGCATCAGAAAAGAAGTGGAGGCAGATGGTACTGAGGCAAGGTCATGATGTATGGCTGAAACGTTGGCAGAACATGGGGTAAGGGAGGATAAGATAGATGGGAAGGAATCAACATCTTGGCCTGATAACCAGGAATGTGGACTTTAACCCAAAGGCAAGGGGGACTGAAACTCAAACTAGTGGGCTTTGAAACACTAAGCAGATGAGTGAAGAGATACTTGCATTTTCACAGGTCACTCAGGTAAGGTTAGGGGGTGTATGTTGGTTGGGGTATGAGGAAGCTCTTTCTTTGAGATCAGTCAGGAGATATGTAGCAATTCAGCTCAGCTAGGAAGAGTTTTTGAGCACAGGCACTAATAATGAGTTTCCCCTAAAAGAACAAGTATGAGAGTGATTTAGGAGGATATTGGGGAGAGAGAATTTGAGATGCAGTAGTGTCAAGAATTATTTCCAGGTTTCTGGCTTAGGTAACCAGTGTTGCTGCTTACTGAGATAAGAGTACAGAAAAATTTTTTTGAGGTGGCAAAATTATGAGGATGTTTAATTTGAAGGTCTTTGGAACATGACTGGAGACGTCCAGGAAGCATCGGAAGAGTCAGGTGGAGCTCCGAAGAGTCCTGTGAGCTGGAGAAAGCTCAGGAGGGGACCTCAGTCGAGTAAAACTGTTTACAGCCTGGGTGTGGTTGAGACCCAGACAGAGAAGAGGAATGTCCAGAGCAGTAACAGCACCGATATGGACATTAGGTTACCTCCTGTGATAATCTACGACGAATGAAGCCCTGGTGGCCTGTGGGGACCTGATGTGACAACATTTTCCCCATTGTATTGTGTTAGTTGGATTGGGTTAAGTTTTTCTTGCTTTGCCACATGCGCATTCTTCCACAAATCTGGGTTGTACTTGTGTTTTTATGCCAATGCTTCTCGAATCTGTTTCCCACTGTTATTTGATTATTTTTCCTAGAGCCCCCATTCCCCCTCCAGCGACCTGTTTTCCTAATTGCATGGAGAGTGCAATGCTCTTTGAACTTGTTTTATGACACTGAAGCATTTGACCTCTGCAGGCAGCAGATACCCAAGCTCCTCAAGTGATTTGCTAGTCCCACAAGTTGAAGATACAGACACGAAGGGATGTGAACTTCTCCTTTAAGACTGCTTTTATAAGATTGACATAGGTGTGCTTGCTCTCTTAGATGGAAATGATCCCAGTGAGAGCACCCGTTCATAAGACAAGAGCAGTGATTAATTTTCTTGGTTGTAATGGCACATGTGCAAAGTTCTCTATAAACTTGAATTGTTTTCTCTGGGGATCAAAGCTGGTCATCCCTGGGATGGGCAGCTGGGGATGGGGAGCTTCAGTCAGCATCAAGATAAACGTCTCCCAACGGTGTACGCTCAGCCTCACTCCACTGTGCCATGACCATCCAGAGTGTGCTGGATGGTTCCCCTCCATCCTGGACTGTTTTATCACTCCCTGGGGGCAGAGAAGCTGTTTCTACTGCAGTCCTTTTATTCTAACAGCAGTCCAAGTCAGTTCAGCATAACTGGTAGAGCGTTTATTGTGTGTAAGACACGGTGCCAAGAGCAAGCAGCAAGATCCAAAAAGAGTTGCTCTCTCTGTTTGCAGGGTCTCATGATGTTGCGGGGGATACAGGTATTTATGTGCAAGATTTGACTTCAGTTTTTGCTTTCTTTTCTTTTTCTTGATTTCTTACCTGGGACCCATTCGGTTTTACCCAGTGGAGAGAACTAATTAATTTCACACTATCAGACTAGGGGAGGTCTCCCCGGCCACCCTTTTTAAAACAGCAGCCTCCCACCCACACACTCTGTCTTCTTTTCTGCTAAATTTATTTTCAGTACTTATTATCATTAAACAGTATATTTTTTGCTTATCTTTCTTATCTACTATCTGTCTGTACCTGTGCCATGAAGACAGGGATTTTTATTAGCTTTATTCATTGCTGCGTCCCCTGTGCCTCAGTAAATATTTGTTGAATGAATGAATGAATAATTAAAAGCATGCACTCATTCTTTCAATAAACACCTCGTGTATGCCATGCACTCGCAATGAAATGGTGGACAGGATTTCTGTGATCCTGCCCTCATGTAGTTTATGTTTGGTGGGAAAGATTGACATCAATTAAATAGTCACATAAATATATGCTTGCAAGCCTTATTCCTGTACCTTGTCCTCGTAAACCGCATTGATAAGGTCAATAAAATTGAATATTTCCTGGCAAACAGACCTGTTTAAGCTATAATGAAACACTATACTGCCCTCTTCCAGTCAGTCTAGTATTTGAAACATGAATTTGACAAAGAAAGGTAATATTCCACATGTAAAGGGCGTTTTCTCACCTGTTCAGAGTATTTATCTGGTGGGATGTCACCCAGATGTCAGTGCTTAGCATGTGGGTGACTGCAGAAACATTCGATTGATGTGTTTGCAGAGGACTCCTATTTCAACATATAAATTATAAGAACTTTTACTGCTATAGTAAGGGTATCAGATTTTCCAACATTAGTTGTGGACTATTCTAAGCCTAGTGAGTCTTACTATCTTTTAAAGGAAAATTTAACAACCCAATCTGCGTTTTCAGTTTCAAAACATACATGTTTTGTTCACTAAGTGCTTCTGATTGTTTTACCTTATCATTTTAAAGGGGAATATAATTTCTTTGACTTAAGATTGAATTTTTAGGGGCAGATATAATAACATTAATTTTTGTGGGATGATTCATAAAGGATGTTAATCAGCAACTGTTCAAGTTCCCCTTCTATTCACTTGCGTAGGAGTGTGAATAATATTTGTCTGAAAGTTTCGTCCGTGATTAACCTCAATCCTGTGATGCAGTTACTCCTTGTTCAGTCCCTATAATAGACAATCTACAGAGTAATCGTTGGTAAATAAAGTTGTCATATACATTGACAGTAATAACTAAACCAGCCCAGCCCACAGGCCCCTCCCCCAATTTTAGGATTGCAGAATTAATGGAGCACATTTTTAAAAAAGATCTAAATACATACCAGCTGCAGTCTTTTAATGTCTCACATCATTTTGTTAGCACAATGCCTGCCTACGTGAGCAAAAACATGGGAACTGCATCCTAATGCAGTTGACAAGATTTTTTATTTTCATGATTACTTCTCTGCCTTTTTTTATTTTGCCTGCAGGCAAAGGTTGGCATACATGTCAAGAGAATGTTCTCCAGCTGGGGCCTGCAGTACAGAGAATTGCATATACCAGAGGGCTCATGGGACTCGAGGCAGATTATTATGGTAATATTGGAGGCTGCTGTCCTCTCCCTCCCACAGCTGGGCCGCCTCTCTCATTGTAAGTATTGAAGCAATATGTTTTGCAAATTATACGTTGGGAACAACAGGGACCCAGTAAAGTGAGGAAAAAGAGAAACATTGCAAAATGTTGCCTTTAATATTATATTTTTCTTGTTCATCAAGCAAAATAAATTAAAGCTTTAATTTTTTTTAATTAAATGAGGATCATATATTGAAAAAAGAGCTATAAGATTAAAAAGTTAATATTGATTTTATTGAGAGTTTTAAGAAAATATCTTCACAGAGAAATTAGACAGTAGTCTGATTCAAGAGAATCATGGTAAGATTACATAATAGCCTTTATTATGGATTTCAAAAATCCTTTTGAGTCCAATGAAGCTGGGTTAGCAAAAACTGCACAAAAAATATCATTTTAATTAGTGCTAATGTGATCCCGTCATGGTCCAGCTGTTTCGCACAGGACAAAAATGCACGTTACTTTGTTAGTGATGCATCTTAGAAAAAATGTCACTTTTGATTTCAAACATTTGTTATAATGTACATTTTAATACAATAGTAGAGCAACATGATTGATTTGGCAAAATGAGGCATTGGTTACATTCAGGCAAAAGGGCTTAAAAGCCCTCTTAATTGAGGAAGTAATGCTTTCCTTCTGTTTGGCCTTCCTTTCTGGATACATTAATAACAAAACAAGGGTCATATTTCTGTTTCTATTGCGGATTTTGAAGACATATGTAATAGAAAGTTAAAATGTCAATAATTCACAAATTAGCACTTTTTCTCTTATAGAGCACAAAGTTTCTCCCCAAATTTAAAGTTGTAGGTTCATCCTAACACATGCTGTTTGTTAACAGCTTTGTGCTGTTTTAGTTTTCAATAATTCATTTAAATTTATTCATTAGCAAACAGTTTTCACATCTTTCTTGATAGAGAATCTGTGACTCATTCTTTTGGGTTTAGTTTTCTTTATTTCAGCCAATCTAATTCAATTTCTTCATTGGGATACGAAACCCTGCTCCCTTAGAAAGAGAGCTACCTTCTGACTTAAAAACTTAAGAGTGTGACTTAAATCTTTCCCTTAACTTTAGTACAATTGAGGCCTCCCACATAACACAATAATAGTAAGTACAATACATTCATTTGTCATATGTGTTCTAGTCCTTTGCCGCAAACCTATAAAACAGCTCACCATGTGCAACCCTGTGCCAGACTAATATATTTATCCACCTTATTTATTTGAGATCATGCCAATATATTTTATCTTGCTATTGATAGAGGTGTCCACATACAATTTACTCCCCTCAGCTAGATATTCATTTAAGAGGAATTTACTAAATAAAAGGCTGGTAGGAAATGATCTTCAACATAAATGTCAGGCTCTATGATGTTTAGTGAATTATAGCTATCATTTGGAAGTGGGAGTCGCGGGGGGAAAGCCAGCGATTCTCTATTGTTTTTCAGCATTGTTTCTCATTATCCCAATCACTGTCTCAGTGTTTAGTCAAAGAACACAAGCACTCCGCTTGATTGACGCTACCAGGGAACTTATTTGTCTGTTTCAATCCTCTGCTGCTTGATGCAGGACAACACTGTTCTACCGGCTTTTTAATTCTTCTTGTCACTGGAACTCAAGCAAGTTTATGCCTTTGAAAGTCTGAGATCCTGAACAAAAGCAACTTTTGATTTTATGAAATAGGCACTTTTCTCAAGGATTCCTTCCTGTTCTTCCTTGGTGTAGGAGAACCTTTGTAGGCAAAACAATTTTATAATAAGCTCGTTTAACTGTTAGGCAACCAGTCCTTTTGAAGGGGGCCAATGGTGCTTGCACACTCACATGCATGCATAGTCACACACACATGCACGCTATTTTTCTATACATAGCGTCATGCTATGGTGAGTGGTGGGGATTTGAGGTTTTCTTGGGACTTTTCCTGGTCAGAGGATGTAGGCACCATGGAGCCCGGAGAAAGAACTAGGGATGCGCTTCGCTGTTTCTGAGATCTACTGGTTCTTGCATCGCGGACCCAGTGTGCGCCTCACAACGATGAATCGGTGAGATAACATTCCACATCAGACACACTCTCCCTATTTTTACTTCAAATGTGCTGTGGAAGCATGCTTTTCAGGGGGGGTTTTCATGTATGGCTATACAGGTGTCTGTCTGCTTGGCAGCTCTGCTAGCCCATCCCTACTGGGAGCCAAGCTGAGGAAAGTGAGGGCCAGTAGCGGTTTCAGGGGACCCTCTCTCCTTCTCCCACTACCTAGAGATACCTGTGGACAAAACCGGGTCCAGACCCAGGTTCGGATTTCCATCATACAGAAGACAGGACTCCCATAATACCAAGCCCCTATGCCGAGCTCAGATGGAGAAGGAGGTGGCTCTTTGTCCTAGCAAACAGCGTTGGTGGCTTTCAGGAATGCTGCCATCAGAGCAGGTGACTTGCTTTTCCATTATACCTGAGCAAATAACATCAGAGAGGTTTCTGGCAGAGTGAGGATCATCCAGGAATGAAGGGACAGAACTGAGACTCAAGCCACTACATTGCAGCCGCCTCCCTGGGCCCTTATGCGGGTTTCTCTCTGCTGCCAGTAGGTGCTCATGCCCCTTCCTCAACAGTCTGCTGCTGTAGCTTTAGGGAATCAATCACATGAAGAATACCCAATTCAGAGGAAAACTACGGATTGCTAAATTGCACCATACACTACACTTGAATCCTTTCTTTTGACCTGTCTCTTCCTCATTAGCATAGCTATGTGAAGGTTGAGTGGTTGTGTGCCTCAGACATAATGAAACTTGACACCTCATTAAAGATATTGAAACTTAACTGACATTTAGTTTATGAAGCTACGGAAACTCGGAAGGACAGTGTAAGGGCCGCAAAAAGGTATGTGCATGAGAGATGGTGTCAGTATTATTCATCCAACCCTTCCAAACCTCATCAAACTCTACAATGAGGCATTAGTTTGCAATGTTCCAGCGTGGATAAAGATAGGTTCCAGAGTCAGATGATCTGGGTATACATCTGCCTTCTATCATTAACAGCTGTGTGGCATCAGGCAAGTTGCTTTTATTTCCTGAGCCTTAGTTTCCTGATCTATAAAATGGGAATAATGGTAGAGCCATCCCTATAGGGTTATGAAGATCAGATGAGATGGTTCAAGAACTTATAGGACAGTCCTGGTATATGCTAGCATGTTCCATAAATGTTATTCATTTTAAGAAAAGTCAAGCTCAGTGTCTGAAAATAGTAGATCCTCAAAGATATATGCTGAATAGGTTATATCATCTTTGTTTTCCAGCCTTCTTCAAGGCTGTTCTCTATCTCCATCTGTTTAAAGACTGACCAGATGTGATTAATTTATTAAATAGACATTCTTTTGTAGAACCTGGATAGATTCTGTCCTATTAGGAAATGCTGGGGTTTTTGTTTTTAATTTTTTGTTTTTTTTTCTTTGATGAGAGAATAGGTTGGGGGAACGAAGAAAAGGAGGGAGGTGCATAATTCTTTCGGTCACTGTTCTGATACCTGGGCATGGACTGTCCCATCTAGCTTGTTTGCCTCACTCTCCCCTTCACCCTCCTCTTCCCTGTGTGTTCCCTTTCTGCTTCAAGATGCCCAGATCCTTGGGTTCACTGCATTTTGTTTGCCACTCCTGAGCTGTGCTTGCCTAGGATTTCAGCTCACCCCGATGCAGCTACCACCACTCTCCTCCCTCCAGACCAGGCACAGTTTTTCCTGGCGTGGGGCGGGTGTCCTTCTTCAACACGGAACCTGTCAGAGTCAAGGTGTAAATAAAGTTGCCTACAGCAATTAAATGAGCGGTTACTTAAAAAGACCCAAGGAGTAATATAGGTGGAAATTAGGACCTTTGGAATAAGGCTTTTTTTTTCTTTGAAAAGTAGGAACTTGAGCAAGGCCGTGCAGTGTTTGCTGTCCATCAGAATCCACACAGGGAGCCTGTTCAAACCGTGCGGACGCTGACCATCCTGTTCCCCCAAATTCTGACACTCCGTCTGCCCACGCCCTGCAGAGTACCGACACTTAAAATGACAGTGTGTGTGTGTCCGTCTGTATTCTTAACATAGATCTATTCAATTCTTTTGTAAGTGATTGGGGAAAAATCAAGTGATTTTTTTCTTTAAAATCTTGGAATAAATTTAGCTTTGTGTACCTAGGCTTTTGTTGTATCAGAGGCTCCGTTGCAAAATTAGTAGCAGACTATCTTAGCACATTAAAATTACGTTTTGAAATTGGCATTTCTAATATTTAGTGTATTTGGGTTACATTATTCTGTGACTGGTGTTGTAAGAGGAAAAAACCTACGTGTTCGTCCACATTCACGACAGTCCTGCGAACAGCCAACGTGGGATTAAAGGAAAGATGTCTGCCTTCTCCAGGTCCCTGTGTATACATGCCCTGTGAAAAGTTTTCTTGAGGGACTTTCATCTTCTGATTCTTTATCAATTTTATTTCTCTATGCATTATGTGGTGCACGACTGCTATTGTTATTGTTTATCACTACAACAGACAAGTATTGCACTTTCTTTTCCAAGACATTTTGGTATATGTATTTAGCATGAACAGTATCAAAATTTAAATATTTATGGTAGGCATCCTTTTTAGAGGTATATTTCTTTCCCTCCTAACTACTTCTAACATAAGACATTATAAAAAAGAATATGAGAAAGTTAAGATAGTATTTTTCTTTATTGGTGTTTTCATGCTGTTTTCTGGTTGATTTATGTCATTATTTAATGCCTAAACATGAGACCTGATAAAATAATAATGCAGAATGCTATATGCTTGCTTGGTTTTTATTGTATCAATTTGTATTAAAATACATAAAATATTTAAAAAATAATAATACAAAAATTAATTAGGTCTGATGAACACTGGGGTGTTCATCTCGACAGTTCTTCAATGACTGTGTTTTGGTTCTGGGGAGAAAGCACTGTCAGTTTGGAAGAAATGAAGACTTGGTTGGAGGGAGACTGAATATCAACTGTCACACCCTTTGATATGGGTTATCAAAGTGCTTGTTACTAGTCAGGGGTTAATCCACAAGTATTTATTCCAGGTTACCAAGTGCTTTTCCCCTGATTATCCAATATCACCATCACACCAGCTCTGTCATGTAGAAATGCAACCTCTTAATGAAAAGACTAATTACTATCCCGGTAGCTAAGTAATACCAAAGCCTAATTTCAAATTCTGAATGCATCCTTCTTCTACTAGGTGGCAGGGCCTGTGCTAAGTGTTTTATGAATATTCTTTGACTTTCACACCAATTCTGCGAGGTGCTCTTAGACAAGATTGGATCTAAGCTTAGTGAGATCACAAGACTTGCCCAAAACTGGGCAGGCAGAGGTACCAGGACTGAAACAGGGGCGTGCCTGATCACAAGACTGCATCGACCCCCCATACTGCCTCAGTGCCCCTTCTACTGGTTTCCAAAAGAAACCTCACCATGTCTTATCCACCTTTAATTCTTCCAATCAGCCAGTATATACCAACATTTCTCAGATCGACAGTAAGAATTTCAAAGGCATTTGAGTTAGCTTCTGTCCTTTCATATGGGTTAAAAAGAAGACAGACATGGGATCTTTTATTAAGATTTATCTTTACCTGTTAAAAAAGGCTAAAGAAAAAGTTCTTTTAAAATCTACATAGTAAGGCACATTAGTAAGTGTTCCTGGTGGTACATTGTCTCAGCTAAGGTGAAAGAAACAGACTTAACCTGTGAAAGAAAAATGCAAACTATTAATTAGCACTACTTGTCCTGCTTCTGAATTGTACAAAGGGACAATGGAAAGATACATGAAGAATGAAAGACAACATCCTAGACAACATCCTTATCATTGTGGTATTTATAAGGCAGCTGAGTAGATCAAACCTACATGTATGTTCACTGTATATGTTGTATACCATAAGAAAAATCCTGCATTTTATATTTGCCATCTCCTTGGTACAATCTGAGCTCCATGATTGTGTAGAACACCTATAACTGGAAATTTTAAATAACCAGAAAATACTTCTACTCTCAGCCAATATATAGATTAACAGGGATCAGATTTATTCTCCTACCTGAAACCAAATGAACCAGACAAAATATTTGAAACAACGAAAGACAAAAGCCCCTAAAAGACTGCATGGAGAAAGTTTCCAAGCTAGGGCTCAGAAAAGAGGAACCCAGGCTACAGCTGGCAGACTCCTGAATTGAGACAGAGTTGTGAGTCTGGGGGGACCAAGGCAGCTGGACTTCACAGGACAGATCTGGGATCTGCAGAGGGTCCTCCTTGACTATTTAGCAGAGTTCTGATCACTGCATGCATATGAAGAAATTACCCTCAAGTGGGAAAGAACCATAAGAAAGGAATGGAGGGGAAAATGCCTTGAATATCCGCAGGGCTGGAAACAGTGTCCATTTCCACCAGCCACCGGAAACTGGTAGGTTATTCAGAAGGGATTTACCTCAGCAGGGGGAAAAATTAGCCCTACACTAAAGAGAGTTCTGATTTCAGCTAACAAATGTTAAAATTAAGACCTGGAAAGATCGTAGTGTTTTCATTCGACTTAAATTCATTCCAAAACAAAGCTCAAAAATGTTTAGTATTTTTAGGAGCACAATATGTCCAACATCCAACAAGAAAAAAATTTATAATGTCTGGCATCTAAACGAAGATCACCAATCATGCAAAGAAGCAGGAAAATATAGCCCTTAATGTGGAGAAAAATCAATGAATCAAAACCAACCCAGAACTCACATATATGTTTCAATAACAAACAAAAACATTAAAATATGTTTTAAAAAGTCAAGTTAATTGACCATATCACATGAAGGAATAGAAACTTTCATACATCCCTGTGAGATTATAAAGTGGTACACCATTTTGGAAGAGTTTGGTGGTTCTTTAAAAGGTTAAACACACATTTACCATAAAATCTAGCCATTTACCTCCCATATGTTTACCCAAGAGAAAATAAAGTGTCTATAAAAAGACTTTTATACAAATGTTTGTAGCAGCTTTATCTGGAGTAGCAAACATAAAAATAATTCAAATGTCCATCAACAGAGGAATAGATAGACAAGTTATGGCATGTCCATGTAATGGATTACTACTCTGCAAAGAATAAGAATAAATTATTAAAGTATGTAACAAAATTGATGAATCTCAAAATAATTATGTTGAGTGAAATAAACCTTCCCACCACAAAAAAGGGTACATAGTAAGTGATTCCATATAGTACAACATACTATATGATTCTATTTACAGGGTTTTGCAAAAGTAGGTTTACAGTTGTAGTACGTGAAATAGTTTGTTCTCATATTATTACTTATTAATTATTGTATTATTTTTTCATACAAACAACAGTAAACCTTCTTTGGTCCCAACCTGTATTTGACACTTTAGAAGTTTGTAAACTAATCTAGAGTAACAGAAGTCAGATCAGTGGACCCTGGAAGTAGGGGAGGATCATAAAAGGGGGTAACTAACTCAATTGTGGTTATGGTTTCATGAGTGTATGTTTATATATATGTTAAAAGCTAGTATCTATAAAGGCATATATATATATCAATATCAAATTATAAATTCTAACTATGTGCACTTTATTGTATGTCAATAATACCTCAATAAAGCCATTAAGAACTCCCAGAACAATGGTATAAATAAGGCTAAAATATAACATGAAAAGAATCATTTGAAAAAATCAGTATTTTTGGTTGTTCAGCACATTATTAACTCATTCACATTTTTCCACTTGAGAATCTTGTCCCCCTCTCAGAAATTCTTTTAGTTAAGCTTTCCATTTATAAAAGTATCTCTACAATATTCGGTGCCTGGTCCTATAAGTGACACTTTAAAAATGTGACATTTGCCTTTCCTCTACTTTTCTGCTTTTGGAGTTCTCATTGATTCTGGTCATTACCCTGATCACTTCTAGAAATTATTTAGATATTGTTTTAGACTTGTACATTGTTAAAAAACCACAGTAAAATATTTATAAGCTTCCACATTTTGAGGCACTTTCTGATGTTTGGGTGCTATGTATTATATTGGGTATACTCAATATGTACTCATTATTAAAGTCATTGATCATATTAATTAGCAGATGGAGGTCAAGAACACTAAATACATTCCCTTAGGGCAAGCAAAGACCAATGAGAGAGCATATAGAAATATAGATTGGTTTGGGAAAGCCTTCAAGGTATGTAAGAAAATAAATACTGCAGGTTTTTTTTATTAAGCCAGTAAGAATAATATAAAGCAATATTCTTAAACATGGCTACATATTAAAAATAGTTTGGAAGTCTTTTAAAAATATCCATGGCTGAACCCAGCCTAGACCCATAATTTGGGGGTGGGGCTCTTTGCTGGTAGTTTCAATTTCCTTAGATGATTGTAATAGTACTGCCAGGGTTCAAGAACCACGGGCATAGCTGTACGGATCATGGGAACTGGACTGGAACGCCTGTCCTCTGGCACGTGCAACCTGAGTGACCCTGGGTGAGGTACTGCAAAAGTGGTGCTCAGCTCTGAATGCACATTGGGGTCAACTACAGAGTGTGAGCAGCTACCGTTGGCTAGGTCACTCTGGGGGCGTTCTGATTCAGTGGTCTGAGGTGCAGCCCGGCATAGAGTTATTAGGAAGAAGCTACTCAAATGACTGCACTGTGCAGCCACAGTGAAAACTGCTGTTCTAAGATGAGCTTCCTCACCTATGATGCAGAGATTATACTTCAGTTTGTGTGTATGGGGGAGGGGTGTGGCGTGAAAGGCTTTAATGAAAGCTCTTTATATAGCTGTTTGGTTTATAGTAAGTGAGGAGTCAATAAAAGGTTGTCATTCTTTTTGTATTTTCTGATATTCCTAATCTCTGCAAAAATGGGATCCATACCAGAGAACTCCCAATTTATGAAGGTTTTGCCAGACTCTGGAAAAGTAGAATCTATATGAAGATTCTAATCCCATGAAGGACTGTAAGAAGGGATATTATTTTATATAGAATAGGGCTGAGGCATAATGACGCTTTAACAGTGTTTCATAAGTAAGTCTTACTGCTTTTGAGGAAGAAATACAAGGTCTGTCCAGAAGGTATCCAGCCATGTAATATGAACAATAGAAACATTATTGAAGAAGACACAAGAAACATTGTACACAGGACAATGATGCCTCAGCCCCCTTCAAAGTAGGCACCTTGGGACTTCACACAGTTTTCCCAGTTGCCATCAGCTGCCCCGTCATATTTTCCTGACTCTCATTGGTGGTTTGAAATCTCTCCCCTTTCAAAGGTGATTTCAGTTTTGGGAAAAGCCAGAAGTGTCAGGCACCAAATCTGGGCTTAGAGGGCCTGAGTCACCTGGGTGATTTGATGTTTTGCCAAAACACTCTTCACAAGACATGATATATGAGCAGGTGCATTGTCATGATGAAGCTGCCAATTTCCAGGTGCCTATAGCTGCAGCCTTCTGAATCATCTGAATAGTTTCTGTGGAGGATGTTCAAGCTTAACACAAAATTCGATGCAAATTTGTCCCTCTACTCACTCAGTCTTTTGGAATGCAACAGCCACACAGTACATACTCACACTCAGTGGTGTCTACCACCCTCAGGGACTAGTATAGTGAATACATCATTATTCACGCATGTGCATTCCAGTCCACTCTCCTCAGCTGCCAGGTTACATCGATGTAGCACAAACTGTTCTTGTTTTATTAACAATGGCTGGACTTTTTCCAGACAGACCCCGTGTATCTTATGTGAAAAGTATTGGCTTGCAATGAGATGAACACGAGGGCCAAGGGAGACTGATAGGTTTGCATTCATTGCCAGCCTCACGCAGGAGCTGGTTGGAATGAGTTAGCTGATTTAAAAAATCCTGATTTTTATTAAAGTAAGGCTTTATGTTGGTCAGCGATTTTATTTTGGTTGTTAAATATGATGTTTTCCTGTTGTGAGAGAAGTCACTAAAAGCTGAAGAGAAACAGTGCCTCCTACATGCCCGAACCTGAGCACATAAATAAAGGTCCGTGCCAAGACTCCCTGGACTGACTCAAGTTGGCCGCTCCCAAACGCTGTAATACAAACAGCCATATGCTATTCGTCACCGACTATTATCACCATCATCATTTATGCACCCAGGCCTTCACCACCACCACATCAGACCCTTCCCCCAGCCTCTCGTCACCTTAGTCTCTCTGAGGGCAAGGAATTATCTTAAGGTATTACTTTGATATTCAGACTCTCCTAAGATCCTACATTACCTTTCTAATCCCATCAAAATAAACTTTCTAGCTTGGGGAGCAAAACCAGCCTCTAACTCCCTGATCTAATTTCTCTGCCTCCCAAGACAGCCATGTTCTGCCTGACACACCTACTGATATCACCTGTGAAGGGCCATTCGTGGCTCTTATGTCCTCACTGTGTTCAGTCATGGTGTCATTGTGCCATGCGACTAATGAGAAACTTGAGAGTCAAAATTATTAAACAATTGGCCAAAAGCGTATAACTAATAAGTGGTAGAACTATAGTTTTTATCTGGATTTGATTCCAATGCCCAGGGTTTTCCACCGTTAGTGTATTACACGCTGTAGGTTTTCCCTCACCGAGTGGCATGAATTAAATTCTTTCAAGTGCTCTTAAAGATTTATGGTGTCCTGCCTAACCAATCGAGCCACCTGGCCAGGGTTCAGCTGACATCTTGATGTGATGGAAAGAAGAAGTCAAAAAGGATTCTGAGATTTATGGCCTGAACGACTGAAAGTTTGGGGATTGGCATTAACAGAGACGGGGAAGGCTGCCAGTGCAGAGTTTTAGGGGGAAGATGGGGGTTCAGTTTGGGGCATGTGCAGGATGAAGTGTGCCGGTAGAGATGTCGACTAAACCATTGGAAGGAGAAGCCTGCAGTTTGGGGAGAGATGCATTTGGGAGCCGACAGCGGGGCTGGCATTTAAAGCTAAGGGACTGGGTGAGAGGCCAAGGACCAGGGTCCTGGGGAAGAGGTACAAGAGAGATGAGGAAGTCTTCATGGAGTTTGCTTTCCAGAATGTGTGGAGGCAAGCTCCTACAGTTCCTGTCTTGGCTGATTTAATCTGATTTCATCCATTTTTTAAAACCCATTATCTGGCTCGACTACCAGATGACTATTCAATGATTCCTGAAACTGTGTGAATAGTTAACACCAAGATGAAAAAAAAAATAACTGTAAGTGATTGGGCCCCATCTATGAATTTTGAGAAATCCCCTAAACACAGTAACATGTATGTACAATGTTTAATGGAGCCAGAGTGTCCCCTCTGCTATGTGGTGCATGTAACATTTTGAATTAACATTTTGAATTAATCTAGGAGTAAAGATGATTTTGCCATCACATGTCTTCTCTTGTGTTGAAGTTGGTTGTTTGGTCCCTTCAATTATGGAGTCCCCAAGCTTTGTTTAGGCTTGGAAGATGATAGCCACATACATGGGGATTTTTAAATTAAGGGTTTAAATATTTCTACACACTAAAAATGGTGCTTTCTAAAAGCCAGTGAAAACATGAATTATTTCTTTCTGTTTTATCTCTCAAATGACAATGTAAGGACAAATACGAATTAAAAGTAAGAGGCTTAATTCTCCCTGCTGAAAAATAAGGAAAAAGATTTCCTTCCCCTCCTTTTTCTTTGAGCATTTTCTATAGAAAACTTGTCCTTGTATGCACTTTCTCTCTCTTTGGAATGTATGTAAATTCTTTTGAAGACTAGATTGGCATTTTGTCAGCTCTTTGACCTGCAAATGTCTTTCTCAGGGACTGGAGAGCCCTCTCTTTGAAGTGTGAACATCAATCTCCCCATTCCTCTGAAATGGTAGGAGTCTTACTTCCAGCGAGTGCACTGCTCGAACTGAAAAAAATCACCTCCCGCCATAGAGGTATGAGAAGTTTGTTTCTCCTTTGGCTAAGTCAATTAGCTAATCCAGACGGTCACTGCAATTACCAGGTACAGTTGGGATAGTTTAGGTGAGACCAAGGGTGCTATCGATCCTCGGATTTGAGGACTAGTTATTGCTTTTCTTAAGAAGGTATATGTGATGGGTTTTATCTGCATGGCTTCGTAAAAGTGTTAGATTTCTTCTTGTCTTTGCCATTTCTTCACACAGTTCCTGTGACGCACACCTCATTCTGGTTTAACACGTATTCAGTGATGAAAATGTTTTCTTTCTCCACTGCCTTGGTGAAGAGGATTTCTGGATTGTGAGAAAATTTTTTTTTAAAAATTATATTTGCCCAATATTAGTTTCTAGTAGAAAAACAAATTACTGACATGCTCTAGTTCTCTAAAATTTCCTTTCAAACAACCATGGGTGATTAATTTCTGTTGGATATTTTAAATCACTTTCTGCTCTTAATAGTAGAGGCAACATGTGAAGACTAAATTCTTCCACTTCTAGGGATAATTCCGGTCACTGCATTCTTTACATAATTAATTTTTGGTTCTTTTAAAAATGTTATACCCACATTCTAAAAATAATCACTAAGAGATTTACAGCCATATTAATGTTCTGTTGCTGTATGTATTAGTTTGCTAGGTCTGCCATAACAAAGTAGCACAGGCTGGGGTGGCTTAAATAACAGAAATTTATTTTCTCACAGTTCTGGAAGCTAGAAATTCAAGATCAAGGTGTCTGCAGAGTTGGTTTCTTCTGAGGTCTCTCCCCTTGACTTGAAGATGACCACCTTCTCTCTGTATCTTCATATGGCCATTCCTTCATACATGTCCGTGTTCTAATCTTTTCTTATAAAAATAATGGCTATTTGATTTAAGTCCCATCCCAATGATCTCATTTTAATTCAGTTCTCTCAAGATACTATCTCAAAATATAGTTATATTCTGAGGTACTAGGGGCTAGGACTTCAACATACGAATTTTTGGCAGACACAGTTCAGTTTATGCCAGCATACATATTCACATTGCCATTCAAGTACGTGCAAAGGTAGTTTGATCAAAGCTCCTCGGAGGTCAGAATGTGACTGTCATTTAAAATAATTTTTATGGTATTAACATTCAGCATTCTACTTGTTTTAGTTATGAGAAGCAATATCTCCAAATTTATGCATAATATTTTTTCTAAGAAAATTGGGTTGTTTTGAATAGTTATTCATTCTTCAAAGGGAGAAAGTGCACTCAAATCTATTTTGCAACCTCAAGTTGGCATAGTAAATTGCCTCTTACACATGGTAGAATGTGAAGTCTTTTTTGTCATTCCACCCTAAATCACATGCATGTGAAGTTAGCCCCTAAAGGGTAATTTTGGTCACTAATTAAAACTTAATCCTCTTGATGTTCACTATTGTGTGGGAGAAGAGATAGATGTATACTTTTTCTGACTTTCTCCCATACTTGCACTGATGATAAAATCAGTGCATCCCCAAAAAACATTTTGGTGACTCACATAGTGACTTGCCACCAGGCCTGACCCTTGGAAGAGGAAGAAGAAGGATGAAGAAATGCTAAAAGCTGGCCATATTTTCTCCTCAGACATTATATTTGTCTTCTTCTATTAGATTTATTTTTGGCATGCAGAAGAGTACATCCATATGGGGAACATTTTAAAGTTGCTTGTGAAGAGCAGGCATATTTCCAAGAGGAAATGTAACCTTGCCTTCATCTGGCATATCAGATCAATGCGCTGTGAAAGATCATGTTCAGTTACCTCATTTTTTTTGAATTAGAATTAATGGCTCATTAGTCTTGATCATATCAATATTATAACACCACTTACATTTGATAGAAAAGGGAAGAAGGCTGATGGAGTGCACTTATTCCCTTTTACTCTTAGTGAATAGACCATGTGCCAGCCTCAGGGAAAACCAGCCAGATCTCGAAGGTGGCCCTTTTCAAACAGTCCCCATTTAGGGCAAATATGGATTCTTTTGTAAGAGGCTCTTGGAAGAAGAGTTAAAAGGCTCTAAATGTTTGGGGTCAGTTGGGACATATATCAGTGTTTTCCCCACTTTAGGAAGCAGACCAGAGTCAGGGAACCGGACACCCTCAGCATTTCTTTGGCCACATGTTGGGCCATATGTTGGAAACTAGAAAAACAGACATTAAGAATCTTCTCTTGAACATCTCTCCCATGAGGCATTCCATTTACAAAGGAGCATGTATTTCTGCAAGTCTGAGAGAGAGAGAGAGAGAGAGATTGACTCTTGTGAAATATATATATATAAAAAGAAATATTGCCAGGTACAAGATTATATATTTAAGATTTACCCCTTTCTAATACCTAAATTAGGCCATACCAAATAGTACACAAATGGGCTCTAACATTAAAGCAAAGCAAAACAAAAACTTTATGGATAGGATCTCTCTCTCTCTCTCTCTCACCTGCATTTTTCTGCCTCCCCACCCCACTTCTTCCTTCAAGGCACATACCTTTGCTTCCTTTCTCCTAAGCTCCAAGGGCCCTTCTTCTGCCCAAGTAACTGTTTCCTGAGTCCACACAGACCAGCTGGCTCACTTCTTCTGCCTCTGTAACTTTTAACATAAACTTTCTCTTATGATTAGGTAAAAACAAAAACAGAGCAACAAAACCAAATGAAACTTTATGGACAGAAGTCAGGACTCAACTGTATATTGACTCCACTACTAGCTAACTGTGAGGTGGTGGGTTACAGGTGTTTGTTGCTTTAGCTTGGCCAACACCTTTTTTTTTTAAGGGAATTGTCCCCATCCCACCTCTATGCTGGCTGGGCTCTAAACCTATGGTACACACATGAATTAGTCTCTTACCTCCCTAGCCAGTCATGAAGACATGACCAAACCTGTCCAGTTAGGATCTTTTGTGGGATTGTGCTGGGACTGTCAGGAAAGAGACACTTGCTTTTCACTGTGATCATGAATTGAAAGGATAACCTAAACTGGTAGTTGTTGGTCTCTCTCTTTGCCACGTAAAGGCACCCCAGAGGAAGGTTGGCCTGAGTAGTGTCCAGGGAGAAGCAGAGCTGGCTAACCCATCTTTGCATCCCTGGAGGTGGTCGCAGTCAGAATTTCTTCTGATGCCAGACTGTACATCCCCATAGTTTCAGGTGGGACTGTGAGGTGAAAATGGCTTATTATACTTTGTATCTTTAGATTCACCTCTCTGAGCTTTATGTTTCTTATTTATGAAAAAACATAGTCAATTTAGTAGATTTCTCAGTTTTTTCCATCTTTGAGTGTTTTAAGACTCTAAATTTTCTGAGACATTTTAGCTCATAATTTGTTGTGATATTTATCCTCATAGAGAGATAAGTCTCTTAAAATGCTCTGAAATTTCTATCCAAATTTCCTCCAATTATTTGTAATTTATGATAATTATACACAGGATTAAATTTATATTAACAACAGATGAAGTGCTTGATGAGAGAACTAATACTATAACAGGTTCAGGAAGTACCATTTAAAACCCTTTTAGGAACACAACTTTTAGAGGGAGAGAGGCCCGACTGCAATCTAACACCTATTTATGAGAGCGTGTCTGCATGTTAAACACAACTTTGGCACCTACTTGAAAGAAATAAAACTAAATATTTTTCTAAAAACTTAATAATTAAGATTACAAATCATACTAATTATTTTAACTCTGTCCACTGATCAGCAATATAGAGTTCAAGTTTCATTTTGCAAACATCCTTAACAAATTCTGCTTTTTTTCTTTTTTTGGTTTGGTGACGTGACTACATGATAGGAAAGAAATAGAATTTGAGTAGAGGACAATTAAGAAATATGCCTCAAGAAAAGGCATATAAGAACTTGCTGGTGTCAGTAAAGATTGATCAGCATGATTAAAAAATAATTAAAGGACAGTGTTCTGAGTTTAGTTTTCTTTCATTGTTCCCTACCCAGATTTATTAACCTTAGGGACAAGGCTGAATTAAGAAGAAACTAATAATAAACATTTTTTCCTCTGTTATCCCTTGGAGAGGCTCACAAAATTTTACTAAGCTAATTTTTAAATGGAATCTAGTGTGAATAGAAATATCCTTTTGACAGCTCTGAAAATATGACATTTCTCTGCAGAACAGGCTCAAAATACAGTAGCACTTAACATTCGTAGCAATGGAAAGCAGTTAATTAGCACACTTAGCATCTCTTCACGATAACTGAGTATATTGATTATAAAATGAGGAGACAGATCATCAGGATGGGGGATAAACAATATGGGTGTCAGAATTCATAGCTTTTGACTAGACTATTGTAGAGGGGCCCTGAGGTTTTCCACCCGGACTACCAGCTCTCTTCAGGGAAAGACGTCTTCTCCGCCCCCTTCAGTGAACCCCAGGGCACCTGCTTTTATGTCCAATGTGCTGGTGACTCAGTGCTGTGTGGTGCCCTGAGAGTGCTTAGGCTGAGGTTTTGGAAGGCTGGTTTCACTTCAGTTGTGGGGTCTCTAATGTACCATTGGGAGCCAGCCAGGAAGAGAGAATCTATTTTCTAAAGCAGAAGTGACTTAGGAAATCCCTGATGGGGAAGTTCATCTCTGACTATTTTGGAAAGTGTTTTCCAAGGCTAATTCCTAAGAGTAGGTTCTGCGGTTTGAGCGGCTAGCTGAAGATATCGCAGATGCATCGGCTGAGGACTGAATGGCTATTCATGCGCGATCCACTTTGCGCGGCTCTGAGCAAGCAGACACAAAGCGAAGTAACCACGTACAATTCCTAACAACGTATTTGGCAGGCTTCCTTTTCATAGGCAGAGGACGGGCTCATCCCACAAGAATTCCCGACCGATATGTACCCTGGGTTGGTCAGTAGTTCTCAAACATCAACGTGCATAAGAATCATCTGGGAGCTTACAAAATTATCCGTTTCTAGGCCCCATCCCCAGGAATACTGATTCGGCAAATCCATGGCTGAATTTAAGAATCTGATTCTCACTTGAGGTGTTCACAAAACATTGCTCGTACCCTAACACCATCCTCCTAAGTGCTGTGGATACAGTACAAATTCCTCCCTGAGAATCACTCAGTCGCAATGGCCAGATGGGTCTCAGTGGCCCACACAGGGGACACAGATGATGGCAGAACCCCATAGAAGTCCAGACAGAGAGGTACTGCTTAGGGACACACAACAGGGGATTTTAGGGTATTGTGGGCAAGATTTAGACATGAAGGAGTTTTAGGAAGAATTTAAAAAGTAACCTGGACTTTAAAGAAAATCATAGCTGATCCAACCTTTCCATTTTTTCAGACAAGGCACATGGGATACATAGAAATTAAGTGACTGGCCTCCAGTCACTCAGCTAAGAGTTGAAGGGCGAAGACTGGAAGCAGAGACTTCTCACTGTGTCTATAAGCAGCGTTTGGAGAGACTGCCCGGGATCCAATGGAAACAGATACACAGTCTTATTAAAGTGACACGGGGAAGCATGGCTAAATATTAATACTGCTTTTAGATTTGAGTTGACAAAGCAGAAGATGATGTGTCAATAATTTTCAGCGCCATGTAGAGAATATTCCATATACAAGGAAGACTCTGCCAGGATTCTAATCTATACATTTTCATCACTTAAAATATATATAAGTAATATAGTAACTAAGAATTATTGCACATGAATTATATGCTTAGCTTTTCATATGAATCAACTCATTTAATTTTCTTTAAAGAAAAGACTCTACACGGCAGGTAATATTATCCTTAATTTACAGATGAGAAAACTGAGACCCCAAACAAGAAACTTGCCCCAGTTTGCATAGCTAGTAAGTGAAGCACAGATGCAAATCAAGGCTGTCTGCCTCTCCAGCCCTCTCTAAACCACTACTCTCTGTACAGAAGCTTATAAATCTGCACATGATGGTTTCGGTATTGGAGAGGCGGCAAATTACTGGATGACAGGAATAGGAATTTGAAAAGGTCTTGGTGGACTGAAACTAATGATGTAAATAAATAAGGATAAAAGTAAAATTCTACATGTAATTTACAACAAGATATGTTGCACACATGTAAGGATGCTGGTAAGACCTGGCTTAAATAAAATTCATGTGAAAAAGACTTAGGAGCTTCAGCTAACTTTGCATTTATATGAACAAATAATGTAAAGTGTCCATCAAGAAGCTTATGCAATTTTAGGCCTAAGCCAGAACAAGGTAGATGAGTCCTATTGCATTTTTTAATTTATTTATTAATTTATTAATTTACAGAGAGGAAAGGAGGAAGTGAGAAAGGGAGAGAGAGAAAGAGAAAGAAACATTGATTTGCTGTTTCACTTATTTATGCATTCGTTGGTGGATTCTTGTATGTGCCCTGACTGGGGATTGAACCCGGAACCTTGGCATATCAGGTTGACACTTCAATCAACTGATCTACCTGGCCATGGCCGGTTTATTTTTCCAAGGAAATAAAGGCCACCAAATTGAATTCAGGGGAAAAGTCTTCTGTGTGACAAAGTGGGAATTTGTCATTTTGGCAATCTGACATCCCTTCCTTCAAATTCTCTCTTCCTCTCTCTCCTCCTTTCCCTCTCTTAATAACAGCAACCCTATTTTCCTTTACGGAATTACCCGCCTTTACTCATTTTCTGTGGTCCTCATGGAAACAAGTGTCAATCGGAGTACCCTTCTGCCCTACTTCTCATACCTGCCCCTTCATCAAGGGATGGGTCTATGTCCCAAACTTGGCCCTACTCCATATTTGGGGTATATTTCTTGAACAGAGTGATATATGAGAAAAGAAATGGCTGCAACAAAATAAATGTGACACCAACCTCTGCAGGAAATGGTTTACTCCTCGCCAGGATTTCTGCCTGCCGACCTGGTTCCTGTGTTTTGTGAGGCTGACTGCTCACGATAGACCCAGGTACGTTTGCACGGGTCATTCTTCACGATCGATCAGTCCATTTATTCAAATAACGTTAACATTGAGGGTGCAGCCCAACAAACATTGATTTCTCCTTCTCTTCTTTCTTCTTGTTCTTGTCTTCTACCTTCTTTTCCTCTTTTTTCTTCTTTAGGGAAATGCTAGGAGAGAATATGAACACAGCAAGTGATTTCTTGGCAAGTTTCATAAAATAGAATTGTGTGTCTGAACTGTCTCAGGCCCATGGGGTCACATGTCTCACACCCCGTGGGTGATGAATTCAGTGAGAAAAGTGCAACTCGGGTGCCAATTGAGGAAAGAAGGAAAGAGTTATCAAGCCAGGCATAGGACTTTGGATAAGGAAAAAACCCTAGTTGAGAAGAAAGAACCAATAAAAAGAGGGAAAATTAAAAGAAGAGGAAGAGGATGATGAAATGAATTAAAAGTGGTGTTTTTTTTGTTTGTTTGCTTACCAAACACTTTCACAGATTTTCTTTCTTGGTTCTTGTGAGCTATTTAAGGCAGGTATGGGGCACCCCTAGTAGCTAGGCAAGCACCGCAGGGATGGAAATGTGATTGACTCAAAGCCCCAGAGCTGCCAGAGTGACATGGCTGAACCAGGCATTCATGTCCTCTCCTCCTCCCACCATCTCTTCCACTCCCACCAAAACTCAGTTGGCTGTGTTCTGGCCAAGTCTGGGGTAGTCACACATGAAATCAAAAGATGAAGCCATGTTCCTGTGAAGGCCGGAAGAAAGGAAACGTAGTCTACTATTAGCTAGAGACTTCTCTGAAAGCAGAAGTCCCCAGAAAAGAGATGGTACTGAGTGGAGTTTGTTTTAAGCCCCTGATTCCTGCTGTGAACAGTGATATGTGGTTGTTTTATAAATTAGCCACATTTGAATTCTAAATTACTATAGGTGCAGCACAGCCTTTGATATAAGACTAAGCTTATTTTTCAACAAATAAAATAATTGCTCAACATTGGTGAGTTGGTGGGGGGGGAGAGCCAGCTTTTCCAGGAACTATAGCTGCGACCCAGGTAATAGTCTGAATACCTGACAGTGCAGAATAATGGTATTGATAAGTGGAATAAATCTGATCCCAGCTATTTTATGTCAAGTTGGTAGGAGACAAATTTTTATGCAAGTATGCAGGAAAGTAATAAACCTGCTTAAGGAACAAATTTAATGGTGGCTAAGCCTATATATTTCTAATAATTGTTTACACTTTTAATTTAATACTATTATTTCTAGCAAGAAGCTTGTTTAAAGTTGTAGAGAGATTGGAATAACACTTAAGAATCAGAGTTTTCCAAAAGGCAGTTTTCAAGGGAATTCAATGTGGTTAGATACAATTCTGTCACATTCACTTCTTTGCCTCAAATATTTTTTTGAAATAAAGTTTGAACAGACTTCGATGGCTCTCCTTCGTTCTCCTTCAGGGATGTGGGAGGTGAAAAGAGAGGAAGGATAGGACTTAATTAATTTGTCTATAAATTATTTTTTGGGTGATTACTGAAGGCATCTCCACAATTTATATGCATACATTTAGCTCCAATTTAAGAAGTTAAAATGCCCAACCTTCACCTGATGGTATTTTCAAAAATCAAATGAGTGTTTGAGAGTAGTGAGTAGAGTTTTCAGGAATAGTTATGAGGCATGAAGCCATCAAGAGAATCATTGCTGGCTGTCCTTTGTTTCCTGAGAAATGAATATGAACTTGGCTAGCTGTATCATCACACCTTCCAATACAATATCACCTCTCCATGTCCTCCAATTGAAAGTCCAGAATTAAGCTTTACAAAGCAAGTTTCAGAGTCTTTTGGCAAGCCAATATGGAAGACTTCTGCCGCCATTGCTTAGGTTCTTCCTCTTCTGGGGATAGATACAGCCCTCTGTCTCCAGGGTTGCCAAGTCAGCGCTTTGCGGGAGCACTTAGAAAGGATGGCATCCCACCTCTCCATCAAAGACAGCCGAAAGCCCTAACTACTGGTAATGGCATGATGGGGGGACGTGAGAAAGGGTCTCAGGAAATACTTTCGCAGAGCCAGTCAATATGAATGTGCCCTGTCTTCCCGAGTGAACAGTAAAGCTCTGTCACCGGGATTCTGTGCACTCGTGCTATTAATATGGTTGTTGCTCTCGCGGCCCTCCCTGCCCGGCGATCAAGCACGACCGGTGCATTAGGCTCGTGGTGGAGCCGACTTAGACAGAGTGTCTGCGGGGCGAGGCACTCCAAAATGTTCTGCAGGAAGCAACCCTGAGCTGACAGGGAGAGAGGAATGGATGGTCTCCTTCTCAAGTCTCTGTTTCTATTATAAATTAGATGCCTACTTTAAAAATGAGCGAAGTATAAATAATTAAAAACAAATCAAAGGCCTTTATTACCACCATTGTACCCGGGATTTTGAAGATAACTCACCTACCCAGCACATTTATGGATGCTTGCCCTGCTTTGCCCGATTCTGTTTCTCTCACAATGATGTGTATACTAAACAACAAACCAACAACCAAAGTAAAACAAAATAAAGGGAAAAAACCCTCGGGATGATATCCAGTCTCATGTCACTTGCAAGTCCCAGCCACAAGGGAGCCAGAGTTCAGTCTTGAGACAGTCTCCTCAGGTCTAACCTGAGTCTGTCTCGCTTATCCTCCCCAAAGGAACTGGTCACTCTAAAACCAGAGTGGAAGGTCCCAGGACAAGGTCACCAGGCACGCTCCAGGAAGCCCTTGGAAGCGAGCGTCCACTGACTCATGCCTGTTACTGCTCTCAGCGCTGGTAGAGGTGTGACTTCATCTATGTGCTTTCCTTGTGTTTGCAGTGTGATGACCATAACCTCGGCCATCCTATTGTTGATCATATTTTGTCACTCACCCACTTAACCTTGCTTAGCTCAGATTTATTTCTGTGGCAAAGTGATCTAACCCCTTTATAAATAAAATGGTCTTCAGTGGGAGAGTTGGAATCTAGTGGAAAATTAGTAAAAACTGGGGCAAAACAGCTGCCTCTCATGTATTAAAATATTTCAGAGGCTTAGGTGAGAAAGAATGGAAAACTAGAAGCAAAAGTGTATCTGAGTTGTAAAGGCTTTTTGAAAGTTACTGCCTTGAATTATAGTAGGTAAATTTGAGAGCTGTGGCTCAGGCAAAATACTGTAAGTTTCCAAACCTGACTACATATCATATTACCTGGGGCCCTTAATAAAAACACAGGTTCCCTGCATTCACACTGGGAGATTCTGCGTCAGGAAATCTGGGCGGGGCTCAAGAACAGGTGCCTTGGGAATGATGTCTGGAGAGGTGTTGATATGGTAGATGGGTATTTAACACTTGTACTTCATCTGTTTATCTGAAATAAGCCAGATCAGATAGGGCTATAAAGCCTGCAGTTAGCCTGGTGTGTGAAAGTAATTCCGGTAGTGATTGGAAGTTGAGAATTATGGCCGTTTTTGTAAATTGTGGTATATTTTTATTACTTTATGGAAGTTTTAAAGAGTGTGGAGAATGGCATCGTGTTTATTTACCAAAAGGTAGTTGATTTGGTAGCTGTATTACCAAAACAAGCATCTCCCCACAATCTCCTGATGGCAGTTTTCTATAATATATGTGTCCAGAGTCTTATCCAAAATGAAAATGTGGAAAACAAAACAGGCAACATCCTTCTAGTGTAGCAGATCTTAAACTTTTTAAAGATCTCTTTGCATTCTCAAAAAATTTTGAGAACCCTAAAGAGGTTATTTTTTGTACCTGTTATATCTACTGATGTGTCATTAATTAAAACTGAAAACTTTAAAAATATCCTAATGCATTTAAAAATAACATAATGGATCAATCATGTTAATATAGATAACATTTTTGAGGGGAAAATAACTATAGTTTTCAAAACAAAAAAGTTCGTGAAGAGTAGTATTGTTTTGCCCCTTTGCAAACATTTTAAAATGTCTGGCTTTATAAATGGCAATTGCATGTTCATATCTGCTGCTTCATTCAGTGTATTGCCATAGGTCCTTTTGATTGAAGCACATGAAGAGAATGAAACTGTACATGTATACATAATCGGAAAAGGGAGGTCACTGTGAGTCCCAGGAAAGTGTTTGAGGGACTTGGGTTCCTCAGAACACACTTTGAGGACGATTCTTGTAGAACTATCTCAACTCCCCGGCCATAATAATGAGCTGGTATCATCAATTGAAGGCACTCGGCCAGGAGTCCTGTAGTGGCTGATTTGAATCACAAGGGTTTCAGATCTAAGGACAAAGCATGCCTAGGTTGACCAGGAAGAAACCATGAAGAATAAGAGGTCCTGTTCTGGTTTATGGTGTAAGATGGTGGCCTAGTTTCATTTTTTTTTTTTTGCATGTACCTGTCCAGTTCTTCCAACACCGTTTATTGAAGAGACTGTCTTTACTCCATTGTATGCTCTTGCCTCCTTTGTCAAATATTAATGGACCACAAAGACATAGGGTTATTTCTGGGCTCTTTATTCTGTTCCATTTATCTCTGTGTCTGTTCTTATGCCAGTCTATTTTGATTACAGTGGCCTTGTAGTATAGTTTGATATCAGTATTGTGATCCCTCCAACTTTGTTCTTCTTTCACTCAAAATGGACAAAAGAATCAAATATTAGTCATCATACTATAAAAATCCTGGAGGAAAACATAGGCAGTAAAATTTCATATATTTCACATAGTAATATGTTTGCCAGTGTATCTCATAGGGCAAGGGAAAGAAAGGAAAAATAAACAAGTGGGACTATATTAAATTAAAAAGCTTCTGCACAGTTAAAGAAACCATCATCAAAATAAAAAAGGGAACCAACTGTATGAAAGTACATATTTTCCAATGATACATTAGACAACGGTTTCATCTCCAAAATATACAAAGAACTCACATGACTCAACACCAAGAAGACAAATAATCCAATTAAGAATGAACAAAGGATCTGAATAGACACTTCTCCTAGGAGGACATACAGATGGCTCATGGAGATATGAAAAAGTGCTCAACATTGCTAGCTATCAGAGAGATACAAATTAAAACCACAATGAGATATTACCTCACACTGGCCAAAATGGCTATTATTAACAAATCAACCAACAACAAGTGCTGGCAAGGATGTGGAGATAAGGGAACCCTAGTGCACTGTTGGTGGGAATGCAGACTGGTGCAGCCACTGTGGAAAACAGTTTGGGATTTCCTCAAAAAGTTAAAAATGGAACTTCCTTTTGACCCAGTGATTCCATTACTGGAAATATGCCCTAAGAATCCTGAAACACCAATTGAGAAGAATTTATGCACCCCTATGTTCATAGCAGGACTATTTACAAGAGCCAAGATTTGGGAACAGCCTAAGTGCCCATCAGTGGGTGAGTGGGTAAAAAAAAAAGTGGTACATTTACATGATGGAATACAATGCAGCACTAACAAAGAAGGAATTCCTACTTTTTGCAACAGCATGGGTGGAACTGGAGAATATTATGCTAAGTGAAATAAGTCAGCTGTTGAAAGACAAATACTATATGATCTCACTTATAAATGCAATCTAATGAGCAAAATAAACTAATAAAATAGAACCAGCGGCATAGAATCATGAAATAGACTGACAGCTTTAAGAGGAGAGCAGGGAAGTGGGGACTGATTGAGAAAAGGTGAATGGATTAGTCAAAGAACATACATGAAGGAACAATGGACATGGACAACAGTGTGGGGATTGATCATGGAAGCAGTGGGCAGAATGGGTGGAGGGGGGCAGAGGGGCAAAAATCAGGACAACTGTAATAGCATAAACAATAAAATACTAAAACATAAAAAGAATAAAGAGGTCCTAGAATGAGGTGTGCTGTGGCTGTTGATGGTGAGTCGCCTGGGCAGAGATGCCGGGTTTCTCCAGGGGAGAAGTCTGGGAGATTTGCTGTGTAAACTTTCTGCTGCTCCACACTCTGAGCACAGCTCAAGCCCACTGTTTTAGGCATTTAAAAAAATTCTGTTTTGTCTCTCTGGAGCATTCAGATGACTCAATAAGACTCGTTCCCCTGCTTGACAAGTCTGAAGTCTCTTTCTGATGTTCTAAGAGTGGAGCCTTTTATTCAGCTGAGTAAAGGATTGTAAGCTTTACCCAGCCTAGGGAGTTTTTGTCCCTTTTTTGCCTCTTTCAGAAAGTTCATAATCTCTTCTATTTTCAGCAACTATTCTCCTGGCTCTTTCTTCTCTATAGATTAGACAATTCTGTCCACAGAAGAGGTTATAGATTCAATTCTTTTACAAGTTGTCTCATTGCCCTGGGAATCTAACTGTAGGATTGATCTAGTCTCATCAATTCTATGATCCTTCTCTCCAGTTTCTGTTTTAACCTCCCAAATCCAGTAATTAAATGGACAACTGGTTCAGGTGCCAAGTCTATTAAGGAAGACTCTCATATGGCACGAAGCTCCAGAGGTTCTCATTAATGGGTTTGAAATTTGTAGGCTGTTTTCCAAATTTTAAGTTCATATTCTAGATTAGCATCAAGGTCGCAATTGTGGTGTGTGGCCAAAGACACCTCCCAGGTGTTTTCTGGTTGTTTGTGCAGAACTTTGCACATAGACATCACCCTCTGATCTAACTTGCCTTGGACTATAATATGAGGATGTCAGCCCCACTGTAGAGCCAGAGAGCTCCTCTTTCTCTCCACCGCCTTTCTTTCTTTCTCCCACTCCACCCAACCTCCACTTGCAGATGGATGGCCAGGATTGCCTGGGGCCAACTCCGAACTCCCAGGTGAAACATGTCTGCATCTCCTCTCTTGCCTTTTCCTGCAAGTTCCCAAAATTTCTAAAGATGGAGCAAGTCTGGTGAAAGGAGGAGAGGTTAATCTCCTGTGACAGCATCTTTGTCCTCTATGCTCTGTCTTCTCATCCACACCCACTGGTATGTTCATCAGGAAAAGAAATTAATGTTAATTCAGTGCCTCCTATGTTCCATCCACTTCTATAAACATTATAAAGCTCATTCAATCACAAATAACCTTACAAATATTTACTTTTGTAGATAGATAAACAAGTAGTGCACAAAGTCATCAAGGTTTTGTCGCACTCCAACATTCATGCTTTTGTATTACACAACACTGTGCTGCCTTGGCCCAGGAATGCCCTGACCGGCTCCCTCCCAGAGGCAAAGTTGGCCACATTTTAATCATCTTTCTCATTTTCCCAAATAAAACTCATCCTTAAACTCTATCAATTCTACCCTTGTCAAAATCTTCATAGCTGTCTCGATGCACCATGATTCTACTTTTATTGTAATATTACTTCAGGCTCTTATTCTGTCTCTGCTACCTTCTAATGATGGCCTCTCACTGGTCCCCCTTACTCTACTCTCACGTTTTTCCGGAACAGCAGGCTGTGGGGTGAGTGGTCAAGGATGTGGGTGCTGCAGCCAGGTTACCCGGATTCAAGTCCTGCCACTGTCAGTGGAAAAGAAGCTTGAGAAACAGGTCGGAGGAAGACAACAGAGGGAATTAGCTTCCCACCTGCAGCCAACTAGCACCGATAGACATCCTGTGTAGCATATTCTTGCTTCCATATTTTTATTCTTCTTCACATTTAATTTTCTGCATATTAGAATTCCATTCTATTTTTAGACAGAGGGAAAGGTAGGAAGAAAGGAGAGAAACACCAGTCGGCGCCCTCTTGCACGCCCCCAAGTGGGGACCTGGCCAGCAACCCAGGCACGTACTGTGACCGGGAATTGACCTGTCAACCTTTCACTTCACAGTCCCGCACTCAGCCACTGAGCCATACCAGCCAGGACAGTCTTCAGAGTTTTCAGAGGATGACATCGAGTCACAGATAGGTTAAATAATTTGCCCGGGGTGACTCAGCTGGCAAATGTTATAATCTGGACTTGCCCCCAGGGTTGAAAAACTCCAAGTTCATGCTCCTATCCACTGCATTAGAGTACCCCTCTGGTCATCAAATAAAGGCTTTATGGAGCTAGATCAACACACACACACATACATACTTCCTGGTACCTAATTGGCCAGTGGGCCTGCTGCCATCTCAGCAGTCACATCCTGTGTACCCAAAGCTCTGTCTTAGCTGCGAAGTACTTCCTCCTTTTCAGGGAGGGTGAGTTCTAAGAGCAGTCACAGGGAGACCTCTCCTGCCAGCTCTGCTCCTAAGGAAAGGAACTGAGCTTCAGGACTCTCGGTGGTGAACTCTCCAAAGTATGTGTCAGCATTTATGCCAGGCTGATTAGCATGCGGCAAACAAATCATTCACTGCCTAATGTGCAATGCATTGTAGCTTATTTGATAGCATATTTATGCACACATCTTCAGAAACAATATTCTGTAAATCTTGTCTCAAACCCTTGGGGAGATATTGGTTGTAAGCAGGAAATCAGCAAACACATTGATCCTACATACTCTGTGATGTTAGTAGTCGTCATGAAATTGAATTTCATCTTAACATATTAAAATCAATATACAGTGTTCAGTTTAATTTAGAATGTAAATACCATCAAGGGTTTTCAAGACAGAGAAAATAGTTTGTAACTCGGATATGTATGTATCATTATACAGGCCATTTACCATTGTTTAGAATAAGTATGACCCCAGAATAGGAAAATATCTATCAGCCTATCAGAGTAAATGGGAACTCAAGTCTCAATTGATCAGAATCAGGAGCTAAGAAGAGGTTCTCATTTTAAACTAATGTGCAAGGTTTAGTTTTCTTCATGCTTTTATTTTAAAATAAAATTTTATCTAACATGGCATTAATGGTTTTTAATTCTCTATACAGTATATCACAGAGCAATACCTCATGCATAATTCCAGTGAGACAGTACTGACAAAATTTTTGTAGCATGTTAGGATACCAAGCAAAACCAAAGAAAATTCTCCCCGACATCATGTGGACCCCAGCGATACTCCTTATTTTGGGATATGGGAATGAAGTTCAGGGTGCAAGGTCTTCCACATTCTCTCACAAGTTTGTTATGCTTCCTTCTCCCAATCTGCTCTAATTTCCTAGGTAAAATGACAAATAGTAATTACTGTGATTGCTATTGTGTATGATTATTTTATGTTTATTAAAGAATGATGATAGGCCAGGGATGACATTAAGTTCTTTACATATGTGGTTTTAGTTAATAATGTAGTTGCTATTATTATTTCTGTTTTATAGAAAAGCAATGGAGACTTTGAGTGGTAAAACTACTCATCCAAAGTCACACAGCTCCTAGGTAACCATCAGAATTTGAACTCTAGAACTAGTGTTCCATCCATGACTGGCCTAGAGGAGGAAGCACTGCTTTCTTGGAGAGTTATTCTGTGTTTCCCAGAGCACAGGGCTAAGGAGAAGTAGACACTGGGACTCTTAGCAGCTGTAGTTTCCTGGCTAATACATCCTTCCATTTTCATCATTGCTGCTCGTTCTTATGAATACAATTCTCCTGTCGGAGCTCTTTCAAATACCTGAGAGGCTGAATAGAAAGTATAAATAGTCAGTCGGGTCATTTTCCAAAGTGCACAGCTGTATGAGTCAGCCTGTAGGCCCATTCATCTTCGCTCTCCCCCAGACTGGCACATACCATGCCCAAAGAGCACGCAATCTGCCAGTCCAAGATGCTTATTGCCTGTACTACCTAAGCACTCTGAAAAAAAAAATCCCCTCAGTGGTATTTAAGTAGTCCCACTGTTATCCTTAAAAGAATATATATTACCCTCTGGTTTCTGGATTTCTTGTGGTGATTGAGTAGGGCTGCACTTCCAGGAGCCACTTCTCAGGTTAGGATCACAGGGATGTTGTGAGGTAATGTCTGGAAAGCACTTTGAGCTCCTTTGAGAAAGGTGCTCCGTCAATACCGTGTATTATTATTTATTGTCAGCGGCAGATGCCTTTAGTTTTCTTCCCTGGATACAGTGGTGCTGTGGCAGAGGTAGCTTTCAATAGGGGAAATGTTTCAGCACCCGTGGGCTTTGACTGAAAAGGTGCCAGCCACAGCAGGGATATCTCTAGGGACAGAGGATGGGTTTAGTGGCACGGATAAGGGGGAACAGACCTGCAATTATACAAGCCAATTGCTCTCCTCTTAATGAGCAGGAGCTGTGCTTTCCTTTTGATGGGAATTGAATTTTGTGGGGGAGGCCAAAGAGGTGATGGATTTTGTGTATCTGGCAATAATGAAGCACTCTTTAAAAAATCAAAGTATTCAATGCAAGTAGCGTGTGAGCTGGGGCTCTGGCTCCCTGCCCAGTTCTGCCTGTAAAATGTATGTGCACCCCAAATTGACCCAGTTGAGCGCAAGCTGACCCCTTAGTGCCCTAAAATAAGCCTCATCCTTCTTGGCTGCTATTGAATTCAAGTCATCGTTTTAGACACAGCTCAGATGCCATGATTTCCTCTTGCTTAGACTTTTCTAAATAGCTTTATGGTGGAACCGTGTCCCCACAATATTTTTATGCCAAAGTTCTAACTCCCAGTACCTCGGAATGTGACTCTATTTGGAGGTAGGGTATTTAAAGAGGTCATTACAGTTAAATAAGGTCACAGGGATGGGCCCTAATCCAATACCAGCGGTGTCCTGATGAGAAGGGAAGATTAGGATGCAGACATGCACAGAGGGAGGACCATGTGAAGACACAGAGGCATGGTCATCTACAAGGCAAGGAAAGAGAACTCAAAAAAGAAAACCAACCCTGACAACACCTTGATCTTGGACTTCCAGCCTCCAGAAAATTGTGAGAAAATAATTTTCTGTTGGTTACCCCACCTGTGGTACTTGTTGTGGCACCCGTGGAAAACTAATATAATACTCAAAAAGTAAATAAAGAAAAAGATCATGTTCTTTTGTAGTGTGGTCCATAGGCTATTGGTATCACCTTCATTCACCTGGTAAGAACCTGAAGCCCCACTCAGAGTTCTGGAATTAAAACATGCCCTTTAACAATATTCCCAAGTGAGTGCAGCATGTTAATGTGTAAGAAGACCTGCCACTGAGTGGCTCAGCTTGACTTCAAAAGACCTCAAAACTTAGTGCTTAAATGAGCAACAATTTATTATTTCTCATGATTCTGTGGGTTGTCTGGGCCATTGCTGCATGTGCACGGCCTTTGCTAAGCAACCATATCCCTTGAGAGTTTTATAACTTTTCTTTTTTGCTTTCATTATACCTGTTATACGGTTACTTTATATTTATAAGCAGTGGCACTATTTGTTCATTTGTGGTGAGAATATAAAATTTCATTGTTAAATAAATGCACTTCAGAAACAGGAGTTGGCCCAAAGCAAATTGTGAAGTAAACAATGTTATAGAATATAAGAGGCTATAGCAAAAAACCATAAAATTAGTGTGTGCAGCACTGGAGTTTGAGAAACATTCTCTTATTTTAAAATTTGCAAGTTATGCAAGAAGTCAAAGGCCCACCCTCCTACTTTCAGTACATGGTAGGGAAGTGGAAAGGCACCAGGGCCATTAAGATATTTTCTTCTCCGTTAGATCTGGGAGTCACATGGGAGTAGAGGGCGGAGGTGAAAAGCACCTCCTTATTTCCCTTCTAACTGTGTTTCTTTTTACCCAGGATTATTATGGTAATATCAGCACCTGACATTTATGTGGGATTTCATGGTTTGAAAAGCTCTCATGTGCTCGATGTCATTTGATCTGAGGAGCATTTGATGTATGGCATTTTATCCTATATAAGAAGTGAGCAGAGTGATCGCTTGTCTTTGAAGGAGAGAAAAGTCTGGCTATTGTTGGAGTCATTCTCCCAGTAGGAGCAGAGCGTCTCCCATATGCATGGTTTTCTATAAGGCCGACACTGTTTGTCAGAGGCCAACTGTGTCTTTGGCCTCTGGGAATTGTTGAAGGAAGCAGAGTCAACATTAACTGCACATTTTCCAGGAAGGAGCAGGGCCAGTGGGTTGAACTGTGTGATGGAGACTGGTTGACTCCAAAGTCAGGACCACAGCTTTGTCACATCATTGACTTCTGCAGCCCTGCAAAAGATGACAATATTGGCACAAAGTCCTATGCCCTCTCCAGTCCTCCCTGTCCTGTGAATCCTAATTCAAAGCACAATTTCTTTCTCAGGTCCCTTCAGGAGAAATTTGTCTCTCTCTTTCTTAGAGTTGCATTGAAACTTTAAGGGTTTTCTATTATGTCATTTGTCTTAGGCACCTTTGTTTTAGAACTCTCTGATTTGTGTCTACTTCCGGTACTAACGAGCAGCGGACGCGAAGTCTTTCCTGTGTTTTTACTCTGACCACAGCCCCTGGTACCGTGTTTTGCCTGTGGCTGATACTGAAGGAGGCTTTGTGCCTGAGAACTAGATGAAGACACAAAATAGTACCAAAAAGAGGAAAATTCCAAATATGTTGTTTTGCATACATTTTTTGAGAGTTAGGTTTTTTGAATTATAGTCCAGGTATATAGTCCAGGAATTGTTGTGGTCCAATTCACATTTTAAAATATTTTCTCTCATCACCTGTAGATGTGAAAGTTGGGCGCCATCTAAGAGCTATGGCTGATCAAGTACTACTGTTCAGTGGGTCTTTGAAAAGATTTTTATCTTTCATTTTAAAATGTGTGATTCTTACTCCTCTATCAAGTTTTGAAAATGATAGGCATATATTTGTGAAACAGTCCTACTTTTTAAAAGGAGTTTTATGTGTCCGTTAACTAATGGTTATTTAGACACTCTTGTAATTAAAACTATTCCAGATAATATCACTTAAGATTTTAACAGGTGGAACTAATACCATATGTAGCAATTTAATAATTTACATGAGAAGTATGATTGGTTTAACATTCAAAATAAAGGCTACTTAACAGCCATAGAATTTAGCACTTGCTTTTTAAGCTTCTCTGTAACTGAGAGTTAAAATTATTATGCTTGCTCTCTTGATAACACTACAGAGCTTAAATCCCTACGAACACTTGGTTACCATCTCTATTGAAAGTGCACTAGCTCTTTTTATCCCAGATCCTAAACAGACTTCAGGAAAGTGTCACACATTATTTTAAGGCTAAACAGTATTTCTGATCATGTTAAACCCTGGGCATATTTTGTTTATTTGTGTGATTACTCCTCTTAGCTGTGAGAATTTGTAAGTGCAGGTGTAGGAACAAAGTCTGTACAGTACAGTATATTTGTTCCATATGTTGACTTTAAAAAAACACACACACATGTTCACTAGCAAGATGGTGACAAGCTACAATCAGTCCCTGATGTGACCTTTTCCAGCTTTCTATGAAAATGCCCACAGAGAGCCCAAGAGCTTTTAAAAAACCCAGGCTCTTAGAAGCTTCCAACATGTGTCGTGAGGGACTGAAATGCACAGAGACAGGAAGTACTACTGAGGGACCCTTCAAAAAACAAAGGAAAGTGGGTTAAGATGTATATATTTTAGTCAAAATTAAAAGTATAGTAAAGGGATTAAGACAAAAATTTTGAAAGGCTTGAACACGCCTGAAAATTAAAGCTAACACTAGATCATATGGCAGAGTCCAGGAGGGAGGCGTCTCGCCATCTGGGGTTTGCAGAACCCACTTGAAGCCCACACTTGCAATTCAAACCTGGACAGTACAGCTGGCTGGCAAGTAGGACAGAGGACATGCCGACTCTTTCATCAGCCTGCCTCTTGGATGAAGAAGTCAGAGCCGGTAACCAGACAGCTATCATCTACTCTTCAGGATGAATCTTCCGCATTGGCCCAAGGAGGAGCAGCTTCTCTTTTTGTATATACTATTATTTTTAGTACCCAGCATACCCAGACTCAAACAGTGGATCAATGCACCTTGGAATCTTGGAAAGAATTTTGTTACTAGGTAAAGATTAAATACACACATGCACACACTATAATTTTGGAAACTATAATTTGTAAGCTTATCAGGTCAGATTCTCTCATCATAATATAATAATACATTTTATTTTAAAGATTTAAATAGAAAAGTTTAGGCATTTAAAAGCCAAAAAATTGCTTTCTTAATAACTTGTAAAGTGTAGAAATCAACAATAAAATTGTAGATAACTTCAAAACATACGAATATAAGAATATTATATATCAGAATGTGTGGTGTATTTAAAGATATGCTCATAAATATACTAGTTATTAAAAGAGAGAATGAAATCATTCAATCATTGAATTCAACAGTTAGGAGAAAGCAAATAAAGCCTCACAAGGAAGGTGAAAATAATGAAACTAGTGGCAAAAATTAGTGAATTAGAAAACAAAGTGCATGATTAGAAAATGAATCTAAGAGCTGGTTTATTTTTTAAGAAATTCAAGAAACCCAGTAAGTGCTTAACAAAGCTATTGAATAATTAAAGCGATAAACTATAAATATATGTAATTAGAAATAAGAAAAAAGCTATAATAACTGCTTTCATGAGTATGATATGTACAATTTTATAATAATTATTTGAGTCTAAATGAAGTGTATGATTATTTGGTAAACACGTGATACATACTCAAAACCAGCTTAATATAAAACTTGCATAGATAGTTTTTAAAAATCATAAAAAGCAAGACATTCTATTGAGATCATTATACTGCTGATAATTTCACAATCTGCAAAATTTGTTGAGAGGAAAAAAGTATAGAGCAAAAGTGATACGCATTTGAGCAGCCATCATGACGACTAGATCCTAGTCGATCCTGGGGCGATCTAGAAGCACAAGTGGAGACCAGCCTTGGACAGCAGGGACTCCTGAATGACCATGATAAACAGAGCCCCCTACTGACCCCATGGAACATATAACTTCAGTGAGAAATAAACATATTTTGTTAAGCCATTGATATCTTGAAGTCGTTTGTTACTATCTAATTTATCTTGCCTGATACTGCACTAATGTAAAAATCTACTCAACAGCATAGAATAAATAACTCTAAAATAGACTTATTATCTAAAAGAATATTGTATGTGATAAAGTGTGAAAGTCACAAGGATTAGTTAAGTGGAAAAATAAAAATTTTAATTTTCACTGTATACTATAGAACAAAATAAATTTTAAGTCAATTGAGGACTTACATGTAAAAACTCAGGCCATAAAAATTTTAAAAAATGATAACTGTGATTACTAAAACTCTGAGTAAGGCTGTATGCTTTTAAGGGGCTTTAAAAAGACTTTGGACCTGGAAAAGGAAGTTATTTCCAAAGACAGGCCCATAAAATTGCACTTAATAAATGCTGAATTAAATACTGAGCTACCATAACTAGTCAATTGCCACTCAACTCATCTCGTATGTAATTATACATAAGTTTAAATCACGAGAACAAAGTCAAATAATTTATTTTTAGAAACACTCATATTTTGGCTCATAAGGTCTTATAATCATTGCTGAACTCATCGTCTAGAATCCCGAGGCATCGTTGGCCAGGGTGAAGAGCACGCGTTCTTGACGCGGATCTTTCGCTCATCGGCGGTGCGAGCTCCCACAGTCCCCTGGCCTGTGGGACAGGGCTTCTCTTCCTGTGAATGAAGACCCTGCACCAGATAATCTTTAAGATCGTTTCCGATGGTTATATACGGTGATAATGTAGCTATTCCTGTGAACGGTGTAGCTATCAGCAGTGATCAAAATATTTCTAAAACATTGTATAAGGGGATACTGAGTAGCACACAAATAGACTGGTTTAAAGGGAAACCATATATTTATAAAAGCATAAATTAAACAGGTTAGTCTTATTTTTCTCATGGGATTTGAAAATATGCTGCCTGGGCATACCTAGATAAAGTACAAAGAAAATATGACAGTTTCTTAGTGGAGTAAAACTCTAGAATTTCATGGTCATAAATTCACCCAAATGACCCGGAGACCTATTTTTTGATGAGTGAAGCTTTTGCAGATTATCCAGTAAGCAAGCCAACCCACAAGATAAAAGGATAATATATCATGAAAAGTATTTAGGTCATTAATTTTGATATGTGAAGTTTGATTTTAATTATTTATACAATTTCAGAGTATAGTAGTATCTTGTATTTTTATAAAAAAACAACAAAGGTGTCTAAATATAAGTTCTCACTTGAGATTTTTGCTGTTAATTCTTACAGAAATATTCAGATTTAAGGATAACTTCAAGGATAAATGACATTCAAGTCAGTGAGGCTCTGATCAACCAAATGTGTTTTGAACTTGCAAAATGAGAGAAAATAGAGATGTGGTTCAGGGTAGGAAATGAAGCCACTGGCGGTAACTTGTGCCTTTGGTCATCTCGGCACGGCTTCTCCAGGCCATCTGCGAGACTTCGGGCGTGGGGGTGAAATCCTTGGCTTCCCTACCACATTCAAGGATGAGGACAGGCATGTCAAAGGCGATGGGAGAGCAGGTGATGTGGAAGCCTGTCACTGGTGGGAATGTGATTGCCAACGCACATTCACGAAGCAGCTCTTCTGTGGCACAGACCGTACTAATCTCCAGGAACGTAAAGGTGAGCAAAGACAGTTCTTACTCTCCAGGAGCCCAGTCTAGTGTGGAGACAAGCATATGTATCAGGGGAAATGACATCATGATCTCTAATATACAAACACCCAAAGTGCAATGGCTTAACATGTGGTTTTCAGCCTTTTCCATCTCCTGGCACACATGCACTAATTACTAACTGCACACCATAAAATATATAGTATTACATATTTTTGTTGGTCTGACAAAATATAGGTGTACTTTTGCTTCATTCAAACTGGATGGCTATTGTTGTCTTCGCTGTTTCCATTTGTTTAAAATTTGACAATCTAAGGGAAAAGAGGTCAATACCCCTTACTAAATAGTCAGGTATTGCATGATTTAAAAATTCTTGCAGCACACTGGTTAAAAATCGTTGGCTTAACAAAATATAAGTTTACTTAATGGTGAATGACCTTCTGTGTTGTCATTGGGGTCTCAGGCTTCTGCCACTCTGGGCTTGTTCTCTCCTAGAACTGTGGGGTCCTCTGCTAGACCCTTGTATCTAATCAGAGGAGAAAGTGTGGAAGATTGTATCAGAGGAGTTTATGGGTCAGAGTGACATACATCACTTCTGCCCACATTCCATTGGCCAGAACCTTGTCACAGGGTCACACTGTATTGCCAGGGAATCTGGGGAACATAGACCAGCTTTGTGCCTAGAAGGCAACAGAAATGCACTCTAGTGAACACATTTGGTGTTTACTATAACATAGGAAAAGGGATTGCAACCAGGGCATAGTTACTATAACGAATACAGAGTACAATGCACAGTGGGGGCCGAAGGAAGGAGGGGTTGACCCCAGCTGGAGTGAGCTGACACAGAACAGGAATCTCATTAATGGCAAATATCAAGCTGTGATTGCAATTATGGGTTCAATAAATCCGTATAGAATAAAAAGAACTAAAAGTATTTCTAAATTATGTTAAATGAAACCTCAGTTACTTCATAATACAGAACCTAGTGGTTTTTTTAATTGAGATGGTTGTTGATTCATATGCTGTTGTAAGAAATAATACAGACTCATCTGTTGTATACTTTAGCTGGTTTCAGCTAATGGTGATATTTTGAAATAGCTATAGTAGAATATCCCAACCAGGATATTGACATCGATAGAGTCACACAATCTACCAAAATTATTCACAATTGATTCCCCAATATCACTTGTAATTATTTGTGTGCATGTGTGTATTTATTTCTATCAATTTTAATCACATGTGTAGGTTCATGCATCCACCGCCATAGTCAAGATCCATCATCACAAGGCCCCTTCATACCTCCCTGGCGCCCCTCCTCTCTCTCTCTAACCTCTAGCAACCACTATCCCGAACTCTAGTTCTAAAGGTTTGTCATTTAAAAAGTGTTATACAAAAAGAATAAAGCCATATATAACCTTTGGGGATTGGCTATTTTTTTTCACTCAGCAGAATTTTCTGCAGAGTCATCTAAGTCATGCTTATCAATAGTTTCTTCTTTTTATTGCTGCGCACTATTCAATGGTGTGGATGCACCAGATTGTTTAACCACTGGCCAGTTGAAGGACCTCTCGGGCTTATTCCAGTTTGGGGCTATTATATAAAGTTGCAATGAACATTCTTGTGCAGCTGTATTTTGCAAGAACACAAATTTTCATTTCTCTGAGATAAATGCCCAACAATGTAATTTGCTAGGTTGTATGGAATATGTTTAATTTTATTTAAAAAAATGCCCAATTTCAGAACGACTATGCTGTTTTACATTTTTGCCAGCAATGTATGAGAGGTGCAGTTTCTCTGCATGCTGGCCAGCATCTAGTGTAGTCATTCTTTTTTATTTTAGTTATTCTGGTAGTTGTAGTTTTAATTTGCATTCCCTGATGGCTAATCAGGCTGGACAGCTCCACCTGTGCTCATTTGCCATCTGTGAATAACTGTAGTGTTTTTGATTTGAAATGGATTTTAGGTATTTTATAGCTCTTATAAATAACTTCTCTTTGTTTTTGCTTTTTTTTTCATTCTGGAAAATTCCTATTGATTCTTCTGTACTCCATCAATGCTCCATTTTCTTTGAAGTTCTCTTCCACTCCCAAGTCTGAGTTAATTAAACATTTTTCTGGCTTCTAAACGTAGAATGAATCTCTGTCTTCTCTGAATTCTAGTGTATCTCTCCTTCTATTGTAGCAGTGAGCAAAGTGTGTTTCTATTAAGATGCTTAACTATCCATGCTTCCCACTAAACTATGCCCTGAGAGAAGAGGCTATCAATACACATAAACACACACACATATATATGTGTATATATATACATATATTAAATACATATATATGTATATATATTCATTCATTCATTCTCTGGAACCTAGTATGATGTCTGGTGCACTTAAATGCTTAATTAACATTTATAGTGAGTTTGGGCATTTTATTATATTTTGCCTCTTTCCCAAAAGGATTTGAACATCTAGTTTTTGGTAGACATTGCACCGGGCACCATCATAAGTGCTGTTTCATTTAGATCACAACCAGCCTGAGGCATAGGCATCTTTATCTCTATTGTGCAGATAAGAATGCAGAAACTCAGAGAAGTAAGTAATTTAAAAATCATGATCCCAGGAAGGGGCAGAGCTGAGACTTGACTGTGGATCTGCTCATTGCTGTGTTACAGTGACCCAGAGAGAGAGCGCAGATGAATTGTATTCTTTCCCTTCTCACCCATTGATTACTATTGAATTCATCCTTGTATCCTACTGACCATATGTGCCTCCCTGGCCCATGTCCAACTCAGAATGGGCAACGAGCATCGCTGCACTTCCATTCCATGTCCCGCTCTGTCCAGAACACCTCTTTCCCCACCAGCTCCAAGGCTTAACATTTCTATTAACCTAATTAAACAGGCCAATTCCCCAAGGCTCTCTGATCTTTCTAGTGACCCTTGTGCTCTTGAGTTTTCCCTTCACAATTCACCTCCATTTTTCTGTATTCTTCTAGTTCAGGCCGCCCATTTCTCAAAGTACTTAGATTCTAAGCAGCCAAACATTTTTGAGGTCCTGTAATACAAAAACTGATACAGTAGGCTGCATGAGGAATACAAAGATGGAGAGATCTTTATTCTTTTTGTAAATGACTGAAATATATTTTCATAGACTTAAGCAACAAAGAAGTAACTAGCTTATCTAATTGAAAATCTAGAGGTAGAACTAGCTACAGGGCTAGCTGGAGCTGGGTGCTCAGCCAATGTTTTCAGTAATTTTCCTATCTCTCTTGCTCTTTGTCTGTCTTGCTTCTGTTTCTCTCTGGGTTGGCTTTATGTTTAGCCAGCTCCTAGGTTGCATTAATTTTCCATCATGGGGAAATCATCCCAGAAAAAAGGAGAACACCTATTATTTCCTAATAGCTCCAGCAAAATCTCTGGGGTGGATTTTGCTGGTCTGATTTTGTTCTCCTCCCCGAACCAATTACTGTGGCCAGGAAGATTGGAACATTCTAATTGATCAAGCCTAGTCTAACCACGCCTGCACCCAGGGAAGAACCTCACTGAATGACTTAGATTGAGAGCGGGAATGATTCCCCCAAAGTAAAGGGATACAGAGACACAGAGCAGACCAAAGTAGTAGTTATGCCCAATGAAGAGAGCATGACAGTAATCTATGCAAAAAAAAAAAAAAAAAAAGGATATGGACAAAGGCCATGGCACTGGTAATTGAGAAAATAATCTGGCCTTTAATTTGGGAGGTAAGTACAACTATGTTGTCAGTTTTGTGCAGAACTGCCTGCCTGCACTGTTTCTGCCGTCTGAGTCAGCCCTTATTAAGGAGTTCCTGGAATCCTATTTCAACCAACAGGACTGAGGCTTTTCTCATCCAATTGGAGCTATGCAGCTATAACCCCCATTTTCTTCTTTAAGGACCAATCAGAGCAGCTCCATTCTGACTATTCAGGACAGGGTCTTTGGACCAATCAAACTGCAAGAATTTGTAGTCCTCATTTGTCTGAGGACAGACCAATCAGGAACCAGAGCTGGGGACTTCTGTCTATATAAGCCACTCCCCTCTGGCTCCTGGCACCCTTTCCATGACTCAGTTAACACTGAATTGACCAAATTTGAATTTCTTACAAAGCAGTCAGATGGAAATGTGGAATTTCGCCCAAGAAATTGAGTTTCATAAGTTCAATTTATTTTTATTTATCATTCCAACAAAGATTTATTCAGCATCCATTATATTCCATACACCCTTTTGTGCCTTTATATTGAATTCTACCTGATTGCAACAATATTGAGGTTACACAAAATGTCTAATATATAAGAAGCAAGAAAAACACATTTTCCTTACATTAAACATTTTTTAAAGTTTTCAGAATGCTAGCAAAAAGAAAAAATGCAGTCAAAATGTACTAAAATTTGACATATTTAAATGACATGCATTCAAGCCATTTTATCTGCTTTCTCAGTTCTAGCAACCTTCACCTTTCCATGCACACTCAAACACGAGTACGAAACAGTCTCATAAAATAATTGTCGCAAAGACCGAGAATTTGACTCTAATGAGACCCGACTTTTTTGAAAATAGGCTGTATGTGATCAAATTTAAACACAGATGAGACTTTCTACTTACACCTGGCCTTTTTCAGTTCTGTGGGAAGAGAACAGCAGAGGCGACAGACAATAGTACAAGACAAGTGGCTGGTGTCACTGCCGAGGAGGCTGAGCCGCTCTAAAGCCCACTGATAAACTGTGGTAAGAATCAGTGACACAGAACCACCAACTCCATTGACAAGCCCCCAATTTTAAGGTGACCTTTGAGAAATTGCAAGAACAACAACAAAAACATCTTCAAAAGTCTTATAAAATGCAACTGAAAAACAGTTGGCTGTTGATCACCAAATATGGCAAGGGTACTGCATGTACCAAAGGCTGAATGTGAAGAGCAGTCTGGGAGAGAGAAACTAGGGAACTCATGGTTGAAAGGTGAGGCGAAGAGCAATAAAGAGCAGCCAGGTCAAAAGGGCCTGATAAGCCATCTCTCAGGAGGGAAATGGGGAGCCACTGATGGTTTAAGCAGAGGAATGGCATGGTCAGATTTGTGTTTTGAAAACATAATGGGCATTAGTGTGAGAGCAAAAAGGAAAGATGAGCCTCAAGGCCTCTACAAGGACATTTAAAAATAACAAAACTCAATTCACGGGGGCTAATGGCTTTGAGGAGGTGCTGGCTGTGGGAATGGAGAGAAGGTCACGGAGATGTTTCGGAAGTCGAAGCTGAGCAGTGTGATGGTTGATAGGCTGTAAGGGGAGCATCTGTGAGATGTGCCGACAACATTGCCTTGATGTGTCTCTTTAGGTTGGCAGTGAATATGTGAATGTGACAGGATGAGTACACTTTAGTGCAAGCTACACTTCATTGAATATATTTGTTTTTCTAATTTCACTGCCTTTATGAAGCTGCACAGAAAGCACTTAGAATTCCAGCTTCTGCCCCTGAAATTCAGTTGAGTCTGCGTTCATTTTGAATGTTGATTGGCATATTTGATTTGCACTGTCTACCTCCAACCTGGGACTTTAATAGCAGACCCAACATGTGTATAGATATGTGGAATACATGGAAATGGACATCGAAGCTTAACTTTAACTGTAATCTAAGAGTCTTTTATGTAACAATGGGTCTATAGGGTGCTGATATTTGGTATGTTATTAAAAAGTTATTTTAAGGACTTAGAATCTCTCAAATTTGTTGTTTTTAGTTGAAAAATAGGTGGCTGGTGGCTAGAACCTGTATAATTGAATTCACAGATAAATAATTTGATAAAAATTAATAAAGAAACTTAATGTTCTCTAGGCAATTGTATGCTGCCAATGTGCTAAATCTTTTCTGTTAACTTATTAAATTATTGTTTTATGAATCTTCTACAGGACTATATCCAAATTGAATGTTTTGCCAATATTAATCCCCTACCGGTGGTTCTAACAAAGAGTTCTCTTTCAGGGACAGGTCTTTTTCCTTGGGGAAGTACATAGAGTCAGTGATTTACTGATAAAGCCACCCGGTATATACATCATCTCTGTCCCATATATCAATGTCACGGGCAACAGCTTGCTTTACTAAGTGATTCTGCAGTGTCTTCTCAAAGACTATTTTGTTTAGTAATCAGATCAAAGTGCCAACACACCTACCTTTTAGCATGATATGAATTGTTTTTATCTCTAATAGCACAATTAGTTCAGAGGCATTTTTACGGAATGGTTTCCACAGCTGAAATTTTATTCCACCATATTGGTACTTAAAAAAAATGTTAGTCTGTATGTCACTACTGTGCACTTGAGCATGGATTGCAACGCCCTTTGCATTTAAAGCTGAAATGTTATTCTTGTTACCAATTAGGAGAATTCTCATATTTGTAGCTCCTCTTAACTGACCAGTTTTTAATTTGGTGTTAATTATCTAAATGGTTTGGGAGAGGAGGCTGACTTTCTGTTTTGTGCTATTAAGTGGCATTAAACATTCCCTTCAAACCCTTGAACATGGATTGTGAAACTAATAAGCGATGGCTGTGTGAAAATTTACACTGGGGTGAATAGAAAACCATAAAGAAAAAGGGCCCCTTTGATGATGACTGACAGATAATGACAGAGCTTTCCGTCTTGGTTTAAAAAAAGAAGGTTTTACTGAGTGGGTAGTTCAGCTTAACATCTTTGTAGGTTGATCCTGGGAAGGACTTTAGGAAGACAATTGGAAGGACACAGAATTTTTCTTAAATAAAACATTAAGATGAAGAAAAGTTTTTAAAATTATATTTTAAAAACAGGTTATTGATTTTCTTCTCCTATTTGCGATGCAGACATTTTAGCGAGTTCTGTTTCAAACTATTTCTCTATAGAAGCGTGTTATGCTATGTACATAATCTTTGGTGAGGAATTCTACTTGCAGCATATTTTTCTTCAAAGGCTTTGCATTTCTGCATAAAAAGCTTATTAATTATTTGTGGCTGCTTGTCATCGTGTTCTGATAATAGAAGGCTGGTCAAGGATAATAATTACCACTTCACCTTTTTGGATCATATATATCCACTATTTCTAGTGCAATATTACCCAAAGCATCTCTCCTCTCTCTGTACACAGGACCAAAAGTGCAGGCACATCATTTATTGATAAGACAAAAAGAATGTAATGAAATTATCAATGTTCTTGAATTAATTATGAACATGATTAAGAAAGCTAAAATCTCAGGAGCCAGGATCTCATTACCCATTCAGTCTTAGGGATTGCTTTCATTCAGCTAGGCAAAAAGGCTTTGAGCAGCCCCACAATCGCCTCTCTCTCATTTATTTGTGCGAGAATTAAGGTTTATTTGTTTTCTATTTTCTCCTTCCTCAGATTGTTTCTCTGTCTTTCTCCATTTAACAAACGGTTTCCTCCTGCATCTCAGAAGGATGCGCCTATAGGGCCTACATCTCTGTCTGCAGTCTGCATACCTCCTTTTGAGTGCATTTCTCTCAACTCATTTTGCTGGAGCTCCTAAATATCTCTCAAGGTAAGTCTGAGAATGTAGCCAAAAAGTTCTTTCAGATTTATGTCTGCAGCTGTACAACAGTTCTGTCTGAAACCCATTCAGCCAGGAGTCCTAATGACATCATTATTACGCTGTCTGTACTGGGCTAGATTTTACTTGGAGCCTGCACTGTATTATTACTTATCTTCCTTTCTGGGTGAATGTGCAAATAATACTTGTTTAGGGTGGGGAAATGATTCAAAACTAAGGGGAAAAGACATTTCTTTCTCAAATCAAATTTCCATGAGTAGTATAAACAATAAGCAAAAAGTAAATCCATTTAAAATGTATCTGGTGTGCAGGTATACTAACTGCTCCGAAATTTCTGCCCTCTCATCCTCACTGTTATGACTGAATTGGGGACAACGGAAATGCAATACCATACTTAGATTTATTTACAATTTTCCAAGTGTTCCCTTTGAAAGGGCCTTCTGCATTTCTGGGATTGTAATGTTCAATGTAGAGGAATATTGAACTGGTGTCTATTATAAAATGTCTTGGAATTGTCTTCACGGCAGCTCACTGAACAGATCTGTTTTTTGCAAAATTGGCCAAGGATAGTTGGACAGCAAACTTCCCTGAAATGTGATAATAGGTCATTTATGAGCAAGGTCATTGGTGCTGCAGGTAAACTGTTGTCAGCTGTGTTTTACAGTCATATGCAGAGTGATTACAAAGATCATCCAGTTGAATGTTATTTTTGGTTTAAATATATTAATAGAGTGTTTCTATTCTCATATGAGAGAATTCAGTATTACGAGGGTAAGACAGGAGAGAAGAGCTGTAGCTTTAGGCCATTGAATAAATATGGTATATGTGATACTAAATCCATTGATCCTGGTTTTCTTTAAAGTGATGGTTTGATAAAATTGCTAAAACACCCAGGAATCTGAATGCATAAAATCATTGAAAAGCCAAAGCATGTTGAAATGTTACATGACGAAGTGGTTTGATTATGGCATACGAAATATAAAAATGCCCATCTCTTAAATCTTGGGAACAACCTTGACATTTGAAGATTTGTTAGAAAATGTGATTAAATAACACAAAGGAAGAACGCTGTTTGACTGCTGTTTCTACAAACCTCCAGCCACTAGATAAAATATTTAGATAATTACTGTTACATGAAAAATATTTGTTTCATATTAAATGAATATCCAAGATATTAAAAGGATATTGCTGGAGTATTACATGCTCCATAAACATAGTCTATTTTAAGTTGGGGGCACATTAAATATTTTTGTCTTTGTATGTTTTCTGCTGCATTTTTGAGTTTTACTAATTTGACAAGCCAATGTTATTGGTGCTCATGTTAACTAAATTCATCAAGATAGGTGATTTAATTTGAAAGGATAAAAGTACAAAAGGATACTGAATCTTGTTTTCAGACATCAAACAAAAAGCAGTAAAAATAATTTTCTCACTTTATGAACCCAGAATACCAAAGGAAAAAAAAACATGTTTCTTAAGTAGAACCTCCTTGTACTTCCTCTCATTCTGAGAAAATGGAAATTTCTCTGAATTTCTTTTGATATTTCTTTCATATCTTATCAAAAAGGGAAAAAATGAATCATAAAATATCCTGCGCGCCCGTTTCTACATGAAAGGAACGAACGGAAGTCCCACGGGGCTCTCTCCCGGGGAAGCCCATTATTGCGCTTCTCTAGGTGGTCGCCGGCACTTCAGCAATTGGATGTGATCAGGTGAAAGAGTTTGGGAGCTGAGAGAGACACAGACAGCAGAGGCTGAGGTGGAGAAGGAAGTGCATCCCTGGCAGAAAAGTTGGAGAAGAGCGTTTTCCTTTTTGGTCTGTTGGTGTCTAAGGTTCGACACATTTCTAAACAACAAAGTACAAATAAAAAGATCAATTATCAGTGTCACGGCAGGCCAGATGCAGTTAATTAATGAAATATTTAATAAACTTAAAAAATTTGCATTAGTGAAAAGCGTCTAAATGCTAGTCTCAGAAGAGCAAAAAAGAATGCTTCTGATTTACGAAGTAGCTGCTGGAAGCATGGTTATTCACATGTATTTATTAATTTCTATTGCAATGAAATGAAATGACAGTTCTGAGGGTCATCACTAAGTTCATCTAGTTTGCAGAATTTGAAAACTGACAATTAAAGAAGAGTGGAAGAGTTTGAACTTTTATCCCATTTTTTGAAAGCAAAATCATGTTGGGGAAAAGCAGGGTGATGTTCAAGATCATACATAGCTGGTACTGGATTTTGTGTTTCTGTATGTATTTGACTTTGACACTTCACATTCCTGATACTGAGTGAAAAGGTGAATGCATTCAAATCTAATTGATATGGAAATAATACATCAACCAAAAGTCAACATAAGTAATCTTAAATATTTAATACATGGCCACTGGTTTTGTTCAGAGCTTGAATTAATACTGAAATCCAGAAATTGCTAAAATCTCATATGTGTGTGGAGTTATACATATTCACAAAGACTTCTGTTTAAAAGCAGCAGGGTGTGCTAGAAAAACATTAGCAGGTATTAAGGAATTTTGAATCTGTCAACATCTAGTTGTGACCTTGGATAAGTAAGTTACTGAATCTCTCAAAGCCTCCATTTTCTCTCTGTAAAATTAGTGGGGTAAATTGATCATATTTAAGCCCCCCTCACACACTAAAATCTATTATTTTACATCTATGTGTGTGTAAATATATATATATATTTGCCTATGTAAATAAGCCTGAAATCTGTCTTTTTAGCATTTATTTATCCAAGTGTTAAAGTATCCAAGAACATTTTTCATTTAGAACATATAAAACTCTAATATCACATGCTTATCTGATATCCCTGCTAACTTAATTCTTGAAATGCAAGGCTTAATTTGCTATTAAACATTCCTCCATTCGCATTTATGCTGATCTGTGCCTATAAGCAGTGGGACTTGCTTCCCAGCAAATATGTCTTTAACAAAATTCCCCAAGAGTAGAAAGAAGGAGCTGCTTCATCCTCTCATTCCTCACAGCAAGTTGTTGGGGGTCTGAGCAAATTGCTTATAGGCTCATTAAGCTCCTGCTATGTCTATCTCTGGAGTGAATCCGGAATTGATCGTTATAACTAAAATTGGACTTCAAGTTTTGGTCAGAAGCCTCAAGTCTACAGTCTCTCTCAGAGTGGTGAGATTTTTAAAAAGATGCTTGGTTTTGAGGACAAAAAGGGGCGTTTTGCAGCGAATGTCTTCCCTGGGAGCTGGCAAACTGGCAGTATGGGGAAAGAGCGTGAGGGTCCTCTGGGGTGGGGGCAGGTCTGCTCTGAATGGGTTAAGGAGAACTACCTGCTTGGGATTGATTTGAATCAGTAATGGATCATCCCATAAAGCTGCTGTTACTAGATATTACCCCGCTATCTCCATCCTCTGATAGCTCAGATAAGAAGTGCTTACCGCAGAGGAGGCTCCTAGAGGACAGATACTGTTTCCCGTACCTCAGGGAGTAAAAAGCTATACTGCTGGATCAGTGACTTTTCCTACCAGCAAGTAAATTCAGGCCTTATCAAGTTACAGCACAAACTGCACTCATGTTTTATTATTCTCATTAGAGATTTAAGGACTAATTCCAGTTGTTAGCGCTTAGCAGTTTAATGTTTTCCATAGATAAGAATTAAGATACTTCTGGGGGATTTTTTTATTTGCTAAAGCTTGCAAAATATAATGTGGCGATGCACTTACTGTGATGTAATGTGGTAGATTTTCTAAATGTCCTGAATGTTTTGAAGGCATACCTTTTAAAAATTTAAATCTCATAACTGAATTTTTCCAAGTTGGACGTGTACCCATTCCACCGAAACATGCCTCTCTTTGTCTGGGAATGCAACTCAGCTGTCCCTCCAGAAATATGACCAAAGAGGTTGGACTTGACGCTTCCGTAGCTTGTCTTTAACTGCCGTGTCTTTCCACAGAGTGAATTCACTTAATCGAGACTAAGTGTTGTGTCTGATTCAAAAGAAAACCTTGAACCACACCTATTTTGTAAGTAAACTTGGCTTTAAGTTATTTCCTTGCAGTCAAGCTGACTTTCCTTCCCAAACAGGTGGAGACAAGGTGTGACTATTGCGTACATTCTATTTCTGTTTTCAAAGAGATTACAAAGTTTGAATTTAAAAATCAAAATCCAGGCTCACTTTCTGCTTGTATACTAACACAGAACCAATGTTTTAGTTACTTTTCAGTAATGTCTGTTGTTGCCCGAAGTCAGTCTTCCCAACATTCTTGAAGGGGAGAAAATAAAAACATTTTGAAGAAGAAAGCTTAATCTAAGTTACAAGTGTGATAAAATTAGTACTGGAATTAAAGTTTAATGATTAATGTCAATTTTGGGGTTCTATTGGTTGAAAATTACGTAAAACGCCTTTTTTTAAACCTCTTGTTTTTCTTCAGTTTTACCTTCAGATTTTTCTCTACCTGTGGTTTATGCTGGTTGTACAGCACTTTCCCAGATAGCTGAATTTCAGTAGGGCCCGTGATGGATGCTGGAGTTGTTGAGGTTTGGAGTCGTTCAGAAGAAAGTGTGCTTTATACAAATGGAAGTTGTTGTCTTTAGGGGCACTCATTGGCTGACACTTTGATATGGAAAAACATTTTCTTGGAAAAACATTTTCCTGAGGTAACTAGTTCTAGCAGGCATGCTAGAAGCACGGTCTACCTCATGACAGGTCAGGAATCCTGAACGTGCCTGCCACGTAGGACTGATAATATAGAAATAATACATAATAGCTCTCATTTACTGTGTGCTGGACACTGTGATAGTCTTTTCAATGCATCCTTACATGTCAGTTGTTTTCAAGGAAATTCTCAATGTGTTAAAGTTCCCTTTTAAATTTTTTAAGATGGGGGACCTAATTCTAGTTAGTGTTTTGATTATTCCTGGCTTTGCAGGCTTTGCGCCTGTTTATGTCCCAGATTGTTTTTCCCTTTTAACCAGTGATACGCTCACTGCCAGAAAAATTTAACATGCCCGTTCCAGTTACGTTACTGGCGCAATCCGCTCTTACACAGGAAATAAATTTATTATGAAGAACCCCCAGTAGAAGCCTTGGAAAACTTACACAGAGCTGCGCTGTGTCCAAAACGCTGTTCAGTAGGTTTTCCAAAGCGCCCAGGTAACAGCTGGTGCAGGCCATGTGCCAGCTCTGACAGCCCATATGCTCTCTTTAGTGCAGTAATTATCTCAACACAAAACTCTGATAGCCTGGCCTACTGGGTCCCGTTTCCCTAGGTTAAATTGACTCAGTGGCTTTGTTAGTAAGTTCCTCTGGCACGGTAAGAACTTTATCAAGAGTTTAAGTATTGGGATAGGCTTCAAAGACCAATATGCCTGCTACTTTCAAGACAGGTGGCTTATTAACCCTAAGAGAGTCTAGGTGGCAGTTCGTTAGGCTGTCAGGCGGCAGCAGCTCTCTAGTTAAAGGTCTGCCATTGTTTCTGTGAGACACCCAGCTTAGGAGTGGTGGTTAACTCGTCTGTTTTGGTGATAGGCTAAGAGTTTAATTTTTGTATTTCAGTTCTGAGACAGGCACAAGGATTTCTTCTGTAGTTCAGTAGCGCTGTTGGAAGTTGGAGGGTGTAACTGAGGAACTGTAGAAATGGAGAAGAGATGAGGAAAAGTGAGCTGGGCCCTGGCCAGTGTGGCTCTGTTGGTCGGGTGTCCTCCCATAAAGCAAAAGGATGCTGGTTTGAATCCCGGTCAGGGCACGTGCCTAGGTTGCAGGTTCTGTCCCCAGTCAGGGCCCTGGGAGAGGCAACCCATCAGTGTTTTTCTCTCTCACATTGAAGTTTTTCTCCTTTTTCTCCCTCCCTTCCCCTCTCACTCTAAAATAAAAGTGAGCTGGATCAAAATATGTATAGGCTGTTTCTCTTAGAGCATCACGGAGAAGACTGCTCTCTCTTTTTCCGTTCCCGTGCCCTCTGAGATGGTCACAGTTCCTCTGTGTGTGTACAGTTCACATGTTCGAGCCTGGGAGCCTGTATGCACAAGTGGTTTCCTTCTTTTCTTCTTTCCCTTCCCTTTCTTTTTATTTTTTCCCCTTTCTTTCTTGTCTTCTGAGGAACACAGCTATCCAAAGGACCAATAGCAATAAAACTACATAGATACAAACCTGCAGTTATAGTACAGAAAAAACTTCCCATAAATTGAGCATCCAGGATCTTCAAAAATGTTGCCTGATATGGAATCATAGAATTCATCCACAAACTTCTGAAACTAAGTGAAGGTGATATGATACTGGCATTTCTGCTTCTTTCCTGTCTTCTGTTCTGAGCACATACCTTGAATGAGGACTGCTTAACATGACATGCTTTATATCAGGCACAAGTTTAACCTTCACTTCTGGTCTGTTCTTATGACACTAGGCTCATAATTGCAGCAAGAAAGTTAAACTACTAGGTCTTTTGGCTAAGACCAACCTTCACTGTGCTGAGATTGTGGGAGTAACATGAATGGTGCTTTTCTAGTGGACCCTTCATGGAAGAATTTCAGATACACTGTCAGAGGGGGGATGGCATTCTGTCCACAAGAATCACTAAATGGCAAAAAGTAATTAGATGATTTCAGTTATTCCTGAACCATAAGGATTCAAGCAACGGCTGTCTGCTTTGTCAGTAGAGCTTTAATTCTTGTCTTGAAGTAGAGTTCTGAGGTTGAGAGGCATGCACTAAAGTAAACGCAGTGTAAGGTCCAAGAGGAACTGGGTCATACCTTATAGTTCTGGTCATTTGATTTCTTTCATTCTTTATCCCATAAAGGCTAGGCTAGGTCTGGCCAGTCCTTGCTTTGTTCATTACTGTAACTTAAGATGGTAGAGTAGCACCTGGAACATAGCTGATGCCCAGGAAACATCTGCTAAATAATTGAGTAAATGATTTAAAACTGGCTCTTTTCTTTATAGAAACAACTTCAGCTGTAAAAGGCAGCGTACATTCTGGAGTGGTAGTGGCAATAGGGCAAGTGTGTTCTTTGGTGTTAGACCATCTGGGTGGGAGAGGACATCTGACCCTATTGATGATAGTTCTTCATTTTTAAAGGGTCTTAGGGAAGTTCTGGGTGCCCAAAGCCCTTTTTGTTGACCCAGATCCAGGGGTAGGAGCATGACCAGGGTTGATTAATTTCAAGCTGGACTCTTGAAATTGGCTTATTACTAATGTAATGTCATTGCATTATTGTGTTTTCAATTTAATACAGCAAGCTATAACCCCAAAGAGCTCTGTAGAAAGCTAGATCAGCTAGTTTATAAAAGCCCAAACATGGACCTTTGTTATTTAGTTTTCAACTACAGGTAGTTATACTTCTAAAGTCATTATTTATATGTTGTCAGGAGTACTCACCAAATTTATTGACTTGTACATTATTCTTTGCAAATAAGTTCTGGCTGCTCTCTGCATATTATAATTAAAACGACAGGGACTTTAATCATTTATGAAATTTTAAACTACATACTGAATATAAATGTATCATTCAATGTGATGGAATGAATTAAATTCATCACTGTCAAATAACTGTATAAAAGATGAAATATCTCTCATCCTACATCATTAACTTATGAAAAAAGAGCCAGATTTGCAAGCATTGTAATAATACTTTTATGATCTTTTAAGGACACTTTGAAAACTAAGACATTTGGCATATACAAGAAAAGTACTTCTGACCAAAAAGTTGATTTCTAATTTTATCTGTAGAAGTTCTTTTTGAATTTTGTGGTGAAAAGTGACTTTTGCCTATATGGAATCAAATCAATGAAAACTCTTTTATGGGAACAAAACACAGTTTTTAATCACCATGATATACCTAGGTATACATAGATAAAATAGAGTTTTGGCAATCTAAATTATTTAGGGAAAAATTCTCACTGTGGGTTAAAGGTAATTGAAATATTTACCTGGTGCAGGTAGTAGCTGGCACGTGACCAGTTCTCAACCAACCTTTGTGCATATCTAGATACAATGTCAATACCCAGAGCTCTAAGGAAAAGAAAATCAGATTTGGTAAGCAATGATTCCGATCATTATTTTCATTCTGCACAAAGTTTGTTACTCTCATGAATAGTTTTAGCTGATATCTATACTTGTTACATACTATAGGATTCAATTCAAAATAAATTTTACTAGATAATTTTATATCGGATTTTTCCTAAAATGTGACAATCTGTATCATTTATTGATTTATTTCAGGAAAATATGGGATATAGACTTTTCAACCCATCTCCCTCAGTCAAACTAAGTATTCTCAAGTTTCAGTTATTTTATCTGTTTTTTGATTTCCATCCCTTCTTGGGGAGGGATTTGTTAATACACTGACTGATTCAACAAATAAATATTTTTTTTTAACTTGAGCTCAGCAAGACGGGGTTTGGTTTAGGGGCCAGATAAAAATCTAATGAACAGAACAAACTAACAAACAAAATAGAAACAGATACACAGATATAGGAGCCGACTGACAACTGTCAGAGGGTAGGGAGGGGGATGTTGGGGGGCTGGATGAGAAAGGTGAAGGGATGAAGCAAAAAAAAACAAATCCCCACAGATACAGACAACAGTATGGTGATTGCCAAGGGGAAAGGGGAGTGGGGGGCTGGTGGAAGAAGGTAGAGGGGGATAAAATGGTGATGGAAGGAGACTTGACTTGGGGTGGTGAACACACAGTATAATATACAGGTGATGTATTATAGAATTACACACCTGAAACATATATAATTTTATTAACTAAGCTCACCGATAAACAAAGAATGTCTGTCCCTTGTCTCAAGGAATATTTGTCTAATGGAGCCTACACAAGCATTGGTAAAACCCCAAATGGTTAATACTTTCATAAACCTATGAAATAATTAATTACTTAATTAATCAGTTTGGAGGAACAGAAGTATAAATTAAGTAAGGCACGAGAAACTACCTCTCCAGCTCCCAGTCAGACAGCTTCATGACTGGGAATGAGTAGAAGGAAATAAGCCCTTTGGGGTGTTCCAAGTTATAGAGTATATTTCTATATAAATTAAAACGGGAAGAAAAATCTCAAACCCAGACAAGACATGTTATGGTGGAAACCAAATCTATGAGTTTCTACAATAATCAGTGTGATGACCGGTGATATTTTATCTTGTCAAGAATTTTAAATTGGGCATTTTGAGAGTGTAATTAAATGATATTAAATTTCTAGCCTCTGGTTCATTGATCTCTTGTCACAGGACACCAAAAGCCAAGAAAATCAACATAATTTAGAGTTTTATATGTTATCATATGAACTGTGGTTACTTCAGGGCTATTTTTGAAAAGTAAGAATTACTTGGGGATGGGCCAGAGAGAGCGAGTGTGTCTAAGACTCGGGGAACTGGAGCAAAGACACATACTGCCGTGGACGAATATTTCCTCCCCGACGGAGACTGGCAAAAGCTGATCAGAAACCAGTGCAGTAGCTTGGCTTTCTATATTATGAAATTAACTTCTATTTAACCAGCAAGAATGAATAATAACAAAACTGACTCTGGTAATTAAAAAGAAAACACACATACACAGCCCAGAGAAAGGAATCAATAATTTAAAGAACTATTTTAGATGAAAACAGTTGTTATGAAAGGTACTTTTGTTTATCACACTCTATTTTGCTCCCCAACACATGGGTTCCTCTCTGTGAAATGTACTCCATAAGAATTTGGCTTGACTTTAAAAATGGCATTACTACTTTCATTTTATTCTTTTTTTGCTCACCTTTCTTATGTATGTCTCCCCCCACGCCCTCCCCCACCAAAGCAGTGCTTTCTCATTAGCTTGCTTTGGGAACTGATAACTAACAAGTTTTAATGCTGACCCTCATCGTTGAGAACCTGATATGAAAATGATCAGTCTGTCTGAAAGCAAGAAGCCTTGCTGCAAGGCTTCCCCAAGATTTCCAGCAGTGAGGAGCTAGCTACGCCACGGACCTGTAACTGTAGACGGAGGTAGCTGGTGTGAAGTAACAAAGCCTGGTCTGAGATAGAAGGATGCTGGCAATTTAAGCACCCCTTTCTAATAGCTTTACGATAGGACCCCTTCTACTGAGAGATTTTTATTAGGTTTGAAATATAATTTTCACCAAGTTGCCACAGAGTCAGAGTAAAGTGCATTTGCTAAACCCTTTATATTCCTTTTCCCCTGCTTCTCAGTATTGTTTCAGAATAGAAGGTGAAACTGTATTCCTTGGTGTGCAGTTTAAAGTCAAGAGCAGCAATATTTAGCACATGCTTGGGCAACCTTGTTTGAAATCCATGCAGGCCCTCTCTGGTGTTCTGATGTGCCTTTAGGGGATGCTTGCCTGTTTGTAGTTTGTTTTCTTTTGTTTAAGGTTCCAGCTACTGCATTGACTAATGATTATATAGCAGTAAACTCTCGTCCCTGCTAAATTCAGTAGTGATGCCTCAAAAGCATTTTTCCCCTGTGTGACATAAAACAATAAAAGAACTAGACAAAACCCCTTTTGAGGAAGAATAATCCTTTGTTTAAAGAAAAGAAAAGGCATCTCCTTGACGCCAGAGGGTGGAGAATTCAAATCAAAGGCTGAGCTAATTGATAAAAAATAAAACAAGTGTTAATTCTGAAAATTTTTTGTAGTCAGTTATTTGTTGAAAATCATTACAAATGTAACATTTTATCTGTGCATAACCCCTTTATTGTTTTTTCTACAATATTTATTTAACACATTATTACTTGATTGACACCTTCTGCTCTTGAATATAAACTCTAAATAATAAATCTGTTTCTTCAGAATGCTGTTATCAGCCTAATTTAGCAGTAGAATTTTGGTCAGACATTTTATTTCTTTGAAGATAACTAAATGTATAACTTCCCCTGTCCCCAGCATTTGTTCCTGAAAAAATTAAAACAGTTTCTTACAAAATACAGTTTCTATACCCCAAATTTGGCTAAAAAATGAAAACAACCAATAGATTTACATAATGCACATTCTTAGCCTTTAGATTTACTAATGCCAAGTCCAAAGAATTTGAACATGCTATTTAATTGTTCTCCCTGCAATTTTTTTAATGAGACTTGTGGCCATGATTCAGAGTGATAAATTCTTCTTGATTTGCCTCCAGTTGTCACTGGCTGAACCTTAGGGAATGAAAGATTAGTTACGGTTGCAAAAGACTTATTATTTTAAACTGGAGAATTTTTAATGTTCTTAACCCAATTAAGCAGAGAGTGAAGAATCTATCAATATTGTTGTCAGTTTATTAAAGACAAAAGTCTCCCAAATTTTAATTTAGCTGGTGATGCTGTTCAATTTCTGCCTTTAACTTAGACTAGAGTAACATTGTATTAAATTAGTAGTTGACCCTGGTGCCTAAATGTCACATCACTAACATAAGAAAATTGCCTTGTGATTTTCGATCGATGAGCAGGATCTCGGCCTTCATCCAATTTTTAATAGCATTTGTCTTTTGTCACCCAAGATCTTGAACAACATAGCAAGCTGTACAACAATTTGCATTTGCCTGGCCTTGTAGTGTGGTTAATGTGTATTCATAATTTTAACCCCCAATTTCAAAACTTCAAGGAAAAAAAAGTTTTCTTGTTTTTAAGTAATGAATCCAAGAGACCACATTCAGGCCACAAAATAGTCCAAGTTGGCCCCAAACACAGGTGCTCCCAGTTTGAACATCATGCTTGGCTTTTCTGCAGAGAAACAAAATGAGAGAGCAACTTCAAACACAGGTGCAAAACCCCGCATCTGTGAGGGACAGCCCGAAACCACAGCTTTCGCCTGACCGTTTTCGGCTTGTAAAGCTCATCCTCCACGGAGCACCTGTGTCAGAACCAATCAGAGATGTGTATAAATGTTATCAACACCTACACATCATTACTTATTCATCAACATCAGCACCAAATATCGATGCAAACACGTGAGGGTGTTTTTTATTTTCCTGTGGAGTCGCTGTTTTCCAAAGCTTATGTCCATTTGCCCCATGGCTGATGGAAAGAAGTAAAATACACAGATTAAAAAAACTGGAATATTTCAGGCTTTACACCGGACAATTGTTTGTCGGCATTACTTTTTAAACCTAGTTCCTTCACTGGGAAAATGGAGTGTGCACAGAAGACTCAAACACATGGATCGCCGAAGGCTTCCATGGCAGTAACCCCACACTTCGTGGAGTACTTCCACGGGGCACCTCCCCCCTGGTTGTCTGGTGACTTCTCGTTGTCTGAGCAGCACTCAGAGAACCCACATTTGACGCTGTATAAGATTTGGTTTTCCAATAGCAGTAGCAAGCAGCAAAAGCAGCAGGACCTGGCTTCCTGGCAAACTCCACAGGCATGTGGGTTAGTGGCTTTGCATTTGCCTCTGGGTGTCTCCTGCACAGGACTAGGGAGGGGATATTGGGCTGTTAGAGGCTTTGGAAACCATTTCTTTTTTTTGACAATTTAAATTTATGTGGTTTTTAATTGTCTGTAAACAAAGCCTTTTTAAACCTAGCACTAAATGTCCGACCAGGTCAGCTGGCGTCCAAAGGGATGGTTGTTGATTTATTTCAGAGACTTCTTTTCTTTTCCTAAAAAACCCTCTCGGTTTATTGTCCTCCAATAGAGATACACAAAACCCACAAATCACTCGGCCCCTCCCCCGCACTTTGAATGAATAGATAAAAATCCATCTGTTTTTTATCTGCCTGTTCTGAGCAGCCAAATTTGTGTCCTTTGTAAAAAATGGCCCCAGCGATACAATTTCCTAGCAAGCAGCTAGGAAGATCGACCAACAACTTGGGTTTTTGGTCAGTGATGGTTATAGTTGAGAAAGTTTCCGTGTAGTTTTGGCTCTAAATGGTCATTAAATGAAGATCATTTGTGCTGGGAATAATTGAGCTGAAGATGTAGCACAATAAATATGTATTGGTTATCATGGTTCACAGTTAGACTATTGACTACATCACTTTCTTTATCCAATAAAAAATATATCATAAAAGATCGGAGGAAACGGATGGGGCAGCCCAAATGTTTGGTTTCCTATAGATTGTCATTCAACTGGCAATAGTCTTGCAAAACCATCATTTAAGACACATACAGACAAATGTCAGGCGGTAGGTGCCTGGCTCCCAGGAGCTCCAGAAAACCGTGTACGCCTGCCCTGATTGTATCACACCGAGCCGTGGCCCCAGCTGCTCTCCTGCCGGCCTCCAGCCCGCAGATTCTGGGCTGTGCTTGCCCCATTTCTCTGACAGCCAGCTCTCTCTGTCTCTGCCATGAGAGAGAGAAAAAGAACCATCACAAATGAGGAGGGACATAGAGCTCTTCGGGGAAAAAAAGGAACATACAACCCACAGAGCAACTGTGTTCAAATAAAAGCTGTCACTGCGGAGTGGACGGAAGGTTCAAACTCTGGCACAGGGTTCCTGTTCTGAGCAGCCCGGCTCTGCTTTTGAGAAATAGAGGAGAGCTTTTGAATATTCTTCTCTTTGTCTCCTATGAGCCCTCCGTTCCTGTTTTGAAAAAGAACCCTAAAACCAAAAGAATACTTTTTTCCCCTAAGTGTGTTTGTATAGGTGAGTATCTCATTGGAGGACTGATTTTTTTCCTTCTAAGTCTATTTCTAGTTTTCAGTGGTGAAAAATAACGAAGAACTTGTCTGTGTTTTTAGAAGACAGTGGATTTGATTCCAGATTCTGCTAGTTATATGTCCATGGACAAATCACTTAATTTTTCTGGTCACTTTTTCCTCATCTGTAAAATGGGAATAATAATGTCATGTGGGGTGGAAGTAAAGACTAAAATAACATAATTTAGAACAGAATTTCTTACAGTACTAGTATATATTTGCACCAAAAACATTGCAGACCAAAGGAATAATCTGAGAAGAAAATAGTAAATGACAACCAGGAAGAAGAAATAAAAGGAAAAAAAGTCCTAGCAAATAGAAAGAATATTCTGAATGAATTCCTAAAATACAAAATTATAAGATTTAAGGACTGTAAAAAAAGTCAGGTATTAAAATAAAAAACTGCATATTATAACATTAATAGTTTAAATAAAGTGAAGAGAATTTGGTGCTTTGAATACGATTTATTACGGAGAGGAAATATTTGAAATGGAATAGAAAGATTGTCCCCTGACGCAGGGACAAAGAGGTTTGAAACAGGAAAATCACGGCCTGAAGCTGTGCAGCCAGGTGCTGGGGACACAGCCAGCAGGGCCTGGGGAAGGAGAGTGGAGCGGGGTAAGGCCCATGCTGCCCACGCATTTGTCCCACCAGTGTCATCAGGCCTTCCTGGGGTTTGAGCGGCATCATTGGTGGGTGTACATCCAGACCAAAAAGCCACTGTTCATTGGGTTTGCAGATCATGGATTTGGTTGAACTGTTCGGTAATATAGTCACACTGGTTGGAATTTCAAGTCCATTCAGGATGAAAATTTGGGGGAAGCCTAATTTGTACTCTCTTACCATCAGATCTCAGTGCAACTTCAGTTGTTTATAGTTTGATCTTTCATTCATTCATTCAGCTAACTTTTTAACAAAAGTATAGCAGCATACAAAATTGTATTAGTTTCAGGTATACAACATAATGATTCAGCATTTATATGTCTTACAATGTGATCACCACACTAAGTCTAGTAAGCATCCATCGCCATGCAAAGTTATCACAGTATTATTGATTGTATTTTCCCTCCTCACCTTTTCCACCTGTCCTTTACCACTTGCCCCTCTGGCAACCATCTGTTCTTCATTTCCGTGAGTCAGTTTTCATTTTGTTTGTTTATTCATTTCTTTTGATTTTTTATTAAAAATCCCATGTATAAGTGAAACCATACAGTATTTGTCTTTCTCTGTCTGAATTATTTCACTTAGCATAATAGCTTCTAGGTGTAATCATGTTATCACAAATGGCAAGATTTCATTCTTTTTTTATTGTTGAGTAATATTCCATTGTCTGTATATATAATACCACATCTGACTTTGGTTTAGTGCCTACTGACACTGAGCTCTGGGAAAGAAACTGAACTACAGAAACGTGTTCCCTGGCATCTGAAGAATGTAATTATTTAAGATGGCCTCCCCCAAACCTGTCAGCATCCCTCCACTGTGGCTTTGGAGCCCTAGGGTTTCCCAACTGATCAATATGCACCCCGCTCTGCCTCTTAACAAGGCTGAAGCAAACTAAAGCCACCCAGGGATTTTCCATTAGGATGTTAGCTAAATTTAACTAGATCCTGAGGGAAGGAGATATCAAAAATAGGTGTCTACCCATTAAATAAAAATGAAATGGATTAGTGAATAAAAGAATGGACAAACCGAATGTGAAATGATTCTTGACTTCTCTCTTCTTCGACTGTAATCTTCCTTATTGGTTTTGCCCTATTCTAACCTGTTGGACTAGGATATTAATTCACTATTACTATTAATAATCACTAATAGTAAGCTAATTATGTTATAAAAGTATAAAATAAACTATTAATTATTAATAAATAATAGCTAGTGTTTAACCATGGCTATACAGTGCTAAGTTTATCTCATTTAATTCTCCCCTTAAAGAGATGGAGATTATTATCGCCATTGTGCAGATAAGAAAACCGAGCCACAGAGATGTTAGGTAAACCCTGCAAGATCACGTAATTGTGGAGGCAACGGTGGTGCAGTCAGGGCTCACACCCAGGAGTTTGTCTCCTGGGCTGACATTCTCCTCTCTGCATTCCACCTCCTTCGATCATCGGCCTCTCTTTAGTTGGCCAGATCAGCTGGCAAATTGATTTTCATCTCCTGTGTTCTTGGTCTGGGATTCTCTGTCTTTAACTTTTTGTTAAGGAGAATTCTAAGCAAACAAAAATAAAGACTATAGTATAACAAACCCCGTATGTGTACCATTCTTGGATTCTCTTTGCTTTCATCCCAGGTCCCAATCGGTCCTATTTAATCTGAAAAGTAAACCTTAAATTGCGACTCCCCCTACTGATTTGATGGTGTGATTGTGGCATTCTTTGTGGCCATGGTGGTTCAGAAGAATGTACTCAAGGAATTTTCTTTTTTTTACCCCAGCTTTATTGAGATTTAATTGACATACAACACTGTAAGTTTAAGGTTTAAAAATACAATAATTTGATATACATATACATTGTGAAATAATTAACTCATTAAGGGCTGTTAACACATCCATCATTTTTTTGTGGTGAAAACATTTAAGATTTACTCTCAGAAACTTTTTTTTTTTGAGAAACTTTCAAGTGTGTAATAAAATATTGGAAACTATAGTCACCAGCTACAAATATTATGTCTCCAGAACGTGTCTTATTTAGCAAACTACATTATACTATATAATATTATATAATTTTATTATAGAATCAATTATTTAGCTATTATTAATAAACAACAGCTAATGTTGAATAATGGTTGACTATGTGCCAGATACTGTGCTAAATTTTCCTAATCTAATTCTCCCTTCAAAGAGATGTTCATGCTCTTTCACCAACATCACCCCAGTTCCCCACTTCCCATCCCCTGCAACCGCCGTTCTACTCTCTATGAATTTGGCTTTGAAAAGACATTCTATATATAAGCGAGAACATACAGTTATTTGTCATTTTCTGTCTTACTTACTTCACTTATTATAATGCCCTCAATGTCCATTCATATTGCAGTTAACAGGATTTCCTGTATTTCCTTCTTTTTATGTCTGAATTATATACAGGGTCCAATAGAAGTAATGCCTGCGTTAGTGTAGTTGGTAAGGTGATAATATGGGTGTAATAATTTATAGCTTTAATTGAAACATTTCACCTAAAATGTCATACAGTATGCTTGAGTGTAACATTGTTATGCTACCAAATTATATGGCTATGATGTTGTAATAAAAGATTTTGTAATAAAAAAGGGATGTTATTTGTGCCAGACTCTGTATATATCACACACATATAACATTTTCTTGATTCATTCATTTGTCTCTGGATGGTCAAATTGTATCCATGTCTTGGATATTGTGAATAATGCTGCAGTGAACTTGGGGTACAGATATTTCTTCAGGATAGTGATTTCATGTCTTTCAGGTACATACCCAGAGATGGGATCCCCATATCATATGGTAGTTCTATTTTTAATATTTTGGGGAACCTACATACTGTTTTCTATAGAGGCTGTACAAATTTACTTTTCTACCAATAGTCCACAAGTATTCCCTTTCCACCACATCCTTGCCAATATTTTTCCTCTCTTACCTTTTTAATGATAGTCATTCTAATAGGTGTGAGTTGGTAACTCCTTGTGATTTTGATTTCCATTTCCTCAATGATTAGTGATGTTGAGCATCTTTCAATGTATCTGTGGGCCATTTGTAAATTTTCTTTGGAAAAATGTATATTCAGGTTCTCTGTCCAATGTTAAATTGGATTATTTGGGAAAGGGGCTTGCTATTGTATGAGTTTCTTGTGTATTTTGGATTCTAATGCTTTATCAGATATATAGTTTGCAAATATATTTTCCCATTTTATAGTTTGTTTTTTCATTTTCCTGATTATTTCCTTTGCTATGCATAAGCTTTTTACTTTAATGTAGTTTCACTTGCTTGCTTTTTAACTTTATTTCTTGGATATTTTGTGTGTATCATATTGAAGAAATTGTTTCCAAGACCAATGTCAAGGAGCTTTTTGTCTATCTTTTCCTCTAGTTTTGTGGCTTCAGGTCTTACATTTACATCTTTAATTCATTTTGAATTAATTTTGTTAGTGGTGTAGGACAGAGAGGTCTAATGTCATTATCTTTGATGTGTGTGTTATTTTCCCACTTAATGATGGAACTATTGTTTTACATAGATTATTCTTGGCTCTATAGTCAAATGTTAGTTGACTGTATGTGTGGGTTTCTTATTTAGTCCGATTGGTCTGTGTCAGTTTTTATGCCCTTACCGTACTGTTTTGATTCCTATAGCTTTGTATATAATCTAAAATCAGAAAGTGTGATGCCTCCATCTTTGTTCTTTTTCAGAATTATTTTGACTAATTCAGTTTTGTTGTGATCTCATATGAATTTTAGAGTTGTTTTTACTATTTTTGTGAAAAATGCCGTTGGAATTTTGATAGGAATTGCATGAAATCAACAAATGGCATTGGGTAGTATGGACATTTTACCAATATCTTTCCAATTTATGAACATAAAGAGCTTTCCATTTATTTGTGTATTCCTCAATTTCTTTCATCAGTGTCTTTTCATTTTCAGTGTACAGATATTTCACTTCCTTGGTTAAAGGAGGACGTTGGTTAAATTTAGTCCTAAATAATTTATTATTTTTAATGTTATTGTAAGTAGGATTGTTTTCTTTATTTCTTTTTCAGATAATTTGTCATCAGGTATAAAAACACAACTGATTTTTGTATGGGGATTTTGTATCCTGAAACACTACTAAATCTGTACATTAGTTCAAACAGTATTTTTGTGGAGTCTTTATATTTTCTATATGTAAGATCACATGATCTGCGAACAGAGACAGTTTTCCTTCTTCCTTTCTGAAATGGGTGCCTTATATTTCTTTTTCTTGCCTAATGTTTTGGCTAGGACTTCCAGTACTATGCCAAATAGGAGTGATGAGCCAGGGATTTTTTATGATACTTTAATCGCTTCCAAACCCAAAACTATCAATCATGTGATTTTAGAGCTTAAATTAGACAGATTACCATCTAGGGCTTCCTATCTGCCTAACTGTGTCATGGCACACACAGATCACTGCAAAATGTAGATTTTTAATAAATGCTTTCTAATGAAGTAGTTAAACTAAATAGGGTGCAGTATTTAAAAAATTCTATCATGGGAAAAAAGGCATTGTCATACTTTTAATCTTTCTGTTGGGGATAGAAGAGTTTGCACATTGTCCGAAGTATTTTTCTTATCTTAAGGAGAGATAAAGTTGTTCCTAACTTGTTCCTATAGAACAAAGATTCTCAGGAAGAGAATTTTTCGTGGCAACACTTGTTAAAATGTTGGTAAAGAAGGGACAGGAAGGGTTCTACTAGACTTAGACTGGGGGATAAAATTCCAGCAGGGGCCGATGTGGGTAAAATACCACAGTAGGAATGGCCTTGCAAAAGCATTTCCTTTGAGGTATCGGCCTCTTCCACTTTGTGGTTGGATACTGTCTTGGTGTTCCCTGAAGCTCCTTCCAAGACTCAGTTTTCTTCAGACTTTACACGTTGGCCTTGAAATTCTTGTCCTTTACCAGGAAGTAGATTAACAAATATGAGGACCTGATTCTTAAATATATAATCTTAACCGTAGACACATTAATCCAAGTGCCTACTGGAAATTGCCACAGATACATCTCACATTTTCCTCAAACCTAAGATGTCTGAAACAGAATTCATCATCTTCTTATTAACCACTCCTTCCATTTTTTTCCTACAACACAAATGACACACCCCAGTTGCCTAACCCAAAACCTTGACTCATCATTGTCTCTTCTTCTGCACTTGCCATCAATCACCATGTCCTGTTGAATTAGCTTCCTAAATATATCTGCAATCTGTCCCTGCAAGCCAAGCCTCCATCATCTCGAGGCTAGAGTACTGTAGGAGTCTCCTAATTACATTTCTTTTAGTTCTGTTGCCATCTAATTCACCTTTCTCCTTCCCACCAAAGTGCTTCATCTGAAATGCAAATGCACCAGTATATGGCTAGCTCTTCCAACTCTTCAAAGGTTCCATATTGCCCAAAGTTCAATAGCTTAGCAAACCTCTCCAACCACCTTCCTTCCGCATCTCCTCTTGCACCTGCATTTCAGACATATAATCTGTTTGTAGTTCCCAGTATACACTGGTAGTTCCCAGTTCTGTGCTTTTGCTCCCAATTTCCTTTCTCCTTATCCACACCCTCATCAATGACAGCCTACTTATTCTTCAAGAGTTTCCAGACTCAAGAATTTCCTCCTCTGTAAAGCCTTTTCTCAGCCACTCTCTAAATGCAAAGGCAGAACTGACTATAAGCTCGTTTGTGTTTCTATGTACCCATTAGAATCTAAAATACAACACACCTGACTTTTAATTTCACTAACATTTTAATATCTCTATCTTCTTTATGAACAGGTTTTTGTTTCCTCAACACCTAGCGCCAGTTTTTGGCACACAGTATACTGAATATATTTTGGTTGTTTGCTTGATGGAAACAGTAAATGTATACCTCTGGAGAGTTTTCCCTTATTACCACAAATAGGTTTTTAGGTTTTGTTTCCTTTTCATTATCATGAAGCTTTTCTCTGTACTGCTAAATGTTGTTCAATGGAACTAACACTTTACATGGAATAATGATCGTGTTTTATGTCAATATTTTAAGCCCTGCCCCAGATTTATGTATTTTGTTACATAGATAATACCGCAATAATATCAGAGTTTAAATCAATTTCTACAATCACTTTTAAAGGGATACTTATGGATTTTGCTATTATCATTTTTAAAATATCTTCTTTCACTTTTTAAGACAACATTGCCTCTTGCTAAGAACAATAAATAAATATGTAGAGGGAGTCAACCACTTATCACTTCTAATTTGATAATCTGATTTGGGTCCTTTGGACCATGTCATTAGAACCTACCTGATATACAGTACAGATTTGATTTGTTGTTTCCAGTGGAATCTTCTTTACTCCTTCCTTTGTAAATTTCCTTCAAAATGTATTGAGAAATTAGCTTTTTCCAGGCATATATTAGGTAGGAACATAAAGACAGTAGGCACGGCTGCTTACCTGTGTAATACTGAAGGGAAATAAGGCAGTTGCGTGGAGAGCTATAACATAAAGATTGGATAGATGCTAGGAGAAGTATACAAAGTGCTGTGGGAACATAGAGGAGACATTTACTTCCAGTAAGAAAAAGAATCTAAGAAAAGCTTCATGGAAGAAGGGGACTTCTAAGTGTGGCTTTGAAAAATGGGATAGGGTTTCAACAGATGAAGACTAGGGAAGGACATCACACACGGAAGGATATGGGTAGTGAGTTGCGGGAGAGAAAGTCCATGGTGTGTGGAGAAAAGGGAGTGAAGGAAGAGTCCAGAATATAAAGAGGATAGGGTGGTACTTCTAGACGATGTTGAAAACCAGGAAGATAAGTTATCATATCAATTAAGGAAGCCCTTGAACACCTCACTGGCAATCAAGACCCACAGGAGGCTTTTGAGCCCCGCGAAGAAGCTTCTTTTCTCCTGCTATTATCTACCCACAGTAGCATATTATGTTCCCCTTATCTTTTATAGTCTGCATTTGCAAAGCAGTTGCCATGATATCACTCCTGTTTGTAGACATTCTTCTCTGTTTTGAAATCTTGCTTACCCCCCTCTCCCCCGCACCCCGCCCTTAGCCTTTTGGAACAATGTTTTACTCTTTGAACTTTCACCATATTTATTCTTGGTCCTCTTGGGGACATTGCTATTAGAAACTAACTGATGTGGGGTATAAATTGTTCTATAATTATACTCACTGTAATAAAGAATTATCAAAATCTTCTAGCTCTCTGTCATTTGATTTAAATATTATAGTCCCCACTTAATATCAGTTGTGTCATATTAATGATGCACACTGAGAAATGTTCTCTTGGGAAGGTAATATTACTTCTTTTATTCATTATTCTTTTTAAATACAAAAATTCAGATTTCATCCCCTTTTGGGGGGTGGGATACACACAGTGTCAGAAATATATCGTAAATCTGTTCTTCCTGTGTGGCCTGCTGTATCATCTATCTTAAAGGTGTTTTATTAAGGTTTTATTCAGGTATAGTTTATATACCATAAACTCACCCATTTTAAGAGTCCAATTCAATGAATTTTAGTATATTTACAGAATTGTACAACCATCACAATATAATTTTAGAACATTTCTATTGCCTTAAAAACAAAACATACCTAATTACAGTCATTCCCCATCCCCAATGTCAGTCCTGCACAGTGACTAATGTACTTTGTTTTTTTATATTTGACCTTTTTTTGACATTTTATATAAATGAAATTATACAATATGTGTTCCTTGGTGTCTGGCTTTTTTGGGGGGTTCAATCATGTTGCAGCACATATCAGTACTTCTTTCATTTTTATTGCCAAGAGTACTCCATTGTATGGAGATGCTGCATTTGTTTACCAATTTGCCTATTGATCTCTACTTGAGTCACTTCCACTCTGGGGCTGGTATAAAAAATACTGCTATGAACATTAGTGTGTAAGTTTTCATGTGGATGTGTTTTCATGTCTTAGGGGTAGATGCCTAGGAGGGCAATTGCTGGGTGGTGTGATAGCTTTGAGACTACCTTTTTTGGGAAGTATCAACACGTTTTCCAAAGTGGCTGCTCCAGCTCACATTGCCAGCAGAAATGTGTGACGGTTCCACTTCCTCTGGACTCTAGTGAGCACTAGCTATTGTCTCACGCTGATTATAGACATTTTGGTGGGTGAGATGGATCTCATTATGGTTTGAATTTCTATTCTTAAATGACTAATAATGTTAAGCATCTTTTTATAGGCTTATTGGCCATTTCTATATCTTCTACAGATAACTACCTATTTAAGTCATTTGTCCATTTTTAATTGTTATTTGTCTTTTTATTACTGAGTTACAATGGTTTTTATATCAATCTTGATACAAGTTCTTTATTAAATATATGATTTCCAAACATTTTTCTCCCATTTTATGGGCTGTTTTACAATTTCTTCTGCCTTTTTACTTTCTTGATGGTGTCTTACAATGCTCTAAAACTGTAAATTTTGACAAAACTCAATGATCAGTTGTTACTTTTATCTCTGGAATTTCAATATTCATCCAATTTTTTAAAGGTGTGGGTCACATTAATTATGGGAACTCTTTTGTTATGTTTATGATTATATAATGAAAGAAGGTCTTTATTACCTTCTTTGCAATGTGTTTAGGCCTGCTTTCCCCTGAGGCATCCACTGATCTACTGTGGATTTCCAGAAATTACAGCAGTGAATTAAAATCACTTTCAGTTTTGGGGGTTCATTGCCTTCACAAACTTCTCTTATTCCCCTCACCATCCTGACCTTAACTTTGAAGTAGGAGGGAATCTCTGTCCTGAGAGCTGTGGAGTATGTCATCCCCCAGCTCCTGTAGGGTCCCTGGGGCACAGGAACCATCCACAATGCATTCAAGGATGACTCCAGTGCCCGCTGGTGGGGACTGACTACCTAAGCCGGCTCTTTGTCCAGGTCTCCAGAACTCGAAGCTGCAACTAGGTGATGGAAGATTCTGAGCTAGGACCCAGAAGACCTCGATTCTAGTCCTGAATCTGCTTCTTACTTGTTTCCTATGACAGAATTACTTAATCTTACTGTAATTTAACATTCTTATTTAGTAAAGGAGCTTTTGAATTTCCAATGTTTTTTCTTTACAGCAGTGGTTCTCAGTGCGTGAGTGGGGTGGAGGGGGGAGTGGGTGATAGTGTCATCCTGTCCCCACCCCCTTCTCCCACAGACATTTGTAAGACATTGTTGGTTCTAACAGTCCAGAAGCACCGTTGCATGTTTTGGGTAGGGGCCAGAGAGGCTGCTAAACATCCTGCGATGCACAGGACAGCTCCCACAACTGAAAGCCCCAGAAGCAAGGGTGCCAAGCTTGAGAATTCCTGCCTTAGAGCATATTTTTATCAGTATTTTTAGAAAAATTCCCCTCTTGTTTTATCCAAATACTTCCTTTCTTCCAAAGCAAGAGCTGCAAGGTGGAGCCTTCTTGGTTCATTCTAATCCATGATGATTATTTTTTCATTTTCAGAATCCCTGTGCTACTTGTTATTATATCACTATAAGCCTAGTACAATGAAAAATAAAACTATAACTGTAGACAGTTTATCTTTTAAGCAATAAGAAATCTATATTTATAAGCTAATCAATGAAAATATAATTTATGAGATTTTTGCATTTTGTCATCAAAGTAATTCTGGGCATTATGAAACTTTTTTATGAAATTTATTTATTCCAGCTGATCTTCTTGAGATACCAGAAGCCTCCATTACTCACAGCTCACAGTAAATTTTACCAATTTACATGTTTGGGTTATCTGAGGATCTTTCTCGGGCCCAGTCCATTCCAGGCTCGTCACTGGGGGCTCAGACTAGCAAAAAATGTCTCAGTGGTTTCACGCCGGAGGGCAGAGACCCTGCTCAGGCTCACTGAGGGGCAATCTGTCAGCCGAAGGGACGAGGGCGGGGCCTGGGTGGTGCTCTCACAGCGGGGCCACTCCACCGCAGACCCAGGGGATTTGTTTGCTAAAATAAATCTCCTGCGCTTTCCCTCTGTGTGTCACCCTGGTTTAACATTGCTCCACCATATTATGTCGATCACGAAACATTTTCTTTGCCGAACGATGAACCAGCTTAAGAAGCACATTCTAGAGCATGTCATCGGAGGCTCTCGCGGAAACATTAAACAGCACCAGGTGCAGAACTGACCCCTGGAGGACCACTGCTCAATATGCCCCCAAGGCTGACATTTAACCATCGATGACTTCTGACTAGGGCCTTCTGACCAACAGCACATCAATCAATAGTGTTCTTCCAACCCTGCATTCCCAGAATCACTTCTGCTTGGAGCTGACCTCATTTATTCTCATTAGTTGTTTGAGCCAGATAGTATAGCTAAAATGTAAAGACAACTGCAAATGACATAAAGATTATAGACTCAGTCGTGTGGCAGACATTAGTGGGCTAGCGAACATAAAAATGCAGTGATTTTTCAGTTTTCGTTTTGCCTTAACAGGTGACTAAGAATCTCTGTGCTCCTTTTTTCATGAAATCTGCTTTCCTAATTGTCCTCACGGAGCCTTAATGTGGCCATATGGACTCTGTTGGTGTGTGTATACGTGAGCGTTTGTCTATGCGTGCATGCAGAGGGGTTAATCTGCTCAACTGGCACTGGAATTTACCTGATATTCTCTCTGTGGAATGTCCACGGATAATTTTATAATTTTACTAAATAAATCCAATCAGTAACTTTCCACTTCACTCATTTCTTTAATTGGAATTTGGTAAAAAATTGTTAGGAATCATGTTTTTACTAATAATCTTTATTTATTAGAGTGATTTTAGATGTACAGCAGAACTGAGCAAAAAGTAGAGTTGTTACATGCTCCCCATGCCTTCCTTATATGCGCCCTTAGAACTGAGTCAACACTGATACATTATTATTAACTAAAGTCCATACTTTACATTAGCGTTCACTCTTTGTGTGGTAGAGTTATATGGGTTTTATCAATGCACAATATTTTGTATCCATCATTACAGCATCAAATAGAATAATTTCTCTGACTTAAAAATCCACTGCAGTCCACCCATCCATCCCTCTTGCTCCCCACCACCTCCCTCATGCCTCAGTAACCACTGGTAATCTTTTTACTATCTCTACAGTCTTGTCTTTACCAGATTGCCATATAGTGGAAACTATGTGGTATATATTGCCTTTTTTAGATTGACTTCTTTCACTTTGCAATACACATTTAAATCTCTTATCTTTCTTCTTGACAGTTCATTTCTCTATTTTGTGGGATAATGTTCCATCGTACAGCGGTACCTCCCTTTGTTTATCCATTCACCTATTGAATAATATGTTGATTGCTTCCAACTTTTGCAATTATAAATCAAGCTGCTATAAACATTCTTGTGCAGATTTTGTGTGGACAAAGGTTTTCAGCTCACTTGGGTACATGCCTAGGAGTACAATTGCCGGATCATACAGTAAGTACATGTTTAGTTTTGTAGAAAATTTCCCAAGCATCTTTCAAAGTGTGTACCATTTTGTATACCCACCAGAAATGAATAAGGATTCTTCATGCTTCACATCAACTACAGCATTTGGCAGTGTCAGTGTTTTGGATTTTAGCCATTCTAACAGATGTGTAGCTCTATCTCATTGTTTTAATTTACGATTCCATAACAACATCATGATGTTGAGCTTCTTTTTATATGCTTATTTGTTATCTGCTTATATTCTTTAGTAAGGTGTTTCTTCAGATCGTTTACCCCTCTTTGCACTGGATTGTTTTCTTCTTAAGAATTCTTTGTGTGTTTTTGGATATGTCTTTTATCAGATATGTAATTTTTACAAATATTATTCCCCAGTCTATGATGTTTTTTCATTCTTTTAAAAGTGTTAGCAGAGCAAGAGTTTTTAATTTTAAGAAGTACCTGATCACCAAACTGAGGAGCAACTAGATTTTCTCCTATGCTGTTTTCTAGGAGTTTTAACATTTTGCATTTAGGTTCATGACCCATTTTGAGTTAATATTTATGAAGGGTGTAAGATGAGTGTCCAGATTCTATTTGCTCCTGTGGATGTCCAGTTACTCTAGGACATTTATTAAAGATGCCATCAGTTTTCCATTGGTTTGCCTTTGCTTCTTCATCAATGATCAGTTGATTATTTTTGTGTGAATCTATGTCTGGGATCTCTATATTCTGTTCCACTGACTTACACATTTTTTCTTTCACCAATACCACACTTTCTTTTTTTTTTTCTTTTTTTAAAGAGAGGGAGAGAAACATCATCAATGTGTGGGTGGCTCTCGCACACCCCCCACTGGAGACCTGGCCCACAACCGAGGCATGTGCCGTGACTGGGAACCGAACCAGCGACCCCTTGATTCTCAGGCCAGTGCTCAATCCATTGAGCTAAACCAGCCAGGGCCACACTTTCTTGATTATTATAGCTTTTTGGTAAACTCAAAGTAGGGTAGTGTTAGTTCTCTGACTCAGTTCTTCTACTTCAATAATGTGCTAGCTCTCTTAGGGTTTTTTTTGTTTTTGTTTTTGTTTTTTTTTCTGCATAAACTTTAGAATCAGTTTGTGGATATCCACCAAGTAACTTGCTGAGATTTTGATTTTGACTACATTTAATTTGTGTATCAAGTTGGGAAGAATTGACATCTTAACAACATTGATTCTTCCTATCTGTGAACATGGAAGATCTTTTCATTCACTTAGATCTTTGATTTTGTTCATCAGAGATTTGTAGTTCTCTTCATATATATCTTATACATATTTTGTTAGATTCATACTCAAGTAATTAATTGGTGCTCATGTGAATAGTGTTGTGTTTTTAGTTCCAATATTCAATTGTTCACTGCTGGTATATTTAAAAAGTGATTTAATTTGTGTATTGGTCTTTCATCTTGCAACCCTGGCTATATCTGCTTATTAGTTGCAGGAGTTATTTTTAATTCTTTGGGATTTTCTACATAGATTATCACGTCATCTGTGAACTAAGACACTTTTATTTCCTCCTTACCAATATGTAGACCTTTTATTTCTTTTATTATTTTTCCAAGGAAAAATCTCTTTCATTAACAGCATTTACTAGCACTTCTAGTATGATGTTTAAAAACAGTGATAGGAGGAGACATCCTTGCTTATTCCCGATCTTAGCAGGAAAACATCCAGTTTCATGTCATTAAGTATGGTGTTGCCTGTAGGACTTTAAAAAATATTTTTGTCAAGTTGAAGAAGTTTTACTTTATAGCTCGTTCAAATTTATTTTTATTATGAATGGGATTTGAGTTTTGACAAATGCCTTTTGTGCACTCATTGAAATGATCGTATGATTTTTCTTCTTTAGCCTGTTATTGTGATGAATTACATTAATTATGTTTGAATGTCAAACCAGCCATGCATGGCTAAAATAAATTCCAACAAATTATGGTCTGTAAGTTTTTCATACATTTTTGGATTTATTTGCTAACATTTTCTTGAGATTTTTTGTGTCTATATTTATGACAGTATTGGTATATAGTTTTCTTTCCTTATAATGTTTTTGTCAGTTTTCTATTTCAGTTCTGCCTAATATAGCATCAAAATGGACCACCAATGATCAATAGTTATTGATAGAATTATTTTCATTTCACAATTCATAAGTTATCCAAGTTGAATTAGATGAAGTTAACTAGTTCTCAAAACCTTAACTAATAAAGAATTTTCTCCCCACCATTATTTAGATCAAGAGCTTCCTTTTATTATAGATATAGTCAATCAACTGTATGGAAGTAATTTGCCAAGTTAAGATCATGGTTCTGATAGAAATTTTGTTTCATACTCATCAAGATCTTAAGAAAATATGGCTGAGAAAAAACTGTGCAAACACAAAATTACAATTTAATACTCAATATCATAATGATTAGAGGATTGGAGTGAATGATATTTTCACTTATTAGTTGGTATTTTGAAAATGATTTACACAGTGAAAAAGATAAGAGACCTGGTGAGTTTAAAGGTGTATCTCTATTAAGAAGAATCATGAATGCTTGATAGGACATGAGTAGGACCTAAATTATTATATTATATTTATATTTGACTTGTCTTGAGGGATATATATACACATATTGCTACATTTGCAAATGACATACCAAAGTATTATGAAAATTAAACAGAACTTAAGCAAATAACTTATTTTTATGTTCATTTTTTGTTGTTGTTGTTTGTATCCATGGTCTACCCAGTATTTCGTTTAACAGTTACATGATTAAGAGCTTGGTATCTTGGTCACCACCCCACACAAATGCCCACACTCAGAACAATAACCCCACAATCTGGTTGCACTCCACCCTGTTAACTTTTAAAGTGATGGTAAATAAGAGTAATTAATAGAATGCTACAGTGTGCCAGGTGCTAATGTGTTACAGGCATTAATTTATTAAATTATTACAACAATTAGCAGGTACTAATATTTTCCTTTATTTTATACATGAGGTACCCGAGACATAGAGCCATTGCAGAATGTGTACAAGGTCACCCAGCTGGTAGTTGGTGCAACCGATAATTAAACCAGGTGATATAAAGTTAGAACTTCCTTCCATCTACTATGCTATACTGACTTCCAATGAAAGACATTCTCCTTAAATGAGTTCTGTTTTCTTCTGTTTGAAATCCTGTAGACTCTTTAGACAAAATAGAGAAAGAAAATAATTTTATTTTTACCCCTTTGTAGTAATCTTTGTATTTTATTATCAATTTAACCCAATTTAATGATTTAAACCTCCAAAGGGTATTTATTAACTCTCCTAACTGGGAAATCTGGGAGTGCTTCTTAACTTCAGGCACAGTTGGATCCAGGAACTCAAGTTCTATTCTTAGATTGGTCTTTTTCTACAACTCTCAGGTACACTTTATTCATGAGATGGACCAAATAGTCTCTAGTAGTTACATCCCAGCAGCTTAACAACCACAATGGAATAATTGTGTTTTTATTAATAGAGCAATGTTCATTTAATTTTTTATAAGAGCTTATGATTTTGCTCAGGCCTATATCACTTTCAAGCCGAGAAGATGGCGTCTATGCTGCCATAAGTTACCGAGACTTTTAGAGTTTTTGGCCTTCTTTTGATGTTTACTCTTAGCTAAGAGTATAAAATATCTTATTAACATTGCTCACACCTCACGCTAATTCATTTTTACGGAATTAAATTAAAACATTTATATAAAGATGCCCATCCTGATTCAGCTTCTTTAATACACTGCCCCCAATTCTTATTGTTCATTTTCTGATTCTGACTCTCAGGTGGGAGAGGAATGAAAACTGCTCCCCAAAGTGTTGGAACAGTGAACTAGATGTGAGTAAAGTCACTAACGTGGGTAGACTCAACAAAAGCCGACTGACAATATCCTCAGATTGAGTTTCCTTCCTTGCAGCCCTGGCCGTCAGCACTATTCCCAGCTGCTGACAATGTAATGAAGGTTATGACCAGCTTTCCCTCTGTTGTGTATTATGACTTTCTGAAGCTTTAGGTGCCCTATCTAATCTCCAAGATTATACATGGGAGCTTGGCTCTCCCCTGGGCATCCAGGTGTCCTAGATCTTCCCTAGGGTTTATGAGTGCTTCCACAAAGAGCAGAAAGGTCTCCTCAAAAGGTAGGTAAGATAAATTATTGTGCAAAGATTCAAGGCATAAGCAGGTTCGTGGCCCTCCCTGGCCACAATAATATTCCCATTGATATGGATGATTGGCAGGTGGGATGTGGCAATGCAGCTGGCCTTTGCAAGTTTTCTCCTACAAGTAGGGCTGGACTTGGCCTCTAGTCCAATACAATGCTTGTACACTGGAACAGCACTTTTTATAGTGGTCTCTTTCCTGGTCTACTTCCTGGTACTTTCCTGAGACATATACAGTCTGAGACCTTGCTCTGAGATGGGGCTTTACTTAGACATTCCCAACTTGAAAGCGAGCGAACCTTCTTGCTTGGCTCTTCCTTCCTTCTCCCAAACTCTCTGAGTCTCAACTCAGTCCTCTGGTTCATCTCACACAAAAGCCTTGCCATGTTCCTTGTCTCCCACAGTGGGGTTTGGTGGCCACTAATTCAGAGTTCCAAGCAAGACTCTTTGAGAATACTAAAAGCCTTTACCAACATAACTATTTTTAGAAGATTGGTTTTCTTTCTACTATGGGGAGTTACTCTCATCGTAAGAGTAAATCAAATGGTTTCAAAGTCAGTAAGAGTAAAAACAATCGAACTTTTGTATTAAACACATGAGTTGAACTATTCGTATTTCGCCTGTCTTCTGCTCCGTAGTTAGTTGATCTGTGTAGCTTGAAGGTTTCACCAGTCCCTCATCTGCTCCTTTCTCAGGATCAAGCAGAAATGCAAATGGCACTTTGGATTTTCCTTCTGGATAGTTCATTTTTGCCTCATCCTTGTCTCATAGAATTCTTTGCAATGATGGCGATGTTCCATATCTGTTAAACACTTGATATGTAGCTGGTATCACTGAGAAGCTGAATTTGTAATTTGTAAAAGTCTAATCAATATAAATTTAAATAGCAACATGCAAGTAGTGGCCCCTCATTTTACAAGAAAAATTTAGGTTTTCTGAAAGCAACTTAATAACATATATCAAGAATTCAAAAATACTAAGATATATATTCAAAAATGCTGATATATACTTGTAAATATTGATCAACAAAAATGTTGATCATATCAATATATATTGAATGTTGATATGATCTATATATCTTAGTTGATAAAAAATGTTGATATTTTATATTTAATGTAAATGTTGATATTTACTGTGAACATTCTAAAGTTCACAGTAAAATTGAGAGGAAGGTACAGAGAGTTCCCATATCCCACCTGACCCCACTTACTATGTTTTTTATTTTAAGTACTACATTTCAAGGCAAAATAGTCAGTAAAAGATTCATATATAAGAATGTTTATCATAATGAGTATGTTCAAAATAAATTGGGAAGAGGAGTAAATTATGGTATATACCTTTGCTGTTAATATTTTAGTTTAAAAGAAAATTTAAATACATGGTCTCATGATTATGTTATGGTATTAAATAAATATACATGGATTTAAACTTTCTATTTAATGCTATCCAAATTTAAATATATATGCATAATATACATAATTTATATAACTGCAGGAAATAAACTAAACTATTAACAACTTTCACTTTGAATGATGAGTACATAAGTGATTTTATTTTTCTGTTTATATTTTACTTGTGATTTAAAATTTTTATCCAATGAATAGAGATCACTTCTTAAGTAAGGAAATCTTAAGAAAACACTTAAAAATGGTGGTAAAAATTATAGAAATCATGGAAAACAGTAATTGAGAAAAGAACATTGGGTTTGACAAGTAGAAGGTCAGTGATGGAATTTGAAAGAGCAGATTAAGGTAGGCGGTGTCAGAAGAGGTCAGAGGAGATCAAAGTTGAGATGGGAATAGAAATGCAAAGGCATCAGGAAAGTATGGCTGTGAAACGAAGGAAGAGAATATGTCACGATCATGTCATCTTTTGAGTGTCAAATAAGTATCATACTTGATTTTTACATTTACCTGAAAAAAACAAACATCATGCCCATTACAATAAGAAAACTGAGACTTAAAGAAACTAACTTGGCTTACATAAACAAAGCAATGACACTCAAATCTGTTGACTTTCCACCATGCGGCATGATTTTCCACCATATAGAACGGTAAGTAAGGACAGGGGAATGGTGTATTTTATTTGTTTTTATTTTTATTTTATATTTTATTTTAGTCTCAGTTAGTGATGACCCATCTGAGTAAGAAGGCAAGAATCACAGAGCACTGTACTCTCCCTTGTATTTAGTTTCCTGACAGTTGAGTGGCAGCGAAAATATGAGTTTGGACTCAGGACTGCCTGGATTCAAATCTCTGTTCACCTACTCCTCTCTGCATGACCCTGGTACACCACGTAGCCCCTCCAGCCTCAGTTTTTTTTATTTCTCTAGCAGAGATAACAGCATCAACCTCACAGAATTGTTATGAAGATTAGGGGGATGATATATGTAAGAGTATCTAGTACAATGCCCCAAACAAAATAATCTTCTTACAAGATTGAGTTGGTTGTTAATACTATTTTTGTAATAATATGAATTATCTTTTATTTCTTTGAGGTGGTAGAGGGCAGATCCTTATCCTGTTATATATTTAGAAATAGTCTATATTTTAATGTGGAAGGTGAAGAAAATTTTAGCCATTGACTGATTCATTCCCTTAACAAACTTCTATTACTGCCAACCATGTGCTCAGCACAGTACTAGGAAGTAAAGACGGAAGAAGGAGGTAGACCCTGGCTCTGTACTAAGTGGAGAGACACATAAAGTGGTTATTATAATGCAATTAATAACCGCTCTGAGTGGAACCTAATCAACAAAACAAACAAGCAAGCAAAATATAACCAAAGACACTGAAATTAAGAACAAGCTGACAGTAACCAGAGGGGAAGTGGCAGGAGAGAATGGGGGGTAAAGGAGGAAGGGTTGTCAGGAATGTGTATAAAGGACAGATGGACAAAACCAAAGCGGGGCAGGATCAAGGGTGGGAAATGGGGATGGCTGGGGTGGGAGAGAAATGGGGACAAATGTGCTTCAACAACAATAAAAATGTGGAAAAAAGAGATATTAGGAAGGGTGTATATAATAACTATGTTTAAATAATTAAAAAATTAAAAGCCATAATAGAAAGCATAAAAAAAATAACTGCTCTGACAGAGAGATAAGCGGAGTGCTGGGGAAGCCTGGGGGAGGTGGCACTCTGTCTGGGGCAGGTGCAAAAGGCATCAGAGAGGAGGTCACTTTTTACAGTGATAATAACTAACACCGTCTTTTAGGGCCCAGGACTGCTGTAAGAGTTTTGCATGCTTTATTGCATTTGCTCTCCATTGTGTTACCCTGCCTCCTACCTCATAACCCTCAAGAGAAATTGCAACATGAGCAAATTCCCTAGCACACCATCCAGAGAAAGTGAAGGCATAGAGTTTTCCATGTGTTTTCTATGGGAAGTTCCCCTTCACAGATGTTATCATAAAAGGGTTTCATGGTCAAATCACTTTGAGAAGCAAGTAATGCTTTTGTGTTCTTGGAGTTTGTGATGTACAGTCATATTTTACAGGTTCTAAGAAGATGTTGAGATTTTTAAACTCAGCCTTCCCCAAATACAAGCACAATTTATGTAAAAAATAGCAACTATAAACACTTAAGGAACTAGGTTTTGTGGAATTCTGTGGAAATGCTGATTTAGGCTATGTTCCATGTAAGCAAATGTCTGTGCTTTCTGGAGCACCTTTTAAAAAATGTTTGTTAACAGAGACAGGCATTGGAGGGATGGTGACTTCTGTTACTTATTTTAAGATATTTCTAATGAAAATGGCACAGGTGTGGCATAAATGCAATAGTAGTAGGAGAAGCTGCGAAGTGGCATAAAAGGCACAACCGGGAAACGGCAAAGCTGTGGAAGAGACTATGCTGCTTAGAAGAGGGTAACTTTCTAAAAATGTAGGTTAAGACCTTGAGAAATTTCAGGAAGGTGATGTTATGACAAAGGTTTTAGAAAAGAAATGACAATTATCATTGCAGTAATGCAAAACTATACACTGAGTTTATATTATTTTGCCTGGTTTTACTCTGTCTTAAACCAGTGCTAATTAAAATTTCACATATTTTTAAAGCCTGTCAGTATTCTAGAATTTGGTTTTGCAATATTATCTCTCAACAAATAAGCCTATTGAAATCACCAAAAAATACTTTAAGCAGTTTATGGTATTTAATTGCATGATTGGTTTTCATTGATATGGCAGTCATGACCTGAAATTTCTTATCAAATATAATAAATCTTTGCTTATGTCTGGTTAATTATTACAATTTAATGGATATCTGTTTAATGTAATGAAATGGAAGTGAGTCTAACACCTGTGTTTCACTTCAATATTTTGATGTAAGTGGTTCTAGAAGATAAGGAAATGAGGCAAAGACATATTCCAGAGTCCTCCCTCTGTCCCCACCCATCTCTTTTGCATTTGGGCTTTTGAAGTTTTCTAGTAGTCATCAAATCGGAATTTCCCAGAGGTAGCAGGTGCTCCATTTAGTTTTGGTCCACACATCAAAACTTTAGTCGTTAGCTCAAATTCACTGACCCTCATAGGAAAATATGAAAAGCTAGGTAGAGCGAGATGGGGTATGACCACACGCAAAAACTACTGCGAAGGGAAGCACCAGGAGCTGCCTGATGTTGTTTGTTTGGGACCAGCACCAAGGGACGCAGGGAGAGGATTCCGAGGCACCGATGAGTCCTCTGCCTCTCGGGGAGGGGAGAAGGCTAGAACTGCAGAATCCCAAGGGTTCAGGAGCTCTGCTTTCTTTTCCTCTTATTGGTCAACTCCGACTTCACAATGTACATCTCTTTTCCTACACTACAGTAATGAAAAAATAAAGAATTAACGAAGGTTTACTTTTTTAATTAAATGTAGTACCACTTAGGAAGATGTATGCTAATCTGCGGCCAGATCTGCCGCCCTCAGCTTTACAGGGCGCTGGCCCCAGCAGAGGCTGTAAAGCTCTCGATAAGAGAAGAGAGGAGCAAGGTGCAGGTCCCCCAGCGATAACCTCCTGACTCCGACATTATAGGTCTTTCTGCTGGAATTGAGTTCTACATCTTACTCGATGGGTTATTGTCACAGATGAGTAATGAACGCACCCTGCCGGAGTCCCAAGGTGCGGGAGGCAGCCGGTCAGGCCACCGTGAGGCCCAGCTGCGGATGGCCAAAGGGAAGGAAGGCAGTTAAAGGCGCAGGGGCAGCGGTGTCTGAGACTGCGCGGGACCAGCCTGGGGAGCAGCCAGGAGCGGGGCCTGCTGGCTGGGGCAGGGAGGTGTGCATTAATCACAAGGCTCCCTGGGCTAATGGGCGGCGCAGAGAAGGCAGCCGGGACCGCAGAACAAAGGCAGACTATGATGAAGAGAGCATCCCAGCCAGCTGGGAGTTCGCGGGGTTGGTTTTTAGGTGAAATAAGTCACGGTTCCCAACACCAGCAAGGCGTGAATAGGTAGCACGGTTAGGGGAGTCTCTTTCCTCGCCTTCCAGTGTTCCTTTGTGAACTGAATTTGTTTATTTGGATGTCTGGTTGCCTGCCTTGCAGCTTCCTAAGGAGTTACTCAGTGGTGAAGGTACTCTTTTCTGAGGACCAACACTGCAGGCTTGATATGCATTCTGAGTTAGTTTCTGCTTACAATTTTAAAGATAAATGTTTGGGTAACTTCAGAGGGATGACAGATGACATCATGAACTATGATTTTCAAAATCCCTGTGTGTAGTGCATTTATAGATTATTCTTAGAATTACCATTAAATTGATTTATCAAATAGATCTGCATTTAAACACAAACAAAAAATCCCAGCTTGACCGGTTGTCTGCAGTGGATTCTGATGCTCCACTTGACCATTTCCTCTCTTGAAGTGAGAGAGAGAGGAGGGAGTATGCTTCTACCAAGGACAGCAAAACTGTAAGGTCAGAAATTGAAAATATGTGACCTATTTTTAGGAGCTTAAGACAATGCATAGTTTTTAGAAGAAGGTAAACCAATAGACATTTTATTTTATATTTTTATAGAATTGTATAATTATAATCTTTTCTCATTCAGAAAAAAATTTATAATCCTCCCATTTGGCAAAAAAAATAGTTCTAAAGCTTTTATTTTAAGCTTTTATTTATTTACTTTTAGAGAGAGGGGAAGGGAAGGAGAAAAAGAGGGAGAGAAACATCAATGTGTGGTTGGCTCTCACACACCCTCTATTGGGGACCTCACCTGTAACCCAGGCATGTGCCCTGATTGGGAACTGAACCAGCGACCCCCTGGTTCTCAGGCTGGCATTCAATCCACTGAGACACAACAGCCAGAGCTAAAGCTTTTTTTTTTTTTAAGTGTGATCAGAAATTCTTGGAGAAAAGGAGGGAGAAGAGCAGATTTACGTAGTAAGTACAGTAAGCAGAGCACTAGTTGAGGCTGCAAAAACAGGAGAGACAAAGTTTCTCTCCCTCAAACCAGGAGCTGAAGTGTGTGACCTGGGTGACCCAGTGCTGTGAACTTTCTCACTCGTCAATCACGTGGGCCAGAGTAGGGACAGGCCACTGCAACCCTTTCCCTTTGCAATGATAAAACCATGTTAGAGATACCTGGTGACCTGGGAAAACGTTGTTTCCATTTAGTGATTCAGTTCCCTTTTTTAATCAAGCCACTTTTTTTTTTCATTTTTGGTAGCTGCAGTCTAGTAATCCGTCACATCTGCACCTTCACATTCTGTGCTGATTGGCTAGGCAGCCTGTTAGCGACATGGAGGTAGTGGTCAGGCAACCTAGAATCGAGTTCTGTGTTGCCAATTATGAATTGTTTGGCTTTTGGCTAGTGGTTTCAGTTTGGGGTTAGGGGCCTTCTCTTTCTCATCTGTAAAATTTGAACTTGGCAATGGAGTTTCATTGATTCTTTGCTCATTGCCCTTAAATGCAATTAAACTACAAAACCTTCAGGTCTCTCTACTTGCCTTTGAACACAGGATTTAGAACTGTAGATGAGAGATCTATCATGACCTAAGATATGCTACCTATTCCAATAATAATAGTCTGCTAAGCTCATACATATAGTTTATCAGGTAAAGTTTCTTAGTGCCTTAAATATGGGAAAATCTGAGGATTTTGGATAATGATGTTGAGCATTCCAGTAACTGCAAAGCTAACAAATCAATTTCCGTAAGTTCTGTTTTCTAGTTTGCAGGGCTGCCCTGTGATTTCTGCTCTAGGTCTATATGATGGATGGTTCTGGCTCACTTCCTGTGGACAAGTGCGATCCTCTCCTGTCATTGTAATATAGTGATCTGAGCAAAAAGCGGACCCACTTCCGTAAGAACTCTGGTGGGTCAGTTAGTGTGTATCTGTGCAAATAACTACCAGGTTTTTGTGGGTTTAAGAGTAACTGCTGGGTCATCATCTGGATAAATACATTTGGTTTCCACGGTCCTGGAAATAAAAGAATTGAACCAGAGAGCCCGTAGAAGCTCTTATTTTACAAAAACAGTTGCCTGTTCCATCACTTAGAGTAAATCAGAGTCCTATTTGGAGCCAGGAAGGGAGATTGAATGAGTACATCATGATTTGGAAAATCAATTCTGTTAGTTAACCTTCAACCCACAGCAGTACCCCAGTAGGCTTAGGTCAAATGAGTATTAATGAATGTTTTTGAATTTGTGATTCTAATGGATAGGGTTATCATATTATTATCTTTTATACTAAATTCTTAAATTTTACAAATGACTGAATTAGCTTAAAATATGTGAAATGCATGATTTCCAAAAGAGAGAGGGGGACAAAAGTCCTCATAAGTAGAAGACTCAAAGCATGACTCTGTATATAATCTTAAAAGTCTAATTCAGTTTAAGATAGTAATTATAGATAAGAATCTGAAAATGTTATTTAGCTATAGACATACCAAATGTGTGTGTGTGTGTATATACACTCACATATGTGTATATGCACACATACATATATATAATTTTCATTGATAATATATACATATATTCCATTGTACATACACATATATAATTTTCCTATATAATAAGTGTTTATTCCTTGCTACACAAAGATTATATTGTTGAGAAAAGTACGTTCCAGAATGAAATAATTCCAGCACTCCCCCTTCTAAAATGGGATTCCTCTTCAGGGTTTGCTGCGCCCTGTGCCATTACACATTCTAATGCATTGGAATAGCTGCTAAAAAGAAACTAAGTTTTTGTTCGAATTTAAAACAGGAGGATCCATTTCTGCCTAACAGTCTTGTAGCAGCGCGTTCCCTGAAGTGTATCCCATCTGCTTTTGGGAGCTCTCATTGCAATATGCCGTGATTGCAGGATAAGCACACCATTTTCCTGTCAATACTTTCCTATTAGCCTCCTGGATCCATACATCATCATCTTGCTGGCCTGCAGTTTGCTTATCTTTGTCTCCGAGGCTGCCTTTGATTTATCTAACACCCAAGCTAATGAGGCATGGAGCCCAGGGTGGCTCCAAGGATAATGCACTCCTGTATAAAAATGCTTAAGGAAGGATCAAGTGTTAATCCATTCTAGACTAAAAGGCCTAGCCCTTCAACAAACGTTGTATTTCTTAATCGCTAAACTAAGACTATAATAGCTCCCCCTAAGCTACTACCATCAGTAAAACTATACACACAGACTACATGCAATTTACCAACAAAACAAAACTGAAAATTGGGTTTTAATTTGTGCTTCTAAAAAAAAAGCCAAGAACAGTTCCTATCTAAGTAACTATCACCACCATTATTTGACAGCATTCTTATGCAAAAATAAGTTAGCTTTAATATTTAATTTACAGTAATAGTTTTACATTCCCTAGCTGGGACTTATATTCTTCTAAAGACAAAATAACAGAAGCTACAATGATATTGTGGCAAGGATAAATCAAGCCAGCTACTTCAATAATGGAAGTAATTACAAAGTTTACATATCTGAAATGTACCCAGTGGTTAGGGGTTGTTTAATTAACATAAAAATTTCAATATTATCAGCGTGTTGGTATCACAAAAGCATTGTTAAAAATGTTTTTTAAGTACTAATGATTTTCACTATTTCAGTTATATACATTTTAGCCTTAAAACACTTTTACTGATACACAGTGGATTCTACGTTATTACCACTATATGGCACAGCATAAAGAAGCTAGTGACTATTCAATTTCATCAATATAAATAACCTAAAAGCATAGGTCCAAAACATTTCTCTTAGAAATAATGTCCAAATAGGAAATCCATATTAGCCTACATGCATAGGTAATTGCTGAATATCTACTTCTTCTATTTTTTTTCAGTGTAAAGAAACTTAAATTCGGTGTACTATCCTATTTTCTTTAAAATATTTTCTCTTGTTAATCATATGCAATGAGAAATAAGATGCAGAAGATTCTTCCGTTGAGGAATTTTTGGCCCCTACTAGGATTAAAACTATTCTATTTGAAAGAAAAGATGGAAGGAAGGGAGCGAGGCAGAAGGAAAGGAGAGAGAAACGGAGGCAGAGAGAAGAGAAAGGTCAGTCTGTGACTATGCAAGCACATTGTGGCAGAGGTCCCGGGAGAAGACAGGCTCACTCAGAATCACGCTTTAACAAGGAAATCCGTCTCCCACTGGTTCCCTCCAGGGCCCTGAGGACCTGACCCAGGCAATAACTCCCTTTATTGGTGACTAACCAACATTATTGAGAACCAGGGTGGAATTTAATGATGTGACATTATTAGGAATTGTTATTGAGATGTAAATGATCTTCAGTTGGTTTATTTAAGTCACATAAAGAACCTAGTTTAGAATGAAAATTACTTATTGATTATTAGAGCAATTAACAGAATAAATTTTAGTGCTGGTATTAACATTTTCCTAAAGTCCAAAACTGTTGGGTTTAAACTCAGGAGAACAGTTATTTTATGTGAGGAGATTTATTCCTAAAGGATTTTTTTTTAAACAAGAAACCAAATGCCAAAATTCATTCTAAAATATTTGAATTTCTTCCATTTTGGCTTTTAGTAGGAGGGAAACACACGCCAGAATGAGAGAGAGCTGCATAAACTTAACTGCATAAGTAAAGGAACGGAATATTCCATTTTGTTCTACTGAACAAACAAACGTACAAACCGGAAACCTTTGAGGTCAATGGAAGTATATGGTCGATTTCCTATTTTCTTCCCGTTTGCTGACATCTGTCAGTTAGTCAGCATTTCTCACTTATGGGGTCATTTGTTTTACTTGTAATTCTTTCTTTCTTTAGATTTTATTTTAATGGTAATGATAGAATCACTTCTTAGAATATGGCCTTTTCAGCTCGAATCACCATTTCTGTGACTTCCAAGAAGTGACAATGGTGTGTACAGTTATACACACAAAGGTGTAAAGTGAATTAGATACGCAATTCAACACCCAGTCTGTGACATTAGTTTGAATTATTTTGATGCCATGGGGAGAAGTTTTTTGTTTGTTCGTTTGTTTGTTTAACATATATTATTGCCATTAGCTTCAGCCCACTGTGCTGTGCTGGATTCTCTTCGAAAGGAATTTCTAATGGCGCTCAGTCTGTTCACTGATATCACTATTATGTAGTCTTAAAAGATACACAAGCATCCAAGTGAGCATTTTAGCTAAATGACTGTGCATTTAGTCTCTTGGTGCTGCTATAGCAAAGTGGCCTAAAACAGCAGAAGTGCACTCTCTTACAGTGCTGGGGACCAAAGCCTGAAATCAAGGCATAGGCGGTGCCATGTTTCTGCTAAAGGCTCTAGGGAAGGATTTTTCAGGGAAGGATTTTTCTTTCCCTCTCCGTAGCTTCTAGTGGCTTCTGGAAATCCTTGGCCTTTGTTGGCTTAGAGGGGCATCATTCCAATCTCGGCCTCGGCCTTCACATGGTCTTTTGCGTGTCTCTGTGTCTTTCTCTGTATCCTTTTTTCCCCTCAGGAGGGCACCAACCGCTGGATTTAGGGCCCATCCTATTTCAGCACAGCCTCGTCTTAACGTGATTATATCTATGAAGGTTCTATTTCCAAATAAGTGAATATTTGCAGGTGTCGGGAACTTGGCCTTTTGAGATAAGATGAGAATCGTATCTTTTTGAGGACACAATTCAGTCCATTACAGTTATGATAATTCTCATCTTCCACCTGTTTCATTAATAATAGCCACTGTTTAGTGAATGTCTAGCATGTGTCTGACACTTTGTAAACTTTTTAAAATTTTTGCAAGAAGGTACTGTAATTCCACCTTGCACATGAAGAGACTGACTTCCAGATAATGTACCCGAGATCGCAAAGCTCGTAAGTGGTGGAACCAGCATTCAAATCAGTCTCTCCCCCTCCAAAGCCCATACTCTTTCCTCATGCATTCCTCGTGAGTTAAAGAGAATGTGAAGTGCTGATACTTGGCTTTTGGTAGATTCTTTTTTTATATAAAGATGTGAGATATATATATGTGTGTGTATATATATGTATTCAGATTTAAGAGAAGAAACCAAGATTTAGTTAAAATCACAAATGAACACCACACTTTTGATCCAATCTTGGGGTACTCTGAAAGACAATGGACATTACCCCATGAAACATCAATGTTATACCCAATGTCCACTTTTGTTGTTCCAAAGATTCCATGTATTACAGGAGAGATAGCTGTTAAAATTTATAAAGCAGACCAATGAAATTTTTAAGATGTTGAAATAGCTGAACGGATATCATTTTGGAAAAGTTTTACGGGGATGATTTTGGATTGGACTATTCTTTATGTTAATATATGTATTTTATTTTCAAATTAATTTAATGTAAAATATCTAATTCAACACTTGCAAAAGCTTAAAGTATCTTATAAAAGCAAAGCTTAAGTGAAAAAGGAAGAATGAGTTTCACATACTATTTTGCTATTTCTTTATTGCAAAATTGAGAGACAGTAAAATAGTATTCTAATTAGACTTTGCACTTATTTGATTATCTGAAAAGATGAGCATTTAAAAGTTATACTTCTTGGCAATTTATGATTATTTTGTGCCTGTTTATGTTTCTATTTATTTGTGTGATATGTGTATGGAGGTTGGATTATTTTTCCCCTAATGATTTGCAAGAACTCTTTCTGTATTAGCAGTAGTAACCATTTGTCTGCCATACCTGCTGCTTAATATTTTTCACTGCTTACCTATTTCATTTTAACTTTATTTATAGTGCTTTACTTTTAACTTCTTCTCCCCCTTTTAATTCTAATGTAATCAAAGTTATTGCTTTGTTTCTTTATGGTTCTCTCTTTAAGGCAATATTTAAAAAGTCATTCCATACCTCAATATTATCTAAGAATTTTCTTAGTATTTTTATGAATTTTATCCTCATTTTCATCCCTATAATTATTATTTTATATTTTAACCTTTAATCTATGAGATAATTTTGACCCAAGTTTCAATTCTCCATTCTCATTAAATACCAGGAAGAAATACTGTTGTTCTTCAGTCAAGTAACCAGACTAGAGAAATTTGCTCCTTGCCAAGGGACTTGCTACAGAGTCTCACTGAATCTCAGGTTCTGTAGCCTCTGTTAAGTAATCTGAGCTAAAACCCATATGCTGTCAAGTTGCCTGACTCATCTCTGTCTCAGTTTCTCCCTTATTGAACTGTGGGGTATTACACTTGCGTCTGATTCTTCAGAAGTACTTGCCCATCTCATAACTGCTCTTTGATTGGGCCACTCACTAGTTAAGAGTTCCAGGGCGTGTACGACACAAAGATGGAGGGGATCACGGGGAGCGTGAGCCTGTTTGCTAACCTGGAAAGAGGAGATAACAATAGTACCTACTCACGAGGTTGATATGAGAAAATAACTAAAGCAATTCTTATAAAGCAAGTAAGTGCTATTAGTCTTTTACAAAAACATTCTTTGCATTAGTATGTTGCAAAGGATATGGTATAATGCAGATGGCATTACAATCTACACCTTACTCATTTTATTTTTTTAAAAATTGAACTGCAAGATGAACCAGATGACCTAATCAACTTCTTAAAGATTAATAACAAAATAGACAAACCAGGTGGAGAATATAAACTACTTTTCACTGAAACGTATATAAATTCGTAATTAATGGAAATTTCATTTTAGTCAGCAAAAACATACAGGGGGCTTTGTTATCTGAACCAATTTAACACATTAGGTCAATAACGGGCAATTGAACAACTGTCACTCTCCTGTTACTGTATCTGTCAGAAAAAAAGGTGTAATTACTAACTTCCACAGTACTTATTTAGTGTTCAACAGCTACAGTTATTATAAAAGGGCATTGTTAGAGCTGGGCAGGGTTCTTTACTCATTTATCTTATGTAGCAATAGGCTTCGTTATGTTTCGAAATATTTCAGAACAAAACAGATCATGCTGGAATATTTTAAATGTCACTCACTACAGCCAAGGAAACGCTAATCTTGTAACCATGTATGTGTGTGTGTACACGTTAACCATTGAAGACATGCTTGCTTCTTGTAAACGGTAAACACAAGTAGGTTTCGAGTTGTTTTGAGGTGATATTTTCGGTCTCCATAACACCTATAGTAGATAAAAAGTGCTCCATGCTAATCATAGGCATTATTAATTAAAAGCCACATGCTTAGTAATTAGCCTACAGGGCTTGTCCCCCTGCCAGGGCGGGGAAGACTCCCTGGGTAGAGGATGCCACGCCGACTAAACCGATGCTGGGCTTGCTCTCAGCCGAAAGGCCAAGGAGTAAGGCAGCCAATTGGCTGGAATTTAGCAGCCAGGCAAATGATTCTGTCCCTGCTGGATGTGAAGTAATGGCCTGAGTGCCATGCGGCTCCCTTATGAAGCAGGAGACAAGGGTTCAAAACCTAAGGAGGAGAAAGGACTCTTGAAAATGGAAGTGAACAATACAGCTAACAGAAATAATAAAGGATTATTTTTAGTGATTACATATTCCAAATTTGGTAATTGGTATTAGCAACCCAACTAAATTCATGTTATTGAAATTTCTACTCTGGACAAGATTTTGCTGTAGGACTGAAGGCTAGATTGTTTTTGGCCATCTTTAAAGGATCCTGCCGATGGCCTGCCCCGAGGTTGCTCCTCTTTTCTTTCTTCCAAATAGGGTTTTCTGTTCAGGTATCTGCTCTGTCCTCAGCCCATGTGATGCAGGTGAAGCTGGATCCATGCTTGCAGGATGCCCTGAGAAGCCAGTGGACACTTGGCATTTACCTGGTAACTGTTGTTGGTGGGCTGTGGTGGACATGTGACCAATGTGGCCCAATCAGATGAAGGAAAAGGTGATTCATTCTGCATTGGGAGGAAGTCATTTTCTCTCTTTGTGCTGGACATGTACAGGGAAGCTTGTAACCATTCCAGTTGGTGTTGGCTGCTCTCCTGCATCCATGAGGAGAGCCAACCCGAGGACAAAGTGAATATAACATATATGGAGGGAGTGGGGCTGAGAGAAATGCCGATGTGGAGATGCAGCCCTAACTGGGTAATGCCTTGAGGCTGCCCCACCTAAGTCTTCCTGTTACATGAGATGACACATCTATAGCTTTTAAAAGCTGGTAGGAGTTGGAATTTCTGAAAGGACCCTAACTCCCATATTGTCTTATAAAGAAGAGATTACTATTGAAAGCAATTCTGGACTGCATTTTATAGAGGCTTTTAATTTATTGTATGTATGATTCTCGTATCATACATGTCTTTGACAGCTGCCTGACTCACCAAGCGCACTGTCCATTAAAGAAAGATGCATCTAGACTTTGGAGTGTTTGAATTTACTGCACCACACAGATTAGCTTTAAAGTTATTTTATTTATCTTACATATTCAGTTTTCTTAGCATAAAATGGAGCTAATCATGTTTCCTTCCCAAAGCTGCACAGATAATAGGTAATCTTTATAAAGTATTTAAGCTTTTTAAAAATCAAAATTACAGTGGAATATGTCATGTAATTATGTATTATTTTTACCTGTTGGGAAGCCCCATTCTTCCGAAATCCCATTCTTCCAAAGAGTGGAGAGGCGTCGTCCGGCTGACAGGCACACCGGAAAGGAAGCGTGCCTGGCTGGGAGCCTGTTGGTGTCAGCTGTGTTCCCCAGGCGGCAGTTCTAGCCACCAGCAGAGTGAGCTCCTTTCCTCCATGGGTTCTGCGACTTCCTGCCAGGCTGACCTTTTCTTATTGCAAATCCTGTATCCATATCCCATAATTTGTGCAGCACAGTACAGCGCAGGTCATTGCCTTGTGCAAGGTCAGAGTGCCCGCCAAGCACTCTCTTTCTTTGTCTTGAGACTCATCAGACACAAACTGTCCGTGTCTGAAGCTATGGTTCTACCACTTGCTTGTAAAAGAGATGTTTCTTTGAAATGGGCAAAATGTAAGAGAAACTAAATTTAGAAATGCCTTTCTGAAAAGAAGTGGACTGTTGTTTTCTGTATCAATTGGGAAGGTACTTCTGGCAATATAAATGCGTTTGTCTGAGCAACTCAGGGGAATGTAAATATGCTATTGGTTCACATCTTTAGAAATAAGACTGCAGAGTATTTCAGAGTACTCATTAATTCTACCTTTAAAGACTTATTGAGCATCATTTCGTGTCATGTGTTGGGCCAGGGGCTGGAGATACGTAAAACACTGACCACAGTCCCTGTTCTCATGCTGCTTACCGTCTGGTAGGGGAGGCAGAAAACAATCAGATGATCACACATGCGAAGGTCATGTGTAAGTTCTATGACAGAAAGTTATAATGTGCTTGGAATGCAGAGACAGGATGAGAGAGCATTTGACTAAATGAGAGGGAAGGGGAAACAGGGAAAAAGGAAAGAGAAGACTGTGCCAAGAAGTGCAACATCTTGTGCAAAGGCCCAGTGGCAGGAAAGAGGGATCCCCTTTGAAGCATGAAAAGAAAGTAGTGTGCCTGGGTGGGTTCAAGATGAACCTGCAGAGGGGAGCTGCCAGCCAGGCCATGCAGGGCTTCATAAACAGATTAAAAGTGTCCTATCCTAAGATCACTAGTTCTTGAGATGTTTGCAGGTGGGTGTGGGGATGAGTGAAACTCAATTTGGTTTAGAAATGCAGAATACAGAATGAAGTGGAGGAGAACAAGAGTGGAATTCTAGACATTTTTAAAGCTGTCTCCTTTGCAGCTGGTTCTCTCACGTCTCCCAGTCTGCAAACAGGAAAGTGCCCCCAAGTGCTTCTACAGTCACTTTCTAAACGATCTCAGCCAGGCCGACAGCCTCACACACGATGTATATAAACCATATTTTTATCTCCAGTGCCGACCTTTCCCTCGCACTGCCACGCGGCAAATTGACGAGGCTGTGCTGAGAAGGTTCCACCAAGTTTGTCCCTTCCTCCAGTCAACCTATGGAGATGAGAATTCCTGACAAGGACATCTGTACTTTCTGAATGCAAGTCACATCCCGCTCTGGTCAATTCAGAAGAAAAGGGTAATGGCAGGCAGAGGAAACTCCTTCTCAAGTGTAATTTTCAGATGTGCCGCAGAATCACTGTAGTGCAGAGGGGGCTGTGGAGAGGGGATTCTGGGTTCTGGCCCAGGTCTCCCATTTCAGAATTTGGGGAGGGGGAAGGGGTGCCACAGTGAAGTGAATCTGTACTCTTAGTAAGCTTCCTTAGTGATTCTTGCGCTAAAATCCAAACCCAGTACATTCTGTGGCTGAAAGGTGAGATTCGACCTTCTCTTTTGAGACGCTCATTAAGTCCAGGGAATTGTCCGTGGTACCAGAGACGGTTCTATGGGCCACACACAGAGACATCCAGACAGTCTTGTACCACCGTGGACCTCTACCCACTGGGAGGGTTCTGCTTCTGATCTAAATTGTACTCACTCTTGTTCTTTCTATCTAGGAAACTAGAAGCAGGATTTCTGGGTGAAGCAAGCTTGAGGGGATAGAAATGTTACCACTCTGAATCTAGAATGGTTTCACGACAAGTAAAAATTTCAGGATGAGAAAAATAGAACTGTAAGATGAATGTTTGCAATGGAAGAGAAGAGAGGGCCCGGCTGTGCTGTGGTAGTAAGATTTGCACAGGGGATGACGGAACCACGGCCAGAGCTACCATTTTCTGTCTGTGGGAAGGATCGGCAGAAGAAACTGAATCACTACCATAGCAATGCAGATTCTAGTTCAATACAATGGACATCGTCCAGATGATGAAGTTGTTAAATGCTCAATTGAGTTTCCCAGAAAGCAAAGTTTAGAATCTCTTTCAGTGAATGCTTTTCAAGTGGGATAATAGAAACTTGTCTGGGGTGTTTGAGGAGGAATATTGCTACAAGGCAGGGGCATAGGCTTGATAATATTCCTCCCTGGCCCCTAACTTTTTAATCTGGAATATTTCAGGGGTAATATTTTACAGGTAATATGATAAACAAGGTCTATACAGACAAATGAGTAAAAATTCAATGGTGAAAGTAAGATTTCTGTAGGAACCTTGTGAGGATTTGCATTCCCTAAGTCACAGGGAGACAGGATGAATTTCAGCTTTTGCATCATTCTGCTTCATGGAAAAATGAGATTCCTGATTTCCAACTACAAAGTAGCATGTGAGCAGTTAATTATTTATAGCTCCTATTATTATCGGATTAACACAGCAAGCATATGCAATAAGCAAATGGATTTTACATTTTTTTCCCTTAAGTTTGCTTCTGACAGCCTGGTAACAGAATCGTTTTATGGATTTCTTTCTATTTTCTAGGAATTTTATATGAGACAGTATCTAAAAACCAGCATCGCTCTACAAATCTAAAGTGTTGGTGAATAGAGAACTTATCTGCAAGAAAAAGCAAAAACAGCAGCCATTTGATTCAAACATTTTTCACCTTAGAAAAATACTTATTAATTTTTCAGTTCAATAATACATTTCTCCAAGTCATTATGAGATTTGCATTTTTACTTTAATACTAATGATTCAATGTGTTCAATTCTAAATTTGAGGAGCCATTTAAACATATACTTGTTATTTAACTTTTGAAACCATATATTTGCAGTAATATATTTGAGAAGGGTACTTGTGTATAATGCTCAATCAAAGGTCATCTTTTCGGGAAACAATCCACAGGCTTCATCTGGAAACCCTTCAGAGGTACCATACATCCAGGGGAGAAGTGAGGTCAGCTGGCTTTGTAAATCATGGTTCTAATTCCAAGTGGTGGCAGAAACACACTCTCAGCTTTAAGGCCAGTGAATGATCCTTGTGGAATGGGGGACTGTGATTGAGGAGACGTACCTGTCCTTCAAAGGAGAGAACTCCAGGGACTTCCAGCTGAACTCTGAAGGCATGCGGTTGTTATGCTGCCTCCAGCATCTGTAGAACTTGGTTTCCAGCTGGGTTCCCGTGCAGGATAAAAATCCTGGTGTACTATCTCCTCTCTCAAGTTTCTGGCAGGTGTGTGCTAGAGCCTGATTACTAAATACTTGGCAATCAGAATGCCTTGGGCAATCACAGTGTCTTACATGTGTAAGGGAGTGAGGGCAGTGTTAGCATGACTACGCTCATTTCTCTAACATCCCATGCCTGCAAACCCCAAACACAGCTGCCTGAAGGGCCTGTGTTTGATGCATGAACCATAGGAAGACCTCAGAAATGAGTCTAATTACACGATCATCTGAATGCTTCATGAAAGCCAGATGCATCATTCATAGCTAAGACAGAACTATTATATAAGGAAAAATAGTCCAACATATGTACTGCCACTTTTTAAATAGCACTTTTCAAATTTTGTGGTTATTATGCTTATTATATGCCTTCTAGACACTGGAATGTAAGTTGCCAGAAGGCTAGGAATGTCTTCTGTTATGCTTAGTATACTAAGTATACTTAGTATACTTAGTATACTTAGTATACAGCCACAACTCTGACCAGAGGCTGACCTGAAGTTAAGGATCAAGGGAACCAATGAATGAATATTAGCTTTTCAATATTAACCATGAAGTTAGGATAGTATAGATCAACAATGTGTGCTTATTTGGTCCAACATCATCAAGTGAAAGGAGTGAACTGTGTATTAAACTGTGTGCTATTCCTAAACTGTGTACAAGTATATTATTATTAGACAATCCAGTGTGGAAAAGAAGTGGAGTGAGAAAGAAAATGTACTGTCTGTGGAAACTGTTGACCTAAATGACTACAAATTCCTGAAAGGGAACTGAATTTTGAGGTACTCAGCCTGGAATATGTGTGGATTTTTAGTGATTATCATATTGGAGGAATAATTAATGATGAAATAAAATTATGTCAGTGTGATGTCACGTCATTATAATTTCATTGCTAACTTCAGCCTGTGATTACTTTCACAGTTAACGTGGCCATGTCATAGCCACCACATTCGTGGTTTTTAGCAAGAGTTGGAAGGAAGCCTTAAAGTAACTCCAATTAAAACTTTTTGGAAATTGTTCAATAAGTTTGCCATTCTTTACAAACATATGTCAAATAAAACTTTGATTTATAATTGCTGTATCTCTATTGAGAGAATAGCTTTTCTTATTGCAATTAAGAATAAAAACTTAAAATGTCCTAAAATTTCTAAAGGACTGGCCCTCACATTGTCAAAATTTTAACATAAGTTTGGATTAAATCTGTTGTCATCGGTGTTTCAAACTACTTGTGTATGCAGATACCAGTCCATTTTCTGAATAAAATAGTTATAAAAGTAAATATCCCTCTCTTGTATAAATATTAGTCTCATAACTATAAACAATACATATTTGTTCATTGTTTGACTTTAGATTTTTCTTTTGTGGTCAAACAATAACACATATATATAGTTTATCATTTTACCCTTCAGTATTATCCTTCAGTTCCTTCCGTTTCTACCTCATACACCCACACACTTAGAGTGTAATAAAAAAGACAGTCTTAAAGGCTCAGCAAACATGAATTATTTGAAATACTGGAGAGACCTTAAAGTCCAGCAGGCTAGTTATTTTAATTTAAAAAGCTGAGGGCCAGAGAGATGATGGGCCAAAGCTTGTGCGGTGACTTCGTGGCAGAGACGAAACTGAATTGTCCCTATTCCCTGGCAAAGGCTAATTTTTTTTTTGCTTTTCCTTTGGTGACCTGCCGAGGCATTTAGCTGAGGCTATGAGGGGAGCTCAATTGATACTGGCTGATTTGCACTGTACAGAGTCAGCATAAATGCCTTTATATTTTATATGGAATTGAAAATAGTCATCCTGTTTTTTGTGAGCAGTCTGAAAAACATCCGTGAAGAACATGCATGGTTGCTGTACTAGGTGTGATGGGGCAGGATTAAGTAACGTGAGTATTTATTGCTTGATAACTGCTGGGAAGATGGATATTAATGCATTTTCCAGTTAATTAGTGTTGATCAGGAGCAGTTATAGGAGGATGGAGATGGGAGAGGATTATGGGATAAACAGATTATCAGAATCACAAATGGCCACCTTAAAACTCCCAAGCAAGCCAGCACAACTTAACAAAAGACGTGGTTAGTAATATGCATGAAGTTGACAGGAAGTTTTGGCATTTATTCCCTACCTTATATACCTGTGAGCTGACATGTTTGCTTGTTAAAAATATATTCCCTTAGACTTCTGGTCTATTCCAGCAATGCTTTAGTTTGACAATTTTATTTATTTGGATGTTTAAGCTATAGGTCTACATTTTAAACTTTTAGAATTGAGTCATTTTTGCATTATCAGAGATTTTCAAACTTTTTCATCTTATGGCACACATAATTACTAAAATTCAGTAGCACACCAAAAGTATATTTTTTCCTGATCTGACAAAAATAGGTATAATTTCTATTCATTCATACCAGATGACTATTGTTGTGTTGGCAGTTGTCATGTTTTTATTTGACAATCCAAGGGAAAAGAGGTCAGTGCCCCTGACTAAATAGTCGGGTATTGCAAGTTTTAAAAATTCTTGTGGCACATGGGTTGAAAGTCACTGATATATGTTATAGTCAGGTTTATAAAACAATGAGGGATGTGAAGGTTTATTGGGTGATGTTTATCACTCATTCTTTTGAAGTCAGGTGACAAAACCTTTCTTTTGGTTTTACAAGCAGGCAAATTCAAATTCAGGAATGCTTTGTCTGAGGAGGTTTTTCCTACCTTCAGTTGCAGCTGTCTGATTGACTGAGAGAAAGAGAATAGCCCCCCAGCTCACTCAAATCCCAAGAGAGGCTCGGCTTGCATCTAGGAGGTCAGAAACTGAACTTGATGGTCCGATTACGACTTGGCACAGGAGGCTGATAAAGAAACAGCAAGGTGATCCGCTGTGGGTCTGAGACACAGCTCAGGACATTTCTCCTAACATATAAAACAACAGGAAAATGTCACCGTATTTACTCTAAATCTTTCTGCATTCCACACCCATGGCAAGACATGAAAGTGAAATTTGACACTTTTTAATGTGTAAATAATTGCTCTGAATTATTTTGTAATGGTTTTCTAATATGAATGAAAGTTCTAACAGTGTATTTGATAGCAGTTACTTTGAAATATAATTTTAGTGTTTGGGAAGTAGAGGATTTGATAGAATGTATTTAACAAATTTTTTTTTTTGGCATTTATTTCCTACAAGGAGTGAAGGGATAGTTAAATGAAGGAGAAAGGGTTCCTGCAAAGATTTCACTGTAGTGCTGTATTGTAGCATTTTAAAGCACATTTGGTACAGAAAAGGAATGGAACTGAAAATATTGATGTTAACATGTCATTAGTGACAATGAGATAACTTTTCATGTAACATTTGAAACTGAACCATGAAAGAGGACATAGTACTTGGATTATTGCTCTCATTCATTTTCCCTTTTCATTCTTTCCTTCCCTTCCCTTTCTTTCTTGCTTGCTCGTAGCTCTAGCTTTTAAATCATCTTTAATTCTTTCTACTTTGTGCTCTTGGGAGGCCCTGCACTTTGAAAATACTTGACATTCAGGAAAATACACTTTATATGTTAAAAATCAATGGTGACACAATATTTACAGCCCAAAGGCCAAACATTTGGAGTTTCTTTATAGAGAGTAAGTGCTCAGAGACCAGCTTTGTGCTACTAAGCTGTAGACATCAAAGAATAATAATACAGCAGTTTTCAACTCAATGGCCCGAACGGGCTTCAGCCCAGTGAAGTGAAGTATTGAGCTGTTTCACAGATCTGTAACAGAGAGCCAGTGTGGGAATCCTTATTTTATCTTAATTACTAAGGGGCCCTTCGTGGCTCAGAAGTCCCCGTGTTTTGTTTCAAAACTTCTATCTGGAGAATGAGTTTATAGACTTGTGTCTATAAAAGAATGACGATACTTTGAATTAGATTTCAAGAAGATTCAAAGTGTAGCCAGAAGGGGGAATTCTTTAGCTAGTCCTTGCTACGTTGCAGGGATTCAAAGGAAGTATGTGGTAGGTCTGTGATTCACTAGAAAGGAAAGAAAATGTCCTAGTCAGGGGTGCGGCGGCCACCCAGCAAGCTTAATTTTCTTGGGTTAAGCACACACGCACACCGTACCCACAACGTTTATTAGCTCATTAGAAACTGTACTGTGCTGGCCAAGGAGTACCATTTGGTTTATACCTTTGACCTCTCAGTGTTATTAGTTGCTCTTTACTAAATCAGCAGAAAGAGAGAGGGTGGCAATAACTATTACTAAGCTAGTAATAATTAGCAGGCTCAAACATGGTTATCGATGGCTCCGGCATCCTTTCATATGTGCACGCTCCCGGTAATACCGGCGTGCGACTTCTGTTATTGGGCATGAACTTTCTGTGACCTATCACTTATCATCAGATGAAGTTCTGCCTAGCCTAATAGTTACATTACGTAACAGAGCTTTCTGGTGGTGAAAGGAATCCGCTTAAACCACTGAGGTGCTAGGGTTTCACATGAGGTATAGAGTGTTCATTCTCTTTACTTGTAAAAGAGACTCACAGGGGGCTATCTGAGCACTTACTATAAGGCATTCACCTTGGAGAAAACTGTTGATGAAGCCAGACAGGGCTGATAAAGGATCACTCTGGAAATGGCACCAAGCCAGCCACACAGGGAGGATTTAGGAAAGAGGAACCCCTCGAATTAGCAGAAATAAAATTATCTGAGAAGGAATCTAGAGAGTTTCTAGTACACACTCCTCTCCCTTCAGTTTCTGGACGGTGAGGTTGATATTGTCAAGGTCATACATCCTATTTCCACCCTTTCCCACCACAGTACTTTGCCTCTCAGGGACAAAAGACAGGGAAGGACATGACTCACAATCAACGTCTTTGGGACATCTTAGGGGCAATTATTACTAAAAGCACTGTCAAGCATCTTTTAGGTCTCTCTCTGGAATCATAGTGGAAATGCATTATCAAGGAGGTTGCTGGGGTGGTGTGAGGTAAAGGAGAAAGCTTCCCAGGGACTTGGAGAACAGAGCAACAGCATATGAGGACCCTAGATGGGCCCCACCGGAGAATCCATTAGTGTGCCTGCTTCCTGTGGGACAACAGCACAGGTGGTTCGCCTATTGTGCTGATGCGTTTGGAAAGAGTGCGGTGTCACCAGAAGACCTATTGAAAGTGTGGGAATTGCACTTATATGAAGGTGGCTCTCTAATTGGTGGCTATAGCCATTATGGGCAAGGCCTTGGGCTGTGTCCCAGGATACTGGTGTTAGGTTATATTTCTGAACTGCTAGGAAGTTCAAATCTCAGTAGGTTTTGAACTTCACAGATCCTAAAGACAGCAAGCCAGAAGCATTTGCCAATGGGTAATTTTGCCTGTTTGAGGTATATAAGCAAGAAAGTAGCACAGAATTCAGAGGCTGCTGTGCAGAAGGCAAGGCGTCTTCAATCCTGAGGTTCATCTTAAGGAATCTGAAAGCACTCCTGAGAAATTTGGAGAGGGAGAAAAAGGTACTAAAGCATCTGTCAACTGAGGGTTGCTCCCTGCAACTGTGGGACTATATTCCTTGGCTAGCGTTGCCATAACAAACCCGGGAGCCTACACAACAGAAATATCTCACAGTGCTGGAGGCTGGACATTGAAAATCAAGGCGTTAGCAGGGTTGGTTGAAGAGGAGGATCTGTTCTCGCCTCTCTTTCTGGCGTGGGATGGCCAGTTTCTCCCTGTGTCCCTTGACATCATCTTCCCTCTATGAACATCTGTCTCTGCCCAAATTTACCCTTTTTATAAGGACAAGAGTCATTTGAGATTCAAGTTCACCTTAATGGTCTAATTTTAACTTATCTCTGTGAAGACAACTCCAAATAAAGTCACATTGGGGGTTAAGATTCCAACATATCATTTTTCAGGGCACAATTCAGCCCATAGGGGGACCTTGTGCTGGTCTTGCTGAGATTCATTCCCATGGCTAATGATGGTCAGGAGCTGTGTTTGAGATGTCAGAGACATTTTTGAGTATGTGTGTGCGCCTGTGCACTAGTTGACTTCTTTCTTAGCACAGGACTCACAGTCAGCCCACATTTTCCCACAGTGCTTTACACACCTGAAAGCAAATCAGTTTCCTTTCTCTTTTTTTTTTGTTTTTTTTGAGAATTTTTGTTGCTTATTCTCACATCTACCTTTCCTATAAATGGATCTCTTTAAAAGAACTGACTTTAAAATAATCACAAAATCAGCGACTAAGGATTTTCACATTCTAAGTCACATATTTCTTTAATTTTCTTAAAATAAGCATGTACTACTTTGGATTGAGAGTAACACCAAAGCTGCTCATTCCTACGCATCCTGAACCAAAACAGGCTGTAGAAAGAACAAGCCCAGATCCTCGCCACTGATAATCAAATGGACATCTGAGGGCTATGGCGCTGTTGCAGGTCTGGCCAGCACAGCCTGGGGCTGACCACAGAGCCGCATCCCCAGGACCTGAATCCCCTGAGAAAGGCCTCCGTGGGCTCCCAGTCTTGCCCTCTGACCAAGAGCGGACACTTCCCTCTAGTGTCAATGTTTTCTTTACAAGTAGGGCCTGAAGAAAGACTGCATCCTTAAGTGTCAGCAGGAGGTGAGGCTAAAGACAAGCCTGGATTGAATGAAAAGGCAAATGACAGGCCAGCACTTTCATTCTGAGATTGCTGCTAATGACCTATAGTCAATATTACAAAGTGAATATAGTGAATATTATTCACTATAGTGAATATTATTACAACGATACAAGGAACTAGGGGAGGAGGCAAAAAGGTGGCAGATTGTTTAAAATTCTTTGCAAGGCCAAGATACCAAAACAGGTACAGGCTAAATCTAAATATAAATAAGAGGCAACTAAGAAGTTAGACCTTAAATGGTTTCTAGAATATTGAAATTCATCCTGAAATGACAAAGGTTCCTGTGAGACTTTGCAAGTCTATGGGTCTCTGAGATGCTAAGTACTTAAAGACAATGATAATCAATGATTTAAATGAATATAGGCGTTAAAACCTGAATATCCTGACAACATTCTTCAGCTTGATTTGCTAGGAAGCTGAAAACCACAATACCAGTCTGAAATGCTGCCTCACTAAGCATGTCCCCATTCTCCACTCAAATGGTATGACCCAGACCGCTCATCCCTGCACACAAAAACCACTCCCGCCTGGGAGGATAAGGAATAGTGACCGCCAGAGAGAGAAGAGGAAGGATGGATGGCCATCTGGATGAACGGCACCTCACCAGCTTCCTGCACTCCAGGAGAAAGTGCTCAATGGCACAGAGCTGTCCATAGGTACAAGTTCAAGTCCAACTCCCCAAAGGCAGGAATGGGCCTTCCTCAAAGAGCTGCCCTGCCAGGCCTCTTTCAAACAGCCTGGTGCCCAGGTCTGCCCAGACTGTGTCTTCAGTCTCAGATGAGAAGTCAGTTAGGACAAATCTAGTTTTAGGGCCCCAGGAGAGGTTTCCTGGATTTGAGAGCAATATTTTCAGCATAAAAACATCTGATTAAAAAAAAAAGAAGAGCTCTTGAGCCCAAATTTCATCTGTTTAAACCTTGATTAAATTTAAAGACGAAACGCAATCTTTTAGCAGTTGACCCACAGGAAGGGAAGAGAAGTTGGATAGCATCCCATGATCGGGGCTGGGAACGATCATGGGCGGGCACTTTGACCAGCCCCAGGCAGACCCTACTGGTGGGACCCACCCCTGCTGTCCATCACAGAGCAAGGACCAAGGTGCATCTCCACATCCTGTTACTCTTGGATCCTGCTGGCCGTTCTGCCTTCCTCCTTGGTACATTTTTGTGGGCCCAGTCTCCCCATTTTTATTCAGATTCCAACAACCAGGTCCTTAAAGAACTTTTTGTAGAATCAACTGTATTCTTCCAATGGCATACAACCGTTTCCCTGCTGCTTTTTTGTCTCTTTGGAAAATAAAACATCATGGATGATGAACCGTACAGCAGACTAGGGCCAAACTAGACATGTGGCTTTAAGAAGGGACTTAAATTTACTATAAACTTCCATGATCTACGTAGGAAGCACTGCCACATAAGGGTGCTCTTTGCAGACACAAAAGCCCCTCATTCTGCTGATGTCAGGCTGGAGACAAAGTCAAGCCTTCTTCCCTTATTAAAAGTTCCTTCCCTTGTTAAAAGCATTAGTTTGATTTTCAATAGAATTTAGGTTTGGGGTGCAGTTTCTCTTTACACTTTTCCTCAGTTTCTCTTGCTCCAATTTCCCGGATGCTCAAGGAAGTCTAAGATTATAATCTGCCTTGATGTAAAGTATTCCCCTCACACCCACACTGGCTGTTGAGGACACACTGTGGAACGGACGTGCAAATGACCAGCAGACAATTCACATCTCTTAGCTCTTCTGGGGGCACAGGTGTGAGGAGGTGGTAAAGCCTCTTCTCCATGTCAAACCCTCTCCAAAGTTCAAACCCCAAACAATTGCAGATTGGAGTGTGGACAAGCAGGATGGGCCCATTGCATGTCCTCTGACATCATCTGGGATCTTGCAAAGCACAACCCAGATGACGTTCAGAGAATATAGTACATGGGTACAAGCAACATCACTGTGAAAAATCTGGAGGGAAACTGCATTGAAAGGGACCTGATAGGGTGTCAGACCATGTAAGGCATGAAACGGTTTCAGCACTGGGGGCTGCAGCTGGCCAAGGTAACCTAACACTCCCAAGTCACGAAGAGCTCTCTTGTGATTCTCTGTCTTGAAGTTTTTTTAAACTCAAAGACCAACCGGATGCACATCAGCTTATGTCCATAAATACAACCAGCCTCTCCTTTACTTTGTCAGCAAACTCCACATTGTCTGCAAATTCTACCAGGTAGAAACCTCTGCTCCTGACTTTGGGTTTGCTCGTTTGTGTACAAGCCATCCATGTCATCTACACGGTCGGCGGGGAGTATGGCATGGATTTACTTCAGCCAGAGCTGAACGGCATGATGTGGCTGGCAGGCAGCAACTGAGTCAGAACGACGAGAAGCAAACTCCTCGGTCTGTCACCCAGACCACTGTGTTGACAATAAGAGGGGACTCTCTCTTGTAGGAGCTGAATACACACTTTATTATCGCGATGTAATTCTTAGTTGTTTTTACAAGCAGATTTCCCAAAGTAAACCATTTTCCATGGAGTCCTGTGGTGGGCGAAAGGTGGTCCCAGGACTGGTTCTGTAATATTAAGTAAAGCAATCGGAGGAGTAAATTCTGTCTGTTCCAGATCACATTCCAAACAGTCGGCCCAGGAAATACTGTTTAACAACTAGTTAATCAGGTATCTATAAACTATTGACTTTCCAACGTCCTGAGATCCAGAAAGCAGAATGCCAGAGCAGCCATCCACTTCCTCACTGGAGACGTTGTCGACTAACTTCCAGGGCTGAAAGGGCACTCTCTGTTAAAGGAAGGCCGTTTTTGTTTTGTTTTGTTTTGTTTTTTCTTCTCTTTTCCAATGCTAACAAGCGTCAAGGTGAAGACTCGGTTAATCTCGAAAGTGGGACTTTCTTGCACAAAAATGTAAGAGAAACCGGAAGTGCTGATTATGAAGTTTACAGATTTTCTGGCATGACAAGGGAACACAGGAGAAAAAGTGCATCAACCAACTCCTGTCTTCCCAGTTAAGATGAGCCGTGAGCAAGGGTCGGGCTTCCTTTTCCTTTCCTTGCTTTCCTCCATCGATAGTGAACCGCACTGGCGGTGGGGCGAGGGTGGGCGCAGGAAGAGCAGGCACCTTGGGAAGGCTGGCCTTGGCTGATGGTAAAACCGAACACCTGCACCTGGCCATAAAGGCAAGTCACAGGACAGATCCCGCTAAAAGTAAAACCCTGCTCCAGCGGCGAAAGCAGCAACGCGGCCCCAACCTGCAGAAACGGGATGGGAAGGTTCGCTGGGGCGGGTCTTCTTCCGAGGTCCCGTGGGGGGCCAGGCTGGGGCCGCGGTCTGGAGCCCTGGGGCTGCCGTCCTCCCGCCAGTCTGCGCCTGCTCCCTTCCGATCACCCGCAGGCAGCTGGGGACGAGCTGGGCTCGGCCAGGCCGGCTCCTGTGCACGAGGAGCCGAGGGGCCCGCCTCCTGCAGCTGCGGTGCTGGCGGCGCTCAGTTTCCTTTTTGGATGCGGAAAGTATCTCTTCTTCCTCCATGCACCCTCTTTTTCCCTCTTACCACCTCTTTCCCCTTACTTCCTTCTCCTTTTAATATATCCACATTGTGAGGGGTTTTTTTGTTTGTTTGTTTAGTGGTTTCTTTACTTTCTAACATAACATTCTCTTTGGCTCACATTATTTCCCTTTCAGTTCGCCCTCCTTTAAGTATTGCTTTTTGTGGGTCTTAGAAAGGCCGAAGCAAAGACCTAAAAATGTTAATTCGCTTTCGGCATCAGATGGTGAAGTTTTTATTATTCTTTCCACAGGGCTGTTGTTTGTCCCACGTTTTCACTATCCAGAGAGTAGCCCTTCACCAAGCATAGTATCCTCGATAAATACATGTTGCTGTTAATGGTTTGAAGACTTACTTGGTGATTTTGAAAAGAAGCTGGGGTGTGCAAGAAGGTGTTTTATCCTGGAACCTCCGCACTAGAGTTAAAAACATAGAGACAATAGGCCTTCTGGGCTCCCAGAGTGAGGTCGTGACATGTGATGGCGTTATTAGAAGAAAGCAGAACTAATTGTTGGATTTTTTTCACCCGTTAACTTCCCTCCAGTTTCCACTTTTTAGCTCATAAACCCCGTGTTCCATGATACACGGCTGGTAAATATTTAATTGCCCTTCTCAAAAAAAGTGTTTTGCATTTTCACATTACCCTCCGCCTCGTGCTGATGAAAGACGACATGGGTAACGTGTGTATCTGTGAGTACAGACTCTGAGTATGTTCTTCACAATCAAAGATAACAGATGCATTCGCTCTCCTGCAATGGAGACCTGAGAGGCACCGATGTGAAATGACCCCCGCTTTCCTAAACACACAGCAATCCAGTTTGAACCTGCGCTCCAATTACAGGCCTCCGCGGAGCAGTTTGCGGTGAAACGATCACGTCACAATAGGATTAGAACGCTACTCCCCAGGACCTGTAGCGAAGCCAGCCTGGGCGGAACTGCAGGTTTATTCCTCTAAATTGTGTGTAAACAGCATCCATAGCCACCTTGGTGCCACCTCGGTATTGTTTCTGTAAATCCTCCATAGAAACAATCTATGATGAATAGACAATGAGTCAGTAATGGCTTATTAGTTCCCAGCCCAGGGTTGGGCTACCAATGTGCTGCGTGAATACCACTCTCAGGGACTCGTCCTGGATAAACATTCACAAATGGCTCCGTGATACGACGTTCCAGCAATAACCAGACCTGATATTCTGAGAAATCATTGTGAATTGTGCCTCCTCCCTGATCTTTGCTTGCAAAATTAGCTTCAAACACTGGGCCATTTTAGTCCTCTCAGTAAATTTCTGCAGTCACATACTTTCCACGCTCCCTTCAATTTCAAAAAGATTACACTTGAGTTTCCTAGCAATGCTATATGTCTCTGGCTAATGTGAAGGAAGCTAAAACTGCCAGGTTTTGATGACTAGGGCAGGTCTGAAGCCAAGCCACTGGAATGGAATTAACCATTGGGTTAGGCCACAGGGTTGAAATACTTATGTGATGTTCAGCACAGTAGTTAATTGCAACACGGTGTTATTATAGGATCGATCATATCCTCCTACAAATTAAAACCAAATAGAGTAAAACTGCCATTAAATTCTAAAGAAGTGTCAGGTTTGTTTTCTAGCATCGTGTAAAATCATGCCATACCTTACTTCTCCTTTGATACATAGAAGTAAAAGAATATTCTTGTTTGCTCTGCTGAATTACTTAATGTTTTTCTTCATTTGGATCATTTACACATACTCAGTTTGTGTGTGGGGGAGGGCGTCTGAATGGGCCAAAGTAGTTCTATAAAATAAAAAGACTGTTTGTCTGTTATCATCTGTTAATCATCTGTAAATCATCTGTAAAATCATCTGTTAGTGAGCTCCACAATACCAGTTTTATGTTGCTTCTTCAGTGTGGTTGGCTGAGCGCAGAAAGTGTTTTTAATGAGAAGAGAACCTGAGGATGAATGCATCACACCTTCCACATTCCCTAGCCCGTGGTGTCATTTGGGTCTCTGAGGACGGTGAGAGATGTTTCTGCTCAGATTTTACTCTCAGATTTTTCCCCAGGCAGGGAAATGAGCAATATTCATTCACTCAGGAAAAAAATGTTTGAGTGCCTTCTAGGTGCCAGTCACCATGGCGGACAAAGTGCAGGTTCTACTCCAAGGATCTTGCAGCCCACTCACCAATGAAGGGTTCAGAGCATGTAATTTACCTGCATTAAAACCAGAAATGCACATGAAAAACACGCTTGCTACTTGAAAGATAAAGTAGAGTTTCCGCTGGTGTGATAATTCAGCTCAAAGGTTTTTAAGCTCCTTACTGCCCTATTTAGAAACCTGTGACTAAGTCATCTCATGCTGCCATAACAAAGTACCACAGTCTGGATGACTTAAAAAATAGAAATTAATTTTCTCACAGTTCTGGAGGCTGGAAATACGAGCTCAGAGAGCCAGTATCGTCAGATTCTAGAGAGAGCTTGCTTTCTGGCTTGCACGTTGGCACTTTCTCACTGGGTTCTCAGGTGATTTTTCCACAGCGTGTGTGGAGAGAGAGGGTGGGGGAGGGAGAGGGAGAGGTTGTCTCTTTATAAGACCATTAATCCTATTGGATTAGGACCCTACTCCTATGACCTCATTTCGCCTTAGTCACCTCCTAAAAGACCTAGTTCCAAATACAGTTATATTGGGGACTAGGGCTTCGGAATATGAATTATTGGGGTGACACAATTTAGACCCTATGAATGTATTACCTATTTCAAAGTGCAAGTGAAATTTATTTAAATAGTAGATTTTCAAACTGGAGCCAATCATTTGTGTATTTCGGAATAAGGAGGCTACTGTGTGCTGGAAACAGCACTCCGTTGGAGGCCGGAGGTCTGAAAGCGAGCTCTGGTCGAGGCGCTTACTGGCTGTGTGAAGTCGGGCATGCTACACCCAGCACAGTTAAAGCAGAGGCCTAAGTCTTCTCACTCGTGTGTGCTTCTACCTGATGGGCACACTCGTCTTCAGCCGCTGGGATAGAAACCTTTCAGTTACAGTTCATTCCTCTTCCTCCTGTGGGCCTTAAAAATTGATCAGTTGCTATGTCTGGTGGGGTCTACATGTGACAGGTGACCTACATGTGACCTACCACCCTTGCTTGCCATCCCTACTATTTCTACTTGTTTGCAGGCCAGTATTATCACTGGCCAGGTGTTATGGACTGAACAGGTGCCTTCAAAGTTTATATTTTGAAATTCTAGCCTCCTGTGTGATGGTAAGAGGAGGTGGGAGCCTTTGAAAAATGATTACATTATGAGGGAAGAATGGGATTAGTTCCCTTATAAAAGAGACGCCAGAAGACTCTCTTGCCCCTCCTGCCTTGTGAGGACACAGTAAAAAGTAGGTTGTCTGTAAAGAAGGAAGTGTGCCCCCTCCAGACACCACATCTGCTGGCATCCAGGACTGTGTGAACTAAAAATTGGGTGTTTAAGCCTCTCAGTCTATGGTATTTTGTCATAGCAGTTCAAAGGGACTAAGACAACTGTTGACAATGGCTTTCTCGAATCCCTCTGCCACCAAATCTTTTCCACAGCTCTGACAATGTCCTTCCCTATTCAAACTTACTTGCTAGGTCCCAGTTTACGTACAAGGTCAAGTCCCAACCTGACATTGCAGGCCTGCTAATGGCTGTCCCCGACAGATATCCCTTATTTGGCCTTACACCACTCCACACTGCTATTGCCCAGCAAATTGAACTCATCACCACTTGTGCGCGGCCCTTGCCCCACGCTAAAGTGTCCATGATTTACCATTGTTGGACCACCCCCACCTAGACATTCCACATCGAACAAACACATGTCAATACTAAGTTCCAGTCATTATCTTAGCAGCTGAGGCTATGTGAAAGGGTAAGACATGGTTCTGGCTTTCAGAGTTCATTGCCTAGTAAAATCAGGATAGTCATGTAAACCAATAGCTAAAATGTAACATCATAGATAACAGCTCAAAACTGTGATGCTTGTTGGACCCATTTCTACATATCTGTATCTTACTTATCCAATTCTAGCTCATATGACATCTAATCTTCTATTCCCTTCTCTTATTTCCACAGCACTGGCACTTCATCTGTGCCTTTCTTGTAGTCTTTATCACTTCTCTCATATTTTAAATGGCATGTGTTTCCATGTCTTATTTTTCTCAATTAGACTTTAAGCTTCTTACAAGTAATATCCATTCTGTATTAAGCTTTGGGTTCCCCACAGTGCTTAATATATATAGCCTTTTTTCCAGCATTCACGAATGTACTGACAAAATAACTTCTAAACTGGTGGAACCACAAGCTAAGTTAGTGTACCTTTTAAATAAAACCATTTCCCTTGAATACTATTGAAGACCTTTGTGATTTTATTAGGTTTTAGTTTATTAATTTAGTTAAATAGAGGTCTGATTACAGGTTTAGGAACATGAATTTCAAAATTAATTCCAGAGATTGAATATTACATAAAAAAGTATAAAGAAACATTAAATACTACTAATATGTTTTAAGCATTTAAAAATAGATTTGCAAAGATGGCAGTACAGGTAAATATGTTACTTCCTTCCTTCCACGACCACATCACAACTACAACTAAACTACAGAACAGCCATCATCCAGAACCCCCTGAAATCCAGTTGAATGGAAGTCCTGCAACTAGGGAATTAAAGAAGAAGCCACACTGAGACTAGTAGGAGGAGCAGAGATTTTCCACATGTGGTAGAAAAAAATTGGGAGGGATGTCTCAGGAACAAGGGGTCTTAGCCCCACACCAGCCCTACACCCGCAATCCAATGGTTCCAATACCAGGAAGGGAAGTCCCCGTAACTTCTGGCTATAAAAATTAGTGAGTACTGAGGCTCAGGCTAATCAAAGGCTTCTTGAGTCCCAGGCAGTTCCTCTCAATGGGCCCACGCACCGACAAACTCAGACTCACTTGCTCTAAGCTCCAACCCGGGAGTAGCAGCTCAAAAGACACCAGAGAAATACAGGAAGGAACTGAATTGTCCAGCATCAAAACACGATCTGGGTATAGAGTCTGCTTTCTCCCAAACAGAAGTTCTGGCAGAGGCCATTGTTCCTTTAATGAACCCTCTTCCGACAGAGACAGCTGGCAGGTGCCATATCTGATATTCCATTAACTTGGCTCATACTATTTACCCCACTGTGGTGATTCTCTGAGGCCCTGACCCACTCAGTTTTCAGACTCACCCAAGCTGTTTCCAGTGTCTTTTCCATACAAATGGCCTGTCTTGGCTTATGCTTCAGATTTTCCCAAAATCTCTCAAGTAGCATCTGACCTTGGCATGCCCACAACTGGCCCCAGGCCCAGCACACATAGCAAATGACCTTGGTTCACAGTTTAGCCTCCCCTGGGCACCTCTAAGCCCAGTGGTAGTTCACTTTGTAGCTTATGCTTAGTGGCCCTGGGGAGAACAGAAGGAGCACAAGACCCTGGCCTGAATCTCCTAGGAGGTCCCAGAGCCAGCACACCCAGTGGACAACTTCAGACCACATTGAAGTATCACCACCCAACCATCTCCACAAGCAACATTTAAGGAGTGAACTCAGCAGGCACCAGGGCCCCAATGAAGTAAGTCCTACTGTATGGGGTGGTCCCCTGCACAGCTGATCCTCCATGGTGATCAGAGGTCAGTGGTTGCAGCCAGTCCTTGCAGCTAATTGGCCTGGAGACAAATCCCTCCCTTTGATGTGCCAACAGCAATTAAGGCTCAACTACAGGAGAAGGATGTATACAGCCCACATGGGAGAGGGGGTGAGGTACAGTTTCAGTACCCAGCTTGGATGATTAGGGAGGCTGTTCCACTGGACCTTAAAGGAGACCTACTACAAAAGGCCACTCTACAAAGCCCGGGAGACATAGCAACTCTATCTAACACATAGAAAAAAACACAGGGAGGTTGACTAAAATGAGGAGACAAAAAAATATGTCCCAAATGAAAGAAAAATAACCAAATAAAATAAAACCCCAGAAAAAGAACCAAACAAAATGAAGACAACCAATTTATGAGATGCAGAGTTCAAATCACTGATTATAAGGATGCTCAATGAACTGACTTAGTGAGAACTTCAACAGCATAAAAGAAAATCAGTCAAAAATGAAGGATACACTGAAGTGAAGAATAATATACCGAGAATCAATAGTAAAATAGATGAAGCTGAGAATTAAATCAGTGATTTGGGACATAAGGAAGCAAAACCACCCAGTCATAACAGCAAAAAGAAAAAAAAATCCGAAACAATGAGAATAGTGTAAGGAGCCTCTGGCACAGCTTCAAGCATTCCAGTATTCCCATTCCAGAGTTCCAGAAGGAGAAGAGAGAGAACAAGAAATTGAAAACCTATTTGAAAAAATAATGCCAGAAGAGTTTCCTAATCTGGTGAAGGAAATAAATGTACAAGTTCAGGAAGCACAGAGAGTCCCAAACAAGATGAACTGAAGGAGGCCCCCCACCCAAACACATAATTAAATGCAAAAGGTTAAAGACAAAGAAAGAATCTTAAAAGCAGCAAGAGAAAAGCAGTTACCTACAAGGGAGCTCCCATAAGACTGTCAGCTGGTTTCTCAAAAGAAACTTTGCAGAACAGAAGAGACTGGCAAGAAATACTCAAAGTGATGAAAAGCAAGGACCTACAACCAAGATTACTCTAACTAGCCAAGCTATCATTTAGAATTGAAGGACAGATAAAGAGCTTCCCAGACAAGAAAAAGCTAAAAGAGATCATCAACACTAAATTAGTATTACAAGAAATGTTAAAGGCTCTTCTTTAAGAAAAACAAAGATAAAAAATATGAACAGTAAAATGGCAATAAATGTATACCTATCAACAATTGAATCTAAAAAAAAAACAAAATAAAGGAGCAAGTAGAACAGAAAGAGTCTCACAGAAACAGAGAATATTTTGACAATTGCTAGATGGTGGGGGCAGGGCTAGGGGAATGGGTGAAAAGGTGAAGGGATTGGGAAGTACAAATTGGTTGTTACAGAATGGTCATGGGAATGTAAAGTACAGCATAGGTAATATAGTCAATAATATTCTAATAACTATATGTGGTGTCAGGTAGGTATAAGATTTATTGGGATGATCACTTAGTAACTTCTGTAATGTCTAATCACTGGAGTGTACACCTGAAACTAATATAATAATGTATGTCAACTATATTGAAAAATAAAAATGATTTAAAAATGAGAAAAAATAGATTTTTTTTATGATACTTTGATAAGTGCTCTAGAGAGCATATAAAAAATCAGAGATTCTGGAAGGAAAGTCATATTCATTAAATGTAAAAAACTAGGAAATATAACTTTTAACAAATATTTCCAACATTAAAGAAAGATAAGCCTCAGGAGTTTTTATGGTTTTTACTTGCAAATGATATTCATTTTGTGCTTCAAATTATAATTTTCTTTTGTAAAATCTTGTGCAACAGGGGAAAATGTTAATCTATACTTTAGGAAAAAATATAACTGTATTGCTTATTGTTGGTTTCAGTGATATTATAATAAATGTAAATACAAACACAGTGAATTGGCACTACTTTTGTAGAGACAGCATTTATTCACACATTTTCATTTCATTCAGATTACCGGCCTAACTTTTCACTGATACACAGCCAAACAATAACCTATGTAATTGCCGTAGTTTTTATACTGCCTTTAATTTCTCTAGCAGCCCAAAGAAAAGAGGACATATGTAGTCAATTTTTTAATTCGCAAAGTTATTATAAAACTAAGACATACTCAATGTATAAATTTGGAAATTATAGAACATATTTAGACATATGGAAAACTTCACCCATAATCCCAGTGTATAAAAAGATTTAAAATGTGGGTATAATGCCTTCCAATCTTAATTTCCTATACATTTTAAAATATGACATGCCTTTTTTCCTTGTTGTCTTTTCTTCCTCCAGTATGTATTGGCAGTTTAACTATAAACATGGTATGAAGACACCACGCAATGTGCTTCATTGGTCTTTCTCTCCCACCAACTGTTCGTGTTTCCCAGGCATGAAGAGTTTTGACAAACATTCATTCAGAGTCGTATACGAGCTCGACTCTGTACTGATCTCTAGACGTGGGATGATTGCGTGGAAAACTGTCAGAAATCAAATGCTATGGCAGGCACGGGGTTTAAGGTTGGAATACAGTGGAGCTTCTGCTGTACTGGAATGCAGAGGAAGAAATGGTCAGATATTTGTATTCCAGATTATCTTTTAATCTCACATGATCTGAAAAATCTCATCTCTTATTCCAACTTCATGCTGTTTTATCCACATTTACTTCCTACTTGAGCCAATATTAATATCCCCAAGTGGGGAACAAATGACAAATACTAATGTCAGTTAACATATGCTAAGCCTAGAATTTTTTAGTTTAGGAAAGTTTATATTCCTTTTATCTTTGTCACATGTCATTCTTTTACTGAAGCTATTGTTCTTGTTCTAACATTGATGAGACAAGGTCAAGGAACAGAGCAGTCAAAATTATTAGGTAGCAGTGATCATCAAATAAAATATATTCAAAAAGAGCCCCCCCAAAAGCTGGGCCCGTTTCTGAAGGTGACATGATCATAAGACATAACTCCCTGGTCCCTCGTGCTGAAGCACATTCCGAGTTCAGTAAACTCAGGCCCCATACTCAGATGCTGGAAAGACACAGATGCTACCGATGAAATATACTTCTTAGAGATTACACATGATTCTTTCCCTGACAGAATGTTTGTCACACACTGTATCATTCGTTTTCCTCCTGGCATTCTTATGAAAAGCTCTATCACTATCTGAAGGCAGTGCCTTGTCCCTCGTGTGCTCCTTGCATATCTCCTACCCCGCACTAAGTGCCCAGTACCTGATCCGTGTTTGTTGACTTGAGTTGAACTGACCTGTGTTGTTTTGTCTACATTTGTTTAATGTGATCCTGCTGAATCCTGGCAATGTGAGTCTGAGCATGAAACTGAAACCACTTCATTTGGAATCATTGCAACACGATTTTTTTAATCACTTGAAGATGGAGGCTGGGCCCTCCTCAGCTTTGCGTTCCCAGTGACGAAAATATTGCCAAGTGCACCGTGGGCCCTTACTTAATGCTCATTGATCTGAATCAAACAAAATTGCACTTCCTTTGCTGGCCCATAAATAAAAAAATCACTACTATCCTACAAAGGCTTTTGCCTCATGTAAACTACCTTCAGCTCTACACTGTTCAAGCTCCAGTTTTTAGAAAACGGCAAACCATGTCACCATAAAGTCATTTCCTCTGATGTCCCTATCTAAACCACTGGGTGACTTCTTCACATGCCTCATTCTCACCATCAGCACAAGTCTTTCCTTGTCTTGCTATCATTCTTAGAGTTGTCATTTATTTTAAAGGGGGATGAAATATTGACCTTCACAGGATTATTTTTGAAAATGAAGGAGACCCTTGCTTACCGAAGAGGGAGTTAACCACCCAAATGCAAACATAACCATTTCTCAGGCTGAACTTAGCTGAAAGCCTCATCGATGAGCTTTAAGGGAATTTAAAACTTGGCATAATGAAATCACACCCCTGAGTTTTGCAGGAATGATTGCTGCACTGTAATATGTATTGTACTCAGATACTTAGATTAAAGATCTATTTTTATTTTTATTTTGTTATCAATTATGCATCTAGAGGAGAAATTCTATTACTAATGGAACCGTTGAAACAGATACCTAGAGGAGTGGATGGATCACTGTAGTTCTTGTCAGGTTCTATATTAGGCTTCGCAAACCCCATTTGAGTATTTATCCACTATTGTTATTGTGTAGAGTAGTGTACCTGGGGGAAATCTGTACAGGGAATGAATTGGCCTGAATTTTATATTTGATTCTGCTTTTTTCCTGCCATATATTTTTAGACAAGTAGCTATATACCAGTAACTAGTCAATGACACAGCAGGGAAAGATCTCACTTTGATTTTTATGTCTATATCATGAACCTTCTTTTTGTATTTAGGTATAATTAACATATAATATTACATTAGTTTCAGGTATACAGCATAATAATTTGGTATCTGTGTATTTTGCAAAATGATCACAACAATGTCTTTTTAATGCCTATCTCCAAACATAGTTACAATTCTTTTTCTTGTGATGAGGAAGTTTAAGATCTCTCTTAGCAACTTTTAAAGTTGCAATATAGTATTATCAACTGTAATTACCATACTACACATTACATCCCAATGGCTTATTTTATAACTGAAAGTTTATACCTTGTGGCCCCCTTATCATTAACTTCTAAAGTAAAAACTCTCAAGTTATTTTTAATATGGGTTTAATTTTATCTTTGTGTAAGCTATTGGGCTGGACACATCACCCCTTTTATAGACAAGAAAGTTGAAGTGCCTATACAGTCAAAGCTTAAAAGCAATATAATGACAGAACGGGCATTTCTGAACATTTGTACTTTTCCCTCACTTTGGAATTGAGCAACGAGATGTATGAGAAGAGGTAATACCTAACTTCTGGAAGGACTCAAGAGTTAATTTCTAAAGTAATATTTCAAGTCTTACCAAAGCAAATCAATGGAGGGAGGAGAGCTTGCTAGGGAGGGAGAGACAGTAAATAGGACAGAGCTTCTCAAAATGTGGTCCTCAGACAACAAAACCACCATCACCTGGCAATCTGGATGAAGTGCCAGTCCTCTGTCCTCACTCCAGACCCACTAAGCCAGAAACTCTGGGGAGAGGGGCCCAGAAACTGCAACTTAATAAGCCATCTGGGTGACTCTGAGATCCTGATATTTAAGAATCACTGCTAGACCTAGGGACACATCTTAGACCCTGTGAAAGTCCTTCAGAATTTCTTGTTCCCAGGCCTCTAGCAACCAGGGTAGAGGTCAGCTCTGAAGGAAAGTAACATCGACAGGCCTAGACCTTGACCAAAAGCAAACTGGAGTCTCTGGGTACCAGCAGCCGCCTCGGTGCTCTAGGACCAGCACAGAGCAGCCAGGCGTTTTGAGGATCTGGGGACACTGGGGCTGCTCTGGTTGCATAGCTTGCCCTCCCAGCTTCAGTACAGAGACAACACTACAACCACGGACAGTCAGGTTTGGATTGGAACTATCCGGGATCCCACCTTTCTCATCTGTGCACCCTGAGGTCCAGAAAGGGACCTGCTACCCCTGGGGTCCTTAGTGGTATACATGCACTGAACTCATTCTCATCCAAGGTCAGGAGAATGACCTTGGGAGACTTTGTTGCACCTCTTTGACCTTTGATTTCCCTGACTGCAAAGAGGGTATAATGATGATATGTGCTTTCACATTTGATTGAAGTTTAAAATCAGAAAATGTCTGTGAAGCCACTTGGTGAGTCATAAAAACTTTGCAATGTAAGCTGTGAACAGGATGTGCCATCATGAGCTGCTGTGTCTCAAATAGACCCAGACAGCTTTTGAGGTTTTTCAAGCAGTTCCATTTGAGCCTTAACATTCTTCTGCTTAATAAAGTGGTACCCTTAATTATGATGATATTTAGAATGTTTCCATTGGACTCAGTAAAGTTATTTTCACTTTGAATTTAAAAGTGAAATATTTCAGCTTGAAATATTTTTTGTATTTCTTAAATTGGCATCCTACAGAAGGGCTTATTCAGCAATTCTTTAGAGCATTTGAATTGGAAATGAAGAATTCTGTTACCTTCTGTGTGAGAGTATTTAAGACAGGGTGGTTAACATTTTGCTTATTGTCACCATGGCTACCTGACAATTAGGTAAGGGGGACCATCTTTCAGCAGTACTTGAGCCCAGAGGAAAGGAGTGGCCAGGAAAAAAAAAGTTTGACAAAGATGAACATCAAGGAAAAACTTGAAGGGAGAATTCTCTTTGTGTTCCTGAGATGGGCAGCCCTTGTAACCACTATGAACATAAGCTGAGTACACTGCTAAAGAATAGGGTGAGGCCCTGACTGGGCCAATTCATTAGCGTTGTCCCATATGCAGAGGTTGCCAGTTCTATCCCCAGTAAGGGCACATACAAGAATTAACCAGAGAATGGATAAATAAGTGGAATGACAAATCCCCTTCTCTCTCTCTTTAAATCAATCACTAAAGAATTAAAAAAAAGAATAGGGTGATATGAGTGATCACCTCCTTTCTGTTCTAACTTAATAAAATCAAGATGTCTCCGGGAGAAAGAAGGAAAGAAGGAAAGAAAGAAACCAGAAAGTTGATGAGTCTGAAGGGCAATTTAAAATCAATAATGCTATGTGACAAATAAGAGAAAGAAAAAGGCTGATTGTGAATTGTAGTTTTTAGAGAAATAGTTCTATTATTAAGTAAGTTTGGGAAAAACTGGTTTAAACAAATGTTACAGGACTGTTTCCTGCAGGCTTCCTTGTAGTCTTTATAATTCTAATGCACTTGTGACTGTTGGAGACAGAGCTCTAGAATGCAGGGCTTTCTAACCTTACTCGACCATAATGAGCATCCTTTTTAATGGAGCACTTTGACAGAACACACGGTGTATATGCTACTTAATGCCAGTGGAGAAGGCATAAGACCACAGGCTTCGTCTGGTGGTTGGTGGTTCTAAAGCTTCTGAAATTGACTTCTACGGTCTTTTTCAATTCTTAAATTCTACAGATCTGACCAGACTCTTCCCCCACCTCCAAATCTCTCAGTCCAGGAAAGCGGCAAGTGATGAATGAAATACTCTAAGACCCTTGCTTATGAAAAGATAAAAATCCATGCCATGCTTTTCCTATTATTTCCTTAAGGTTTCAAAATTTATTCTAAAGAGAAGGACATTAAAACAATAGTGTTTGCTTATGAAGGACTTTCCTATTAAAAGGAAGATGTACATATAAATACAAGCCATGAACACAAATTGTGTGTAGGAAAAACAATCTGCCATCCTTAGGATGTCTAAGGAACCTCAGGATTTGTTTCCAACCTTCTTTTGCAGCTTTACCTGCTCCCATTCCCACTCACACACAGCAGACACCACCACCTTGCCTCTGTATTTCAACAAAACACTTCTGCTTGGAACGCTTCACCTTCTCACAGCCGCTGAACTCCAGATGCTCTCCCGACCCCAGCTCTCAAGTTCCTCTGTAACACCTGCACCTCTTCCCAATCTCAGAGTTGGCCTCCTCTCCCCAGTGATGCTGTGATATCACAGACGTATTTCTGGTGCAGCACTTGTCACCTTTTGCTGTGAGTCTTTATGAATGTGTCTTTCTCTCAACCACATACTAGTTTGCTCATCTTTGTTCTCTTTCAGTGTCTGGGAGATAGTAGATGTGGATAAATAAGTATGAAGGGATTTCCCTTCGTGAAAATTTTGAGAGAGGATCTATAAACCTCTGGATGCTTAGCATCATAATAATAAGACTTATAAGTTTTGAACTGGATTTTAAGCATGTGAGTATATATATGCATATATGTATACATATATATGCACACACACACTCATTTCAGTTGACTAGTTGAGTTACTTACTCATGAAATGGGATGATGATTATGGGCTTATGCCCTTTTCACAGAAATATTAAGATGAATGGATTAAGATCTATAAAATGTATTAAAGTGCTCAAATAAAAGAACTTGGTTCATTACAATGCATATTATTATTAACAATAGTAATTATTATTATTATTATTATAAATTATGACATACTTGTAATAATAGGCAATAGTGATTTATGGGGTTATAATAATTCTTATAAGGTATCCTGAGGAGTCATAAAAACCATGAGCAAAGCTTGAGTGCTTGTGATCACATATACCAATAGAATAATTACCTCATAATTCAAAATCCCTATTCCTTTCATTCTCTCTAGTTATAAACCACCCAAGGGATTAAGTTGCCTCTTCAAGTCCTAACCAATCTAATTTAACTGATAGACTCTAAGTCTGTGTGACTGACCTCATCATTGCTTCAAATAGTCAGAGTCTTAGATTATTAGATTTGGGGGGGTGGGGACTGTAGAGATCTTCTAATCTAAAATCTGGTTGTATATTAGAATCAGCAGGGCAGCTTTAGAAATGACCTATGGTACTGTTAGCCTGAAAAAGGATGTGCTAGTTGGGGCCCAGGCACGAGCATTTTTTAAAGGCTACACTGAATTCTCATGTGAGTATGCTTGATTTAGTCCGACTCCCATGTTCCCGATGACACATGCCGGATCCAGGGAGGTGACGAGAACCAGGTTTGGACCTAATTCTTGTGATACCTGTGTTCTTCCCCTTATACTAGAGATGGTAAAAAAATGTCTAGCTTCTGTGCCCACTCTGACTGGCTTCTCGGAATGCTCGGATGATAAGGTTTCTGCATCTGCACTTGCCTCGGCAGGGGAGAACGTGCTGATCGGCAGCAATGCCTGCCATGGAGGAAGGACCCAAGGGTCATGTCACAGCTTGGTCACCCCTGCACACTGTGCTGCGAAGTTTCAATACCTCCATCTACTTACTTACTTACTTACTGTCATCTTTTTCATTCTTAGGGCTCTTCTGTTTAATGGGTTAGGAGAGGGAACACCTGTCTTTAGCGTATCTTGTTTAAATATTAAACTGAATATTGAAAAGAGAAGGCATTTATAAAGGAGAGGCAGGCATTTTAATATTTTTGGACAGGTACATGACCATCTTGAGTACCCATGACAGATCCCTGAGTTTGTAGGCTTTGGCTATTGCTATGCTTGACCAAAATATGTGTAGTATTGATAGAAATAGGCTTTCTTATAAAAACCTTGATTTAACTCCAGGATACTGGAGATTTTACTGGACTCCTAAAGCACTTTTAGCCCTGGCTGGTGTGGCTCAGTTGATTGGAGCATCATGCCATTACCAAAGGGTTGAGGATTTGATTCCTGGTCAGGGCACATACCTGGGTTGTAGGTTCGATTCCTGGTTGGGGCATGTACAATCCCCTGTCTGGTTGCACATGGAGACAACTATTCAATGCTTCTGTTTTGTATTGATGTTTCTCTCTTTCCCTTCTTTTCTCTAGAAGCAATGAAAATATGTCCTCAGGTGAGGATAAAAAAAAGAGAGAGGGAAAAAGTTTTAATCTTTCTATGATGAAGGACCATTATTTAAATTTTTCTATTCCCTATGGATTGACATTTTAGTAAAATGTGATAAAAATGATTAGAAGAAAAATTGAATAAAAATCTCAAAAAGATACAAAAGGTAAGCTTTAATTTATAATAATTATATTCAACAGACATAATTAGTTTTTCAATGCTATACTAGTTTCTAGATACTTTTTTTGTTTTAGTACTAATACCATCATAAGCAGGCTAGAGACAGTTCACAGACCAGCAATGGCCCACAGACCACACTTTGAGGAGGACTTATCTAGAGTAGAGCCTGCTTTGCTTCTGCTGCAGTCATAGACAGGGGGACTGTGTCACTGCCCTCACGTCCTAAGTCCTGGGGGATCCCAGGCATCTGGAACACAGTGTTGATATGCAACAATTACTGCAGTTCTAAGGCAGTAATCCTAATCCAAATCCTAAACTTCATGAAAATTAATTGAAATAATATATACTTGAAAAAAAAATTTAACATATGCATATTCATGTAATGTGCTTTTGTTCTCTCTTTAAGTATTCTCTATATTTATATAGATTTTATAAATATATAAAATTTATATAATTTATGTTTATTAACGTATATAATATATATTACTCTATATAATGTATAATTTATTAATGTGATTTTATATAATTAGAGATTGTTGATAATTATTATTTTACTCCTGTGTGGAGGTATACAAGTCTGTCCAGAAAGTATCCAGCTATGTACCATGAAAAATAGAAATATTTATTGTACAAGATACAAGAAACATTGTACATAGGACAATGATGTCTTAGTCCCCTTCAAAGTAGGTACCTTGGGACCTCACACAGTTCTCCCAGTGACCATCAGCTGTCCTGTCATATCTTCCTGAATCTTGTTGACAGTCAAAGGAAATCTCTTTCCTTTAAATGGTGATTTTAATTTTGGGAAAAGCCAGAAGTCTTAGGGAACCAAATCTGTGCTGTAGAGGGTATCAGTCATCTGAGTGATTTGATGTTTCACCAAAAACTCTGCTTGAGACGTGATACATGAGTGAGTACACTGTCATGATGAAGCTGCCAATCACTAGTTGCCCATAGCTGTGGCCTTCTGATTCATCTGAGTAGTTTTCAAAATAGGTATGTTCAAGCTTAAAGCAAAATCTGATGCAGATTCATTGCTCTACTCATTCAGTCACTTTGAATGTGATGGCCACACAGAACACATGCTCAGTCAACAGCCTCTACCACCCCCACTGACTAGTACAGTGAGGTCATCATTGTTCACACACGCACATTCCAGTCCACTCTCTTTGGCTGCCAGGTTACATCAATGTTGTACAAACCATTCTCGCTATGTTAACAATGGTGGGACTTTTTTCCAGACAGACCTTGTACACACATTCTAGATTTGGCACATTCTAGAGAACATGGCTCATGTAAGAGACGTCAGCCGGAATGGTGAACAATTGTTTGTATAATCTGCAGTTATTTCAGGTGACTGTGGGAGGGTCAGTTATTCTCTGGAGAGGGCACATGGTAAATATTTAGAACTTGCTATGTAAATATAGTCTCTGTTACACATTCTTTATTTTATTTTTTGTAACCATTTAAGAGTGTGAAAACTATTCTTGGCTTGGAGGTTGTATAGAAAGTGATGTCTATAATATCCCTATTTAAAAAAAAAAAAGGATGTGTGGTGGACTTGGCTCAAAAGCCATATGTTACCAAACCATGGTTTATCTCCTACTAAAACTGGAAATCTGGCGTTTTTAATTTAATTGCATTGGTATGAGTTATCTATTGCTGCGTAACAAATTCTTTGCAAACTGAGCAACTTAAAACAACATTTATTATCTCACAGTTTTGTGAACCAAAACTCCAGGTACGGTTAGCTGAATGCCTCTGGGTCTAGTCTCTCAGGAGGCTCAGACAGCTGAGAGCTGGGGCTGCTATCCCAGCTGAAGGTTTGACTTCTGAGCTCACTTACACAGTTTGGGCAGGACTTGGTCTCAGTCTCTCAACCTGTGGCCCTTCTATGAGGCTGCCTTCTGACATGGCAGCTGGCTTCCTCCCTGAGTGATTGATCTGAGGGAGTGACAGAAACTGAGCAGACAGAAGCTATAGTCTTTACCACCTAATCTCAGAAGCGAGGCCTTGTCATTTCTGCGTAGAAGCCAACCTGCACTCAAAGGGAAGGCATTACCAGGGCCTGACTACCAGAAGGCATTGGTCCCTGTGGGTCTTCTTAGCGTCTGTCTACCGCAGTAGCCAAGTCTCTCTTCATCAGTTCAAACAGGATACACATCTCTCAGTTACTATTTTAAAATACTTTCTGGGAATTCTGTTCAAGAAGGAAGCATAGGTAAACATGGCTCACCTCCTTATAAGACCACATCAAAATTATAACTAAACTGTAGAGCAACCAACCATCATTCAGAACTGTCAGAAATTGAGTTGAATAAAAGTCTGGCAACTACAGAATTAAAGAAACCACATCCATCCACATTGGCAGGAGTGACAGAATGGGCTTGTCTCATATCCACATGTGGTGGATAAAAATTTGGGAGGGATTTCTCGGGAGTGAGGAGTTCCAGCCTCATACCAGGCCCCCAGACCAGAGTTCCAGTGCCAGGAAAAGAACCCCCCTTATTTCTGGCTACAAAAACCAGTGGGTATTGAATTGGTGGAAGGAACCTCTAGAGTCCCAAGTAGTTCCTCTTAAAGAACCCACACATGGACTTACTCAGACTCACTCTCTCTGACCTCTAGCACTGGGGTGGCAGCTTTAAAGGCACCAGAGCCGTATAGGGAGGAAGTAAAGTGTCTGACATCAAGGTAAGAGCTGGGGGACAGCTTTCTCTCAGACAGTAAGGTAGGCAGAACCCATCGTCCCTTTTCTGAGCCCTCCCCCAGAAACTGCAGGTGGCTGCCATATCTGAGTCTCCATCAACCTGCCTAAGACTGTTTGCTCTGCTTTGAAGATCCCCTGAGGCTCTGTCCCGCCCAGTTTACAGGCCCATCCAAGTTGTTAACAGGGACTTTACCATAAGAATGCTTCACAACTTCCTAAATCCTCTCAAACAAGCATCCGTTGGCCTCAGGAAGCTCTTAGCCCCTGTACCCCTTGCTAAGCAGCCCCAGGCCCAGCACTAGCATCAGCCAGCTTAGGTTCACAGCTTGGCTTCACCTGGGAATCTCCAAGCCCAGCACAAGTAGCAGTCATTTCAGAGTGCTTTATAGCTCATGCAGGGTGGCCCCAGGCACAAATAGGTGGGGGCTGACCTTTGCCTGCACCACCCAGGAAACACCAGAGCCTGAACACCCAGTGAACAGCTACAGACCACTTTGGAGCACCACCACCCTGCCCCTGCACAGCTGATCCTCCACAGAGGGCAGAGGTTGGTGGTCAGTGGTCACAGCCAGTCCTTGCAGCTGACTGGCCTGGGTAAATCCCTCCCATTGACTTAACTAACAGCAACCAAGGCTCAACTACAAGAGGAAAGTGTACTCAGCCCACATGAAGGGTGCACATCGAGTAGCCAGCTTGAGTGATGTGGGGGCTGTGCCACTGGACCCTACAGAATACTTACTACATTAAGCCACACTATTAAAATACTCTGATTTCTTCCATAAACATATTGTGCAGTAATTAAAATTAGCACCATGACATAATGTAAAGATAAATTTTAGAAGGACACTATAGGAGTTTTTATTTTGGCGTAGCCAATTATTGCAAAATGTGACTTCCGGAATAAAAATAAAAAAAATTATTTTGCTATCCAGTAGACTCAAGAGATCCTCATGAAAGTGATAACAAAACTGGCTGATAAACGGGATGTAGGAGTAATTTTAAAGTAATCATTTAGCACTAGGTGTCTGAAATGGTTTTATATGTTTTCCTTATAAAATTTGCATTTAATCCTCACAACAACCATCTGAGGACATTCAATTTGATCCCCTTTTTATAGATGGGGAAATTGAGGCAGGCAGAGGTTAAATAACTTAACCTAAATTTTACAGGTACGAGTTGAGGGGGCCAGGATTCAGACCTGGATGTTCTGACCCCGGAGCCCATGGACACACGAACACAGTCACACGATATTAATGTTGCTTGAAGATTGGGAATAGTCTCACTGGAAGTCAATGCTCTCACCAGCTAGAATACCACAATGGGGCCTTTTCCGAAAGTATTTTAAGGAGGTCATTGACCTCAGTGACTGAGGAGAAAAGTACAAAACATTCACAACTTTAATATTATTGGTTTTCTATCAAATATCATGGAAGGGAAAATAAATCAATACAAAGTTATATCCCCTTCTTCAAAGGTGCTTTCCCAAGAAGGTGCCCACATTGTCTGCTTCTAAATCTATAACTCTTCTATAGAGCTGAACTATTGATTGCTGTGGCCCCGAGAGAGTGATTTCTGTATAAAGCAAGGAGGATTCCAGTAGCTAATGTGCTCTGAAAATGCACAACCTTATTTCCAATATTGATGAACAGCTTATGGGGCTGTGGTACCATATAGGTTCTTAATCAATATTACAGGGTGTATGACAGACGAGGAAACTGACAACAGAAAAGAGTTGTTTCAGGATAAAACACAGTTTTTAAACTACTAAAAGAGACTCTGAAGATACATTTTTAATTTTTCCTATAATTTCTAGGGATTTTTTTGGCTAGCAAATTCTTAGTCTTTGGATCAAATTGATTTTCATTTAAGAAGGTAATCTGTGTAAACTTCTATTTGCCTGTGTCACAAGACCCTTGGCCTCTAACATTGCTGTGAGAGGGTTGGCAGTGGTTATTGTTTATTTTTTTACTGAAAGCTGGGTAAAGTAAGCACCGATCATCGGTGGGACCACAGTCCTGCCTTCCATGGGGGAGGCACTACTCCTCACCCATTAGCCTCCTGGGCCCCATTGTGCACATGGGAGGTGATTGCTACAGCAGCATCTTTGTACATAAATGACACAGAGATGTCACATATTGACATCTGGCATACAAGTTAATATTTTATTAATTTTTTAATGACTGACTGACTAAATGAATAAATAACAAGGCAAAAGCAAAGATGGAGAGCAACTATAGAAATAGCAATGGTTTAAACCATGAGTCTAAAGATAAATCCCAAGCTATAGACTCTCCTTTAGGCTTATTTTTTTGGTACAAAGAAAAACAATATGATTTTATATTGATTCAAGAGGTCTGTATTTAAACCCGATGTCCAAGATAAGTTAATTAAGCTTTTTCAATACCAACTTCCCATCTGTAACCTAAAGATATATCTATAATCCAAGTTAATGAGAGAACTAAATGAAAGAGTGCCTGGCACACAGTAGTCACTTGATTAAGTTATTTTGTTGTCTCTAAATTCCATTCTAACAAAGAGCTTTAGATATGTCTCTCATAAATCATGGAAAGTCCCTGGTATCTCTTCACAGCTTGGTGTCCTTTGTGGTAAACCAAGAACCACCAGAGGACTTTCTTCTGCTTTTGACATTGTTCAAGGATTTGGCCAAAGAATGGCCTAAAATTCACAGACCCCAGGGAATGAGTAAATTAAGACAACACTGAGGACCCTTGGGAGAAAAGGGCTCCACCCAGCAGTGAGGCGGGTAAACCCCACGGATTGACACACAAACGTGGAGAAAATACAGATGCCACAGAGGGAAAAGGAAACAGGAGGCTCAAGTGGCCAACGTGGCATTCAGTTTAGCTGAAACCTTCCCCGCCTAATGGAATCAGGGTGACGTTAGTCCATTCTGATTCAGTCTTTCTGTCCTACTGACCCAGAATCGAAGCCCTTGCAAGGACATTAACCCCCTCTCCAAGCTCTCTGAGTCACACAGTTCAAGCAGCTGAGGCCCGGCAAAATGCTCAGAATCATAGGCAAGACAGGAACCCAGGCCTCCCACCTCCCCCAAGTGTCCTCTTCCTCAGATTTTAGTATCTGATTTCCTGTCCCAATTCAATTAATTCTGTGATAAGTTCAGCAATTTGCTTTCCATGCGATAAAATCACAGTTTCACAAGTATCAGTTAATGGGTGCCACAAGAAGTGCGCAGGAACTATGGAGGTCCCTGTAAGAAAATGCAAATGAAATAGCCCAGTGTAGGCAGGGCAATTATGGGCACACCCTAGCTGCTAAATGAAAACACTGTCTACCCAGGGCCTCTCTGTGCATCCACTTCTTGCCACAGACCTTTCATTTCTTTCCTAATGGCTTTGCACAGTAAGAAGTACACTCATCAATAATGCACATTTTTTTCAGGCATAGTAAAAATGTTTGTGAAACGCTATTAATGCAAAAGCAAAATGCCCACATTGAAAACACTAATCCCCCACTCATTTAAACATTTTTTCCTTAAAAGTACTTAAAACTAAGTGTGCATTAAAAAAAATTCAACAGAAAAAAAGGTCAGTTGAAGGACTAGCAAAAGTGCACCCCTTTGGATGTCTTACAAGTTCTGGTTTTTGTTCGATAAATACACATATTTTTTACTTTAAAAATCACACAGCTGATGGGAAAGGGGGAGGGGAATGGGGACAGTTGTAATAGTATAAACAATAAAAATAAAATAAAGAAATCACAGAGCTCATCTCTTTTGGAATTGATAGAAAAAGGAGATAAAAATACTCATGAGCTAAGATCCAATCCCAAAAGTTTTCAAAGGAAAGTACATTTTTACTGTGAAATTATAAAGCCCCAGAAAAGTAGAGTGTTTAATGGGAAAAGCGACAGACCCTTAACACTGTGGTGGGGATGGTACCAGCATAATGAGAGAAACTATTGCTTGGATCCAGAACAGCGATATTCTTCTCTCAGCTTCCACAGTCCCCACACCCCTGGAGTACCATTCGAGACAGTGATGAACTGTGGTCTCAATTCCCTTATTAGCTGTAAGACCTAAAAATTATATGTGCAATTAAAAGGCAAAATGCTGATATTACTCATAGGAAGCCCTTTGTACATTAGCAAGGTACAAAAGTCTGCTGACACTTGGCAACAGAGATAGTCAGCAGGGCAGAAGATTAATAGAGCCTCATAAATTTGCAGGGTGAATACAGTAGATGGGGCAGAATAAGCATGTTGTGTTAGGGATAAATAAAGGGCATGGTCAGCTTGACAAAACATTTAACAAGGAACACAACCGATCCCTTCACACAATTTGCTTGGCTGGCGTTAGTCCATTTTATATAACTACACGTTATTACCCACAGCAGTTGCTCATGTCACAAAGGCCTCCAGCATGACCAAGAGAAGGCGCATCGGGAAGGCCACCAATTCTGATGGGATACACATGGTGTCACATCATGCTGCCTCGTCTGGTTACTCTCTCAATCAAAGGCCAACCTGAGAGCAAAGGTGGCATCACGCTCCAGGCTGCTGTCCTCTTGGGGTTAATGGGTTGCAATCTCATTTCTTTGTGTTTGGGTCACTTGAATGAAAACAAAGCAGAATACTAAAACTCCAAAGCAAAATGGTACAGGAAACACCCTGTAAAACCACCCATCATAATTATTTCTGCGATTTCTGTGGTAGGAACTGGTTTCATTTGTAAACACAGACACATCTAATGAGTTAATTAAGTGAGCTCTATCCACCTTTTCCTTGTGATCGCCAGCTTATGAAATGCAATTTGTTTTTGTATTGTGTGTTGATTAGCAATAAGGGAACCTCAAAAGATTTCAAATATACTTTCTCTTTGAAATGATTCCCAAGGGAAGAAGGTTATTTTCATGCATACATTTGAAAAATGATAGGAAAATTCCCCTTGAGAGTATCCTGTCTCGCGGGGAATTTGCTGTTTCCAGGTCTCAGTCAGGCTTGCCTCCTAGATTGCAGATTGTGCACTCAGTGTCCAAACGCCTAAACCCCAACTATCTGCCATGCTCATAAAACATGCAGCGAGGTCCACTGCTGTATGGAACATGAAGTAGCCACAAAGGAAAATTCAGCTTCTAAGTAGCTAGTGGGGTCTGAGAACAACAGTCACGTGGAGTTACAACTGTCAAAAGCGGTCTAAAATTGTCCTATGGGAGATGATGGCACCCAGACTAGGGGGTCACCAGGGCTCTTTACAGAGGTCAGCCAGAATAGTCCTGAAAAGCAGAATACTGTTTAAATCTTAGGGAAATTGTTTTAGGGAACTTGGTCTCCTGCTCAGCCTCTCACTCATTTGTGTTCTAGTCCCTATTTGGAAGAAGAATCTACTTGAAGACTGGCCGCCATATTAACGCTTTCCACAAGTTTCTTGTGTAAGGACTCTCTAAGGAAATTGTTAACTGTGCAGATTCTTGGCTCTTACACCTAGAAATGCTGATGTAGCATGATTGGAGTAGGGTGAAAAAACCTCTATTTTGAACAAAACCCCAGATGGATGATATTGATGCAGGCAGTCGCCGGGCATCCTTTCAGCAATTTTGCAGTAGGTTATCAGGAGAGCTTGCATGTGTGGAGGGTAGGGATTAAGGGGTATTCTAATTTTTCTTTCCTCTGATAGGACTGGTGGACTTAGATATATGGTGGTCCTTCCTGTTTGCCAGTTTGTTTGCTGTTTGGACTTAATAAGTCCGACCTTACTATAGGCTTTGTGTATGATAAATCACAGTTCTTTTCGTCACTCTGAAGGATATTATGGAACTTCACTCTTGGCAGAAGAGCACCGCCCATTAAAAAAAAATCCTCTGAACACGCAAAAAGGCAGTGATTTGTATGAATTAGTCCTCTGTCTAAATTTACAAACCACATAGAGCATTAGAGTTCAGTCCCTGAAATGAAAGTGAGGATACTAAAAGGCCAAAGAAGAAATGGAGTATGACTTGAAAGAGTACTGCCATTTAAAATCTTACTGCTAAGATATTGTTTATTGCATGGTTCCTCAACAAAAAGCTTTTTTTCTGATTTCTAGTCAAGATGGCAGCACAGGTGAACACGCTCACCTCCTCGCACAACCACATCAAAATTACAACTAAATTATAGAACAACCATCACACAGAACCATCAGAAATCAAGTTGAATGGAAGTCTGACAACCATGGAATTGAAGAAACCACATCCATCCTGACTGGTAGGAGGGGTGGAGGTGCAAACAGGTTGGTCCCACACCCACGATGAGGTGGATACAAATTTCAGAGGGATATCTCAGTTGTGAGGAGTCCCAGCCCCACACCAGGCCCCCCAGCCCAGGGTTCCAGTACCAGGAAGAGAAGTGCCCATTGCTTCTGACTCCAAAAACCAGCAGAGACTGAGTTGGTGGAAGAAACTTCTGGAGTCCCAAGGAGTTCCTCTTAAAGAACCCACACACAGACTTACTCAGACTAACTCTGAGTTCCAGTACCAGGAAGCAACTTGAAAAGCATCAGAGGCATACAGGAAGAAACTGAAGTGTCTGTAATCAGGGGAAGAGTTGGGAGACAACTTTCTAACTTTCTCCAAGACAGAAAGGCAGGCAGATGCCATTGCCCCTTTTTAGAACCCTTCCCCAGCAGAGCCACAGAGCTGGCAGGTGAGTGCCATATCTGAGGCTCCATCAACCTGGGTCACACTGTTTGCTCCACTCTGGAAATCCCCTGAGGCTCTGTTCCACCAAACTTATGGGCCCATCCAAGCTGTTAACAGTGACTTTTCCATATGAATGTCTGGTTTTGGTTTGTGTTTCACAACTTCCTAAATCCTATCAAACAAGCAACAGGCAACCTCAGCAATCTCCCAGGACCAGCACCTCTTTCTAACTGGCCCAGGGCCCAGCACTAGCAGAATCAGTACAAGCTTAGATTCACAGCTTGGCTTCACCTGGGAATCTCTGAGCCCAGCACAAGTAGCAGCCAACTCAGATTGCTTTATAGCTCATACATGTAGGTCCTGGGCAAAACACAGGTAGGAGCTGACCTTGGACTGCACACCTGGGAAACCTGAGAGCCAGCAAACCCAGTAGACAGCTACAGACCCTGCCAGAGCACCACCACCCTGCCACTGCACAGTTGATCCTCCATGGAGCACAGAGGTTGATGGTCAATGGTCACAGTCAATCCTTGCAGCTAACTGGCCTGGATAAATCTCTCCTATTGACCTGCCAACAGCAACCAAAGCTCAACAACAAGAGCAGGGTGTACTCAGCCCACATGAAGGGTGCATCTCAAGTACTCAGCTTGGGTGATAAGAGAGACTGTGCCACTGGACCCTACAGGATACCTGCTACATTAGGCCACACTACCAAGACAGGGAGTCATAATAGTTATAGCCAATACATAGAAACAAACACAGGGATGCTGCCTAAATCAGTATACAAAGAAACATGGCCCAAATGAAAGAACAGATCAAAAGTCCAGAAAAAGAACTAAATAAAACAGAGATAAGCAATGTATCAGATGTGGATTCAAAACACTGAGAAAGAGCAAGAAATTGGAAGTCCATTTTAAAAAATAATGAAAGAAAACATCCCCATTTTGGTGAAGGAAATAGACATGCAAGTCCAGGAAGCATGGTGAGTCCCCAACAAGATGGATACAAAGAGGTCAACTCCAAAACACATCATAATTAAAATGCCAAAGTTTCATTGGGGAGACCCACAGGGTCTTAGAATGTGCACAAAACCACCTACCTGGGAATCAGCACCAGAAGGGGTCAATTTGCTTGTGGGTAGCAGAGGAAGTGACTGAAACCCGGCAGAGAGCTGAGCATGCGGCACTGTCCCCTTTCAGGCTCCTCCCCCATATACAGCGTCACAACGCAGTGAGGAGGTTGCCCTGCCCTGGCCAATACCTAAGGCTCCACCCCTTACTATGTAACAGGTGTGCTGAGGGAAAAAAATGGCCCAAATGAAAGAACAGCTCAAAGCTCCACAAAAAATACAAGTAAGTGATGAAGAAATAGCCAACCTATCAGATGCACAGTTGAAAACACTGGTAATCAGGATGCTCACAGAAATTGCTGAGTATGGTTGTAAAATAGAGGAAAAAGTGAAGGCTCTGAAAAGTGAAATAAAGGAAAATGTACAGGGAACCAACAATGACAGGAGGGAAACCAGGACTCAAATCAACAATCTGGATGAGAAGGAAGAAATAAACATTCAACTAGAACAGAATGAAGAAACAAGAATTCAAAAAAATGAGGAGAGTCTTAGGAACCTCCAGGACAATTTTAAATATTCTACGTCTGAATCATAGGGGTGCCAGAAGGAGAAGAGGAAGAGCAAGAAATTGAAAACTTATTTGAAAAGATAATGAAGGAGAACTTCCCCAATCTGGCAAAGGAAATAGACTTCCAGGCAGTCCAGGCAGCTCAGAGAGTCCCAAAGAAGTTGGACCCAAGGAAGCATACACCAAAGCACATCATAATTCCACTACCCAAGATTAAGGATAAGGAAAGAATCTTAAAAGTAGCAAGAGATAAGGAGACAGTTACCTACAAAGAAGTTCCCATAATACTATCAGCTGATTTCTCAAAAGAAACTTTGCAGGCAAGAAAGGGCCACAAAGAAGTATTCAAAGTCACGAAAGGCAAGGACCTACATCCAAGATTACTTTATCCAGCAAAGCTATCATTTAGAATGGAAGGGCAGAAAAAGTGCTTCCCAGAAAAGGTCAAGTTAAAGGAGTTCAGCATCACCAAGCCTATATTATATGAAATGTTAAAGGGGCTTATCTAAGAAAAAGATAAAAAATATGAACAGTGAAATGACAACAAACTCACAGCTATCAACAACCAAAACTAGCAAACAACTAGAACAGGAACAGAATCACAGAAATGAAGATCACATGGAGGGTTAGCAGTGGCGGGAGGGGAATGGGGGAAAAGGTACAGGGAATAAGCAGCATAAATAGTGGACACAAAATAGACAGGGGGAGGTTAAGAATAGTATAGGAAATGTTGAAACCAAAGAACTTCTATGTATGACCCATGGACACAAACTAAGGGAGGGCAATGCCGGTGGGAGGTGGAGTGCAGGACAAAGGGGAATAAAGGGGGAAAATGGGACAACTGTAATAGCATAATCAATAAAATATAATAAAAAAATAAACAGCAAAATTTTTTAAAGCTCTGTTTTTAAAAGGAAGACACTATATTTGGAAACCCAATGTAACATTTATTTAACCTCGAATGCATCTTTTTCTATTTTTTATTCTTCTTACCTGAGGACATTTTTTCATTACTTTTAGAAAGAGAGGAAGGAGGGGTGAGAGAAAAACATCAATTGGTTGCCTTGTTATATACATCCCCATGTGACTAGGGATGGAGCCTGCAACTTGAACACGTGCCCTGACTGGGAATCAAACCCATGATCCCTTGGTCCATGGAACGATGCTCCAATCGATTCAAACTGGCCAGGGCTCAAGTGTATCTTTTATAGTCCAACAGACAAATCTCCAAGAACCTTCTTTCGTAGTGACAGAAAATTATAACCATACATGTTTCCTTGCTTATAGATTACTCTTCACGTACACTCATAAGCATCCCCACCACCTATCTGAGGGCTTGTTTTTCACAACATGATTTTTCTCAACTTCCATGGTCTAATAAAATAGCAAACACTTGTTTTGCTCCCACCTAATATTCTTGTCTCATCTTTTCTCTTGGGTGTGTTGGTGTTGGGGATAACTGCTTAAATGCCTGGTGTTTGGACTCTGACTTTTGGATGAGCAGATCTGATTTTAGGAAGCGTTGCAATGGAACCGTCAGTGAGAACCCTGTAAGAGATCTTACTTTGGAAATACACATTGGTGCCCTACTTAACAAGAACTACGCTCTGATAAAATTCTCATCTCAAACTTTCATGTTCTGTTATTAGTAAACAAGACTGCATTATCTGAAAGGCTTTTTTCTCTCTCACTCTCTTTAAAATTTATGAACTAAATAATGCACCCTTACTAAGGGACTAGGCTTGCCGCAAACTTATCACGAGGAACCTCATCCATTTACATGTTTAAATATGGTTGCTAATCAGACTGAACATTTTTCACCGTGTCCTGGATCCTCTTGGAAAAAGCCTCATCTAAAAATGTGTTGTATATTTGAAAGGTGCTAAGAAAGTAGATCTTAAAAGTTCACAAGGGAAGAACTTAACTATGTAGGGTGAAAGATGTTAACTATAGTTACTGTGGTAATCATTTAACAATATATACATATATAAAACCACTATGTTGTCCACCTTGAACTTATAATAAAATGTTATATGTCAATTATATCTCAATAAACTGAATGGGAAAATAAGATGACATTTCATTTATAGGAGACTGGGCATTTGCTGCTTCAAGGTGAATGGTACTTCAAGATTCAAGTCTCTTGTTACCCCTTGTCATCTGCTGTAAATGTAACCATTTTGATCAAGTATTTGGAAGTAATAAATATAAATCTCTCTTGACATTCAATTCCATAGAGATTAGGAGTGTTTTTTTTCTCTTTTGTGTGCACACATATATTTAATGAATAAATAAAAGGAAATTGCATATTCTGTGCTGTAGAATATAAAACCTATGAAATATAGGCTTTAAAGAGTAAAATCATTATATCAAAATTGTTTTCTGTCATCGAGATCTGAAAAAGCTGAGCTTTGTCATCAACTATTAGAAATAAATAATAAAATAATAAAATTTCATGCTTGGAATAGACCTTATATGAGGTTAGTTATCTCTCCATCCAGTATGGATACACTTTCTAAAACATCCCCCAAAGACTATCCAGCTTCTGTTTAGGCATGTCCAGTGACAGGGAAGTTACGATTTCACAAGCAGCCCTTCACATTGTTAACAAGCTCTGCCACAAATACTTTCTTAGACTAGAGGGTTTTATTAACAAATTATTAGATCTGGGAAAATTATTGCATGAAATTATCAAAGCTGCTTCTTTAGAAGGAGAGCAAAGGCTCATCTGGTTAGGCACATGAAGAAGTGATTCTTGCAAAGGGATGGACATGTGAACCATCATTTTGATCAGATTTGGATACTGAACAGTGTCTTGAATTCACCTTCTTCAATTCTTTAGCTCCCTCAAGACAAATCACTTCCCATCCCAGCTCTGCACTTTGTGAGTAGCGTATATCTAACCTGGTATTATAATTACTTTTGAAATACATGTGTCCTTCAGTATGATTTCTAAATGGTAAGAATTGCAAGTTGCTCACTACAGCAGCTAACACACTCACACGTTCATTTAACAGTGCATCACAGAGCACATCACTAGGCTCTGACGTCAGAGAAAAATAGATCCTTTCCTGGAGGAATTTATTTTCTAGGCATGAAAACAATCAAATAAATTGATTATTATAGTGCAGTGTAGTAAGGGCTTTGATGATATGATCTACAGAATTAGGAGGAGATGCAGATAAATGTTAATATAACTGTCAACCTAAATTAAATTCCAGAGTGAGGGGAGAGGTCAAAGATGGACAAGCCTAGATCACATTTTTAACATGGAATCTTTTTAATATGGTCTATTTATTAATGTCTTACAGGAAATATTTATAAGCATGTTGTCAGAAGACAAAGAACTAGAAAAGTAAAAAACAAAGTCTTAAAAATTAGGTATTTTTTATGCTTCAAATTTAACCCTAATCTGTCAGTTGCTATTAAATGATTTTATGCAGGAAAATAATGAGATAACATTTGTACTTTAATAAATAATGTTCTGGGATAGGCACTGAGAGTTGGTATTATCTAGGAGAGAGGTGAGGAGGCCTTGAATTAAGGTGCCAACAGTGGGAATGGCTATGAGGAAAAAGGCGTGAGAACTATTTAGGTGGTAGCCATAGACCTGAGTGGCTGATTGAATGTGTCAGAGTGACTGGGGAGAGGGAGGCACTGCCAGCATTACAATTTGAGGAGCTGGGAGGAAGCCCAGAGAAGGTGAGATGAGGGAAAGACACGTTTGTAGGAGATGAGTTGGCAAATTCATGCTTGGGCCTCTGGAGTCTGAGGTACCCGAGTGATACGTAGGAAGAGAAACCAGGCAAACAGTTGAATAGATGAGCTCAGCACAATGGTTTAAGCTCTGAGAGTGTGTTTGCAAGTCCAAAGTGGAAGTTGAAGCCATGGGTTTGGATGGAGTCACCTACAGCAAAGAGTTCAGGGGAAAAAGAGCACAGAGCAGTAAATTTCTGTCATTTAAGCCAGTTGGTGGCACTTTGTTGTGGCAGCCTTAACAAACTAGTAACAGGCGTAGGAGCTGACAATCATACAGAGAGAAGCAGACTGCAGAACCCACGAAGTCAGCAAAACCACGTGCAAGCAGAAGCTATGAAGAAGTGGCAAGGAGGTAGCTGCTTGGAAGTGGAAGCATGTGTAAAAGCAGAAATGAATCTCTGATGGCTGAGCATGAAGGTGGGGGTCCACAGATTTCAGCCGTGAAGGGGGAAGTAGAAATGAATCTCTGATGGCTGAGCATGAAGGTGGGGGTCCACAGATATCAGCCGTGAAGGGGGAAGTGAGATGACTTAGTAAACTAGGGTTAAGTCCTACATCACCTCCTCATCCCTCAACTTTGTTCCAGTCGAGACCCTATAGTATATTGCTTTTTCTGTTCTTATTAAGGGGCCTCATGGTTTCGCTTTTAACTCTGAGATTTGATTACAAAATCAAGAGGAGTGTTACCTTCCTCGTGACTAGGTATATTCTTTCTGTGAGCCACCTGTGTCAGGTATTTTTTGTTTTCTAGTAAATTACCGTAAAACTTAATGGCTTAAAACAGCAAACACTTGTGGTATCACAGTTTGTGTGAGTTAAGAATCTGTTCTCACTTTAGCTAGGTGCGTCTGTCTCGAGTTCTCTCACAAGGCTACAGTTCAGTTATTACATTTAGGCCTATGGTCTCATCTCAACGCTCAAATGGAGGAGGATCTGATTTTTATAATTTTTTATTTATTGATTTTCAAAAGAAAGAGAGGGGGAGAGACAAAGAAGCATCGACCTGTTGTTCCACTTACTGATTCATTCATGGGTGGCTTCTTGTATGTACCCTGACTGGAGATCAAACCAATAACCTTGGTGTATGAGGACGATGCTCTACCCAACTGAGCTACCCACCCAGGGCTTGTTTTTAAGGTCACTGTATAGCTGTTGGCAGGATTCAGTTCCTCCATGGCATTGCACTGAGAGCCTCAGCTCCTCTCTGGATGTTGGCTGGAGGGTTCTGTCAACTGCTTGACAAATGAGTTTCTCCGTAGAGTAGTTCACATGGCAGCTGGCTTCATGAGAGCTAGCAAGCAAGAAGGCAAGAGCGCATGGCAAGATGGAAGTCATGATCTTTTTGTAGCCTAATTTCAGAAGTAACATTCCATCAGTTTGGACAGATTCTGTTTATTAGGGACGAGTCACTCGATCCAAGCACACACTCCAGGAGAGTGCAGTACATGAGGGTGTGAACACCATTAAGGTGGGGATCCTGGGAGCCACATCAGAAATTGCTTTATGTACTTCCCATTTACTAGAAGGAAACTGAGGTAGGTAATCTGATTGCATGCCAAGTATCCCAACTAATAGGGAACCCACAAGAGAAGTTTCTTCCTGAATACTTCAAAAAGTTCAGGTCAGAAAAAGGCCAAAAACTGATCCCTGGATTCGGCAACATCAACATTGTTGGTGAGGGCAAAGGCAGTTCAGAGAGGAGTAAAACAGGGAGAACAGTGGTGGTGGGATGAGAGCGGCCAGGAGTGGTACGGTAAGCACAGTAAGTGTCATTTATGTTTAGGATGGTTGGTATTTTTGTTTCCTTTGGATGCTGTGATAACCACTGCAAACTTAGTGGCTTAAAACAACTCCAATTTTTTATCTTCAGTTCTAGAGGTCAGAAACCTAAAAGCAATGTGTTGGCAAGGCTGCATTCCTTCCAGAGGCTCTAGGGTACAATCTATTTCCTTGCCTTTTCCATCCTCTAGAGGCTGCCTGCACTCCTTGGCTCCGAGCCCCTTCCTCCAGCTTCCAGGCCAGCGGCGTGGCACCCTCAAATGTCTTTCTCTCTGACCTTTCCTTCATTATTACATGTCCTTCTCTGATGCTAAACTCCCTGCCTCTTATGAGAACCACTGTGATAGACTGGGTTCTCCTGGAAAATCCAGGAGAACCTCTCCATCTCAAATTCCTCAACTTAATCACCTTTCAAAAGCCTTTTTGCCATGGAAGGTAACATATTCTAGAGATTAGGACATAGACCTCTTGGGAGATTTTTATTTTGTTTATCAGTTTTGGCTAAAATGGAACAAAAGAGGATCATATCTCAGAGCTTGAAGTCCAGGAAAAGTACTTTATAAACTGGATAAAGTGGTTCATTTTATCTTACAAGGGGCTCTCTGGATGCACAGATGAACAATTCAGTCTCTCTTGTTGATTGACTCACAAAACTTGTAAGAGTCCAATAAATGTTAAATGGAAATAAATGACATCCAAATCTCCTCATCTTTTTCAAGTATTGTGAATTATAAATGTAAAAATGTATAATCCTGTTTGATGGTGGATTGTGAGATCAGACTCCTCAAATGAGTAGTTGTCCTCCTTTCTGCTCAGTGAATGCCTGACTTTGAATATTTTGCTTAGGTACAGTGGTACTTCAGTACTCATCAGCTTCAGAACACATCAAACGTGGCACTTGCCACATTTTGACAAAAGAAATGTCCCAGTGCTTAGAGCTTGCTCGCCACTCCTCGCACTTGCTATAACCTGTATGAGTCACGACGCCACCCTGCGAGAGAAAATGCTTCATCAATGGTCGCTTGCTCACTGCTCATCAGAACAAACGAATGATGACCCAGGCACCACTGTAACTGGAATCTGTGTATTAATACATGGAATTGCCAAATTCAGTTCATATAACTAGAGGTAGTAGGGCATTAATAGAAAATGAAAATATTATTTATATAGCTTTAAATCTGGAGGTTGCTAGACAATAAAATTGTCATTGGGTATTATTATTTATAAAATATGCCTTTTTACTTTCAATCTTACTAAACGGATTCTTCTACTTAAGTAACATGAATACATTCTGCCCTAAAAATGAAGCTTGTGTTAATGGGATAAATGGAAATACTGAACAGACACATGCACACTCAGGGGACTGCCATCACTATATAGTAAATAATATACATGAGTAAAATATAGTGAAAAAAACCCTGAACTCCATGGGAGCTAAGACATCTTAACTGTAATCAAGTGTGTTGGTTAGTATGAAAGTTTTTTAAAACATAAGTATTTGATGATTGGTGACAAACTCTTTGCCAATAGCAGTAATTGAGTAATTTGGAGTCTCACAAGATAAAGAAAAAGTAGACAGTATGTGCTGACCATTCACAGAGTAACTATCAGTACATATTACCCTTGTTCTCATTGTAAATAGCCTATGTTTATTCTGATTGGGTATGTAACTGTGTGATTTTTTAGGAGAATGAGCCTAAAAACTACATTTCCCAGGATTCTTTGCCCTATTTTTTTTTTTTTTTTTTTTTTTGGTCCAGATTTGGCCAGTGGGAGGCATTGGATTGGAGGATGGGAGGAAAGGAAATTGCGGCCCCACGCCCTCCTGACTATTATTTGGGTGGCATCACTGACAGAGACTGTCATTTCTATGGCTTCATTTCCTTTCAACAAGTGTCTCCGTCCATGGTTCCTTTAGAGCAGGTTCCATCCTGTTTGAAATTCCCACCACAACAGCCTGCTTCTGAGATCCAGTCACACCTTCTCATCTCGGTATCTGCAGCTTTTGGTGTTGTGGCTGCTTTCCGCTGTTGTTAACCTCTGAGTTGTCTCACGGTCCCCTGTTTGGCTTTTTGGCTCTTCCAACACCTCTATCTCTGATTCCACGGACTAAATCTCCTTTATTGAATTACACAGCACAAGCAATTTTCCTGACCGAACTGCAACACTATCAAGAATCTCTCTCTCCCTTCTTCCCCAAGAAGCCACATGATCGGCAGCACATCAGCATGTCTGTGGGGGCTATACAAAAAATGCTTACAAAGTCAAGAAACTAAAGTTTTTGTACTGGAGGGAAGAGAACACTTACACATACTTAATGTCCATATTCTTAATTTAGTATGTGCTCAACGTGTCCTCCCGAATTTCTATATTTACATCATTAATCTGAGGCTCCTTCAACTCTGAAGCAGAGGTGGTTTTCACACTTTGGTTTTGACTGAGCTTCTGCATGTTGTGCAATGATGCAATACTTGCTCTGACAGAGCTGATGCTAAAACCAAGTTCCCACCACCACCTGAAAAATAATTGTGTCTTTCTGTTCTTCCTTGGCTCCAGAGAGGGCTGATTGTGAATTGTAAACTCACTCAGGAAACCTAGGAACTCTGGGCTGAAGGATCTGTGGGCACCAAGGGAAAGGAAAGGACTGAGGCCAGGGACGAGTCTGAACAAGACATGATAAGGAGACATTATCCCTCCTCGGTATCCCCTCCTTGGCTTTGTCTGGAAACTGTATTTTCTCAGTCACAGCTCCTGCTTGTGGGCTTTCAGCAGTTGGCAGCTCTCCAGTTTAGCACTTCATTTCACACAACGGCTCTGATTTTCAAATATTGACTTGAGGACTTAGTCTCCCTGGTGCCAGCTCAATTCCTAAACATTATTGCATTTAAAGCTTTGATTATTATGATGTACTGCTGGGGGTTCCAGTTATCAGACTAGATTCATCTTTATGGAATTTCAGCAAAGGTACCACACCTGTATGTGGTCCTGCATAAAGGATGCCAAATCCATTTTTAACTATATATTATGCAAAGATTTATATTTAAATTGTGTTTTAATTATACACATTACATATCAAAGATGATGAATGTTATGTAACTGGACACAATGTACATAAAATTGTGTGCTGCCCACTTTGCATATGCAAAACAGTCTGCTTTTGGTATTGCAGAGACAGAGGCATTTCTACTAGCCTGACATTAGAAGGCATGCTCTGCATTTGATCAGGGCTCTTGGAGATAGGCAAAAGGAAAATAAGATTAATATTTATGAGTTGGCAGTTGTTTTTTATATGAAAGAATATTCTATTAGCACATTGCTTAAATGTGAAAAAATATCTGATAATTACCATGGAGAACATGACATTTTAATAAATTCATCAAAACACAATGATAAAAATAGATACTAACCTTTATACCTAAGAATTAAGGAAATCAAAGAGAACTTATTGAGAAAAATAGGTTGTATAGAATACAATTCAACTAAATAACTGTGGTTTCTTTTTTCTTTCCCCATTTGGTTGGTAGTCCTGAGAATAAATAATTGAAGAGATGAAACAGACTGATTATACAAGGGACTTATTAATAATGACCACATAATTTGATTTAAAAAATAAAATGGGACAGCATTTCTATTTCAGAGATCACAGGAGATCCCTTACTACTGGAGGGAAGACTTCCAGGGGAAGGACAGCAGAGAATAAGGCAAGTGCGAGAGGCTGGGTCCATGAGCCAAGGATCTCCAGATCTGTGTTCAGATGCTGGGCCTTTATCCATGGGCAGACAGGAGCCATCAACATGTTTCTTCTGAGGGGCTCACAGGACCAAGTCTGTCACGCTGGGAGTTCTGAGGAAAATGAGTTAAAAGATAGACAATGTGGACAAAAACAATTCAGAAGATACTGAAATGCCAAGGGGAGAACTGATGAGGACTGAATTAAGAGAGAGTGGAGACAGAAGGCTGTGAATGGGGATGTGAGGATGAGCTTGAATAAATATGTAAGATGAAATTGATTAGAATAATTTACATTCTTCCTGATAACCCTCCAATTATAACTATTATATGCATTATAGTTTTAATGCATATCAGTAGAAGCAAAACAGGGATAAAGTTGCGTAGGCAACACCTGAACACCTTTCAATCATTTATTTGGCTTTAATCAGAAAATATTTAATGAACACGTATAACACAAGGATCTTATCATCAGAAAAAAATTAACAATATTTCAGTCTCACCTCTTCTACCTATTCATGAATTTCATCTATAAATCTAATATAATCATTGAGTCTTGATTACGTTCCTCAAGTGCCTGTCCCTTTCTCTATAGGCAGCCCTTCCATTGTGGTATAGCTCATTATTTGTCATTTCTCCCTTAGATTAATCAGAAATTTATCTTCCTAGAACTCCTACCCCTTGGCCCTTGTTCTTTGTTCTGTGATCCTAGATAAGAATCAAAATTCCATTTTGTCTGGCTGAACTTCAGACATTTAAAGATAGTTATAATTTCCCTATTAAACTTTCTTTGGCTCATCCACATTTCTTTTATTTTTGCATCTGCAAACTCTGTTCACAAAGGTGACCCTTCCTTGATGTCAACACCCCTCTCATAATACAGTGCTCAGAATTCCACAGTAGTTGAGATGTGGTCAGATCAGCAAAGGGTGGGGATCCCAGCCAACAGAGCAGAATTCACATCTCAAAGCCTTATCTCGTTGTTCTCCATGTTAGTTACTGGTACAGTATTTCTTCTTTACCACCTTCTCCATATTTCTATCACACAGACCCCAAACCCTTTCAAGATTTCATAGGGTTTCTTATTAAGAATAGGAGAACTGGAAGTCTTATTAGGAATATTTTATTTTTATTAGTTTAGGGATGCTGTCAAGTCTTTGCAAAATAGAAAAGTATTCTAACAGAATCTTGAGTAATGCCTTGACTCCTATCAACTGCAGTAAGTGACCTCTCATAGAGCAATGGAATGAGAATCGGGACCAGGGAATCCAGGTGTAGAGAGGGCAAAAGAAAGCTCCATTAATCCCAAAATATATGGCCCCAGAGGTGGTAACTGTCTTCCTCAAGGGCCTATCAACAACTAAGCGATTTGCTGTTAGATACATACACCTCCCATTTATCATAGGCCTTTCCTTCTTCCATTCTTGTTTAGCCAGCACATAACTGATTCCCTCTTCCCTCAAACCATTCACTCATTTTTATTGTTTCTTTCTGAACTCCCTCCAAGCTGTCATCATATTTCTTGATCCAAATGCCCCCAAACTGTAGTAAAAATAATCAGAAAGAAATATCTGATAATTTTTTGATGAAAATACTGTTAATGTTAAATACTCCTGAAGCTACATTAAGTTGAACTCTGAAAATGACTTTCAAAAACTTTACTTCCTCCTCTCAAGGAGTTTCCACTCCAGAAGGCAAAGTACGAAAAGATGCATGCTGGTGGCGATCACATCCCCATGCCTTTTCTAAGCCATGCGGAAATAATTTTCCAGTTTGGTGGTACTGATTTGTTTTGTCTTGAGTAGATCTATTAAACTGAGGAGTGCGATGGGGGTAGTAGATTAACCATGGCACATAGGCTGGTCCACCTGAAATGGACACAGAAAGATTTAACAATGTTGTCCAGGGCTGTTGCTCTCTGGAAGGTGTTTGGTGATATGACCTAGCAAGTAAGATGGTGTTACCCAATGCAAGATGGGTTTTAATTTCAGAAGCCATTTTTGGGAAAATATTCTCTTCAAGTGACATTACAGCTACCCACCACCCCTCACAGTACCTAATGGCACAGATTGTATAAGTAGAAACCGGCCTCCAGAATGACCCCAGGTATGATATACTCAGGTTACAGAGAGCACTGCAGCATTTTGCAGAATGTACTAGAAGAAAGTCAAGGCTGTCGTAGGATTCAGTGATAAAAGAGTTTATTTTTAAAGCCTGCATTGTGAGCATCTGCTTGAGAGAAACCGAGGTTCAGTAATACACATCCAGAAGCAAGAACTAGACCTCACAGAATACACTGGAAGACTCTTGGGAAATCATGAGGCATCCTGAATCTGAATCCTTCTCTTTCTGCTTACTGACAAAAATTATCTAACAAAACCACTATTATCACAAATCCTCATCCTTTCTGGGGTACTACAATTAGGTGTCTAGAACAGGGTCTTTTGACCTTGCCATTTATCGGCAATTTGAGATGACTATTTCTTTATTGTGGGGCCTGCCTTATGCACTATACAATTTTTAGCAGCATTCCTGAACTCTACCCACCATATCCAGTAGTACCATCCTTAGAACTTCGGTTCAGTTACTTGCATTCACTCAGGCTCAGTTTTCCCACCTGTAAAATGGGGATAATAATAATACCTCATAGGGCCACTGTGAGGATTAAAGATGTTACATGAAAGTCAATTAGCAGAATACCTAACAGATAGCAAGCCCAGAATGTTCATATATCTTGGCTATTTTTCATTTGGTTTCCATGTAGCTTACATTACAGAAATAGGGTCCAATATTTTTCCACATATTCCTTGGTCAGTTTCTCCAATCAGAGACCCCTTTCAAATATTGTTAAAACTGAAACATGAATCTTTTGGGATCTATGTGATTTTCTACTCAATATTTTTGGCCCAAGAGAAGACAAATCAGGAAAGATGACCCAGGTAAGACAAAGTGCTGTCATATGAGGCTTTTTCCATTTCAGTGTGCATCATTTAGCTCCAGATTGAAAGAAAAGGGGTAGAGGTCTGGGTGAAGAACCAGGAAGAGTGATGGTTGTTCTAAAAGGTTTGTTTATATGGTACCCATCTTAGATCCTTCTTCTAATCCTAGAGGACGAAGACAAGGGTCTGTAAGGAATTCTGTATGTGCTTTGACTAGCTTTCTCATGATCATGAAGAATACCAGAATGTGGGGATTTTGGTTGAAGAAAACACCCTATGATTTTGTTTTCTTTAAAATTCACTCTAGAAACTGTTGTTGAAGTTGGGCAACTTGTTAAATTTGCTTGTAGAACAAATTTCAGCTAAAGAGTGAGCTCATGTGGGTTTGTGTTTTTGAGTTTTTTAACTTTACCATCAGCTTGTATTTCTAAGCACCTAGAGTCTCCAAGTCTGGCAGTAATTCCTTCCCTCTGAGGTTCATCAACATACAAAGGGAAACACCTAATCAGAGTGAATAATTTAATAGAGTATATTAGGCAGAAAATAAATTCAGAATAGCTAGGAAATGAAAGGTGACAGAATTCGGACTGCGATTGGAACCCTGCTCAGAAAATAAACAAAGGATAGAGGAGAATCTGTGATCACGACAGGTGGCCATTTACCCACAGAGGAGTCATCCAGGAACACGCTATGAAGATCAGCACTAGGTCACATGCTGTGTCTTAACTGGATAGATTAGAAGTACCATAAATTGTGAGGGATGTTAATGGGGTAGATAAGATGAAAACAAGAGAAGATAAAGAAATGGGACAAAGGACTTGTGAAAAATAGCAATATCAAGACATAAAGAAGGTCCAAATGGGAAGATGAAGTCTAATATATTTGGAAGCAAGCTCATTTAAAAAACCTCTATATTTAATTCCATTCCATGAATAATGCAGCACATCTGGGAAGAAGCATTTGGAAGAGAGTAGTACTTAGAGATTTAAATATGGTCATGATTGGGCCTGAAGAGTAGACATGGGTTTGCAGTGTGAACAAGGGGGTATAGCCAGTGTGATCTGGGCTGCAGACCCCGCCAGTCATGGTCATATAGAGAAGGTATCAACTTTTTTTTTTTTTTTTTTACTGTTTTAAGAGGGACAGTTTCCTTGATGAAAACTTTGGTCAAAAATTGAAATGAACTAGAATAGTGTCCAAGCAAATTACATGATGGATACATTGAAGAACAAATATAATAAATATGAAATACAACATGATTGTTAATGAATAAGATGACCATTTAAAACTTATCAATTTAGCCCTGGCTTGTGTCGCTCAGTGAACTAAGTGCCGGCCTGCGAACCAAACGGTTGCTGGTTCGATTCCCAGTTGGGGCACATACCTGCGTTGTGGGCCAGGTCCCCAGTAGGTGGCACATGAGAGGCAACCACACATTGATGTTTCTCTCTCTTTTTCTCCTTCCCTTTCCCTCTGTCTAAAAATAAATAAAATCTTTTAAAAAAAAGAAATTACATTTTAAAAAACTTACCAATTCAGTTTAGGGTATTACAGTAGACATTGCAGTTATAAAGATCCATCATAGTAAGGTAAGATAAGTAAGTTATAGGTTTTCCCTGTAAGGAGATCATAATCTAATGAGTAAAGGAGGTATTTAACTAATCCCAAGGAAATATTAGGAAAAGTGAAAGACAGTAGTGACAGGTAAACTGCATTTGAGAATGTGGATGAGGATTGTGGGCAGACCAAGCACAAGGAACAGGTAGGCAAAAGACGGAGGGCAGGCCATACAAAAGGGGACAGGATGACAATGGACAGACAACTAACTTTCTGAGGGAAAAGTGACTAAAAGAATGGGTTCTCATGGGAAACGCATAAACAGTTCTTTAAACAGTGCATCACTGTTCTCATAGACAGAAAGCGATTTCTACTTGGAGATAAATGTGTTTGGAATGACCTTAGTGTTCTATATAGTCTACAATTTCAAATTGTGTAACTCAGGTATGGCAGACGATAAAGCCTCTTCACATAAAAGCACAGTGGATGCAGTACAGAGAGAGCCCTGTGAGATGCGGGTCGGGGTGGGGGTGAGGGGGTGAATCCTGGCTCTCTAACTTTCTGCTTTTAACCCGGGGAAGTGAATTAGACTTGCTGAGCTTAAGTTTTGTTTCTTGTAAAAATACAGAAAATGATTCCTACTTCTTAGGCCATGTTGTGTTTAGGTATCAGCAACTGTTTGGAAAGCTTCTGTCACAGTGTTATTTACATGGTAAGTTCTTGGTCAATAGTACTTGTATTATTATCGTCATTACGATCATTATTCTCTAACTACATGGTACTGGGTTTCAATAAATGTTAGCTATGAAAAGTTATGAACATTGTATTTTATCTTAAAATACGAACCTTTAATCTTTTGTATTTTCTCCCTTGCCATCAATAAGAAACCCAAGGAAAGAAACATTTCCCCTCTGAAGCCCCTCTGACAGCAGTCGCGTCAGGAACACACTGGCAGCAGCTCCTCAGAAACCTGGAAACACTCGCCTCCTCCCTGCTGATCCCAGCTGGGGCCATCGGGTGACTCAGACCCTAGGAAAGGCACACAAATTGCAGTGTGACATCACATAGATTACTGCGAGTCAGTTTCATTTTCCAAATACTGGGTTTTAATTCCTTTATAGAGGAAATCATTACTTATTGACATTCATCGACAGCATTGAATTCAATGCCAAGGTACATTTAAAATCCTCGAAACTCTCAGAAATGTATTGAAAAAATTAATGTTTTTAATCCAGTAGAGAATTGTAGAGAACAGAGAAACTTATTTATGTCCTGTGTTTAATTTCTCTTTGCTACCAACCTTGAGGGATGGGGGAGGGGAGAGAGTTCCCTTCTGCCCTTTCCATCCCTTACGTTCATTCCCATCCTCAGCCACGCCATAGTCTCACTCCTCATCACTGTACACATTAGCTTTTCAACAACATCCTGACTCCCCTCCCTTATTGAATCACTCCCTTCCTCAGTCCATCTTGTGACATCACCAGATGCCACCTCTTCACCTCAGACATATTCAATGAATTGCCATCGCCTCTAGGAAACAGTTCCCCTCCTCAGCCCTACATTCAAGGCCACATAGAATCCAGCCCATCCAACTCTCTTTCTCACTGAACTCTGATCAGGGTGGTCTTTCAATGACCATCAGATACTCTACAGATGCATCTACTTCAAGTCTGGTTTATATCCTAATTTCCTTCACTACCAAAAATTTCTCCCTACCAACTAAATCCCACCTATGCCTTATGCCCAGATAAGTCCCATAAACAGCATGAATTTAGTGGTGCATAGCAGAGGCCTTGGAGAGCTCTGGACCTGAGTTTGAGATCTAGCTCCATTATGTACTTCAATATTAACCTAGAGAAATTACTGGACTTCTTGGAACCTCAGTTACTATCATCTATTAAATTACCAAAATAATATTACCTCCCTCATAGTGCTGCTTGGAGGATTAAGTATCTCTAGTAAGTAATGTTTGTTATTATAGATATATTTCTTTGATTATACTCGTCCCTTCTCTAAACCCATGTTTGACCAAAATTGGACATTCCGTATTTTCACAATCAGGTACTGAAAAAGTGCTGTTTTAAAATTAATTACAAAGATATGCTCTGAAAAATACATGAGTTATTTTGTATCTTATCTAATTCTACATATTTTCAAAACATATGTGATTGAAATGCCTTATTTTAACCATGAAAATAATATTTCTTTTAAAAAGTGTTTAAATGAAAAAGACAGTCAATGACTGTTGGAATGAGAATGGAGAAATTAGGGTTCTCATGCATTGCTGGTGGGAATGTATAATATTAGAAAACAGTTGGGCAGTTTTTCAAAATGCTGAACCTGGAGTTACCACATGATCCAGCAGTTCCACCCCTAGGTATCTATTCAAGGGAAGTGAAACTGTATGTCCACACAGGACTTGTACATGAATATTCACAGTAGCCTTGTTCACGAAAGCCAGAAAGTGGAAACAACCAAAATGTCCATCAACTGATGAATAAATAAATCACCAGTAGGATATCATAATTAATTATACTTCAATACAGCTGTGTAGAAATGATTTTGACTTAATTATATGAGCAATAGGAAGCCACTTAAGATTTGTAAATGAAGAAAAATTAATGAAAAAATTTGCTAGTACAGTAAGAATTATTCAGTTTAAAATATTAAAACTATATTAAAAATTCACATTACCACTTGGAAGCTATATCACTTATTCTCGGCACAGTTTTTGAGTATTAACTGCGGGCCGTGTCTACACCAGCCACATTAGCCCTAATTATGCCAACAACACAGTGAGACAGGTGACACTAGCCACCTTTTTGGAGATGAGAGAAATGGAATAAAGAGCTTGGCCAAGGTCCCAGAGCTGGTCAGTGGCTAAGTAAGGATGGCAAACCTGGTCAGTCTGATTTTAAAGCCCACATTCCCTCCAAGCCTTTCAACCACCCTGCAGTGTGACCTCACTCCCCTCTGCCCCCAACCCCGTGCCTTTTTCTCCATTTGCCTAACTGGGTTACCAGGCCAACGCCTGATCCCTCTGCAGTTATACCATAAATTAAATTAGCAGCTTCCACAGGCCCCTTAACATTGTCTCTGGTTATCACAGAGGATTTTATTTCTGTGTCTTTGCCTTCTGGAGCTTCCAAGATGTAAGGACTGTGTCTTTTTTGCTTCTGTAATTTCAGCACCTGGTACTATATTTAGTATATAGTAGGTACTTGGCAAATATCATTAAATGAATTAGTGAATAAATAAAGAAGACATAAATGCTACTTATTAATTTATTGTGGCCAGAAATAGATATTGTCCATGAACATAACTAAATCATGCTGGTTATTACTTATCAAATATACAGAGTCCAGCACAAATAACACCTTTTTTATTACAAAATCTTTTATTATGAAATCATAAGCACATAATTCTGTAACATAACAATATCATACTCAAGCACACCATATGACATTTTAGGTGAAATGTTCAAATTAAAACTATAAATTATTACAACCATATTATTACCCTACCAACCACATTCAAGCAGGAGCTACTTCTGCTGGACCCTGTATATTGAGTGCTTACTATCTCCAAATCTATAGCCAAGTTCTAAGGATACAAAGATGACTATGCCCCAGTTCCCCTTCTTAGAACTCACAAAGAAGTCCTTTAAGACAGACATGTACTTGAATAATAACATAGTAGAGTATTTTCATTTCCATATTTTTCACAGTGACAACCAGAGGCTGGGTGACAGCAGTGAAGAGAAAGAATAATGACATGTATAAGATGTGTTATTTTCCTGAAGGAAACCTGTAGAACATTTAATTTTCATATGCTCCTGGACTGTTGCACACATTTTCTTTTGAACTTTATCATAAGTTTGTATGCTCTTGGGGTCCTAGCAAAGGATTAAGGACTTCTGATGGCACCGGCATTTCCTAGGATGCTATCAGAAACATTCCTCCTCAAACTTAAACTGTTGGGAAAAAACAACAATGATTCTCTTGTTTCCATAAATATTTGAAGTATCCTCAAAATGACCTGAGGCAGACAAGCTCCAATCCTCAGGTACAACCATTCATTTCTTTCATGTCACTCTGATTTTCCTCACCTGAGGTGAATGCGGTCTGACATATTGATTATCCATTCTTGGCCATGGGGGGACTTTTACTTGTATATTGATCTGTTTGGTTTAGGTGAGTTACAGTATATATGTATAGATGTCATATGATGCTTCAGAAATATGATGATTCAAAAATTATGTAAGCCCATTAAACTAAGAACCTGTGGGCGGGGGCAGCTGCACATTCAGTGGGAACAGGAGTGTGTCTGGGACTCAAGGTCTCATCTGGAAGGCTGCCACGCCCTTGGTCTGCCTTCTGTGGGCTCTGGCAGCCGGCGGGCAAGTGCCCGGTGACTCCAGTCGAGGCGCCTCTTCTCAACCTTAGCTGTCGAATTCTTCAATTAACTTCATTGAGTTGTATAGTTTACACATCTTAAATTTCATTTGTTTTAAGTTTACAATTCAATGACGTTTTAGAAAGTTCACTGAAATGTGTAACCAGCACCGTGATCAATTTTGGGACACTTTTTCACCCTGATGAGTCCTCCGGTATCCATTCGTGGTTTGTCCCCAGTCTCGCGCCAGCTCTGGGCAGCTGCTAATTTACTGGGCCTCCATAGATTTCCTTTTCTGTACGTTTCATAAAAATGGAATTTATGAGAGTTTACTTCTGCACTCTCAAAGCTGCTTCATTGACTTATATGTCTGTCTTTATCCCAACACCCCACACTGTCTTGATACATAACTTTTTAAGTTGATGGGAATTTTTAACCAAATAGATTAGTTGGAAATGACTGAATCTACTCTGCCTTTTTTTAAAAAGTCATTCCATTAATACATATTATAAGAAATAACTAAATAAAACATAAGAGGATGAGAAAAGTGAGAATAGAAAAAAATGAAGCAAATAGGATTGTTACCCAAACCTATATCACGTATGTCTTCAGCATGGCTGGTTGTGGCTACCGTTGTGATTCTGAGCTTGCCAACAACCAAGAAGGAAATAAAAACATATTCATAAAATGTTTAATAAAAACGCAATTCAATTTCTTATCATTATTCTGTGTTCATAAAAAGGAGATTGTATCTTATGACAAACAACATGCTTACAAGAACCCTCGTGCTGAGAAAAGCAAAGAGTTCAGATTTTTTTCTTACTATGTTTTGCAATGCAGACCAAGTGCAATTAGTAAATGCAAATTTATGCAGAGGTAACACAAAGGAGGTTTGCTCCTGACAGGTTAATCCTGATACATATTTTATTATTTAAGCCATTCTCTTATAAACACCTCCTTTTAAAACAAAAGTTTTGATGTGTAGGTTTGCAAAGAATTGAAAGTTTTACTTCCTAGGCAGAATTTAAAGTGAAGTAACACTATGTTGTAAGTTAAGGTCAAAAGTCCATATTTTAATAACAAAAACTTAAGCAAGAAGTTGTGTTGATGTGCTTTATGAAAGGGAAGATGCCTGAAGAGGATGGTTTCCTGAAAATAATTAACCCTATCTTCCCTGCAGAGAGATGAGACGAGAGGAAATCCCCTCCTCCAAGGCAGGACCAAGTTATCCTCAAGAACTAATCCTCTAAATCTGGCAGATGCAGGTGATACAAACCTAACCAGACCTCTGTAGCCAAGAGAGATAATGCAAGTAAATGGTTGTTCTAAAATCCAGGTCTCTTTTAGTTAACCAATATGAAAATTCTATTAGAAAATGCAAGCACGTCAGGGATCTCAGCTGTACCATACCACTTCACAATTCGAAGAGAGGGATGTTAATTGCTGAGAGGTATGAATCTCCCAGATATGAAGGTGATGCCACTGGTCCTGCTGGTGCTGCTTCCCCTGTGTTGGAAAGTCAAATTTGTTGGGAGGAAAATAGAACTAGAATCTTTTTGGCATTTTTTTGGTTGACTATTGAATAGGCAAATGTGAAGTGGTATCAGTCTTCAATGAGTCTAGGAATAATACTGTCAGACCACAGACTAGGCTAGCTTGAGAGTCATTTCTCCTTTCAGGAATGAGCTAGGAAAGATGTCTTTTTCTTAGCCTGGGTAGGATGCACTGTCACCATGTTGTTTAAACCAGAGCATGACTCACCATAGGGTGACAACTAACATGGTCAGGTTATACAAGAGGACCCGAGCAGATTTCTAGTGAGAGAAAATTACATAAACACATGGTTTCAAAATTATGGCCTAGGCTTTGGGGGTTGAGTAAACCACATCTGAAGAATAATAATCTCCCAATAACATTACTTTGCTCACATTTGGGAACCTGGACTCAGCCAATTCTAAGTGTATCGAGAACTTTCCTGGGGGTATGCAAGCCAAAGTCCACTTTGCTGTGCTTCCTCCTCTCTTTTGGTTTCAATTTACTGAGCAAGACTGTATTTTCAATCTGTACTCTGTCAATATGAGAGTTTCTGCTAAGAAGGTATGAGGAACGATCTAGAAATAAATTGATTTGGGATAGGATAATAGCCAACATTGCTAGAAGCCTGGATCTATATTGTGTCTCCTTGAGTGAGCTGTATCAGCAATTTAATAACTACTTATTTCTTCACCAGGCCAGGCTAAGACATAGAAAATCCTCATCAGAAACAGTATTCTCTTTACTAAGTATATGCCCTGGCTTAGAATGCCTTGAGCACAGTTTGCTCCAAATTCTTGGCATACATATGCTAAACCTTATGGGTTTTTATGTATATCTAGATGGTGTAAGGCAGTGGTTTTCAAAGTATGATTTCTGGGCCAGCAACATCAGCATTGCCCATGAAACTTGACAGGAATACAAAGTCTCAGGCTTGACCCATAATCTGAAAAAATCTGAAACTTTGTGAGTGAATCTCAACATTATGTATTTAACAAGTCTTTTAGAAGATTTAGCAGTACTAATGTTGAAGAAACATTTTTTTGGTAAAGTATCAGTAAACAAAATAATCTCTATGTGCAGAAAGACTTAAAGTTCTGGAACAGAATTATCTTGTGGATTTATGACATCTTCCAGGTTTGGATTTTGCCTCATTGCAAAGTCTGGGGCAGAAAGTAAGTAAAAATATATACTTGCACTGAATAGTACAGTACTTTTGATCAATCGTATCTAATTGCCATTAATGTAATACTTCATTCAATAACATCAGAATACACAGTTTTCTCAAATTCACATGGAACATTCACCAAGAGATATCACATTTTGGGTCATAAAACACACCTTCACAAATTTAAAAAAATAGAATTCATACCAAGTATGTTCTTGTACCACAGAGAAATTAAACTAGGAACCAATAATAGCTGGATAATCCCAAAACATTTGAGAATTTAAACAACACACTTCTAAAGAGCACACAAATTAAAGAAGAAATTAAAATTAATTACTTTTCAGAGAAATTAAAGTGCATCTCAAATGAAGTTAAAATGAAAATACAATCTATCAATATTTGTGCAATGAAATGAAAACAGTGCTTGGAGGGAAATTTAAACTTTTGAACACATGTGTTAGAAAAGAAGAAAGATATAAAATCAAAATTATAAGTTTTCATCTTGGGAAACTGAAAAGAGCAAAACAAATTTAATTCAAATTTAACTCATCAATGTTTGCTCTGAATAAAATCAGAGCAGACATCGATGAAATTGCAAACAGAAAAGCAATAGAGATAATTAATGAAACCAAAAGTTGATCATTTGAAAAGATCAATAAAATTGACGTTACTCTAGCCAGACAAAGAAGAAAAAAGACAATAAAGTCATTAGTAATATCAGAAATGAAAGAAGCTGACATTACTAATGACCCCATGGATAATAAAGGAGTGTTATGAACACTTCTATTCCCACCAATTTAAAGTAACATCTTTAAAATACTGACAGAAAAATATCAACCTAGACTTTTATATCCAGCAAAAATGTCTTTCAAAAGAAAAGATGAAAAAAAAATAGTTTAGATATAAAAAGCTATGAATTAATCACCAAAAATCTCACTATGAGAAATGTTAAATTTAAATGTTAAATGTTAAATTTCCCACCTTGATCAGTGTAGCTCAGTTGGTTGGGCATCATCCGACAAAACAAAGGTCACAGGTTCAATTCCCAGGCAGGGCACGTGCCTGGGTTGTGGGCCCAGTCCCCCACAACCCAGGCACGGGGTGTGTCGGGGGTGTGCAAGAGGCAACCAAATGATGTTTCTGTCACACATCAATGTGTCTCTCCTCTTTCTCCCTCTCTTCCCCTCTCTCTAAAAATAAAGAAATAAAGTCTTTTCAAACAATGTTAAATTTCCCTCAGACAGAAGAAAATTCATGGATAGAATTATGGATCTGTACATAGCAAAGAAGAACACTGGAAATGACAACTGCATGGGTAAATACTCATACCAAATCATATGCTGTATATCAACTCATTATGTTGTATGCCTAATATTAACACAATATTATGTCAATTATATCTCATGTCTTTTAAAAAATAAAGAAAACACACTGTAAATATAGACACAATAGATTAAGAGTATTAATGATTATAGGGAAGTTTAAAATTAGTACACATGTAGCACCTAGTGTGTTCAGTATTCAGTGGATACTTGGTGAAAATAGTTCCTAATATGTTTCCTGCTTTTTAGTTATTGGCTTAGTCAGTTGGGGCTGATAATGCCAAAATACCACAGACAGGGTGGTTTAAACAATAAACATTTATTTCTCACAGGTGTGGAGGCTGAAAAGTTGAAGATCAAGGTGCTAACCGATGTGGTGTCTTGTGACAGTCCTCTTCCCAATTTGTGGATGGCCACCTTCTTGTCATACCCTCCCATGGTGAAGAGGGAGCTTTGGTATATTCCTCTTATTATGAGGGAAATCCCGTCATGGGGGCTCCACTCTCACAACCTCATCTCTGAAAGGTCATCTCTAAACACATTGGGGATTAAGGTCTCAACATATGAGTTCGCAGGGCACACCAACATTCAGTCCATAGCAGTTGGGTAAACTTCACCTGACCTATGAGATCGTTGAGTATTTCTTACGATATTCAACATCGTCAGTATCTTTGAATGCCGAAGGGCATCAATTCCTTCTCTGTAATGACTAGAGAGTAAAGTATTTAGTTTTACTTCCTACAAAGGACAATAATGTAGATGTGAGCTCCTACAACATCATGGTTGGCTAAAAAGTGTGGATAGGAGTACTTTTCTCTAACACACTGCCAAGTTTATCTGAGGATGGATCTCAAAAAGGTGGCATAGGTTATCAGAACAGCTGGCTACATTTGATTTGAAGGCTGATTATGTTGACCTGGAATGCTAAGTATGGCTCTTTATATTAACTACTCAGAAACAGGCATTTTTAATACATTTTTTTACCTCCACCAAAACTGTGTAATCCTGTCAGTCTCAGTTCTCACAGGACTATGAAGAAAGTAGAAGATGAAAGACAAATACCATATGATCTCACCTATAAGTGGAAGCTAATCAACAAAACAAACAAGTGAGCAAAATATAACCAGAGATAGTGAAATAAAGAACAAACTAACAGTAAACAGAGGGGAGGTGGAGAGGGATAATTGGGGAAAATAGGGGAAGATCTATCAAGGAACATGTATAAAAGACACATGGACAAAGCCAAAGGGGGCAGGTTTGAAGGTGGGAGGCAGGGATGGGTGGGATGGGGGACAGGTGGGGGGAAATGGAGACAACTGTACTTGAACAACAATGAAAAAATATTTTAAAAATAAAACTATAGCAATTTAAAAAAAGAAAGTAGAAGGAAGAAGATTTAAAATACATTTTCAGTGGTCATAATGAGATATCTGGCTTTTTAAAAGTGTTTATAACAATAATAAATAGTAAATGAGTTTTCAAAAAAATGAATAGTGTTATTAGCTCTACAAATTTTGACATCTCAAAACTAATATAGATATTGGATAGCAACTCTCATATTCTTTCTAGTGGACTCTAAAATCGTTAAGGGTCTAATGGTTGTGCTACTTTTTCCTCATCAACTTTTCAATATTTCTACCCATCACAAAAAAATGCAAAGGGGCAAATAACTACAACAAATCTATACCCCAATCCATCTTCGATGTCAGAGAGCTCTCTCTGCTGTTTCTCATTGGACACTTGAGGGGCTGAAGAGAAAATCTAATAGTTTCTTTATAGTTTTCTTTATTTCAGTGTGTGACTATATATTTATGTTTATTGACTGCGGTGTTACCACACTTTACTTTCATTCCATCTTCTCTCTTACATGACTCTGCTTTTGTTTTATCTGAGACTCTAGTGAGATGTCTTTTTGTCTTGGAAAGTGATACATTATTTCACCTGGATATGAGGGAGCCCAGTCTTTTGTATGCATTTTTCAAGAAGGAAACTACTTCTGGTTTGCCTTTTTAATTTTGTGAGGTTGTACAATCCATTTACACATTTTCTGTCCCCGGTCTGAGTGAGGTTGTTGACAAAAAGCTCAGATGAGAGCTCTAGTACAGAACAAAACTGATGCGTGAAAATTAAATATGCAAACTTCATCTTATGGTCTCTATATCTGTAGTAATTATTGTTACCAAACTCAGAATTAGAGATTAAGTTTTCTTTGTTCCTGGTATGCTTTGGTGTGAAGAGGTAAAAGGCTCATATTACAGAAAGTTTCCTCGAACCAGAATTTGCCATCTCAGATACTGGGGTTCTGCTCTTTTACCATACTCCAAACTTGCCCCTCACCCCTTTCTATTGCTGCTAGACCTAATGACTCCAGATGAATTCAGAAAGCACCCACACTCAATGTTGAAGAGATTGGTAGATGTTGAAATGAACTTTTTGAAGAATAAAAAAATGTTTTTAAAGGAAGTACTTCATAGGGGGAAAGGGCAATTATTTAAAGGCTATCTTTTCCTTCGGGAAACAAATAGTTTCCCACATGAATACCATATTGTCAAAAATCTTTTCTGTATAATGAGTAGCTTAAACAGAGGGTACTCTTTTTGGGTACATGTATTGGCTTTGGAGGTAGAACAACTACCTGAAGCGTATTCAGTGTGTGTGCCTGCTTGCATTTTTCTTGACAGTGACTCCATAGTTTTCATTATGTTTTCGAAATGTCAACATAGCAAATGCCCTTTGTGTACTCCCCTAACCCCCCTCAGCCCTGCCTTCTGCTCCTGTCACTCTACTAGTCACCGGTCCTGCCCAAATTTTGACCAGCATTTTGCTTGTGCAACTTAAAAGCACTCCACCTCAGGTCACACTATCTATGTTTTCATGCTACCCTGGACCTTCTTCGACCCCACCAGCACCCATCAGGCAGTGTCCAGACCCACGGGCCATTGCTGATCAACAGGTGCCAAGAACCACTAGAACACGTTTCTGGGTTGGCTTTCCTTCCTTCTCTATTTATTCTCACCCATCCCTTGCCGCTTCTTCCAGGAATCACATTATCTAATGAGCTATTGGTACACAAGGTTTTTTGTCTTAAGGGAAACCCAAGCTAAGACAATGATTGACTTAAAAAGTATTAACATCCACCACCCAAGAACCTAAATGGTTTCCCACTTGAGGTCCATATGATCCAAATCTTTGCTTTACCAGGGCCCAATGAGCAAGCCATGTGAATTTAAATGCATAATGTGTCCTTGATGGGGTCTCCCAGTTGCATCTCTTCTCTAACATAGCTTTATATAGAGTCAGAAATACATTTTTTTCTTCAATTGGCACAAAAATACTCTAATGATCATGGCGTCAAGAAACCTTACTTATTCACAGTTAACCAGTGCCCATGACTGTTCCTTTGCCCTTTCTCTCCATTATTAGATTCAGTTATTTGTTACTGCTCTCTGGAATGTGTCTGTGCCAGCATGTAGTAGGCAAAATTGTAAGATGAGTCCCAGTGACCCATGACCTTATATTGTCCCCTCCCTTTGAGTATAGGCGGGACCTCTGAAAATAATGATTATGTTGTTATGTAAAGATGAAGGAAATTTGGAGATGTACTTAAAGATACCTCATCAGTTAACTTTGAGTTAATCAAAGAGACATTGATCTGGTTGGGCTTGACTTAATCAGGTAAACTCTTCGAGAAAAGGCTTAGGGGTTCCTGAGTGTGGATACTCTCAACTGCTGCTTTTGAAAAAGCAAGTCCCCCTTGAGTTCTGCAGCTGCAAGGAAATGAATTCTGCCAACAGTCACGTAGGTTTAGAAAAGGACCTTGAGCCTCAGATGAGACCACAGCTCTAGCTGACACTTTGATTACGAACTTGTGAGCCTCTTCGTAGAGGATCCAGTTAGTCTGTACACAGATTTCATATTCAAAGAAACTACAACATAATAAATGTATGCTGCTTTAAGTCATTAAGTTTGAGGCAATTTGTTACACAGAAACAGAAAACTGAATACATAGCACTTGCCACATGATTTTTGTTTACCTTCACGCTTCCCAGCTAGGGAAAGCATTCCTAAAGGGCCGTGACCACGTTCATTCCGTCTTGGTTTCTCCAATAGTTAACAAATGCCTTGTGTATAGTAAATGTTCAATAAAGTTTTATTTAATAAATGATTGAAAAATAAGAAGTATAAAAATATTCAGTTTGACCTTTATGGTGCCTTTCCATACGAACTCTGAAATTTCAAACCTCAACGTGCCTGGCAAAATGTATACAGTACTTACTTTTAGTTTTCAAAATTCTTTAATATACTTACATACCTTTGAGCGCTGCACAGATTACCCATGGCAAATGAAGGTGCCAGGTCCTTGGGGGCCTTGACAATCTCGAGAAACCTCTTCAGGCTGTAGCTGACTTCTGCAGCATTGCTCCCTCAAATTAATGGAAGAGATCTTCACTGAGAGCCAAGATTTGGTCTGAGCCTACCAAATCGGTATCAGCTGGTCTTGATGGACAACTAAAGGGAATTTACACATTTACATAAATGTCTTAGTCTTAAAAAAGGGGGGGAGAAAACTGTTAATATATTTAAGTCTGCCATGCTCAATTTTTCAGATATTAATGTTTAATGCTGTATCTCTCTGCAAAGCTCAGAAACCATCAAATGAATTAACATTTTTTAATTTACCTAAAGGTATTTTGATTGATGATGTTAGAAAAATACAAAAATTTGAGCCTCTATTAAGATGCCTGGATCATCTAAGTCATGGGGAATGCCAAATAAATAAGAACATACATCAAATGAGAGTACAGAAGATTTAAGAAGATAGTACAAACATGATTTTGCATGGAGAGACCTTTTTATTTTTAAAGTACTTTACCAAAATCTATTGCTGGAAACGAGTTAATTTTTTTTCCATCTGTTACTCTTAGTCTCTTGGTCAGAGAGGAGAGAACTGAAGATCAATCTAATTGTACAGATGATAAAAAAGAGAACAAAAGAGAAATTCTCTTAATAAACACAATGAAATCAGACCCAGAAATCAGAGCCTTGGATATAGCAAGTTCCATATGTGATTCTTACATTATTTTAATGAATATATTTTAAATTACACTTGGGTACATTAATGTGGCTGTAATTATAGAATTAAGAGATAAAATGCTCAAAAGAAAAACATAGCTATTTTGTAAGTGGGAGATAAAAAGTTATTGCAGGCTAACCCTTTCTCATGTCAATTTCTTAAATGTGAAAAATATCCAATGAACCCATTAAATACATTTTGACAGACTAACAGCAGGAGGCTTGTTGACCTTTCACCTCATATTGATTTCCCCTTCAGTCGTTTTCCTCGGTGATTTCCACTTTCCCTGCATATATTTTGCCTCCCAGTCCACTCTCCACATGCCACTCCTGTAATCATTTGCAACAGAAATCCACACGCAGCCTTGAGCTGCACCAACACTTCAGGGAAACCTTGAAAATAAAGCAGCCATTACTCACCTCTATCAATAAGTTTCTCAATCAGCAAATATCTCTATAAAACATAGATACTGCTGGCATCTCAATAATGCAGCTGAGCAGATAAACACCTGGGTGAGTCAAAATGATCATTAATTATTATTTATTCATCAACTCCAGTAGCATTGATTAATGGGCAACTCTGGGCAAGACACCAAAATGGAGATCCAAGGAATGGGAAGGAAGGGCTGGGCAGCCTTCTCTCAGTCTGACTGTAGGGAAATCCTATGTAGAAGGAACACATAAAACAAAACAAAGCAAAGCATCAAATGGTGAAAATAGCCAGTGAAGTGAGAACTCTGTGTGAGCTGGTATTACCCTGAAGGAGTCAAGAAACAAACTAGAAGAGTCTGAAGCTGCTCTGATTTTGCTTTTGAAAAGCATTAGTAAGTGTCACATCTGTCTGCAGTCAGGAGCAGTTGAGATATCAGCCATAAATGTTACCAAGTCCAGTCAGTAATGCTGCAACCCAAGCGACAGTGAACGGCTGAGATGGGGGTGCATTGAGGGGTGAAAGTACTTTAGAATAATCTGTATCTGTTCCCTGCCAATCAAAGAAAATCTTCTAACAGAGCACAGGTCAAAATTAAATATTTTGGGTCCCTGTGGAAATAATGTTAAAATTTGGCACCCTTGTTAGTTTTTGTGTTATCTTGTGCCAGTGGTTGTTTGCCTTTGAATATCCCCAACATGTAGCTGTCTTCCTCTGGTGTCCTCCCAGTGGTGATTTTAAAACAAGTCTCTCTAGTCTCCCCCTCCCCGGCTGCCCCCCGCCCTGAATCACATTTGTTCCACATGGGTTTAATGAGCGTTATAGGTTTGATGGAAGATTTCTTTTGGGGAAGGAAGCACATCGCGTATTTATATCAGAAGAAACTGTTGTGAATCCTGAGGCATTTCTGTTCTTCCCCAGGTCCCTTCCTCCTTGGCGGCCAGTTACAGGGGTCTTGTCCTCTCCACTCCTTTCACTGGTGCAGCGGACTCCAGGGACTTCTCCAGCCCCTCTCTGGTTTCTCTGTCCTCTTTCAGCTCCAATTCAGGCCCAGGCTGCCGTGCCACTCTGCGTTATCTGCTGCCAAATAAAAACGTTCCCACTACTGCGATACGCCTGTTTTCTGACTCAGTGGGACGGTGTGTATTAAGGATAGTGATTGCATGACCCAAATATTTTCCTGTTACATAAAGTTTGGAATCACAGAAAGATTAAAGTAAATTAGCCTTAATACAGAAAAAGGATGAATGGTATTTTTATAGTCTTAATCAATTTCCTTTCTCATTTCTTTAATACCCCAAAGTTTTTCTTTTCTCTACTGATCCTGTTATAGGTTGAATGCCTATGTCTTCCCAAATTCATATGACGAAGCCCCTGACCCCCAATGTGACTGTATTTGGAGACGGGGCCTGTGAAGAGGTGACAGAGGTTAAATGAAGCCATAAGGGTGGGGCTCTGTCCTACAGGAATGGTGTCATTATGAGAAAAGGAAGAGACACGAGAGGTCCCCCTGACACCAGTTTTATGAAGACACAGCGAGAAGGTAGCCAGCTGCCTGAAAGTCAGGTAGTAAGCTCTTACCAGAAACCAAACTGGCTGGCACCTTGATCATGGACTAGCCTCCAGAACTGTGAGAAAAGAACTTTCTGTTGTTTAAGACTTCCAGTCAGTGGTACCTGATTACGGCAGCCAGCGAAGACTAATACGACTGCCTTGTACTCCACAACCTTCGCAGTTGATCTTGCCTCTAGCTTCTTTGAGAAAATGGAAGTCCTTAAATATTAACTCCTTTAACAACCGCCTACACTACCTACAAATATCTCCATGTTCACCTGTTCTTTCCTGCTCCCCCATATCAGGACAGACTTGATAACGTGCCTGTTCAGGGTTCATTCTTCTATTGGTGCTGGGGACCATCCATCCCCTCTCACCTCCTGGAAGCTGACACCATTCCCCCGCTCACTGCCTTTGCATAAGGTCATGCTTTAAATTGTAGTAATGAGGTGCCTTTGGACCTCATTACTACAGACTACAGGTGCCTTTGGACTCTGACCTCATCTCCCACCACATTGTAGTTCTTGGATCATTGTGGCTTCTTTCTGTTTCCCAACCACACCAAGGCCATACCCATCCTAGATGCATGCACTGGTTGTTTACTCCATCTAGAATGTTCTTCCCCCAGAGCATCCATGTTTTCTTTTGTTTCCCTTGCCTGGGGAGATATATCCAATACAATATTTCTATGCAATGTCCAAGATTTTTCTGCCTATGTTTTCTTCTAGGATTCTTATGGTTTCAGGTCTAACATTTGAATCTTTGATCCATTTTGCATTTATTCTTGTGTGTGGTATAAGAAGGTGGTCTAGTTTTATTTTTCTGCACATATCTGTCCAATTTTCCCAACGCCATTTATTGAATAAACTATCTTTAGCCCATTGTATGTGCTTGCTTCCCCTGTTGGATATTAATTGACTATAAAGGTGTGGGTTTATTCATGGGCTCTCTATTCTGTTCCACTGAACTATTTACTTTAGTTATCCCCAATGACTTTAACCTCCTTGTAGCAAGTTTCACTTTTTTTAGGGATGCCCTCCCCTGACTCTTACTTATCTCTGTCCAAGCATTATTGACTCAAACGCCTTCCCTGGCATGCCAGCCTCATCTCACCTCAAGGATGCCTGGTGAACAGGGCTATTTCCACTATGATAGATTTGAAAACACAGGGAAGAGCTAACATTATTTGGAGGATAAAAAGGGTAACAACTTGACCTAAGGGATTTGGCATTCTTTAATGGCAACAGAGAGAGAGAGAGTGAGAAAAATGAAGCCAGTGAACAGTATGCAAGTAAGAAGGGATATATAACTGGTTGGTTTTATTTTTAAATACTTATCATTTGAAAAAATACAAAGACACAAACAATAAAAATTTTAAGCTAATGATCATGGGATGTCTAGATCATATGGGAATAAAACGATGTGCTAAGCTGACATGCAGACACTTACAGAAAGCTCACTGGTGCTGTTGACAGCACAGACTTCGCCTGAGAACTGAGAAAGCTTGTCAGAGTAAGCCATCGGAGGACCTGAAGTGGTGAGACTCCAAAGAGTTAGCTAGGTTAATTATTTAAAGTAGTTAAAATATCTTTGTGTTAAATGACAAGCTAGAATCTATGAAATGAATAAAATCATATACCACCATTTTAACATTCAATGTGGGTTTTACTCAACTGTATGATTGAAAGATATGTTTAAACCTACTTCAAGATTTCTCATGAGCTTAAACAAGTTCTTAGCACATCTGTAAAGTTTTACATATACATTCTGATATGTTGTACATGTTTTTGGATGTACAGAGGCTTAGATATATCCACATTTCCATGTATTTGTATAAATACAAAACACTATATTTTACCATTTTCTGTATTTTAAGAAAATGCTACACCTATTATTAGCACAGTGTTTCTCCAACTGTGGGTCTCCTCCTGTTAATTAGTGGCTCAAAATGTCAACTTAGTGTGCTTTGACCAGAACTTTTAAAAATAAATGAAAGAAAATAAATTAGAAAATGTCAGAGTAACACATACTAAGGGAGGCACTGCTTTTTCAAATGTGGGTCATGGTCAGCATGTTTGAAAAGCACCGCCTTAGAGAGGCTCAGGGCGAGAACAGATTTAGACCACCTGGCCTGGAAGGTCCCTTAGTCCTGATCCAGTGCTGAACCTGCTTGGGAACACCAGGTCTCTGTTGAGTCCACATATGACACCCTTAATGATATCACAGCATTTTCCCACTTTCATCTTGGGGTACAGGGTGAAGGTAAACTATGATTCTCCTGGAAAACTGGAATAGCTTTTACCACTTGGCAGTGAAAACTCTATAACCAGTTTGCTTTCTTCCTCTTCTAGTTGCTAGCGAGTGCGTTAAACTCAGCACACATTTAGTTTTCCACAGCCACGGGCCTCCTTATCTTTCCCATGATTTTGCTCTCACTGCTTTTCTGTCTGGCAAAGACACTACCTTGTTTAATTCCTGGGTTTTGTGTCTTCAGTTAAGTAGTTTTACGCCTGTGATAGTATTATAAGCTCCTCAATACCTTTTTGGAGGTTAGTATTTCTAAATAACTCATGAAATGGGGAAATCAGCTCTACCTTCAGTTTATCAGCTATTCTGCAAAACCATGAAAATAACCATAAACAAAAAATTGGGATAACTTCTCTTATTGCTATAGATGATTTGCAGTAAAATATACAGGTGCAACTTCACAGTCGTGGGAAGAATACTTGTTCCTTTCATCTACTCAGATTTTAGTTGGTGTAATTACATAGCAGTTGTCAAAAAGTTGGACAGTTTTAGCTGAAAGCACTGTCAAAAAGGGACAGCCTGAATTTTTTCCAAGTGCTAGAGTGCCTCTCTCATGTCACCCGTTGGGGTGGCAGTTAAACAAAGGCTGAATCAATTACTTTTATTTGCTTTTTATTTTAAAAATAACAACTTATAATGCATCTCCCATGAAAATTCTCAGATGCGATGGCTGTGAGAATTGCAATTTACCTCGTATTTCCTCAGGGTGTTAGCTCTTACATGTATATCAGGGAGCCTGGGGATCCCCTTTAGAGTTTTAACGGTTAATTTTAAATGCTAACTTATTATATGGAACCATAAATCAAGGGGCACGTTTACCAGACACTTGTATTCTCCTTCTCACCAGCAAACCTTCATGAAGATGATTATTCAGCCTGAATTGATTATCAAGCCTGAAAGCATCACATCTTAATGGAGATAATGGAGGTGGATATTTCCAGATTTGTATTCTAATCAGGGGGTAGTAGAATCTGTGCTCGCCCTAAGGGGTTTGTTAAGCCACCAACACAGCTGATATCTTGGTTCATTTTTTAATTAAGACTGATAATTATGCAGAGTAGTACCCTTTCCCTATATTTTTAAAAATAATGTGAACGACAAGAAACTGATCTGAGGCCACCGTCTCGTGACCTGTCTGAGACAGTCTTGAGAACACTAATCTGTGTGAAAATAATTAGAATCCAATTAGCTTTGTATCAGTGGCATTGTTTTAAAAAAATAATCAAAGAAATGTCAAAATGAGACAATGTGAACAGTAATCATTACTGCAATTACTCATCTGGGGTAGAATTAGAATCTGGGTTTCCAGGAGTTTCTGCTTAATTTCTTGCAGAAAAGGAAGTCATGTTGTTTTGTTTGTCCCAAAGCACCTGTGTGCTTATTTCCAGGCCTCTCCAAAGGAAGAGAGGAATGTGGTTGAAGAACGCCATGCGATTTTAGGCAGGCATGTGACTTAACATCCATGACTACCGGCTCCGTTGGTCTGATGGCAGGCTCTGGGACGTGCCCCTTCACAGTGTCAGGGAGGGCAAGGAGAAATACCAAGTCTCACAGAGGCCAGAGGGACAGAGCTGCTCACCTCATGAAGTCAACCGAACATAGTGAGATTCCAGGGCTGCGGGATCACGGAGCAGCCCGGGGTGTCAGGGAGGGCTGCCCGACTGAGTGGACAAAAACACAGATGCTGGTTAACCTCAAACTCCAGAAAACTAATGAATAATATTTTAGTATACACATGTCCCGAGTATTGCATTTCATTGCAATATTTGGTTGTTTATCTGAAAATCTAATTTAAGTAGGTGCCCTGCAGTTTATCTGGCAAACTTATTTCAAGAGGTGAATGTAGTTCCTGCCAAGTTACCAACCATTTTGGGCTTCTTTCAATCTGATATAAGTTATTATGCAAAATATTTCAGGTCATCAGAATTTCTATTTGTCATTAAAATATGAGCAAACACATAGTGGCACAGAAAGGGACCACCTCCACCTTGCCCTCAGCAGAGTGGTTTGATAGAAGAATGAGGTATTCCTTGGACTTCCAACTACAATTACTTATGTTTTCAAAGTATTGATAGTCCTGATAATATAGTTCAAAGAGATAGTAGTTTAGGGAATCTCTAATTCTGAGAAATGATGCTTTTTGTCTTAAAGTCATTTCTGTGAAATTGTAGTGTCAACTCATGCTTCATTTTCCACTTATAAACACAAGTATAATCTCAAATGTTCATATTTATAGAACTTAAACCTGTATATATAAGTACATGTAGTCACGTGGCCTGGCTGTTGTTGTTCAGACCATTAATATATTAAAGTTTCAAAATGCTTGGTCTTAGGATAGCTAGCGCAGGATTATGTTCCTACACAGTTATGAAAACCATGGTATTTAATTTTGAAAGAGAATGTCTTCCATATTGTTTTTCTCATCATATAATACTTCACAATTTACAGTGCCCAAGAACTTTGCATATACTACTTGGCTTACGCTACCAGGACCCTGTGAGTCAGACACCGTTACCTTCCTTTTAGAGAAGGGGAAACTCAGGCTCAGGCTAAGCATCTTGCCTAAGGTCATTGGACAAGGAGGTGACAGAGGCAAGAAAACCCCTCAGGTCTTCTGACCCTGGTGCACTGTTTTTTCTTTAAGGTCAAGCTATGGTCTCAGTAATGAGCCCAAAGCTTAAACTTTGGATATTCCCTGAGAGTGTACCACTGAAAAAAGATGGGCATCCTTTCCAGGTATCTGTAGACAACAATGCCTTATTAATTAGCATCCTCCTCCCCAAACTCAATCTCATTGGCAGTTTCTTTTAAAGGCAGGTTGCCACAATTCCTGTACATTATCAGAGAACTCTGATGCAATGGTGACCTCCCTGCTGTCCGTTCTCTGTCTACCTTGTACCCTTAGTTTCTCTGCCACCTTTCTTCCCAGGCTGCTGTACTTTGGCACCAATTCCGTCCTCCTTGGCCTTATGAAAATGCAGTGGCAGGGACTGAAGAAAAGAGGAACAGTCAGAGGGAGGAAGATGAGAGAGGATGTGCTTTCTTCCTCCTTGTTGCCTGAGGGGTGTAGAGGTATAAGCCAGCTTCTCTAGCTCCAAATGTTCAGCCCTCATTTTACTTTCTCAGCACCTGCCTGTGCAGCTTTTCACTCCTGAAACCTCTCCTGTCCCAGTTCCCCCTAAGGAAAAGCCCAAGGCAGCTTGACCCCATATGTGTTATTTTTAAATATAGATTAATATTATTTCACTTATCTACATCCTCAGAGATCCTTCATTATCTCAGGGTAGAGCTTTGTTTTTCTTGGTAAATTTTAAAAAGCCAAAAGAAAAATAGTTTTTATTATCTGTTCATTAGACATGGCAAAAATCCTGTAATTATTCCCACTCTCCAAATGTTTATACTTTCCATTCAGAGGTAGCTGAGTTGAAGAAAAGCTGTTAGATTGAGTTCATATCCTATTGTTAGTAGACAATTTTAGAAGGACATTCTGGTGCAAAAACTACTGGCATTACTGGATAACAAGGAAGACAAGTGTCGGGAGGAAATAAAAGGAAAGAACCAACAAGCCCTTTGAAGAATAAACCCCCGATCATTAGTCAATTCCATCTCTCAAGTGCTCATCCTGTCTTCTCCAGCTTCCCATTGTCAGAGCCTCTCCCTTAAAACTAATATTGACTTAATGTTTATTATGTGCCAACTTTTGGGTATAGGATTTAATTTTATCATACTTAGAAAGCTAATAATCTAACCTGTTATTCTTTCATGGATGCTGGCCAAAGACATGAGACTTCCGGGTCAGAGACAAAGGACTTTATTACAGTGGAGCAAACAGCACAAGCACCAAGTTTGCATCATTTATTTTTCCTTCAGGTCTCATGGGGGTGATGCAGTGTGAGCCCAGTTGTGTGCCTGCACCTGCCATTGGTTCCAATATAGGAGAACACTGAGTTTGAAGAACTTGCTGTTTTACAGCAAGCAGTGATGAAGTGTGCTCTTGGTCCCAGAAGGAGACATTATCTCACCTCTTAAAGTTGTTTGCTGTAAACACAATCCTGAAAAGTGTCTTTGATTAAGAGCAAGGTTTGAACTCTTGGCATCTCCAGCAAGAAGGCACAGGGATGCTCAGGGACAGTGGTGGATTGATCTCCCAATACCAAGCACTATTTTAAGGACTTTGTATTTATTAACTTATATATCCCTCAGAAGAACACTATAGATGAAATATTTTAAGATATTCATTTATACATAAAAAAACTGAGGCAGAGTAGATTTTCCCTGTTAGTAAGATGCAAAGTCATGGCTTCTGGCTCCAGAATGCACCCTCTTTTCCAATACTCTATCATTTTTATTGCCCAGTCAGTAGAGAAAGCACATGCTGACCAACTCAGAGATGCATTCTTACCCATTCAGGTAAGAACTCTGAGCCCACTCAGATCCATGTGACAGCTTTCATGATTCTGTGCTGTTCTCGTGCTGTTCCAGTACTTACAATTCCTCCCCAAACACTTCTCCCCCTTTGCTGCTTGGCTAAATTCTTTGTCTTCATTTCCAAAGTTCTTCAGACCCACTCTGCCTTTTTAAGCAAACATTGTTACTTTCTGCACCCCAAAGTTTATCAGTATCAGCTGTTTGTGTATTATTTTTCAAAGGGAGAACATTATAATTATATTTTATGGGCTAAGTCCTAATACATGGCCTTTCATCTACTCTATCATTTTTCATACTAACATTAGTTAGTATGAAATCATAACTGGACATTAAGAAATAACTCCTACAAATGCAGATCTGCCACTGAGCAGATATACAGGCAACATATTTTTTGAATGTCACTAATAAACATTCCCCTTGTTTGCATGACAATGGGGCTGTTCTTGTTTTACCATTTCATGCCCCTATTGGGGAATTACACCTTCATAACTTTCATATTATATGTTATATTTATGAATGTATCTGTATCTCCAACTGGACTCTGAACACTTTAAGAACATGAAACTATCTTATTAAAAATTTTGTTTTGGTCTCTGCAGTAACTAGTCCAATGCTGAGTTTATGGAATGTACTCAGTAAGTGGTCACAGGATGACTATATGCACAAGAGATTACATTGCTAATCTATAATCCTATATTCTGAGTATCTCCTGGTTTAAATGGGGTTTGAGGGAAGTGGCTTGGAAACTTATGAACATAGAATAACATTGTAACTAAGAAAATATTTTATGAATTTTCAACAAATGTCAATAATTTTCTTTAGGATAAAACTTACTTTCATGAATTGTTTACTTGTGGAGGTAAATAACACTTGCGTGAGAACTAAGCCTAGTTGTTGGGCTGAAAATAAAAAAAAAATCTCAACTAGTAAGCTGTAGTTTTATTTCCTTCCACATGACACTTGGTTTGGAGCATCATGTACAACTAACTGCCAAAGACCTTCTCACTGCAAGAACACCCACGTAACTGAACTGCGTTATTTACCTACCGCCTGTTTTAAAGCACTTAAAATGTGGACTTTTGTTACTCTTAAGAACTATTTTGTCTTAAGAATTTCACCAGAAAATTAATCCTTACAACTTGTCTATGAAATATATGTATAGAGATAATGATCAAACTATCACACACCTGATTTGATAAAGATTTACTGTCACTTCCTAAGCTGGTGACAGAGATAGGGTAGGCTTAAGGTGCCTTCTAGTCTTCTGGGGAAATCCCCTTTCCCTCTCCTTCCTGGCTCTTCCCATTAGATCCCATCCTACCCTTATTTATATTCTGGTCTCTTTCCAACACATAACCATGGCCTGCTTTCTACTGAAGTTGCTTAGCTTCTCTCACAACTTCCATCTGCTTTGCCTTTCCTGTCCCCTGGATACTGCCTTAATTTTTCCGTTAGAAATTATGATTTAAATTTGGGTAGTGGTTCTTTTTTACTGACAGTGACTGCAAGTCTCAACTCCCTGCTGGCATGACCCTTACCCATGGCGGCATCGAAAGGAAAGGGCCCAAGTACACCCTGCCCACAAGAACACCTATGGCAGCATCTCTGCTTGGTCTGAGCTTGCTCCTAAAGTGAAATCCTATCCATTATTAACTTCCTGGAAAGTCAGTGAAAAGAATAAGCCCACCTGCATCACCAGAACAGCAGGAAGACGTCCAGAGTCAAACAGCAGTCCAGTTAACAAGCCCCCATCTCCTGCATCGGGGCAGGAAATAGATGTGCAGTAGCTTGGGAACTCCATAGTTACGGCTTTTAGTAAGATGATATTATATGGCCTCATAGGATAATTTCGAAGAAATATGGAACACATTTTAATAAAGTATAGCTATTGCAACGATCATTAATCCATTCAACAAATTTTTGAATGACTGCTTTTTAGAAACAAAGTATGGCAGAAGTATTAAATAAAACATGGATCTTATTCTCAATGAATTTATGAGAGGTAAGACTTAAACATAGCTTTAACACTAGGCAGAAAGTGATAAGGTAATGTGGTTATAGAGAGACCTATATAATATATAATAAACTTGTATGGTTAAGTACACATATGTGGTTAAATACGTATATTTATATATATGGTCAAATACACAAGGGGTTGGCAAAAGTAGGTTTACAGTTGTGACTACACAAAACAGAGTTTATTTTTGTATTATTTATTGATTATTGTATTTTCTGTATGAAAAACTGTAAGCCTACTTTTCCCAATCCTGCATATATGGTTAAATAGATTTAAATATATATATATGGCTAAGTATATATAGTTAAATATATATGGTTCAATATGTGTGTGTATATACAATGTACTGTTTTGAAATCAAGTTCCTAGATTTAAATTCTAACAATTTAATTCACCACTTTGTTCCTCAATTTTCCCTTCTGTAAAAAATATAATAGTAGTCTGCTTTTCACTTGCTGTTTAAAATATTAGATGAAATAATGCATGTTAAAAGACATTATCAGTAAACTAGTTGATTTAACCAAAGATAAACTAATTCATATTAAAATACATTATTAATAAACAAATTAATTCAGCCAGAGATCATTGAGCATTGGTGAGAAGTCAGACACTTTGTTAAGTACTGGAAAATCAAGCTGAATGTGACTCTCCCTTCAAGGAGTTCAGAGTTATGTAGAGGAAATACCTGGGTGAACAAATGATTCCAGCAACAGGTGGCCTACGCTGTAATAAAAGGGTACATAAGTAAATAAAAGGCAGTTTGAGAACAGATCAAGGAGGGTCAGCCTGCCACTCCTGGCGAGGGTTCACAGCCTGTGTGTTGGGCTGAGTGTTGATGAGGCATCCACCAGACCTACGGCTATGGAAGGGGGTCTGTTGGGGGTGGGAACTGCACATGCAAACGTGGAAAAGTGCAGCTGTGCTGGTGCGGGCACGGGCATGGGGGAGCGGGAGAAGTGAGGTGGCCCAGGTAGGACAGGTGAGGTGCTGACAGGAGGTTAAAGCAGACAGACAGCTGGGGGCCAGATCATGAGATGCTTCTGAGTAACAGGTAGTTCGAATTCTCACAAAATTAGTGAGTGGTTTAAACGTGGTGGCTTAAAACAACAGAAATTTATTGTCTTGCACTTCTGGAGTTGAGAAGTCTCAGATCAAAGGGTCGGCTGAAACAAGCCCTCTCCAAAGGCTCTAGGGAAGAATCCATTCTTGCTTCTTGTGGCTTCTGGTGGCTGTAGGCTTCCTGGCCTTGTGGCTGCATAATCTCTTCTCATGGTGTCTCCTTCTCCTCTGTGTCTGTGACTGTGTCTTCTCCTCTGTGTGTCTCTTATAAGGATACTTGTCATTGGATTTAAGGACCCTCCGGATAATTCAGGATGATCTCCTCATCTGAAGATCCTTTGCTTAATTATATCTGCAGAGACCTTTTTAGTCCAAATAGCATCCAGGTAGATGTATATTTTTTGAGGGCAGGGGGTACCATTTACCATACTTCAGTTAAAAAGCATTCAAGAAATGTATTTGAGAAATACACAACTGTGTTTGAGGGCTCGCACTGGGGACTGCGGGGAAGATGGATAAGTGCTTGGCAAACACTAAAACACTATACAAGCCCCACCACAGACACTATTATCATCTCCTGTGAATTACCACGGACAATTCTCTGAAGAACCTAAACTGTTGTAAAGAAAAGTACACCCTGATTGATGCATAATCTTAGACATGGTTCAAAATCGCCCCTTACTATTTATCATTTAAATGACATACCAAATCCCGGTTCACAGAACTCAGCCTCCCAAATACCCAAACACCCACCTTTATCTCTTACAAGGTGGTTCTCAGCCTTGGCTGCCATTGGAATCTCTTAGGGCACCTTGAGTCTGGTGCCTAGGTCCCCTGCCCGGGGATTCTGATATAATTTGTTTGGGATGCAGCCTGGGCACTGGAATTTTTTAAATCTTCTCAGGCAGTTCTAATATGCAGCCAGAGACTAGAACCACAGTTTGGTATGTGAAGATATTCTTTGTGACTAGCATTCTGTTTAACTCTGAAGGTCTTCTATTTTCATTTACTATGGTTTTCAAGTTACCAATCTGCAAAGCACAATTCAACTGAAAACTGGCTTGAAGACTGACCCCTCTGAGTTAGACGCTCTAACAGAAACATGGTGACTTGCCTCATCAGTCTTCTTTTAATCACTGTAATAATATAAAGGTATTTCTTCAATATCAAAGGCAAATCCTTTACCACCTAGAAGTTTTAATATTTATCTTGTCATGGATTTTTTGGCATTGATTTTGATTTTTCCAAATGTTGCCTTAAACATTATTTCTCTTGATCACTGAGTGGGAGGGGCACTTTAAATTTTATGCAGAGGTGAGAGCCTTTCACACCTTCCCCTCCTAGCTCCCACTCTGAACATCATTAACTAGTTTCCTGTGGCTGCTGTGACAACTTACAAAATTAGTGGCTTGAATGAAGCAAACAAAAATGAATTCTCTCCTAGAGTCTAAAATCTAAGTGTTGGCAGGACCACTCTCCTCCTGACGCTCTAGGGGAGAATCCTTCCTACCTTCTTCCAGCTTCTGGTGGCCGCCGGCTTCCTCACCTCATGGCTGTACCACTTCAATCTCTGCCTCCTCCTTCAGGGGGTCTTCTCTTCTGCCTCTGTCTTCACTTCTCTGTGTTCTTAGAACACTTGTCATTGGATTTGGAGACCACTCAGACAACCCAGAATGATCTCCATCTCAAGTCCCTTAACTTAACCAAATTGTTGAAAATACATTTGGGACTTCCATCCAAGATGGAGGTGTAGGTAGATACACTGTGTCTCCTCGCACAACCAAAAGAAGGACAACAACCAGAACTGAAAGAAAATCGAAATGTATGGAAGTCTGACAACCAAGGAGTTAAGAAGAAGCATTCGTCCAGACCAGTCGGAGGGGCAGGGAGAGGCAGCTGGGCAGAGAGGACTCACAGCAAGATGATGGCTTGTGGACCAGCTCAGGTGGCAGCTGACGGACCAGGCAGTCTCACATTTGTGTGCAGATAAACTGGGAGGAACAACTGGGGAGTGAGATAGATCACTCTACCCAGGGTTCCAGAGTGGGGAAATAAAGCCTCAAAACCTCTGACTGAAAAAACCCGTGGGGGTTAAAGTAATGGAAGAAACTCCTAGCCTCACAGGAGAGTTCACTGGAGAGATCCACAGGGTCCTAAAATGCACACAAACCCACCCACCCAGGAATCAGCACCAGAAGGGCCCAATTTGCTTGTGGGTAGCAGAGGAAGTGACTGAAAGCTGGCAGAGAGCTGAACCAGTGGCACTGTTCCCTCTTAGACCCCTCTCCCACATACAATGTGGGTTTTCCTGCCCTGGTGAATACCTAAGGCTGCACCTCTTACTAAGTAACAGGTGCATCGAGACAAAAAAAATGGCCCAAATGAAAGAATAAATGAAAGCTCCAGAAAAAAATACAACAAAGCAACGAAGAAATAGCCAACCTATCAGATGCAGAGTTCAAAACACTGGTAATCAGGATGCTCACAGAAATGGTTGAGTATGGTTGCAAAATAGAGGAAAAAGTGAAGGCTATGCAAAGTGAAATAAAGGAAAATGTACAGGGAACCAACACTGACAGGAAGGAAACCAGGACTCAAATCAACAATCTGGATGAGAAGGAAGAAATAAACATTCAACTAGAACAGAATGAAGAAACAAGAATTCAAAAAAATGAGGAGAGGCTTAGGAACCTCTGGGACAACTACATGTTCCAACACCTGAATCATAGGGGTGCCAGAAGGAGAAGAGGAAGAGCAAGAAATTGAAAACTTATTTGAAAAGATAATGAAGGAGAACTTCCCCAACCTGGCAAAGGAAATAGACTTCCAGGAAGTCCAGGCAGCTCAGAGAGTCCCAAAGAAGTTGGACCCAAGGAAGCACACACCAAGGCACATCATATTTACATTACCCAAGATCAAAGATAAGAAGAGAATCTTAAAAGCTGCTTAAAAGCAGTAAGAGAAAAGGAGACAGTTACCTACAAAGGGGTTCCCATTAGACTATCAGTTGATTTCTCAAAAGAAACCTTGCAGGCAAGAAGGGGCTAGAAAGAAATATTCAAAGCCATGAAAGGCAAGGACCTACATTCAAGAGTACTCTATCCAGCAAAGCTATCATTTAGAATGGAAGGGCAGATAAAGTGCTTCCCAGATAAGGTGAAGTTAAAGGAGTTGATCATCACCAAGCCCTTATTGTATGAAATATTAAAGGGAGTTGTCTAAAAAAAAGAAGATCAAAAACATGAATAGTAAAATAACAACAAACTCACAACTATTAACAACTGAACCTAAAAAACAAAAACAAACTAAGCAAACAACTAGAACAGGAACAGAATCACAGAATGGAGATCAAGTGGAGGGTTATCAGTGGGGAGAGGGAGGGGAGAATGGGGGGAAAGGCACAGGGAATATGTAGCCGTAAATGGTGGATAGACAATAGATGAAGGGAGGTCAGGAATAATATAAAAAATGTAGAAGCCAAATCACTTATATGTACGACCCATGGACATGAACTAAGGTGAGGGGTGGGTGGGGAATGCGGGGTGGGAGGGGGTGTACAGGTAGGAGGGGAATAAAGGGGAGAAAATGGGACAACTGTAGTAGCATAATCGATAAAATATATTTTAAAAAGAAAAATACATTTGGGTTTTTTTTTCAAACTAAAGTAACATTCACAGCTTCCAGACATTTAGAAATGGCCAATTTTTTCTTTTTGGAGGTGTCACCATGCAACCTATTACAATAACCTTCTTTCCTTATACCATGTCATTTTGTCCTTACAACAAAATGATACTTGGGAAGGATTTTATTTTTAGAATTTCATAGATGGAGAAACTGGCTCTCAGAGATGCTGACAATGTTTTTAAGTCAGAGAGGCATTTGCATGGCTTACCCAGGGTTGCTGATCTCTGGTCCTGTGCCCCGTGAGCTACGGGGATGTTTTCTCTATCGCCTTCCAACCCTCTGCATAACAACTGGGGAAAGAAACTGTTGCTGCCGAATCCTAAGGAGAGTTGATTCTAGAACCCACGGAGTTTATTTTCCGCCCTTTCCATTTTACAGTGCCTATTGTATTTCCAAGTTTGGCTCCAACGGTTGTGCTAACATCTCTTTTACGCTGCTTATAAATGAGCAGATAGCTTCACTCACTTCTTGTTCTAAGCCCACAAATAAAAAATGTGATCTCCGACGACAAAATATTAAGCAGTGGAAAGTCTGTAATATCTTTTCATCTTAAAGGACAAGGAAGGTACAGTGAAATGTATAGTTACTTGGCCAGGGACACCTAAGGTCCATATCGCATTAATTGCCTGTTTGGCGGGGAGGTCGAATAGCTTTCCTGAAATATTAACAGAGACTTTGCTCTCCCCTGTGGCTTTAATTCTTAAAATGTAAAAGATGCCATAACCTTTCTGGCCATCTCCGTGGCAGTGCAGAGAAGTCCGTCTGCCTACATTGATCACTAAGAAGAAATTGGAAAGGGGGCCGTGGCTGAAACAGTTCGGGGCAGAAGGAGAAACCCATGTCCTGCATTGCCATGGAGGCGCCACGCTTATTTGAATTTAAACCGAGGCTTCGCTGGCCAGCCACCTCTCTCTGGCCTCCGAAACATGGCATTAGTGAAATGTCAGCTTGCGTTAAGATCACCAGTGGCCTTTTCTGTGCACATTCTTCCATGTTTCCGCACAAAGATAGCGCATCACCGCCACGCCTCTGCTCGGGAGATCGATCCGCCTTCATGTCTGAGATTACCTTACATCACCCGGGCCAGGTGGGTGTGAGAGAGGGGGCAGAGGGACCGTGTTTACTCACTGAACCTTGAGGTAGAGCTTTAGCAAGAGGCCCCACTGCTGTGAGTTGTTGAACTGACTGCAGTTTGGGCCCCTTTTAGGATTTGCAGTGATAAGAGCAGATCTCTGAGGAGTTGAATGTCTGCGTGATCTAAAACCAGGGCAGCCAAGCTGAAGAGGATGTGTGCACTAACCTGTTTGCACTGAATACTCTCCATAAATAATTTACAGCCATGACTGCTAGCTATTATTACAAAAATACCCGATTGTATTTTGACACATGCATCCAGCTTGTAAGTCAATGGATACTTTTCACCTAGCGAGTGCAGACCTGACGGAAGTCACCCATCCTGGCGTGTTTTCCAGCCGTGTAATTTAGCACTCCCCAACCAGAGGCAGAAGAGCTTTCTGAGGAAGCCCGCACCTTCAACTAAACAATAGACTGTTCTTCCAAGTCCTTATTGTATTATTCCTTAATAAGGACCCTGATTTCCTCCTCCCCTGCACAACCTGTTTGTGAATTTCAAATCATTTGCATCTAATGTTAAAATGAAATTGTTTGGATATGAGACATATTCTGCATCTTTACTTATTCAAAGGATCGTCTATGGCACTGCATGGTGTTCCCTTTGAGGTAAACTTGAACTACCAGAAAGTATTTCACTACTGATTCATTTTAATAGGATTCCCCGCCCGACACCCATAGTATGACTTGCTTCAGTCTGGCGGCTTCCCCAACGACAAGACTATTTATTACCCCATGAAGACAAAACCCATGACTCCTGTCAATTCTTTTCAGAAAGAAGGAAGCAGTTCCACCTTCTGTAGTCTCCAAAGGATATGATAAAGCAGCCTAATAAATATGTAAGAAGGGAACCACATTAGAGCTCCTTGTGCTGGTCGCTAAAGTCACATGATTCTTTCAGCTTTTTTTTTTTAAACAGAAGCCCAAGATATTAGCCTGTCTTTATGACCAATCGATAGCAGAGTTGCAGGGTCTCCCTTATTCTTTGATGAGATACATTTATATGCAATGAGGAGTTGCATGTATATTTAATAAGAAAGTCCATTATGTGTACACATGGTGAGAGAAAGGAAAAAGGAGATGTTTGTGCTGGCTGTGGTAATGCTATAATAAGAAATGTGTCTAAAAATTATTTGTTACAGATTTAAAAGGATAATCTCAGGTGGAGGAAAGGCGGGTAGGAAATAGCGATTCCAGAGAAAGACGGCTTTTAAATATTCACCTGCCACAAGTACAGGAAAAAGCATCTGAGAGTGAGCTGTGGATAACATGCAATATTCTCTCAACAGAAACATGCCCAGAAATATCAACTGTACCTTTCATTCAAGGCTTAGTTTTCTCAATAGAGGATTATTTAATGACACTACGCATGGGTTAGCTGAGGGACACATGCCTACCTTGTATCTGAAAAAATTAATTTGGGATACATAACATTTTTAATTACTATAAATTAGCTTTACTATCTGAATAATCTGTTTATAAACCTTGCAAAGCTGAAACTTAAAAAAAATCATCAACAAACACTACCCAAAAGCATTAATACAATTGTGAGAATTATCTTAAAAGTGAAATATGTATTTACTAGAGTTTGATTAGCCAAGTAGGCCAATTAAAGAAAATCATGGCATATAGAGAAGACAATACCTTTAAATTATTTTAAAAATGAGATAATATATATCTGTGGATATGGATCTGTCCCAGGTTCTTCTGTTTCTTTTTGTATGTTGCATTTGTATTTACACTCTATTTCCATTTTTACCCTCTTGACCTTAACGACTGAACAACCTTCTGGATGTTTGCCTTGACTCTAGTTGTTTCATCCTCCCATCAGTCTCTGGTGCAAACACCACTCTGCAGCCAGCCCTTCTGTAGTCTCCTCCTGCACAGAGATCCACAGGCTCGCCTCATTGCCTCCAATCCTGCTTTCTCTCCTCTTATGCTGCCAGTGGGAGTATCCTGCTGGCTAATTTGCTCTTACACGTGGTTTCAGCGTGAGTCAGTTCTCATACAGGGGCCACAACCTTCCTACAGTTACCTCTGTACTGGACTCTGTGTCCCACCAGCATAAGATGATGCCCTCCCTCTGCATAAGTCCAGTTCCTAAGAACTTCCAACCCTTGCCCATTTCGCCTTTTCCACGAAGCTTTTGCCACTAACTTGAGCTCACCTCCATTACTACCTTATATGCATGTTATATATATTTAGTCTGTGAGCCTTTCAACCATTATTTCATCTTCCTGAAGTAAGCCCCTCCCTCGGTTTCTCCACCCACCCCCATTCTAACTTCTCATTGATCCCTTAGGATTTCATTGAAGTTGGGCCTTGAAGAATAAATAATTTATTAGGCAGCAAATGAAAGTGATAGAAAAGATATTCTAACTATCCAAAGTAGACTCCCAGTTGAGCAAAATTAGACTCCCAGTTAAGTCTTCTTAATACTTTTAAATGCAAGAGGAACTTCTTACCCTCCAACAAACTACTTGAAATTAAAAGGTGTCACGGATTTGTTTGAGACCTGTTCCTACGAATGGCGAGGCAGAGCTACGTGCTCAGGAAAAGAGAGTATTAAGAAGAATGAAGGCTAAATTGGGCCCCTAAACCTGGTCTGTGTGGATCCCGCCACACGAATCAGGTGAGCCGCCGCCGATCTGGTGTCTTTGTGCAAATCAGAATGTGGTGCCTTCTCCTCCAAGTGGATTCAGCCTCATTCCAGGGCGCAGCACACAGCTTGCTGACCAAAAGGTGGGCTGGACGCCAGCTCCCACGGACCTCTCAGCTCGGCGTCTTGAATTCCCAAGTCCCACAGGTGCAACCGAGACAATGCCAATGATTTGCTTCACCTAATTTTAGGATTTATTGAGCTAATTGGTGTCCAGCTGACCTGGGACGGTGAAAAGCTAGAGGAGATCCCTCGGCTCAGGTAAAGAGAGTGTGCAGAGCAGAGAGCAGCAGCAGCAACGTAAACTCCACGGAGTGCGGCCAACTTTGGAAAGAGTGCTCCTCTACTCTGAGCTTTTAAACTTGGCAACAATCTTGCACGCACCATGCATCGTGATGCAAAATCAAGGGCTAAACTTGGCACATTTCAGGATCTGAGGCACCAGAGAAGAGTAGCTCTAAAGAGGAAAAAATCATTTGGTTTGTCCACTGTTTGGAGAGAAAGTCTCGGGGTTAACAGCAGATTATGGATTTCCAATCAGAACAGCATCATATTGAATGAAAAATGGTACTAACTGTGCTCATAATGCAATACTGTTGGTTGTCTTCAACAGAAGACAGCATTCCAACTATCTTCTTCTGTCACGAGTCTAGTAAATGCAAAGGTCTCCGAAGCAGACATGACTTGGACTACTTCAATGCATGATATATTGAATGTATATCTATAAAAGTCACATAAATACGTGAAGTCAGATGTAAAAACAGTTCCCTTGTGATCCAGCACTGGACAACTAAATAGGAAAAGTATGAGTCTCTCAAAAATATCTCACAGACTTATTCTATGGAGGTCCCCCATTTCTTTGCGATGGGAGTTCAAAATCTCCCCAGAGACAGCACTGCCACCCAGGCCATGATACTGTCCTTGACCTTTCAGAAGGTCGCCCATCAACTGTTCCTCCTACACCAAAGGGTATAGGAGACTTTCAGGGTGTTCTCTGCAACCCTTAACACAGATTGGTTATTATCTCTTCTATGTGCCACCATACAAGACATGAGCTCTCAGCTTAGAGAACGGGAAGTAGGCATAAATCCGTGTATTTCCAAAGGAAAAGAAAATGCGGATCCATGAGATCGGTGTCACTAGACAGACTGCATGCTCCTCGGACACAATGTCTTTCACCTGAACGCAGACAGTAGGTGCTCAACCGAATCCACGGCCTTTACGGAACGACTGTCTTGGAAGAAGAGAGAGGAAGCCAGGGAGAGCGCGATGGCTCACATGTCCCAAAGGCTTTCCTGGCCTGACTAGAAGATACTCACACTTGCATATCTTAAGTGTAATCTATTGTCACCATTCCTTTTTCTGTTTTTTAAATGGGTCTTGAGTGCGTTGAGCTAAAAACTGAATCCTTGTTCTGAAACAGTCCTTATCCCAGGGTCTCGCACTGCATGCGCTGCATCTCTTCACAGGTGAATCGGTACTAAGGCCTGCCTGATAATGCCAGGTGAACGAAAAGCTCTAGAGGGGGAACTAGACCCCTCTGCAGTGTTTATGAAGCCCTCGGTACACCTAGGTATTTAATATCGGAGGACCACCCAGAAGCACCTTCTCCCCTCCCTCTGTGAGCAGCAGTCCACCTCTCGCACACCCAGGTGTGTGCCCCGTTCAGCGCCCCCAGCTCCCTTGACCCCACAAAGGCGTGATTGTTTGTACACTGAGCCTTGGCACACATAGCAAACTGCTCTCCTGAGCAAAATCAGCCAGCTCAAGGACCCTCTAGACCCCATCGTCTCAGTTCCTGAGTATCTTTATTCAGTTTTTTCATCTCCTTTTCACTTTTCATCTCATCTTTGCTTCCGCTTTTTGGTCTCAGTAGGTGAGCAGTTAGCAGCACTCTGAAATAAGTAGAAAATCTTTCAGGTTCCCTGGTTCTCTGTGGGTGGCACAAGAGGGCTGTGTTGCTGGATGCAGGCTTCACTTATTGGAGCCACAGACACGGCCCTGATTATTCATGGGCACGTGTGATGGATAGCTACGCCGGCAGTCCGCTCAGCCATCCATCTCTGTAGGAATACGACAGTGATAGCTGGGGAGAGTGGGGCTGACATCAGCAGAAATGACCACAAGAGTCAGATGAAAAGGCGGCCGAGGAAGGGAATTGGTTTTTAATCTGCTCGCTGAGGCCTTTTGTGAATGAGGGCAATTCTACTCACTTTGGTCCAGACACTTTGCAAATCTTCCAGTGCAAAGGAAATGGCCTCTCTCTAGGGGCAGGTAGCCATCAGAGTTTAGCAGAGCTGATAGGTCAAGAATATTGATTATTTAACTTTCCTCACATCTGAAAGATGGAAACTTAAACTGAGGCAAACTCAATCCACACCATCCATCGGATGCTTGGGTCTATTTTATGGATCGGAACATTATTATTGAAAACGCTTCCACTGCACCTACAACACAGTCAATGAAAATAACACAGTCCTTACAGTCTGGAATATACAACCGTGGTATAATTCTGCTTTAAACACAAAGTTCAAGTACAAATGTGGGTAACAGTTTAAGGTAATTTATATGATTTATAAAAGAGTAACTCTGTAGACAAATGAGTTATCTCAAAAGTGTAATTCTATGATGAATATAATTTCATATGAGGGCAACTGTGTTAAGCAAATATAATCTTGCAATGCCACTCATATCATTCAGTAACAGCAGAAGCAGTATCAACATTGTGTATTTCTTATATTATTCTAGTGGGTTTACTACTATACCCCAAATACATATCTGCCTGGACCTTAGAATGTGGCCTTATTTGAAGGAAGGGTCTTTGCAGTTAAAATTAAAGATCTTAAAAGGAGATTACACTGGATTGGAATGGCCTTAAATACCTTATCTATCTACATCTATATCTATATATAAATAAGTATTGATCATGTAAAAATATCATGTAGAGTTTTAAATAAATGGTATAGGTATGCTCCTGATAACATAGACTCAAAATACATAATGGCTCTTTTCCTTCTCACCATGCAGCTCTCTTTTCAAATATTACACACTCAGAAGTGTCTCCTGGAGACCCTGTCCAAAGTAGTTTCTCCTCGTGCCCTGCTGTCACTGTCTGCACCAGCAGAGGACTCTGGTGTTGGTTCTACCCCGGGGACCCTCCCAGTGCTCCAGCTGATGCTTCTCTAACCCCATGGCATCACCAGGTCACTCCTTGTACGTGGCGTTCTGTTAGGCACGGGACAAAGCAAAGAGTGCAAGCGCAGACCCTGACGGCAGGGGGTTGCGGCATGGAAGGAACAGCGGTGTCTCACTGTGATTTCCTTAGAGTATGCGATAAATACTTTAGTTAAACAGTTAACTTTTATGCAAAAGGTAAAATGAGTGGGAGAGACATGATTCCAAAAATTAGGAAAGACTGTGTGACACCATGAGAGATTGTACGGCACCAAGAGGGTCCGATGTGAACCTCTTTACACCTGCACTGAATTCTCTCAACTACAGTTCTGCCTCGGATCTAAAGTTCAGGAGTCCTCGAACACAGGAGTCGATTTTATTCTGCTGTTGGCCCATAAGTCCAATAAGAAGAAATCGCATAGAGGGACTCTCCAGGATTGTTTTATTAATTGTATACAGGCCTTGAATCTCTTTTTTCTCCTTGAAGCTTTAGAGAATGATAATGCAATAGATGTTCATTGTGCTTTATTGTTGGTAACACATTTTCAAATGTTTCATTAGATTAAAGAGCACTTTTGGAGATGCACTTGGTGAGTTTCAGGGTATGAATGAGAAAAGTGAAGTTCAGAGAGATGAGGTACTTGCTCAAGGTGGAACAGAAGGTAGATGTCAGATGTGGGGCTCTATCATCCACTCTTCTTTTCAAATGTGTCCTCTAATACTTATATATTACTTCATGTAATGTGTATTTTATTACAGTTTACATATGTGCCTATCAATATGGATGTGTCCATATTTATAACATTATGAAACATGTTGTTTTAAATACATGTGGTTACATGTTCATAATGCACGCTGACACATTTGACACATTTGACATTGAGGCCCTTTGCTACCATATGACATTTTCATAAGTTGGCAGATTTTATAAAGATTAAAAACAACGAAAAGGGAGTAGTAGGGAAAGAAGTAAACTGAGCAAGTTCTCATTCCCTATTTCTTTGGGAAAGCTGCTGCGTATTCTGTCACTTGAATTGGAGTGTCCCATCCTGGAAGGCTTGCCGCCTGGGACACTGGGAGTTGACCTTCAGGCCACTAAATGTGGTTAATTCTGCACAGAGTTTGCAGTCTCTGGCTGAGCTGTGGAATAGTTTAGAACTTTCAGGCTGGCTTCTCCAGTTTTTGGCTAAGACTGAGTAGTAAAATGCCCCAAAGAATTGAAAGTTGCCTTTTTAGATGGTCATTTTGGACACTTTAATTAGTCTAAAGCAGTGGTTCTCCACTAAGGATACTTTTGCCTCCTCCCTAGGGGTTATTTGGTGTGTCTGCAGACATTTTTAGTCATCACAACTGGAAGAGCAATACCATTGGCATCTAGTGGGTGGAGGGCAGGGGTAGTGCTAAACACCCTACGATGCACAGGATATTCCCCCCCAACAAAGAACTCTGCAGCCCAGGAGGTCACTGGCACCGAGGTTGAGAAGCCATGATCTAAGGGCTCATGGACAAAGACAATGGGAGGGGGCAGGATCGAATATGGGAGATGAGGGAGGGTAGGGCGGGGGAGAGTAATGGGGGGAGGGGAATGGGGACACCAGTACCTGAACAACAATTAATAAAAAAATTAAAGTCCTCCAGCTCTGTGAAGGTATTGAAGTCCCTCAATGTCTTCCCCATACCAGCCAGCCCCCACCCTGACTCCATTTAGCCGACTAGAAACTCCAGTTTGCTCAAACTCCAAAGTGAGCCTGAACTTAGTGAAATTAAATACTTACCTCAGTGCTAAAACCATCAAGAAAAGCATGAAGAAAACTGCCACAGAAGTGAGGACAGTGGTTACATTTAGACGGAGGGAAGGGGCTGCGATCCGTGGACACCCGGCAATGCTCCATTTCAAAATACGTTAAATCTTTAAAAACAACACACCTTCGTGATTTCCCTCTGTTCTGTAATAATTAGGCCAAAGAAATATTACTGATATGAGAAGCCCTATTAATCCATATTGAACAACACAGAACAGAAAAACTGTTCGAGTCGAGTATCTAAACTCGAAATCCTGGTAGCACATTAAGTTCCGTGTTTCTCTTGGTCCTCAAAACTTGTTGGTCACTGACCTCTAAATATGCACACAGGGGCGCACACACATACAGCTTGAGTACTGAATTATTAATGGACATTGCGAAGTAACTGGACAAGGGGCCAGATTCCCAGTGGCTAGGGACCGGTGTGTTTACTCCCAAAGCTTAGTGATTCCCAACCAGAAGAGGCAAGAGCATGCCCCACTGGGAAGGATATAGCAAAATCACCTAGAGGTCATTGGCATTTTTCTAAATTTAAAAATGTAGCTACTTATTAGTTACCTAAAAAGAACATATGCATATAGTCTTTAAATCATAGGGTACTGGAAGACTTATAATGACACATGTCTCCTACCGTATTCTTTGCCAAGCCCAGGATATCGTCCCAGAAGCCAGCATGGCTAACCCTTCCAGGTGTTTACTACTTGCCCTCGTATTACCAAATACCAGGCTAATCTTGCAAATTCTTTACTCATCAAACAGTATCTTTTTAACTTCCTGTTGTAGTTGATGAAAAGTTTTCTGACTTCTCTTTATTTCCCTTAGATGTGCAACATTTTTATTAAGAAATACTGTTTATTCCTGAGCCAAGGAGCACACTTTGATAATGTTTTTTTTTTTCTCTAGTTTAACTTTTGTTTTTCCTTGAGTAACAAATGCAACATTTGTATTTCAATTTTCTATAAAACCAGCACTCAGTTATTTTGATCAGGTGCTCCAACATGTCTTTCTAATGTCTATTAACATATTTCAAAATCAAATAGGTGATTTATCATTTAATTTTTTCCCTCAGAAGCCTCACTCCACGGCTTTGTGTTCTCTGGTTGCGTTCTGTCATCTACAGAGCTGTCCCTTTACTCTGGAAAAGTTCTGACACCCTTCTCAGGGTTTGGTCCTGATTTATGTCTTCACTTTGCTGGAGCACATGGTCCAGCTACTTACTAATAAAATCATCTTCCATCAGAATTTTGAAAGCATAATTCTTTGGTCTACTAGTTTCCTGTGTTGTTGAGCGATCTCATGCAGATTGTTCCTCATCATTTTTATAGGATTCCCATTCTATCTATTTATCTATTAACACTTTAAATATCATTCTTTATCTTCAAGGTTCTAAATTTCCATGGTGATGGGGCTAGGGGTTTTCTTCTGTGTGTGTGTGTGTGTGTGTGTGTGTGTGTGTGTGTATTGGAGAATTGGTGGACTCTTTCAATTTAGAAACTCACATTTAACCATGTCGGGCAAAATTTTTTTTTGTTATTTACTTGACAATTTCTCTTCCTCCATGTTATTTCGCTTATTGTAGACTTCATATATGTAACTTATTACTAATGTCTAATGTTTTTAACTATTTTTTTTCATATTTTCTATATATCTTCCCTCTCGATACACTTTGATTGATCTCCTTGCATTTATCTTCTAACTCTTCCAGGGCATTTATCACTTGGACTATTTGAGGTTCTTCCTTGCTATCTGAGAGTTTTATTTTATGATGGTGATGTTCTTATTTCTGTGATGACATTAGCTTAAGTTTCTTCTTCTCCTTGCCTTGATATCTGTTATCCAGATTTCCTTGTTGTATTTGTCATTATTTTGTATTTGTTCATATTTTGCCCTTTCATTTTCAAGGAGTTACTTAGTAGCCATTTGTTCATAATTCTTAGGCATAAGTACAGAGCTTATCGGAAGCTCCGCCCGTCTGAGTGAGTCTGGTCAATATTATCCTGTGGTGACTAGGCAGCAACCTGGCTTTCCCATGCACAGAATTCTCACATGTCGGCATCTGGAAGCACCATCTTTGTGGCATTTCAGCTCCGCAGGGAAAATCTAGGAATGAGGGGGAGAGGGGAGAGAACGGTGTATGCCTGAGCACAGAGGCTCTAGCAGAAGAATTGCCAAACAGGACGGAGAGGCTAGAAGTTCCACCTCTGATGGCACAGAATTCCACTTCCTCTTCTCCTTTTCAGGTCTCAGCTTCACTTAACTCATCTCTGTGCCCCAGGTCTGAAGTTTTTCTGGTTAGATTTTTTCAGTAACGAAGCTTTCTATCGTTCAGTTGGGATAGTGGAGGGTAGTGACTTTGTGTTACAGGGAGGGGGTGTTGATCCAGGGCAGCTCCTCTTTTACATCTAGGCTCCCGAAGCAGCTTGCATTCTCTGCATCCAAGTCTAACCTAGATTTCCCTCAGGACTTGGTGTCCTTAGAGTTTGTTCCGCTGGGAAATTTGGTTTGTTTCTTTTATATTCTTTATATGAGAGTCAGATAGAGACATAGATATATCTTAGTTAATGATCGTGGATTTTTAAAAGGTTTCTTCTGATCCCTGCATGTACTTTGGGTATTTTTCTCTTTCTGTCTTTCAAAAATCTCCCAGAATCTCTTGTCCTCCACTGCCTTTTGTCCTTGTGGCTTTATACCATCTTAAAATACCATCACTGCCTTGGATCTGTTCTACAAAAGAGAGAAAATAAGAGTATACAGTCAATTCGTCATTTTCTTCTACTCACCCTTTCTTTATAATATCAGTGAAATGTTGAACAATTAGGTAATTAGGTTCAAAGGGCAGATCTTGAGTTTAAGATCTACCTGGTTCAAATTTCAGCTTTGTTATGTAGTGTGTGATTTTCTTCATGCCACTCAAATGTCCTGCCAAATTCAGCTGAGATGCCTAGGAAAACATTGACTGAAAAGCATCCGTCTAATTGGGTAATTAGAAGGTCATCGGTGGCCTTCACTGGAGTAGTTTCCATAGAGTGATAAGGGCAGAAGCCAGGCTGCACTGCGATTTATCCATTAATTATGCTCCCATCTTCCATACAAGGTTTCTTCAGCACAGTTGCTAGCAAAGCTGTGTGTGAGCAACCCACACCTTTTGGTCTCTGCTTACTTTGCCAGCTGCTTTAGTGCTTCCAATGCGCTACCACATGTATGCATGCTTTTCCTTCAAGGCTCATATAAGCCAGCTGTTGCAACAAGCTTCGAAATGCTCCCTGCAAACTGGCAGGAGTCTGAGTGCCTTCAGAGCTCCAACGGGACCGGGTACAAGCAGTGCAGCAGGAAAATTGCTTTGGGAAAACAATGTGGAAGAGAAGGTCTGAGGAAGCAGTAGCTCAGCACAGAAAAAAAATGGCCTCATGCCAATAATATACTTGTGGGGGGGAAATATGACAGGAAGAGCAAAATGGAAGAAGCCTCTGTCTTTGTTGGTGTGCCAGGCTGCCAAGCCTGATGTAGTTAGCACTGGCCTTCCATCATAACTCTAGCCCAAGTGAAGAAGCCGATGGAGAAGACGTGTGCCCGATGGAGGGAGGAAACGCAGTGGGTCACTTTGGATTACTTGTAACACTTTGGGGCGATCTCTTCCTAGACAGAAATGTGCTCTGGTCTTCAGAGAAAAAAATTCCATAAGGGACCATTTCAGGAGGCTCAGACTGTGAAGTTTTACAGACAGGCCCAGAGCTCCTGTCTGGGGCCCGAAGTCCTAGTCAATGTTTTGTTGCCTCAATTGCAACGTTGTTTGTTTGGTGGTTTTACTGCGCAACCCGTTTTCCTAAACTGCTGCCCAGCTGCACACGCTGGTGGGAAACTAGCGGAACCGAAAATGCCGTTGCTTGTTCTGTTCAGAAAAGAATTTACAGTTCCGGAGACTGGGGAGTAGTAAAATGAGAAGCTAAAATAATACTTTTTAGCATAGAAGTTCAATGCCAATTTTGAGACCTTGGTACCTGAGGAATAATTCTTACAAACCATTTTTACTTATAGAGCAAAAGACTTATAAGAAAATGTGATCTCCTTGAAGTTTATTCTACTGACTTTTAAAGATACTTCTTAATATCGCTTATACAATTCTCCTAGAAGATGCTCATTTTAATCATCAGTCAGCATTTTATTATATTATAATCCTTAATTGATTGACGTTTAATCACAGTCTTTGTATTTTACTATCCCTTGCCTCATAAGAGGCAATTTTCTCTTTACTGTAGTTTAACAGCTGATGAAAAAGATTTAAGGAAGCCTATAAACTTAAGATTGGTTAATGGTCCCTTATAAAAGAATATTATACTTCTAGGATCCATTGCACAGATGTGATACTCAATTGTAGAAATGTGCATGGGGTTTATTAAATTACAGCACAAATCTTCAGTCTTCTGAGTTATTGTCCTTGTTGGTATTGTTAGGCAAACGGGGAGACACATTATTGCTTCCAGTTGTTCACATTACTGTGGTGTGATGCAGGCGGAGACAGCTGGCGCAGTGCTGGAGGCAACGCAGAGCTGCAGCAGCTGCCGAGGCCGGGCCCCAGCGAAGGTCCGCTCCGCGGAGTCAGTGCGCGGCGGCTCATCCAAGGTGTCCAGGACGTGGAAAATAAACGACCCAACCAAGCTAGCTGTCAGAGAGGGAGGGAGGCCGAGAGAGAGGGAGCCTTGTATGTAAAGTCACTTGTCTGGATTGTTTCTGGATTTATGACTTCTTGGGTACCCTGAGCACCTTTGCGGAGCTAATTGCTTAAAAATAGCCTCTGGACTTCATGAAGCCGGCTGGCCCTTAGTTTTGTTTGGTGTTATTTACCAAGTTAAGAAAGTGTTGGGTTTTGTTGTGTTTCTTTGGTTTTGGTACTTGTGGTCCTCCTATGTTTGAATGCAAGGGAAGATGATGGAGCAGTTGGAAACACCCTAGGTTTGGGCATGAAAATCCCCTCCCTCCCACAAATTGCCTCTGCCACATCCGACAACATGCAGAAATTCCCAGAGCCTCAGTCTGCCCTTCTGAGATTCGGAGGATGGCATGCACCCTTCAGGGACTCAAGGGGACAGAGGTGAGCGCCCAGCACAGTGTGTCGCGGTCAGTAAGTTCGCAGTGACTGAGAGCTCTCTTATTATTGCTGGAGCTGCAAGGTTCCGATAATAACACCGAAGTTTGTTACAGTTGGAATGGGGACCCAGGTGCAGAGTTCCCCCATCTGTGTCATTCCCAATCATGTCTCAAAGTGCCGCCTAAAAGCAGCAGAGCACAGTGGCAAAGACTGAGTTCTCAGGTCACATACGGATTGAAATTCGCATGACCTCTGGCGAGTTTAATTTTCTCATCTGTAGAAGGGGAGTTATATTATTTACCTAGTAAAATTGTTCTGAAAATTAAACACATTTGTGTCTATAAGTACTGTATCATTTAGCACAGTGTCTATCAAATAATAAGCATTTCATAAATGTTAGTTGCTATTCTTGTGATAAATCTCACTTTATAAATTTGATTCCTAAGAGTAAGATGCCTAAACTTTGTTCCTTTATGTCTCTCATTTATAAGTTTCTTATTGGATGGTCCAAGGCCTATTTTTGTTTAAAACCGTTTTTCCAGATGACCTCTACTTAGACCTCTGCTAGGCCTCTTCAGTTTGGTGTGAAATTTTTAGCCACTTTTAGGGAAAAAAAATAAGGCAATTATTGTTGTTATCTGAAAAATACTCCTTTATCCTGTATTTGTTAACCAAATGACTGCTATACTCCAGAAACAGTGTCCTATGTTCTCAGGACACAAAAATGAATGCGACAAAACCCCTTCCCCCAAGGCGTACACACATTGTTCGGTAGGGGGAGACGCGCATGCAGACTAATTAATGCTGCAAAATGCCTCTGCTGTGAGAGATTCTAATGTAGGACATGATGGGGACCAAAGTGAAATTCAAATCTGCATGGTCCCTGGCCAGTGTGGCTCAGCTGGCTGAGCGTCATCCCGCATCATCCCGCAAAGCGAAAGGTTGCCAGTTTGATTCCGGGAAGGGGCACATGCCTGGGTTGTGGGTTTGGTCCCTGGTCAGGGCTGGTACAAGAGGCAGCCAACTGATGTTTCTCTTTTACATTGATGTTTCTCTCCCTCTCTTTCTTCCTCCCTTCCCCTCTCTCTAAGAATAAAGAAATAAAGTCTTTAAAAAAAAAAACCTTTATGGGCTGAAGCAGAGGACCAGAAAATTTGTTTTCAGTCAACATTAAGTGCCTTCTATGTGCTAGACACTGGAGGTACAAAAATGGTACAACGATGAATGAAACAGAATGCATATCTTTCTGTTTTCTGCACCCTTCTTCCAGGAAGGGTTTTGACCCCACCATCCCATTAATATATTCTAATTAAGGTCCCCCAATGACTGCCCCTGGCCCAAACAAATGGCAGAGGCGACCGATAACATTGAGCACCCCTTCCTTCTCGGAACACTTTCTTTCTAGAATGCTCTTACCTGTTGGGCAGTATTTCTCAGTTTTCTCTGATGCCTCCTTGGCCTCTTCTTCACCTCTAAGTGACTAAATACTGTAGCACAGTACTTACTGATATTTAAAATAATCAGTTCCTTTGTTTATTTGTTTACTACTTCCTCCCTCTATCCCTGTATCCCTTGTACTCAGAATATTGTATGGCAATTACTGCTCAATAAATATTTGTTGAACAGATGGGTGGGGAAGAAAGGCAGTTCGCTGTTGAGGAATCAGTTTGCATACTCGGATAATTACCATACAGTCATTGCAGTAACTTGCAGATACTCAGAGAAGTTTCCTGAGCTGAGACTGAAACTAAATGACTAAATAAAGGCCTGCCCTAGCCAGTGTGGCTCGGTTGGTTGGAACGTTGTTCTATAGACAGAGAAGTCCCAAGTTTGATTCAGGGCACCTGCCTGGCTTATGGGTTCAGTTCCCTGTCAGAGCTCAAATGAGAGGCAGCCAATCGGTGTTTCTCTCTCACATCAGTGCCCCTCTCTCTCTCTCTCTCTCCCTCCCTCCCTTTCCCTCTCTCTAAAATCAGTAAGCATGTCCTCGGGTGAGGATTCTAACAATGTTTTTAGTGAATGAAGGCTTAAGCATGGAGCTTGAATTTGCGGTCTGAGGGAGCATGAGGGAACCGTGAGCATGCGTGTCCCAGGAGCAAAAGTGCGAGATGGTAGGAAATGCAGCCAAATGGGCTACAATGGGTCTCATTTTAAATTTTTTTGTTTTATTTTTACATTCTTATATTATTCTTGAATCTATTTCCAGTGGTCCTCATTGACTTTATAAGATATAGATGCAATCGTCAGTTAATGAGCATTTCTCATGAAGCACCTTGAGCTGAGTTTGTATAAATCTCCAAAGCCAATATGTATTCAGATGCATGCAAATCATATGTGACAGCCTTCATGTTTTCCTTCTCCTCCCTCCTCTTGCAGCCAGTCACGGCTCTGTCTGCAGAAGAGGACGTGGTGGTGGTGGCGAAGACCTTGGGCATTCCCTCCCCTCCCCCTGTCGGCCAGCAAACATTTCACTTCTCAACTGTCTTTGCAGTTTAAGGACGAGAAACTGAAATGAAAGAGGTAGAAACAACTTGGCTGATGCAGTCATTTTGTTGAAAGACCCATCAGTTCCCTATGAGAAATTTTCTGGGATGGGAACCAAAGTAGCTGACATCCAAAAGCAGCGTCTCCACTACTGGCTCTGACGGTGATGTCCCATTAGCTGTCAGCAGTAATCACACTTACATCCTCTTTCCAGGCCTCCAGCTATGAGGGGACGCCATTACACTCTCCCTGTCTAGTCGCAAAGCACTCGGCGACAAACGCACAGACAGACCAGGCTGAGGGACGACGCTGTGAGCACGTCCTTGGCACAGGGGCCTCTCCAGCAGGTGTGCACTAACTCACCTGCGCCATACTTGGCACAGGCCACTGGGACCCATAATTGGGCACCCCTGTGAGAAATTCATCTCCACCCAGATCTGGACCGCGACCCCCAGCAATGGACCACAAGCCTCTGCTGGAACTGAAGGACAATCTCATCTAGCTAACCACTCGGCTGTCTGCTCCCTCTGCCTCTGTTTAGGCAGCCAGCCAGGATTCTGAAGGAAGGCCACCTAGTGTTAGCCATTTCAAGGGATGTGTTGGTTTGAAAAACACACGTATACATGCATACAAGGTTAGGTTCTGATGTTTTTTGCTTCTCACCTTTAAATATTTCAGTGACCTAGCACAATATTCATTCATAATGGACCCTCATGGAAGCATGGAAAAGCTCAGGACATATTGGGTTAACAATTTTTTCCTCAGGCTTTTGATTTACGGAATGTATCTCCACTCTTCATTTTCAGATGGCTTTGCACTGAGCCTTGAGCATTAACTCCTTATTAAAAAGAACTTCCAGGTACCCCTGGGCTCAAAGAGGGCCTCAGGACAGGGTAATTAAAACATAGCCTTGAATAATATGGCCATATGATATGTGGCCCTGTGATGAGGTTATCCATTTACTTTAATTACAAACAAAGGTGCCCACTTCCAAAATAATGAATTGCCTTAGACCGCACGTTTTATTGAATGACTATCAAAGAGGTTCATTTTCACCTGGAAAACTCCTATTCATTCTTCAAAGCCTTTTCTGCTTGTGAAGAAACAGCCCTCATTTGTGAACTCTTGCCAAGACAAGAGTTTATCGCTGTTTTATTTGTACTCTTAATAAACTTTGTTTATAAGTTTCTTTGCAATTATTACAGAACATATAGAGACAGTCTCCCTTTCCCTTAAAATGTGGTCTTTCCCCTCTGTTCTAAAAGAGACAGCACCTCCGTCCTCCTTGGATTTTCTCACCTTTGACTGGGACATGAAAAGAGAATAATTTCTCTATGAAGAAAGAGCAGTCCCAGGGTAACGATTACTGGGGACATAAAGGGAGTGTTCGGGACTGTGAAGAAATGAAGAAAGCCTGACCCAACAAAAACTAGCATCAGCAAATTGGTGCTGCGGACAAACATGGGCGGAATGTGACCAAATAGCCCAATGCTTTAATAGTAACCAAAAATACAGATTGTTTAAAAAAGTCTAAACTACTGATCATTAAATATCAGCTCAAGCTTATTTTTGTAATACTGTGTCTACCAAATAAAACGCATCTGCAAGCACGATTTGGCCCATGGGCTGCCAATTAACAGGCCCTGATTTTTACTCTTATCCTCACCGCACTCAGTCCTCTTCATCACCAGCCTCAGGTGTTGACACCGTGCAGCAGAGGGGAGGCAGGCTGCCTGGGGAAGAGGCGGCGCCCTGATACTCACGCCCCACCCCCAGCCACCTTAAGTCAGAGGATCAGCCTGGTCTTCCCCACCTCCCTGACCTTGGCACATGCTGCTTCTTCTTTCTGGAAATTCTTCCCCAGTTTGAACTCTTGCTCATGAGAGAAGGTCCAAATGGCCCAGAGAGTTTGTCCTTTCTTCCTCTTCTGTATTCTTTTTGTGCTTTGTTAAGATCTACATTTCAGCACTTGATATGCTAATATTATTCATTTATATCAATATTCTCAAATATCAGTGCATATGCTAACAACCTGAAGGGTTTGTTGAAACAATTTTCTGTTTCACCTTTAGAGTTTCTGATCCAGTTGGTCTGGGATAGGGTCCAAGAATTTGCCTTTCTAACAAGTGGCCAGATGTTGCTGGTCTGGGGACCACACTTAGAGAGCTCCAGAGCTTTTACTTGGGGCTGTGTATAGCTTATCTGTGGATCTCCAGAACTGGCCCTGTCAATAATCCTCTTATTAATGAGATAAACGACAGCCACTTTACCTTCCTTATCAAGTCAATCTAATAAACATTTGCTTAATGTCAATGGGAAGGTAGCCGCTGATTCACTTACCCCCTGCATAAAACTTTCATATACTTGGACAACTAAAGAGTTTGAAGGGTTCTTCAAGATCATCTAGTTAAATATGAATGTTTTATACATAAAAACACTGAGGTTATTTGTCTTAGCTCAGCTCTTTCATTTTCCATTTACATTCTAATTCAAAGGTCAGCCTCCTTATACCAGCTAAATTCTTGTTCTTTTCTTCTAAAACACAGAGAAGACACAATAAATTTTGGAAATTTCCCATTGGGGTATGTGGAGTGGGTTAAAATGATGAATGCTGCACAGACCAAAATATTTTTTGATGTTCATTGCATCAGCTATGTATTTACGTTTTTTCCCTCATCACTAATTTCACATGCTTAGTAACCATTCCAGATCTGGATCGCAGAGGGTGAAAAATATACCTAATTACTTCTGCTTATGCTACTTACATTCATCTTGTAGTAGTAAAACATTCTCCTTGCAAAACTGAGGATGACACAAATGATGCTTGCAAGCCCTATTAATGGTTCGCACTGACCTGCAACTCTAAAATCAAATATACAGCATATTTTAATGTTGATTCCTTGCCCCCACATTTTTAAATGAAGCAACAACTCTTGGCATGTTAAGGTTCAGTCTTTCTCTATACATGGTAAAGTTTCCCCCCATTCAGCTTACCATGTGCTATTGACCCTCATTCCTTCCCTGACTCTCACCATTATCCTGGAATACTTTAACTTCATGCTGATCATTCAACAAATCTGAAAAGTATTGACTGTGTGTCTACTGTATACTAGACACTGTTTTATGTGTCACAGATCTGGCAGCCAAATAAGATAGTTTTAAGGTCTTGCCTTTGAGGAGTCCTGGTCTAGTGTGGGCTGGACTAGTGTGATAAGCACTGTGAAAAAAAGAACACAGCAGGGAAAGGCAAAGATGGTAATAAAGGGGGTAGGGCCACTTTATACAGAGGTCAAAAAAGTGACATTGAGCTTGACCTATATGAGATGAAGAAGATGGGTGGAGACCTGGGCAGAGAGAACAGCAAGTGCAACAGCCCTGAGGAGGAGCTGTCATTTGCAAGAAATGGCAAGAAGGGCAGTGTAGGGGGAGAGGCAGGAGGGAGGAGGAAATTGGTATGGCTGTGGAAGGGCTGGGCAGCACCACTCGGGAGCTAAAGTACACCAGAGTCCTAATGCAAATGGAAATCCTGTAAGGGTAAAGCAGGAAAGGGGTATAAACGAATTTGTTTATAGAGTTCACTCTGGTATTGTGGTTAAGAATTGACTGTATGAGATAGTGATGCTCGGGAGTAGAAGGAGGGAGGCTCATGGAGAGGCTATTGTGGTGACTCTGGAGAGAGAAGGTGGTGCTTTGAAGTAAGTGCTCAGGTGGCAGACCTGAGTCATGGCCCCAACTGGTGGTATATTTTGGAGGCATTTCAGCTGAGCCCAGTAGTTTGAGTAGGAAGGGGGAGATCAGAGGACTGGACTGATCTAAGCCAGAAAGGGGGTTGGTTTCAAGACAGATTAAAGAAGGAAATAGAATAAGAATGTTGTGGGTGCCAAGGAAAAGAGGTTTAAACAAAAGGCCAGTGTTTCAGGATGGGAATAAAACCAGAGCTGTCAAATTTACTGAACTGGGCTGATCAATGGAAAACAACTAGAGATTAAGTCGTGGGATTAAAATACATAATTAATGAAAATGAGTGGAAAACATAGCAGTGAAGGATAATAGATGATAGCCAGAAAGCAGAATATTACAATTTGATTTTGGAGGTCCAGATGAGCTGCTGGTTCTCTGTTATTTCTAAGTGTCCGTTCTCACACTGTACAGTAGTTCATGGAGAAAGAATGACCAACTGGAGCCCCTTTATTTAGGTGTTGTACCTTCTGACTTGTCCTTCACTCCTCGCTTTTCAGTGTTAAGCCCCGGACCTGATCTTTTAGTCTTTCAACTCCTCATCCATTTATGCTTCCATCTAAGCACCTTCTGTTTGGTGGCTAATTAATTTCCTCCTGGTCTAGAAACCTAAGTTTCCTTACTGTTTTCTTCTTTTCTCTATGATTCTATAACTCTCTGAATAACCTTGAGGATAACCTCTCTCTCTGGTTTGATCTGATCCCTAGTACCTCTCATCCTTAGTAACTCCCAGGTTGTCAGGTCTACCTCCTCTTCTCTGACACCTGGGTAACCACCAGGTATAGTAACCTCAGAGTAGAGCCACAGCAGTGCATTGTACATGTGGAATAGGGGTGAAAGCCTCCAATAAGGCAAGAAACTATGCAGCTAGTAGCATGGATAGATTTTTAGATTGGCACTACAAAGTGCAGCGGCCCTCCGCACTGCCTCTCCACCCTACAATCTCACTGAACCGTCACCCAGGCCCCAGGTTAACCCCTGAGTGGCCAATGCTCATCTCAGACCCAAAGTAGCATCTCATAAGCTTTGCCAGCTGAACTCACATTGGAACCATCACCCACAGAAGGTGAGACAGAAGATGAAATCTGACAATCACCTGATTGAGTGCCTTCTAAAGAAACAAACAAACAGAAAGACAAAAAGTCAATATTCTCTCAAAGATTTTAACAAGATCTAGAATCTAAACAGCAGCATATTAAACAGGTACAGGGTACAATTGAAAATTATTCAATTTACAAAGAACTTGGAAGATGTGACTAACACTAAGAGAATTGATAAGTACCAGTTGAGATGCCCCAGATGTCAGAATGATCAGATTAAGACTTTAAAGCACCTTTTGTATGTATATTCCATAAGGTAAGAGGAAACACTCTTAAAGCGAATGGGAAGATAGAAGTTCTCAGGAGAAAAATAGAAATTGTAAATTAAAAATTTAGACATAAAACTTATAATATCTGAAATCAATTTGTATTGCTTATTTTTTTTAATCCTCTCTCTTTGCCTTTTACTACACAACCCCTTTCACTTTCATTTGGATTTTCAATCCAAATCTGATCAATCCTTTTCTGTCTTTCTTGCTATCTGCTCTTCTACTCTCCCTCACTTATGTCCTTGGCTTTCTTCTTATTTTCCTACATAAGCTTGCATACAATTATCTACTGTGTGATTTGTTTCTCTAGACCTATCATTCATGCTTCTAGACTTTTGCTTTCAGTACTTCACAGAAATTGCTCCAATTTTGGTCACCGGTAAAACTCCCTAGGACTAAGTCTAATGAACAATTTCAATCCATGTTATTGATACTTTTCTTTGAATATGTCTCTACTGACGATAGTCCTGTACACAGTAGGGGCTTAATATATTTGTCATTTGAATAAACAAGTGACTAATCCCTTAGCACCCACATGAACAGATTTTACTATTTTAAAAAAAATTTCTTTGGCCATTTTTTTATGTTTCCTCTATGGGGTCCTCTTTCTTTTCCCACCTTTTAATTTCTGAGGCTTACCAGAATGTTATCCTCAGCTCACTGGCCTTCCCTCTTCACACATGCTCCTGAAGATCACTTACTGATGTTTTTTGTAGACGCTAATGCTGTTGACACTCAAATTATTTATCTGTCACTCCCAAGCTCCAACTGAATGTTTCCCCTTAAAAGTCTCACAAATACAGCACACATCCCCAAAACTGATCTGTCACTTTTCTTCTAGCATAGTTAGTGGTACTATCATCCTCCTCGTACCCAAGGCAGAAACTTGAGAGAACCATTCCTCTCTCTCACCCTGTCCCTAGGCAATCACAAAGATGTTCCGGCATTACTTCCTAAGTATTTCTTGAATCCATCCTCTCTGTTCTATCCCTGCTATTTTGCTTAATTGTCTTAATCCATTTCTGACCTAAACAATTACAATATATTCCTGAGTGTTTCAGCTACCATTCTTCCTCCCGACAGTTCCAAACAGCTGCTGCAGAGTTCTTGACAACAGAAATATAATCATCACTCATTTTTAAACAACCCATAAATAGCTGTTACTTTGTGTAGTAATTCCCAACACTGTGTTACCTCCCGCCTGACAGTCTCTCTTGGTTCCTTTCTTGCCATTACCTGCCTCCTACTTTAAACTCTAGCAATAGTCATTGCTTATAGATACCAACATAACCCAGAACAAGAATTTTGTGATTTCATAAACACTTGTTTTCCTAACTATGTTGTCTGTTATATTAAAAACTTAATACTGTTTTAATAATGTAAAAGTAATGTTTATTGAGTACTTACTATGTGTTTCAGGCTGTACCTTGCTCTTGTACATTCCATTATTGCTCTTAATCCACAGAGCTACTTGAAGATAGCTATTGTGGAACTATTATTATCATCATCTTAGAGATTACAAAACCAAAGAACAAGAAAATAGTTGGCCTGGGATCTAAATTCAGGAATTATAACTATAGAAACTGCATACGACCATGCTCAGCTAGGCTCCAAGTGCTTCTATACAACTTTCTACGCTTAGTTCAGGCACCACCTCCAGGAAGACTTCCTTGAATAACGAACACCATCACCCTTCCATCCTTGGTTGGAGGCCTCTCTGCTGGTCCCCCAGAGCACTCAACACAACTGCGATAACAGTGAGCATCTTGCAGGGCAATCATCTGTTGATGTGTCTTTAGCTTCCACTAGATGTGACTCCTCAGTAACAGGGATTATATTTTATTTATATTTGTATTCATAGCACTTTGCAAAGTCCTTTATATAGTGGTCACTCAATAAGTAGTTGCTGAACTAAATGCAAACAGCTCTTTTTAGCCCAGACCTCTCTGTTTAAACATTTACTGGACATTTCTGCTTAAATATCCTCAGGACTTGGGGACAACTTAGATCAAACAAAATCCATACATTCTCCTTACTACTGTGCATGATCTTTCTTAAGACTGTGATTCTTTTCTTGATTAATGTACCAATATCTATTCAGTTAACCAAATCAGAAATCTGGGAATCACCCAAGATTTGTCTCTCTTTTATGGTCAATAATATACCAGTCACCAACTGTTCGCAGATGTATCCTCTAGACCACAGGTGGCAAACACAAGGCCTGCGGGCCGAATCCGGCCTCCATCTTGTTTTATCCAGCCCAGGACCTTGTTTGTTCCCGGCTGCAGTGCCGAGCTCCTTGCCCCTGGTTAAGGAGTAGTTACCTTTATACAGTCCTAACATTACATTTGGCCCTTTGAAGTCAACCTCGAGGCTGATGTGGCCCCTGGTGAAAATAAGTTTGACACCCCTGCTCTGTACTTTTCTTAAATCCTCTCCCTTTTCCATGATCCCATTGCTTCTTATGCTTTCCTCCATCTAGCAGTTGTTATAAAATATTGCAATTATTATGTGCATATCATAATCTTACTCCTTCCCACTGGTCTGCAAACTTGAGAAAAAGAATAATCTTTTAATCTGTGTACTCCTAAATCCTGTCTCCTCTTGAGCAATGACTTGGGACTTGGCTCAGATGACCCATCTCATCTCTTAGTAGCTATCAGCTACTGTACTGTATCAGGTATAACTGTACTTTGAAGGAACCTTAAAGAGGAAATTTCTTTCATGGGGGCTTATGCCTGTGATAGCCATTTGAGCTGTTTATAAGTATTCCAGTTCTTCTCCCCTTCTAGGTATATTATAGGGATGCACTTCCCTGTCCATTTTAAAGCTATGTCAGCATGACTTGATTTAACCAAGGAAAACAGAAGTCATTGGAAGATCTCTGGAAAGAAGCTTTAAAAGGTAGTGCACAATTCACCCCTTCCCCTTCCCCTCGTGGCAGTGATCAGGGAGGTATGTATGAATGGAGACATTGTCACGTGAAATGTGAGTAAGAAACACACTTTTGCTATATTAAACCATCAAAGTATTAGGATTATTTGTTACTGCCACATCACTGAGCTCACCCCCACCAGTATGATATCCTTAGGTACTAGCATTTTCTCTTCTGGAGGGGTGGTGTTCAGGGAAAACCTTGCTGCATGTCCCTTCCTTGTCAAACCGATGTTTTTATCCAGATGAATTCAGGTGAAAATTGGCACCCAGGGAAGCCTTAAAATGGAACTGGGTCCCAACTTGGCAATATTCAACCTGAGAATTATGTATGGAATGAAAAGGGTAATCGTATTTGCTTTGAAGAATAATTATGAGCTAATTGTACGTAAGAAGAGAGTAACTGCTTCTGTTGATCTGAATCTTTTTCCCAATCTACTGTGTGCAGCACACAGGCCAGTGCAGTCAGGGGTGAAGTGCCTCCCGGAGCACCGCTAGAGAGACCCAAGGATTAGTGCTGCAAATATTTGATGGGGAATAGTTAATTAGGACATTAAGTGAAAAGTCTGTCCTCAGAATAGCTCAACATGGGAAATGGGATAACATTATAGCCACGCTTATTAAGCATTTAGAGTTTGCAGGGCACCACTAATTCTAAATAGTCTGCATCCTAGGAAAAAGCTCTGTAGATACTAACAGTTTTGACCACCAGTTTCTCCTTGCCAGAAGTCAGGAGTTGAGTCTGAGTTGCCCTTCACTGCCACATTGCCCACCTTTCCTCTGCAAGGAACTGAATGTCCAGATAATCCTGCAGTGTTAAGATGTTGCTGAAAGTCATTATGAACTCACTACTCATTCCAATGTCTCTCATGGAGACATTTTGCTTCCTGTAGCTTCTCATCCTATCATACTTTCTTTTCTTTTTCTATAATTGTTTTCTATCCTCTGAACATTTTCCACTTCTGTTCTTTTGTTCACTGTTTTCTTGCTTTCTGTTTTCATTTATACAAGATGGAACTGTTTCTTCTCCTCTAAGAAAACTGTCATTTATCAGAAAATACTTGGTTTTGTGGCTGTGTTCAAATGCCCTTTTTCCCTCAGGAAATAAACCAAACGCCATGATCCTTTCTGATGAAGAATTAGCAAACACTCCCGGGTCTAGTGCCACCTCCTCCATTAAGCCTTCCCTGATTCCTTTCAGACAAAACTACCTCTTGTGTTAAGTAGCACTTTGTTCTGTCTCTATAGTAACACTATACTGCTGTATTCTGACTTACCTCCTTAAAGGTCTGTCTCTTACATCATACACGAAACTCCTTAAAAGCAGAGAGCCTGTTTCATCCATTTCTACACCTCTGGTCCCTCGGAGAGCCTAGCACATCATTTCTAGGATAGATCCCATTAGCCCCACCCTGCACTGTGTAACAGAAGTCTCAACTGCAGCCCTTGGGTTGGATGAGACCGGCAGGCGTGGTCTGTTTGGTCCACCAAGAGTTGCCCAGCACAGGTCTAAAATATTTGTAATTAATTGCCATTTGAAGAATAGGGACATTTATCATCTTAAAAATCCAGATTTTTAGCTCATTCTTAAACAACAACAACAAATTAAGAGCTCAGACAACCCTGAGCTCACTTTCCAACAGAGCAGCCACGGCCCTGGCTGGGAGCAGCTACTCCTTGGAGTGGGCACCGAGGCTCCTGGTCTCCAGGTGACCACCCTTCGCTGGGAACGGCAGAAACCACCCATCAGCCGTCGGAGCAGCGCTTGAACGACGGGCTCCGCAGGGACGATTTTCAGGTCAGTGGTTTCAGGACGGAGCAGTCTCCTGACTGTCAGAGATGAGGAATTAATGTTGACACAGGCGGCGACCTCTGGCCGGGGAAGCCCTGCACTCGCTTCCTCTCTCCCTCAGGGTGATAGCGCTTTGCTATGGCTGCTTCAAATCCGAGCGTACTTGCCATTCTGCTGCTCTGGAAAATCCACTCAGAGTTCAGCCTCCAGTTTTAAGGTGTGAGGACTTAAATAACGAGAGCGCAAAATGGTCACCTAGCCACTCTTTAACCGGATGGCTCCTGCAGCCTGGATTTGGGGTGTGACCCTGGCATTTATGCACATCAAAGCAGTTAGTGTCAGTCTCTCTCTTCTCCCTTTTCTTGTCCCTTCCACGCGTCACAATAAATGTATTCCTGTCTTTCCCACGCTAAAGATCTCCAGTCATTTCTTGACCATCTTTATATTTTAATCTTATTTATTTTTAATCTTATTTCTCTTTATTTTTTTGTCTCTGTACATATTTTATATCTTAAAATGTATGGAGCTTTAGGAAGTAGGAAAAGTAAGGCCACAAAAAAAATCTGTGTTGAAAATAAAAGTGCTCTAGTCTTTTTTTATTTCATAATTAGTGTTGTATTCCACACATAACTCTAAGTCCACCTATAGTCACTGAGCCTGATTTTATGATCATCTTGAAAATTATTTTAAAACATGATTTTTAGCAGAAATATAATACTCCACCTATGGTTGAATAAACTTTATTTAGGCTTTTCCTTATGTGTAGATACTGAAATGGCATACATTTTCTTTCACTTTATAAGGAAATCTTTCCCCTAAAATTTAACTAGTTTCTTGGAGTAGGTTTCTCCAAGTAAAATTACTGGCTCAAAAATCAAGAACATTACAAAAATTGTCCTGACCACTGTGGCTCAATTGGTTGGGCATCACAAAGTGGAGGGTCGCTGGTTCAATTCCCGGTCAGGGCCCATGGCCTGGGTTGCCAGTTAGGTCCTCCTGGTCAGGGTGTGTATGAGAGGTAACTGATTGATGTTTCTCTCTCACTTCAATGTTTCTCTCCCTCTCTCCCTCCCCCTCTCTCTAAAAGTAAATAAATAAAACTTTTTTAAAAAAGAACATTAAAAATTTTGGGTAACATATACTGTGAAATCGCATTTATAAATCCAATCTTATTACCTTGCCTGCTGAGCATCAGCATGCATGGCTATTTCACCTGCATTATAAAATTTTAAAATCTGTAATAATCAGAAAGTTTAAAATTTTGTTTTCATTTCTATTTGATTATTACTGAGGCTACATATTTTTCATATATATTCCATTGTACTACTTCTTTCTCAATTGTTCATATTTGTTGCCTACTTTTCTATTGTCACACTGAAGATTTCTCTAGCAGACAATCTTCCTTCTACCTTTAGGTTAGTGGTTCTGTGTCTATTACATTTGCTGCACATATTTCTCCCAATTTGTCAAAGGCCTTCTATTATTATGACTTTTTACACTTAGCATAGCTCATCAATTTTGCTTTCCCTTTCTTTTATGCTTAAAAGCCCTTTACAAATTGTAATTAGTAAGAGGAGAGAGGCATTAATTAACCTTATTGCAATAATCATTTAGCAATATGTACAGTTGTCAAATCATCACATTGTGCATTTTAAACTTTCATGTGTTATATGTCAATGATATCTCCATAAATCGGGGTGGGGGTGATATTTTAAAAGCCTCTTTACATACCTGAGATAAATTAAATAGCCACCTATATTTTCTTCTAGGATTTTTTGGTTTTAGATTTTACCTTTAATTTGCCAACCCATTTCATACCTGTGGTTGTGGGACAGTGTTGTGGGGAGAAATGATGCTTCATATAATGCTGAGTATTTGGCAAGTGACCAAAAAGGACACTGGGGCATTTCCGAGTAGTATTTTTAAACAGCATTTGGTATGCGATGCACCCTTACTGTGAAAGAAGGCCCACTAGGTCTGCTGAAACACCACACAAGCAGTCTGCTGATTTTCCTGTAGCTCCCTCTTCTGCTGCTGCTGTTTTAGTGGTTTCATCTCATAACAAGGAAAAAAGTCCCCTGAGTTATTATTTTTGAAATGTTGTTAATTATTTTTATTCTTTGAGAGTAATTCAATAACTTAATTAGTTTATCTGCACCCCAAATTCCACTGGGATCTTTGTTGTAATTTTGTTAAATCTAAAACTAAATTTATTGTTAAAAATTAATTAGCAAAAATATCACATTCTTATAATATTGATTTGCCCACAAGGAAAAAGAAAATAACAGCTAACCTTTGTGAAGCTTACCATATACCAGAGGTCAATCCAAGGTGTTTTCACCTGTAACTCAGATCATCTCTGCAACAGTTTCCAGAGGAAGGTGCACATTTACAAGTGAGGGGACTCAAGCCCAGACTGGAAAACAATCCTGAAAAAAATTACCGGTGATGACATATGTTAATTAAATTTACTGTGGTAATCATTTCCCAATATATATGTATATCAAAGCATCATATTGTGTACCTAAAATTAATACAATGCTATATATCAGTTATATCGCAATAAAACTGGAAAATAAAGCAAAAAATAAAAGTCTTTTTAAATTAAAAAAAAATTCCTGGCTTTATAATCATGTTTTTCTTCAGTAGTTATCCCAGTTCATTCTCCCTCTGTCTCTTTATTGCTTTCTTATCCTCACATTTTCCTACTTTTTATTCTACTCTGATTTTTTTTCTATATCTACCTTGTCTCCTTTAGTTTATCCCTATGTAATTGGTCATATTAGGCTATTCTGATGTTTAGATTTAGTTGATTTGAATGGCTGAACTTAATTTAAACAAAAAAACAATATGATACCTTATTTGACCTTTGTTGTGAGCCAGGGTCCCATACCCCACCTCAGTCCCAAAAAGGGGGACTGGTGACTTCTGATGCAGACATGAGCATTTATTTCTTCACTTTAAGATTATTGAGCCCCCACTGTTTGTCAGGAAGAGAACCCTGAAACTTCACCCTTTGTCTATTAGAGACTATGCATCTACTGTGGAAGAAAAGTGCCCGAGTCCTAAAGAGTCCCAGGCTATGCCAGTGAGGAGTGGGGAATTGTCTCCCTTTTGCTTTTATAAAAACAAAACATTGTCTCCCTTTTTTCTTTTATAGAAACCAAGACCAAAAGGAGGGTTAGCAGAAAGGTGGGGTGGGAAATAGGTGAAAAGATGAAGAGGTATATAGTCAATAATATTGTGATAAGTTTACACTGTGACAGGTGAGTACCAGAATTAGTGGGGCGATCATATTTTAAGGTACAAAAATGTCAAATCACTATATTGTATGCCTGAAACTAATGTAACCAATTTAACATTGTATATATGAACTCTACTTAAATTTTAAAAACTAATTTTAAAGTGTTAAATGGTCTTTTAAAAAAATATTTTTATTTATTTTTAGAGAGAGGAGAAGGGAGGGAGGAAAAGAGGGAGAGAAACAAGATCGCTTACCTGGCCGCCAGGAACCGAACCGGGACCCTTCGAGCTGCCGGACACACCCAACCAGCTGAGCCCACCAGACAGGGCAGTAAACAGCCTTTACTTCACAGCTCATTCTAGACCAGAAAAAGGCTATAGTTCATGATTTACGTGACAGAATGACAATTCAACTCAATTAACGTAGACTCTTGAAACATTTCCACATTGAAGTAACTATTCTGAGCCCTTTGGGGACTGGACTTTCATCCCCAAAGGGCCTCTTAGGATCCAGTTCTGGCCCTTGAGACCAAGACCAGATCTCAACCTGGCTGCAGGTACCCAACGCCACAGCAAGTCCCAGTGTGACGTGCAGGCTATGGGCCACACGGCATGCCTTGAGCCTGCTGTTCTCTACGCTGTGCCAGAGTGGGCATACGCTGGGGTGTCGCAGGGCCTTGAGAGGAGAGTCGAGATGGCATGGGGCCAGTCTGAGGCGAAGCGTCCATCGCTCTCCTTCATGGCGTGAGTGGAAATGGAACCAGAGGAAAAGTACAAAATGCCAATATTGAATCTAATGGGTTGAGGTGAGGACACATAAGATAAAACTTTCGGGCTCTCTGAGGTATGATCTCTTTATATGTATTAAATAGGTTTGAAAAAGCAGCCAACAGTGAAATAGCTGCTGTAGTTACAGATTTCACCCACTTGGCTTCACCTCAGCCTATTTTCTCCAAACTCATCTGTCACCATGCATAGCTACATTTTCTTTTTCTTGTGATGAGAACTTTTAAGATCTCTCTTAGCAACTTTCAAATATGCAATACAGTATTAACTATAGTCACCACACTGTGCATCACTTCCCCACGACATTTATTTTATAACAGGAAATGTGTACCTTCTGACTCTGTTCACCCACATGGGTAATTTGTGGGGGGCGGGGCTTGGTTAGAAGAGATGCTCACAGGAACGTGTCATGGCTTCAGGACTTATGCTGTTATTATATATATATAGATAGATAGATATAATACATATATATGATATATAGATACACACACACACACACACGTTTCCCTGTGCTGCTTTTGGACCCCACAAGACTGAATAGAGCTCAGCCCAATTAATTTTAGAGGCTGCCTATCATGTCAGGCTAAGCAAGCTTCCCGGTCAGAGAGAGCCACATGTCCCAATAAGCATCATGACAGGCAGATTTGGAAGAAGAGTGGAGGAAATCGAGCAGGGGCAGGGAGGCTGCCAGATGGTGGGGGCAGAAGGAGGGAATGCCTGCAAGGCCAAGTAAAAGAAACAGCTTAGAGAGAAAGTCCCATCTGCGAGGAGGGTGTGAGAGTGGAAGCACAGAGAGGCAATAAGTAGAGACTACAGGAGAGTGTCAGAAAACAGGAAGCCCTTTTCAATGGAGACCTTTCATAAGAGACCAGGAAGGAGGCAATAACTAGAAGAATGCACATCAAGGAGATGTGCATTTGTTTTATTCACAAATGAAGGCGGACCATCCTCGAAGAGTGCACGAAGCCTCTCGAGAAGGGCACTTTTATGAGCATCGAAATGGTGCCCATTTGCCACCATTCACAGGTTGTTGTGAAATATTGCTGACTTGTTTAAACATTGCTTGTTTTTACTATTAAGGCTGGTGATGCATTTTAATAAAACCAGTTTCATAAAAAACAAAGGCATATCTCTTATCTTTTTATGAAAGAAAAATACTAATGAATTTCACAACAAATTCCTTTCTTTAAAATGGAATGTGAGCTACAAATATGATGTTTAACATACCTAAAATTTAGAATGCCCTTTTAAATTATACACATGTATGTCACTACCTGTGAGTAATTTATTTTGCTAACTTTTATGAAGAATGAAGTACTGCTTGAACTAAGCTGTTTTCAGGAATGAATATAAAATTAAGATCTTCCTATGATGGAAATTGGGTACAAATAATATGTAAGTGAGATTCAAAGCATGAGACTCCATTTAGATTTTTATTAACCAAATGTTTCTAACAGGAAGAAAAGCACAGGGCAATGAGTTAGTCTTCTAAAACATAAAGTGAAACAGTATCAGTTAAAAGGGGGGAGGGTAAAAAGAGAACAGAAACAAGCAAAGAGTTCTGTTTCCAGGCATAGGAAGGGGTGTGTGTGTGTGTAGTGTGATCAGACAGAAACACGTGAAGGAGCACGGTGAAAGAAGCCTTTATTTTCACAAATAAATTGGCTTGGATCTGACAGGCCTTGGTCAATGTTAAGACCATGCCACCTTCTGGTTGCCATGTGCATGACAGGCACTCGTACTGTTTAAGGACTGGAGCATTTCTCTTTTATCAAAGCTTATACTGAAGGGAAATAGCAGATAGGTTACTTGTGCTGTTCACCCTCGCCCCTGGGAACTGCGTTGGAATGAGAACACGAACCATAAATGTACTGCAGTGGCTGCTCAGCTTGAAATTTGAGTTTGCTTTCTAAGCTTGACCAACTGTGATGGTGTGTGATAAGCCAGACACCAGCACAGACAGGACTGCCATGGTGAGAGCAGGAGGGGTCCGGTGCCATCTTTTCCCTGGTTCCACTCTGAACTTTTTAAGTCGACGGGGAAGACGTCAGCATGCCTGCAGAACAGGGAAACAGCAAGTAAACCTGTAAGCTAATTTCAGACTAACTGTTAACACACCACTGTGGTCACATGATGATGATGTGGGAAATTACATTCTGCCGGAATTCCTCCACCATTTCAATTTTTTGAAGTCAGATCAATGATGGTGTCATGGCCTTGAGAGTCTTGGCTGGAGAGGTGAGCTCAGTGATGACATACCTGTGCCCCCACACCAGGGCGTCCTATCTGAAGGACTTTTGGAGGACCGTGACCATCTATTTTACGCAGGTGGCTGCTGTTTTTGTGTACTTGTTTGATAGTGTTGGAAAAGATGATCAAAAAAGAAAAGTATTTTTTTCCATGTACATTGGTTAGGGGGTTGTATGTCTTAATCAAAAGTAGCCCTAGAAATTTTGAAATCCTATATTTGTAAATGTGTCTATATAGAGGCGATTTTATTTATATAGGCAGAATAAGACTAACTGAATAATTGTACTTTACATTTTATCAATAGAGACTTCGGGCAACTCAATACTGCATCACCTCCCGGCCTGCTTTCATTCACCATTTTCCCCTACAGATACCTTTAGCCTTAAAAACAAAGCAGGAAGCTAATAATACTTTTACCACAGAAATAAGTAAAGTTTTACTGGAAAGATCCAGATGATGTCTTCAACTTTCTATTTCACTTTGCCTATGTTGACAGAAACTCAAATATTTTGCAAATTGAACCATTTCTGAATCTACAAATAAAAGGATCAATGAAAGGGTAGTTAGAAAAAAAGAAAATGCAGGCTTACTTTCAAAAGCTAAATTCAGCTGCTGTTCTTGTGCCAAATCATGGTCATGACTAGATATTGGGATTTTCTTTATGTAAAATTGGATTGTGAAGAATAAAATCATCTACAATAAGGTTTTAAAGAGTACTCCCACAAAAAGTACAGCGAGATCAAAGTGTGAGGTTAAATGCATGATGCAAAGAGAACCACTTGAAAACAGATGAAAAACCAGTGACTCTCTGGAACCAGCTTGAGTGGCTCCCATCAGCCACATTGGGACCAACTGTGAATCAAAATAAAGCACAAGAGTAAACATTTTTAACTTATCGAGTAGGGTAAAGTCCCCAGGAGTTCATGCTAATATGAATGCATAAATGAGTGAGAAGGAAAAGCTTTCTTCTACAGCGGAAAGACAACTGAGAAAGATGAAAGAAACCATGAAATAAGAATATCATCATTTGTCACCCACCATCATAATAACTGATTCAGGGAAGTGTCATTAATGGACACTGAAGGTAGTGGGTAAAAGTTTGAGAAGGATTGTTTTTATAGTCTCCTAGCATCTCTCACAAAATAGTTACTCATTAAAAAGGGTAAAGTAGGAACTTGAAAGGGGACAGACTTGGTAAATATCCCCTTAATCAAGGGATCAAAGGTCACATCATCAGCAAATGCACAGATCAGGTATTGTGCTTCCTGACGTGAAGCCCTGAGAAGAATTTAGCATCTCTTCTGTGATATTTTTGCCAAAAGCACAAAGCCTGAATCCAAATTTAAAATGAAACAGACCAACCCAAAATGAGGGGCATTCTATAAGTTCGTTGGTTTGCTCTAAAAAAAAAAAAAGAAGCATTATCAAGAAATACAAAGAAGTCTCCAACACCGTCCCAGATTAAAGAAGACGAGAGATACAGTGACTTGAATGAAGCACGTTGCTTTGAATTCTCTTTCTTATAAAAGATGTTAAGTCAATTGGAAAAAATCTAAATAAAGATTTATAGATTTGATAACAGTATTGTCTCCTCGTTAGCCTCCTAATTTTGCTCATTCTCCTCCAGTATAATTAACAGAGAAATTTCCTTGTTTTCAGGAAACACAAACTGGAGTACTTAGATATAAAGGGGCTTACTCTCTGCAATACGCCTTAAATTATTTAAAGAATTGCGTGTGTAAGAAATCTTTGTATTATTCTTGTAATCTTTCTATAAATCTGATATTTTCAAAGAAAAACATTTAAAAATCAGTAAATTTAATGAAACCGTTGCTTCTTTTGGTTCACATAGTGCCAATTAACAGGTAACTCTCATCCTTTTTAATCAAAAAGCAAGTTGTTTGCTCTGGCCTGGTAGCTCAGTTGGTTAGCGTGTCATCCTGATAAGCCAAAGTTGCAGGTTCGAGCCCCAGTCAAATCTCTCTCTCTCTCCTCTCCCTCCCTCCTTTCCTCTCTCTGTCTCTCAAATCAATAAATAATTTTCTTTTTTAAAAAATAAAGTTATTTTGTCTCAGATATACTCAACTTCGGACACTGGAGATGGAATTTGGCAGCCATGTCTTTTCAGCTATCCTCTGTACAATCAGCTTCCTTTCCTATCTGAGCTTCATACTTTCTCCTCTCTTCTCTCTGCAATTTGCTTCTCCTTTCATTCAAAGATCTTTACTGGCGTCCCATTTGCAGTACACTATGTGAATTGCTGGGTATTCAGAGGACACTCAGACTCAGCTCCCAGTCTAAGACACACACAGAGAATTCTAGTAAAGTGTATTTAATAAGTGCAACGATAGTGGGGAAAGGCAGGGAGAAAAGGATAACGTGGATGACTTCAGGGAGTTGTGACAAGGGAACAGAAGTGTACCAGAGAGGCCAGGGTTGGAGGGAGATTAAAGACATTGAGGGGTATGCAGTCTGTGGTGGGGTCTCCCAAGGACCTGCTCTTGTGGGCCACCAGCTCACTGGTGAGGGTGTGACTGTACACAGGCAGGGGCTGGGTCAGACCCCGTTTGCTCCAGTGGGGAGGAGTGCAGAGGTGTCAAACTCATTTTCACCAGGGGCCACATCAGCCTCGAGATTGCCTTCAAAGGGCTGAATGTAATTTTAGGACCGTATAAATATAACTACTACTTAACAGTTAAATGAGAGTTCGGTGGTGCTACTGGATAGAAACAAGGTGCCAGGCCAGAAAAAACAAGGTGGAGGGCCGGATTTGGCCTGCGGGCCTCGTGTTTGCCACCTGCGCATGGGATCATGCTTAAATTTGTATATGGGAAGGATCCTTTCTGCTCAGCCTCCCTTTACAATTCCTTTAATTATATATGGACTGTTTCCTCACCAGATAACTGTTTTAAGTCATATGCTGTGCTAGCCTGAGGCACACATGACAAAAAAAGTGTGATTTCTACTCTTACAGGGCATCTCCGTTCTGTGGTCTCTGTAGCTTTTTTTGTTTTGTTTTTTACATTTGAACTTGAGCCACGTTTAAAGATCACTGTAAATTATGCTTGGTCTGCCCTGTATTTATTTGTGCTTCTTAACCTCTCCCTGGAACTCCTAAGCCTACTGCCATTACTAAGCTAGCAGAAGGACAATGTATTTGAAATAAACTACACTGCATAGGAAGACAAACTTTACGTTTCCCTAGCCAAGCCCAGAGTAACTGATTTAAACTGTATTCAAAGCCTCATGAGCAGTCCTAGCAGGTAATACTGAAATGATAGAATTCCCTAAAACCCATCTTTCTAACCCATTTACTTAACAATATTCCTGTCATCTTAACATTTATAAGATAAAATAATTGTTTCATTTGTATAATTCTGAAATGTAGTTAGCCATTATTTTCAATTATTTTTCCTCATATATTATGATCATTTATATTCATACTTAGTACACTAATTAGGCTAATGGCCTCTAGTTCTGTGCTGTAGTATTTTATTTCATGGTGTTTGAAAGCTATCTTGTATGGAATATAATTTCTACTGTATAAATTCATATATTATCATTTTTAATATATTTTTTATTATAAGGGTCAGCAAGGAAAAAATACTCAAGGTAGTTCAGATTTTCTCAAAGAACATAATGCATCATTCAATCAAAGCACCTACTGTGTGTATGACATTTGGTTAGGAGTTCCCAGAGGACCCTGAGGAAAGAACATGGACAGGGAGAGGTGAGGCTGCTCTAGAAAAATGCATTTGGTTTAGAGAAATAACAGATTCCTCTAATACAGATAACACCCACATGCCTTGGAGTCAAAATTTGCATTTGAATCCTCACGCTGCTACTTTCCAGCTACCCAAGTTCAGGAACGTTGCTTAGTCACTCAAAGGCTCAGTTGCCTTGTGTGTAAAATGCAGATAATAATGACATATCGGTACCCTATCTTTTTCTGTTCACTCTTAGCCTCTACCACATGCCCTGTAGGGGATTTAAATGGTCCTTCTCCATCCCACAATTCTGTGAGAAAGAGAGACTAAAGAGTAGAAAAGTAAATGAACGACTTGACTTGAAGTGTAGAGTACTTGTAGATCTTGGGATGAACTAAATAAATCAAAAAGTGATTTGGGGAGGTTTAATAATCAAAATATTTGAGCTACTATCTTATTTCCTCTTCTTGTCTTACCTTCTATACATTCCATCCCATTAGTTATTTTTTAAAACGGACTTCCGTAATTTTTGTTCACTTATGTTTTGCATTTCCACTGTTACTACCTTTCACCAGGCCCCACTGCCTCCCTTCCCTCCTTCCTGGATTATTAGCAAAAGTTTTCTCATCTGTGTCTGACCTGCCCGTCTCTGGTCCATCCTGTGCATGGCAGCCCAGACTACTCTGCTTAAGACTGTGTCTGTCTTGTGCTCAGACTGCTCTGTCCTTTAAAGCTCTCACTAAACTGAAACCAGCTTACCCTTCACATTCCTTGTACTTCACTGAAAACAAACAGCTCACTCATGTGTCCTATATCCATGTACGATTTCATCCATGCTGTGTCTCCTCCTACAAAGATCTTCTCTCTCACTCTCATACCACCCCCAGTGCAGCATGGACAAACCCAACCTTCCTCAAGCCTCAGCTCAATTTCTACCTTCTCTTTGAGGTCTCTACCGATTCCCCCTAATTGGACATAATCTTAACCCCTTTTAATTCTCATACACTTTGTTTTGAAGAATCTGCTCTTGAATACAATCCTATAAAAATCTCAATGTGCTGCCCTTTCTTGAAGAATTACCACTTCTTACCCTTTAAAATGGTGTGTTTGTGCAGGCTGAAATCACTATGTATGAGGGCTCCCTGCAGGTCTTGAACAGCTTGCATATCCAAAGTGTTTAGCATACGGTCTTCATACTAACATTCAGTGAATGAATGAATGGCTTGTAACTGGAGCATTTATTCATTTATTTAGTCAACAAATATTTACTGAGGACCTCCTAAGTGTGAAGCACTCTTCTAAGTGCTGGGATCCACCAGTAAGCCAAATAGACCAAAATTTCTGCCCACGAGATTTTGATTTTAGTGCATGAGAGGGATGAGGGAGGAAATAGACAAAATAATAAACAAAATAAGTAAGAAAAATGTGTAGTATTCTAGCAGGTGCTACTGCCATGGAAAAGAAGTTAGAGCAGTTTAAGGAGCCCTGGAAGGGCCAGGTGGGTGTTGGTCGGGGTTGCAATTTACATAGTTTGCTTGGAGAGAAGTTCAAGCAAAGACTGGAAGGAGAGGAGGGAGTGCATCCTTCAGACGTTGTGTGGAAGGGCATCCCTGGCAGAGGGAGAAGCCAGTGGAAAACCCTGAGGTAGGAGCATATCTGGTGTGTTTCAGCCACAGCAAGTTAATGCCTTCCATAGAGCAGATGAGATGGGGAGAGGAATTAGGTTGGATTTATGGAGGAATTGCAGACAGGGAGGGAGATGCATCATGTAAGGACTATGGCCTCTCCTCTGAGAGAAATCTGGAGCCCCTGAAGGGTTTTGAGCTGAGGCTGGTGTAACCTGGTCTTACCTTTACCATATTTTACTCTCATTTCTTATTCATCTTTTGTGCATGAAGAGGTCGACCTGAGAGAAATGAGTCTGACAGAGTCCAACTAATTGAAGCATGTGTAATCAGTGGGCTCCAAAGAACTGGAAAAGCACTACGTCCTCTGACTGGCCAGCTCAGAGATGACAGAGATGAAAGGGTGGCCAAAGAGGGACCCGCTGATGCTCCTGCGGCTCTGGCTTCTTGTGACCGACACAGTCCATGGGCTGTTGCTCCCCCTTTGTCCACACACACTGGCTGGAAGCCTCTGGTCTTCCCAAAATTTCATGTAAAGAGCCAGGCATTCTAGCAATTGCTTTCAGATAGCTTCAGCTAACACACAAGATTTCTGTCTTATATTGTCAAAGCATAAAATAACAGGAAAGGTTAAGTTACAACTAGTATTCCATGAAATTGTCAAATAAGCTGCTGGTTTTAGTAGTCAGTTTTAAAAACATCATCCCATTCTGCTTTCCTAGCAAGTAGGGGAATTTTTAATTACGGCTGTTGTATTTCTTTCCTCTCCTATTACAACCTCCTGTGTGAGGACTAATGATTGGCTCAAGATTAGCCAGCATCAGGAAGAAGTTGGAAAGGACTCACAGTGCCTCACACAATGACTCCATGGTGGCACATGGCGGGGACAGGACTCTCTCCCTTGCCATGGGTCACAAGTCATTCTCGAGGCACTGAAGGAGTCCCATGGAGTCCTCCTCATGAGGGACCCAAAGTGCCCGGGATCTTGCTCATCTCCTTTCATGCTTATGTGGTCCTGCTCTAGCGTATTATGGGAGCTGGACTGTATTATGGGTGAGGTGGTGCTGATGTGGGACTGATGCTAGCCTTCCCACTTCTAGTGAACATGGCCATGGCCACTAACCACTGTGAATTTGGGGAAGAAAAGCCTAACCCGAATTCACAGTGCACTCAATCACAGAAAAGAAACTGGGGCAATGGTCCAGACCTAGGCCCAGACAACAGACACCAGAAGTGGCCTCCATACCCTGGCCCCTCTGATCCTCTCCTTCTTTGCTGCATACACTTGGGAATGCCCTCTGGTTTGAGTGTCAGGATGCCCATTTGTCATCGGGGATGACAAAACTTACTTTGTATTAATATTGTTGTCAGAGTTTTAGTAATCATCTCTTATTGAGGACCTGGCAAATTGTCACTCTTCAATAAATGCAAATTTATACCCTTTAATAGCTCTAATGTTATATCAAATACAACTTTTCTGAGTCATGCATTTTGGCAGTTTACTTTTAACCCATATAAAAGATTAATGACTTTTCCCTGACACTAAATATAAGTGGCACTATTGAGTCCACACGCATTTTAGAAAATTTGATTTTCAAGATAATTCTTCCACTGGGCTGATAGCAATGAAGTAGAAATTGCTGTTTAGCTATATAGAATATTCCATAGTTACACAGAATATTCCCAGAGGAGGTATTGTGAAACATCCACAGGCACAAAGAATTGGGGAGTGAATTTTAAAGTCCATTTTCCCCCAAAGATTTTCCAAGAAAGATATATTTTGCACATTGAGGTTTTTAATCCTTTCCTGCACAGATATTTTTGGGGATGTGTTATATGCCTGGCCCTGAGAATAACAAATGGTCGTGCCTCAGCTCCTACCCTGGAAAAGTTTTCAGTCTGGCAGATGGAACACTTTGCTTTGTATTATATTACAGTAGGATGAGTTCCAGCAGAGTGTAGCCATACCTGAGGGCAGAAGGATGAATTTGATGATCTCTTGCTGTCTATTCCAGCTGAACGATTCTGTGATTTTTGGAGGCCATTCCCTGCTAAGACAGGACTGAGTGCTGTGTGCTGATGGGGAAAGGATAATTAGGATAAAACAACTGTTAAGAACTTTCATTTTTGCAAGTGGTTAATGTTACTAATATTTCTATTTTTCAATAGATTGTTGCTCCTTAATGATAATGAGAAATGTCCCATTCTCTGTAAGCTATTCTTTCCCTATTATTGAAATTATGACCATCAATTCCCATTCCTGTACATAAAAGAAACCCAGGCAGGAGACCCAGAAAAGTAACGCTCTGATATTTGCATGTCCTCCCTGTTGGAAATGGGGGTTTGGGCTGCTATGTAGACTGAATCTAAGGACTTAAAACAAAAGGGGGTTTGGGAAGCCACTGCCAAGGGCAGGCTCTGATACAGGGACAGACCTTGGACCTTCTGCCAAAACTGGAGCCGTTCTCAAGCTGTTTAACTTGTGATTATTTTCTCCTGTTGCCTCTTCTTTGAAAACTAATTGTAGATGTGAAATGGCCATGTTTAAATAATTCATTAAAAAATAATAAATCCAGAGGAAAGTGACAAAGATATAGGGAAACCTGGTGAAGTACAAAGCAGGGGTCGGGTCCATCGTAGTTTTCGAAGTGCTTTTCTTACTCGGGAGTGTTTAATTATGCCGGCCTGCCTGTTTGGCCCTGGGTTGGTTTTGTTCTTTCAAGGGACTTGCTGAGCTAATTCTACATTGGAACACACTGAGCAGTAGCTTCCTCACTGTTCATGAAAACATTTGTAAATGCTGTTGTTTTGGCATTGGGAAAAAAAAAGTCAGTACCTTCTGACTGAGGAAAACTCATACATTTATAATTATATTTTTAATGTTGTGGAATAGCCTTTTAGCTCTAGCAATTATGCAAACCAATTAGACAACAGTGTTTAATGTAGGCAACTAAATGCCCAGAAGATTTTTAACTATAAAAACAAGAGCTTCTGCAAGTTTTGGAGGTTCTTCCAACCAGACAATTAATTGAACCAACTCAATGGTGCCTTTGTAAGGTTTATAGCTCCTGGAACTATTGCTATGCTTACAGAGCATTTTAAATGTTACATCCTTAAAACTTCTAGATCAATTAGTTTATGATAGAAGGCGATATCTAGGTCTAAAATTACTTTTTTGTGCTGATATATCATTTTCAGTAATAAGCTAATTTTTTTTTCTGTAGAACTAATTAGTAACTCAAGCCCTGGAGAAACAGCTGCATATTGGTTCTCCTTAAAGCCTCCTACTGCGAGGGAACTTCCACCGTGTTCTGCACAGCCCCTCCTCAAGTGTGGGTGGGCAGTTAGCATGGCATGGAAAAAGGGACTCACCAGCACTATAAAGAAATGAGTTAGGTATCTGTATTTCATTAAGTGTGCTAAATACTCCAAGAGCTTAGAACCAAAAGCTGTTCAAATATCCACTGCTTCAATTATTCAATATACCCATTTAAATTTTTTTAAAAAAATACCATGGTATTTCCTCTCTCGTACAGTACCCAATATGTTTCTGTCTAATGCTCTGTTGTTGAAAAACTGGACTTCCAAGCTGACATTCAAAGATAGCCATCTGGCTCCTTAAATACAATTGTGTCTCTTTCATTTGCCCAAGTCTCCAATGAGGAGATGTTTGTCACTTAATTGCTGTTGAGGATCACAGATGATGGTTCATAAGTTCAGGTAAATTGTGGCAGCATTTTTTTAACCAACAAGAGAGCATGCTGGCACTTAATAATTATCCCATAGAGCTCCATTGCCCCTTAACGACACCTGCCTGGACAGCATTGGGGACACTTGTCTTACCACAGAAGCTTTCCTTGTTTAATTAACCTGTGTGCACTTGTTATAAAGGAAACCTATCTGTTTCCAGTTAATATAGTTGCCACCACTTTAAATATTTATTTACTGTTATGCTTGTTAACTGAAGGGTGGAGAATAGTTTTGATGAGTTTTTCCCAACCATGAAAAGAATATAGGGGGCAAATGAGAAGCAAGGCACCAGTGACAATAATGGGTGAACTTTCATTAGGGGAGAATTTCCTAAATGTTTAATGCAATTCGTGTGACGATTGATTCCATTTCTCTATTGACCTCATGATATCATGTGTCCCAGTGGATAAAAAACCTGAACACATGCAAGTAGATGTGTTTTGATTTTTCTCTTCATTTGGTTTCAGCCAAATGAAATGATAAAGCAAAATTAGGATGATATTGCTTAATTACTTGTAAGCAACAATAATTTAAGAATCATAAGGAAATTAAGATATATATACTGTAATATATCTGTGTTGTAATTAAAAACAATAAACATGCATTATTTAGCATATTTTGTATAAAACCTAGAATAAAGTAATTATTCTTATAAAGGCTGCCAAAATTGTCACTCAAAATTTTAATCTCAAAATTTTGGTCATCTATAACTGGTCCTAGCTATTTGTTATTATTCTTTATAACTCATGTTGGGGAGAGATGCAAGATGGCAGCAGAGTAGGTGGAAGGTACACTCACTTCCTTTCAGAACCAAACTGGAATCACAACTAAAATATGGAACAATCTATCCAAATAACCAACTGAACACTAACTGAATGGAAGTCTTATAATCAAGAATTTACAGAAGAAGTCACATGAAGTCTCATAGGAAGGGTGGAAACATGAAAAGGGCTGGCCTTACTTCCAAGAGTGGAGGCTGAGATTCTGGAGGGATATCTCAGCCGCAAAGTTTCTCCCTGAGAATCATGGGGTGTCACCCCATTCTAGGCCTCCTAGCCCAGTTCACCAGAGCCAGGAAGAAGCTCCCACGTAACATCTGGCTGTGAAAATCAGTGGGGATCCTGTCCTCCAGGGAGAGACAAGAGTCTGCAAGAGACACAAGTGCCCTCTTAAAGGACCAATGCACGAAATCCCATTTGAAGCCACTCACTCTGGACTCTGACAGAGGGAGTGCAGAGCAGACTAGAGTTACATGAGGAGAGACTGGATATTTTGGCTCTGGAAAGAGAGCTAAGGGGACAGTGGCCAGGATTACTGTGCTGAGTCACTCTCCCACACCACAGATGCCATCATTCTTGGGTGGAGTACAGCCTGGTGGAATAGCACCCCCCTCTGAACTCTCTGTTGCCCTGCTCTTGGGAGCCTGTGACCTGCTGAGAAGTCAGCTGTCTGGGCTGGGGTCTAGAAATCTGGGCAGACTCAGGGAGTGTCAGTGATTAAGTTGTGTGGCTTTGGATGAGGGCTCACTCCTCCCACTTCCCTGTGAACCTGACTGGTGCCTCCCCTTCATGGGAGATCCACTAGCCCTACTCTCAGGGCTCACAGAGACCCCACCCTTCCGATTCTTGGTGCACATGCCCTGCCGAGGTCTGGAAAGAATCCAAGACAGACTGAGCTGTGTGGATCTCGGGTAGGGACCACTCCCCTACCTTCCCCCAAGGATGACTGGCACCTCCTCCTCAGATCCAGTAGTCCCATCCTCTCTACTCCAAGCAGCCCCACCCTGCTAAAATCTGGTTTCTGGCAGAATCGAGGATAGACTGAGTTGTATGACTCTAGGACGGGGGCTATTTTCCCTTGGATGCCCAACTGATGTAGAGCCCTCCCTCCACACAGCCAAATCTTGGTCTGTTTGGGCCTGATAAAATTTGATGACCCCACTCTGATGACTCCCTGAGACCCCACCTGACTACAAATGTGGGAGAGCACCCAGCAGGTGGCAGCCAGATTTGATATACCCTGGGACACTTGCTGAGGGTCCTCAAACCGAGCACTGGCACTGAGTTTGAACCTGTACCATTCACCTCTACTTTGTGACTCACTGAGAGGCTGCCTTATGCAACTCGAGTACCACCAGAGGCTCTTTCACTGACTGAGCCTAAAGGCAGCTAGCAGGCTGGAAGCAGGCAGAGACAGATCTCAGGGTGATTTAGGACTTTAGCTGACCTGCCCTCAAGCCCAGTGCTGGTACAAGCCAGCTTTGGTGCACAGCCTGGTCCTTCCCACACACACTCAGGCCCAGCAGAGGCAGCCAAAAACTGTGGGTTGCTTTGCAGTCCCAAACAGGTTGTTCAGGGCCAGTCACAGGCAGCATGTGACATTGTGCTGCATAAGAGCCCCGCCCCCCAAGAAGCCTCAGAACCAACACACACAGTGGTCACCATTAGATAGCATCAGAGCAGGACACAATTAAGCTTCACAAGCAACATATCCAAAGGGAGATCTTGCCAGGACCTGCTGAAGCAAATTTCACTTCTCATAGTCAGCTTATGCATAGCAGCTTGCACATAGTGATCAAGATTGAGCCTCAGAGTAAGCCAGCCTGAGGATTGATCCCACACACAAATGGGCCAATAGCAATCAAGATTCAATTACAAGAGGAGGGCCCCTATAACCCATATAAGAGACATTCCTGGAACACCCAGCTCAGGTGATCGAGGAGACTGTGCCACTAGTCCCCACAGAACACCTCCTACATAAGTCCATACCACAAAGACTGGAAGTCATAGTAGATCTATCTCCTATGTGCAAACAAACAAAAAGAGGCAGCCAAAGTAGGGAAATAAAGAAACCAGCTCCAAATGAAAGAACAGGAGAAATCTCATAGAAAAGAGCTAAATAAAATGGAGGTAAGCAATTTATCAGATATAGAGTTCAAAGTTATGGTTACAAGGATGTTCAACAGCATGAAAAAAGACTTAGAAACCATCAAAAATAGCAGTCAGAAATATAGAATACAATATCTGAAATGAGGAGTACACTAGAAGGATAAACAGGAGGTTGGATGAAGCAGAGGACTGAGTCAGTAATTTGGAAGAAAAGGTAGAAAAATATATCCAATCAGAGCAGCAAAATAAAAAAACAATTTTTAAAAATCAGGATAGATTAAGGGGACTTTGGGACAACATGAAGTGTAACAACACCCACATCCTAGCAGAACCAGAAGAGGAAGAAAGAGAGCAAGGGATCAAGAACCTATTTGAAGGCATAATGACTGAAAACTTCCTTAATGTGGTGAAGAGAAAAGACACACAAGTCCAGGAAGCACAGGATACCACACAAGATGGACCGAAAGAGGCCCGTACTAAGACAAATCATAAACAAAATGGCAAAGGTTAAAGACAAAGAGAGAATCCGAAAAAGCAGCAAGGGAAAGACAGTTACCTACAAAGAAGCTCCTATGAGATTGTCATTTGATTTCTCAACAGAAACATTTCGGGCCAGAAGAGACTGGCATAAAATATTCAAAGTGATCAAAAACAAGACCTACAACATGAAAACTACTTTACCCAGTAAGCCTATCATTTGAAATTGAAGGAGAAATAAAGAGCTTCCCAGATAAGACAAGGCTAAAGAAGTTCATTACCCCCAAACCGGTAGTAGAAGAGATATTAATGGCCTGCTTGAAGAAGGAGGAGAAGGAGGAGGAGAAGGAGAATGGGAGAAGAAGAAGAAAGAGAGCAAGATTGTTAAAAGAATAATATGGCAATACAGTATACCTATCAATAATCACTTTAAATATAAATGGTTTAAATGCTCCAATAAAAAGACATAGGGTAGCTGAATGGATAAGAAAAAAGACCTATATATAGACTGTCTACAAGAGACTGGCCTCAGAATGAAAGGTACATGCAGATTAAAAGGGATGGAAAAAGTTATTTCACACAAATGGAAATGAAAAACGCTGAGATAGCAATACTGTATATACAAGCGCTGGCGCGGATGTGGAGAGAAGGGGACCCTCCTGCACTGTCGGTGGGATGCAGACTGGTGCAGCCGCTGTGGAAAGCAGTGTGGGATTACCTCAAAAAATTAAAAATGGAAATGCCTTATGACCCAGTGATTCCACTTCTGGGAATTTATTCAAAGAACCTTGAAACACTAATTTGAAACATTATATGCACCTCTATGTTCATTGTAGTGTTATTTACAACAGCTAAGATTTGGAAGCAGCCCAAGTGTCCATCAGTACATGAGTGGACAAAAATGCTGTGGTGCATTTACACAGTGGAATGTACTATTTGACCATAAAAAAAGGAAGGAAATCATACCTTTAGTGACAGCATAGATGCACCTATGAAGAGTATTATGCTCAGTGAAATAAGCCAGTCAGAGAAAGACAAGTACCATGTGATTTCACTTATATTTGGAGTCTAGTGAACAAAATAAACAAACAAACAAAATAGAAACAGACTCAGGGACACAGAGAGCTGACGTTTGTCAGGGGGGAGGGGGTGTTGGGAGCTGGGTGAAATAGGTGAAGGAATTAAGCAAAAAAAATCTCACAGACATAGACAACAGAATGGTGATTACTAGAGGTCAAGGGGGTGGGGAAGGTGGAAGAGGGTAAAGGGGGAATAAATGGTGATGGAAGGAAACTTGACTTCAGGTGCTAAGCACACAATACAATACACAGATGATGTGTCATAGACGTGTACACCTTAAACCTATATATATTTTATTAACCAATGTCACCCTAAAAATTTCAATAATTTTTTTAAAATCTTATGTTGGAGACTTTTCTAAAATACATTTTTCTCAAAGTGAGATAACCTAATTTTCAAATTATTTTAGAAAAATGAAAAAAAATGTCAAGCTAATGTAAAGAAAGACTTTGATTTTTATTTGAATAAATTAATGCGACTTTAAATTTCAGCCCTTCAGAATATCTTCTTTGCTTTTTGCTGCATCAAATATCATGCTTTCGTGACTTCAATTAGGTTCGCTTAACTGCATACAGAGTTCAAAATACACTTAATTATTGATGGGAGCAACATTCCCACAGCCACCAATCAATTACTTTGATTCTTCTCTTTAAAAAACTGGTCAGATAATGCATTTTAGATTGGTCAATACTGGCTGCTACATAGAGTAATATGTCTAATTTGTTTCTATTCGTCATGATCATGTAGTTAAAAACAGTAATCTCAACTTATCACTTGTAAGAATAGTATGTAAAATTGGGAGAACTGGAAAACTTTGTTATATGGGCATGATGTTTTTAAAAGCTGTGACACATCCCTGCCTCCTGGTTTTCCCATGGACTGAAATACTTTGGCTACTTTACTCATCTGCGTGAGCTTGGTTGCCCAGCACGCCTGCCCACCTATGTTCTCTACCAGTTCCAAAGAGACTGCTTCTCTGCGCCCCGACGGAGTGCTTTCTTGCTGTATCCTGCAGCATCATTCAGAAAAATTAGGGAAAGTGCTTTTCACTCTCACCTTTCCAAATCACTTTTCTAAAAATATGAATTCTTGACTATGTGAAAAGTGTCGTGGAGACAATTCCAGAGGAACTGGAATAACATTCACTATCATCATACTATTTTAAGCTGTGCTGCCGCCAGTGAGGGACAGTTATCAGACAGGGGACTGAGAAGGGGAAACGTGGAGGTTCATCTGCCTGCTAACGCCCTCGCCCTCCGTGTAACTCAGCCATCAGAAACGTATACCCAGTGTGTAACAGGTTAAAGAAGAATACACTGACCTGGGACTCAGCCTCCGGAATGGCCTTTGTGGACGTAACTTTGTGCCTGAGTTTATCCTTCTTTTCCTTCTCACTTAGTAGAGCTGGAGAACCAAGGGAAAAACAACAACCAAGGGCGATTTTCACTTCAGTTTCGATGTGTGGCGAGCTCACATAAGGGTGCTTTAACTCTGTTAGAACACTAGGGCTGTATTTAGTGCACTATGATCAATACAACATAACTCATCCTCTAGCATTAAGTGTGATTTTGAAGGAAATTGTTATATTCTTAGGAATATAGAAAAGTACTAGGAAAGAATTTTAAAATTCACAGTGATCCCTCACCTGAACCCCGATAGCACCTGCTATCCATATCGCTCTGATTAACTACACATGAACTGCTATGCACGATTGCATTTATTTATATAACAAATGCTGTAAGTATATGTCATTTATGCACCTGTCCAGTCACTCATTAATAAATTATCCTATATAAACTAGTGTTCACTTTAAACCAAGCAATCACATAATATGATTAATACGAAAATTGTAACACTTAAGTCCCCACACCTTTTATTAATTCTTTTGTTACTGATCTAAGCCTATTGGGCATTTAAAATTAATAGGTCCTTTTTGGTAAATACACATAGCTTCTTATAGTTAGAAGCAGGTGAGGGCTAAAATTCTTCTCCCTCCAAATTTTGCTACTTAATGTTATGTAAGAGTAAAAGCAAGTCTGAGAATTAATTCTGCACCACATAAAATATCTGTCAGTAAGTAGGGAACCCCCCAAAAACACATTTTCTCTACATTGTAAAAATATTACATATAATTTATTATGTAAATAAATGTGTGCACACGAATTCAAACAGCACATATTGTGTCTTTTACAATGGAACAGGCAGAATACGTTACAGGATTCAGGTAGACAAGACTTCACCATGGATTGTGGTGGTAGAAGAATCCATCACAAAAGAACTTAAACTTGACCACACTTCCAAAAAAAGGCAGGCCTTAGATGAACAGGTGGAGCCCAGGACATCCTAAGGAGGAAAGAACCAACGTAAGTTAGAGAAAGTGGAAACACTGTAGGCTGGCTCACATGTTTACAAAATTGCACTTCTCCTAATTCCAGCCATCAAAGTTGGAACAACATTTTGAACATGAGGAACATTATCATCCAATTATAGGTGTCTTAGCAGCTGTACCACAAGAATTAATCTAGTTTAATAGGCCACTCAGGCATAAAGATTGTGGATTTTCCATTTTTTATAGGCAACTTGACTTTCAGTTAGAATATTTTATAACCTATTCCCTAAAACATGAAAGGCTGAGAAAATGCTACCTGCAATGCTGTTAGTAGTGTATAGTGTTGCTACCATTAAAAATGCCAAGGAGGCAAGATCTTTTCCCATGGTCGTTCATTCGTTCGTTCATTCATTCATTCATTCATTCATTTGGCAATCTGGGTTAAGCACCTACTGTGTAGCACACAGGTGGCAAACACAAGGCCCACGGGCCAAATCCAGCCCTCTACCTTGTTTTATCTGGCCTGGCACCTTGTTTCTACCCGGCAGCAGCACCAAGCCCTCACTTAACTGTTAAGAAGTAGTGACATTTATACAGTCCTAAAGTTACTTTCGGCCCTTTGAAGGCAACCATGAGGCTGATGTGGCCCCCGGTGAAAATGAGTTTGACACCCCTGGCGTAGCATGTATTGTGATCAGTCATAAGCAATTTCAGTGAGTTGAGAGAATGCCGCTTAGTATTCTGTATTACCTAGTGACAATGATGACATTAGGGACTAAGGCACCGTCCAAGGCTATCACCAGCACACGGTGGACGGTGGTAGATAGCAGAGGGCATTCATCGACCAAAACACTAACCACTACTGAGTTCCTCACATGCAAAGACTGTGAGCCACTTTTCAATTAGTAATCTGAGAGGCTAAGACTGCTTTGCAAGGTAGGCTAGAGTCCTGGAACATTTTGGCATTCTAAAGGATAGGCTAGGTCTCACAAACTGATTGTCAAATGAGGTTCTAATGTACCTAGTAGAAGGTCAGTGAGGTGACTCCATCTGCATATATTATTTGCTCTCATTTTCCAAGGGCATGGAGAGAATTGGCAAGAATTGCTAGCTGTTTTCCTGTCTGAGCCATAAGAGGCTGAGCTTCAGGTTTTGCCTGGGACAGTCCAGGTTTTGCCGGGTAGTTGTCCAAGTGTGTCATTATTAATAGCACCTAATTACTTTCTCTGAAATGTCCCACTGACACAATAAATTATATGGTCACTTTAATACTAGCTGACATCCGCCTTAAATAATAGGTCTTTAAACCCATCAACAATTTGGGAAAGAAGGATTTCTCGTAGGTTAACATCCAACCAAGGAGAACTGCTACTAGGTTTCCTTGAGCTAGTTACACGATACTAAAAACTAGTCAGTCTGGTCAATAGAGCTGGACAGGTGGCAAGTCAAGGGAACAAATCCCCATAGCCTGGTGGTGAAGAGCCAGGCAGTTAGGTTCCCATCCCAGTTCTGCCACTTCCGGCACATGTGGCATTGTCCTCCACACTGGCCTTAGTTTCCTCATCTGTAGAGTGGGGATGACAGGGCTACCTACTCACAGATCTGACATAAGGATTATATTAATTAATATATGTGCAGTGCCCACAACAGTGCCTGGCACGCTCTCAGTCGTATAAGAAGGGTTAGCTCTCACTACTCCATCATTCAGAAAGGTAGGCATGGGAGTGAAGCTATCTCTTCAAACTCCTGATTTCATTTCCATCGGATATCTGCCCAGAAGTGGGATTGCTGGATCAAAAGGTAGTTCTGCTTTGATTTTTGAGAAGCCCACACACTGTTTTCACAGTGGTTGTACCAATTTACCTTGGTATCAAAAGTGCACAAGGGTCCCTTCTTCTCCACATCCTCCCAACATTTGTTATCATTTATCTTTCTTATGACAGCCATTCTAACAGGTATGAGGTGGTATCTGATTGTGGTTTTTGAATTGCATTTTCCTGATGATTAGTGATGTCAAGCACCTTTTTATATACCTGTTGGTCATTTATGTCTTCATTTGAGAGATGTCTATTTAGGTCCTCCGCCCACTTTTTAATTAGTTTTTTTTTGGTGTTTTGTTATTGAATTATATGTGCATTGCAGCATTATTTACAATAGCCAAGATATGGAAACAACTTAAATATCTGTTGATGGATGAATGGATAAAGAAAATGTGGTATGCATGTACAATGGAATATTATTCAGCCTTTCAAAAGGAGGAAATCCTGCCATGTGCAACAACATGATTGATCCAGAAGGACATCACGCTGAGCAAAGTAAGCCAGACACAGACAAATACCACACGATCTTACATGTGGTATGTAAATTAGTCAAAGTCATGGAAGCAGAGAGTAGAATGGCGGTTGCTAGGGGCTAACAGGAAGGACACATGGGGAGATGTTGATCAAAGGGTACAAAATATCGGTGAAGCAAGATGAGTAAGGTCTGATGGTCTAATGTACAGTACTGTCACCATAGTGAACAATTCTATATTGTTTACTTGAAATTTGCTAAGAGAATAGATCTTAAGTGCTCTTAGCACGAGAAAAAAGAAGAAAAAGAAAGGAAAAGAGAAGAAAAAGGAAAAAAAAAGATACAGAGTCACCCCTCTGTATCTGTGACTTTGCTTCCTACAGCTTCAGTTACCTGTGGTCAACCATGGTCTGAAAATAGTAAATAAAAAATTCCAGAAATGAACAGTTCCAAAGTTTTAAATTGCACGCCATTCTGAGTAGCTTGATGAGACTTCATGCTGTTCCATTCTGTTCCCCCTGAGACGTGAATCATCCTCGAGTCCAGCGCACCCACACTGTGCATGCTCCCCGCCCGTCACTCACTCAGTAGCTGCCTGGGTTATCAGACAGACTGTGGCGGTGTCATCCTTGCTTCACGTAACACATGGCTACAAGTGCAAGAGCAGTGATGCTGGCAACTCAGACGTGCCAAAGAGAAGCCAGGAAGCGCTTCCTTTAAGTGAAATGGTGAGTGCAGCACAATAAGGTGTTTCGATAGAAGGAAAGGGAGAGAAACCGCATTCAAACAACTTTTATTACTGTATACTGTTATAATTGTTCTATTTTATTATTAGTTACTGTTCATCTCTCACAGTGCCTGATTTACATATAGAAAAGAACACAGTATATAGGGTTGGGCACGATCTGTGGTTTCAGGCATCCACGGGAGGTCCTGGAACGTGCCCTCCTCAGATAAGAGGGAACAACGGTGTGTGAGGTGGTGGCTGTGTTAACTGGCTTGATTGTGGTGATTATCCACTATATAGATGGACATGCATATGAGTGTATATATTTGTGTGTGTATATGTATATAAACACCAAGTTGTACACTTTAAACTATACCATTTTTATATGTCAATAAAGCTAAAAAGAAGGTGGGCATGGGTGAGCTAACGAACCCTGTACAGACCGGCCTTCAGTGAGCAATGCTGTCAACCACTAGTTCAACAGATGATACAGCAAACTTAATAGTGTTTAAAACCAACGGCAGGGTGCTGTAAGACTTTAATTTGGGACGTATATTATAATAAAACCAACATTTTTATTTATAATAACACTTTGAACTTACATAAAGTGAAACCTGTCATATTTTATTTCACTGACCATGACAGAATATTACTCCCAACATATAAAGGGTTCTCATATATTGAAATGTTACAGGATCTTAAAATTTCTTCTAATAATATAATATTCTAAACCCGCATTAAATATAAACTCCACTTATGTCTCCCCAGCTCTGTGTAAAAGATAGCATAGGCAGTTTTGATTTGGATATGCCACCAAAGCATATACATTTTATTGTATACATTAGAGGCAATATACATTTAACTTGAAAAAGAATCACTGGTGAAAATAGGATACATAAAATTGATAATGTTTGACTATTGGCTAGTACACTGGGGATTAAGATATCAGACAGTTCCCAAAAGTAAATACCTTGATAGAATGATCACAATGGAATTTAGAAATTAAGTACTAAAATCTATTTTAATACGGTATAAGTGGGAACATGAGGAAATATCAAGTTGTAGTTTTTGTTGGGAGATGAATCTGAAATGATCTCTTATGCATATGCAACTTTTAATCCATACCCTCTGAGGTACATTTACACTCACATTTAGAAGTCTAATTAGTAATAAAAAGGGAAGAGTTGTAACAATACACCCTGCTCTTAGGTCCCTATTATGAGTCTAAAAACAAATTAATTTATATCTTAATATACATGGTGTTATTTTCTGTACTCCAGCCCAAAAGATATAAGCTTGATCTTTCTTTCTTTTTCTCTTTATTTTTTGTTTTGTTTAACTTTACATCTAATCTGTAAATCTGAGGCCTGGAGATCTTTTTTTTCAAAGTCAAGCTTTGGACATTTTTCTCCTGCAAAACAAAAGATTTGAAAAGAAGTAGCTATAATGCTTTGAAATGCATGCTTTTTCTAGTGTGTGCTATTTCTTGGAAAGACTAATAGGCACTTGGATAGTGAAGCATCAAAACCATCCCTTCGAAGGCTCCTCGTTCAGGCTATTGCTAGCAGAATGCCTCTTAACCCTCCAGGCAACTCAACAATTGAGTTAAGGAGATTTTCATGTATCGGTTTTGCCTGTCATATGGTTGACTTAACTTCAGGATATACTTTGCAGCTAAAGGTTCATTTCCCTCAATTTGTTAAGTGGCTAATTATAAAGGTGCACAAAAGAATTGACACAAGGGAAAGAGAGGGGCCTGGCTTCTCACAGCAGCCCCAAGAGGCCTGTACAAGGGTCATTTGTAAAAACAGAGCACAGATTAAACAATGGCCATAATAAGCCGCCAGTAGCTGGAGTATAATGAAAGGGGAATTCTTATGTAGATGTGAAGCAGGCACAAAACTGCTGGGGCTTCTGTTTATATTTTCACATTAATAACTAAGGCCTAATATAAGTCATGGTATTTAAGCTTCTGTTGAAAAAGTAAAATTTTAAACCTTGGTTGACCATAACAAGTTGAATTAAAAAATTTATTTTGTACCTGTGGCTGGAATTTAGTTTTATTTTTTCACTACGACATATTGAAAAGACTTTTGAATCCCAATGAAATTGGTTTTATTTCCTAAATAAGCAGGTATTTTAAGTGTTTTTGCTAATAATGACCAGAAATAGGAGTGTGAGACAAAACAGCTGAATTAAGAAACATTTTCCATTACATAACCACCAGCTTTCCTATTTATTGCCAGTACCATGAATTTTAAATACCCGCCTTTTTTTAACATCTGAAAAAGCAGAAACAACAAAGAAAACTCTTTCCTTGGGAGTATGATAGCTAATGAAACAGAATGGAAATTGCTGCATCGTTTCTACTTTTCATCAAAACATCCCTATGCATAGTCTTCGCATCATTATGTAAGACATTTGCAAATATGTATAATGCGTTTGCCTATGGGAAAACTCTCTTGCTCTAATGTATTCCTGAAAGATGAATGAACAATTCTTTAGGTATGATAAAAAGGTTCAGAGGGTTGGATAGAGTCATGATATTAAAGCCACAAGCTCATCATTTAATTTTTTTTAATGTCAACTGCTAACACTGCAGGTCTCTGTTTTACTTCATTTTTTCTCTGCAAACTCACCACTTCTTTTCCAATTCCTTTTCTGATTTAAGAGCAGCAACCCCCTATTTGCTGGAGGCTGCCTGCTTTGATACTTCAGCAGGGGTCTTGTGAAGTTGGAGTTCTTTGGCTTCAGATCTCTGATCTGGATTTTCGCCTGATCTCTGGATTTTCAGTAGCCTCTGAAAGAATTGCTGAAATTTGGGCATCAGCACATAACCCATTTCACTGTGAGCAGAATTTAGTAATCAGAGTAAGAGCTGATTTTTAGAGCATATGTGAGTTGCACTGAGTGAAATTATAAAGCTGCAGTTTTCGTCAGATTTTTGAAAGAGAACTAGCCAGTGGAAGCCTGGTAATGGATTTAGCAGAGTGGAGGAAGTTAGACGTAAGCCCTGGCAGAGGTGGAGGAGCATTACATGGGAGCTGCTTTGTCCTATGTGTGCGTGAGAGGTTCTGTACTTGGAGACATCAGATGCCTGATGCGTGCAAAGTCAAAAAGTCATGGGTAGGCGAAAAGTTTTTGCGCGGTCATTGACTGTCCCAAGAAGACTATAGTTTAGTTCTGGGAGAAACTGAAAATATTCTTGGGGCATTTGTCCCCAGGTTATAGGATATTGTAAGTACCCAGCCCAATAAATGAAAAAAAGACACAAATGTCATCAGGGTCAAGATGTGGAGCTGAATACAGAGTGATGTGGTTAAGAGGAAGCAGGCTCATAGGATGCTTGTCCCCAACTCGACAGCAGGAACTCAAGGGATCTTCTGTGGGGAAACTGAACTGATGTTTAGAGATCTGATGAAAATGTCTTCTCGCTTTCTGATGAGCCCACAGTGAAGTCCTTAAGTGGAAAATTCCTGCACACATATGCAGCCTCTGATTTGCTTTTTAGTGCCTCCCTCGTAAATGTTAACAGTCAGCAAGGGATCACCAGGCGTTTGAGTAAAGACTCCAATATGAGAAAGAGTATAAAAATAATCACACAAACAAAAGACTTCAGAGCATGCCGACAATGTAAAGAAGAAACTTTTAAAAATAGTAATAACATCCTTAGAGAGTGAAGAAAAGATATTATGTTCTTAAAACAAAACAGGATGCTATGGAAATGAACAATTAAGAACAAGAAAGAATTAAGAACAGGATAGCCAAAATATCAATTTAACAGAAAGGTGGATAAAGACAAAAAAATTTTCCAGAATATATATTGAAAAGACAAAGAAATGAAAAATGGAAGAATAAAAAGAAATTAGTTGTTGTGAAGATACAGTGTTTTACTAATAAAAGATCTTAGAGAGAATAGGAAGAATTGGAGCAAAGGAAATTATCTAAGACATAACACAAGAAAAACACTCAGAACAGAGCGCATTTGCCTCCAGCTTACAGGACACTGTAAGGACCCAGTCTGATAAATTTTATAAAGGCACATCATTATGAATTTTTACAGCACTGAAGATTAACACAAAGTCTTAAGCACTTCAAATAAGAATGAAAAAAAGAGAGAATAAGAAAAAAGCAATAGATGACTTATAAAGAACACGGCTGCAGAATGACACCTGATTTCTCAAATGAAAAATTGAAAACTAGAAAAAGTAGAAAAATTGGTTTCAAAATTCTAATAAAAATGGCTTTAAAAACAAAAGTTCATATTATCAACATTCTAAATTGGGTCCAAGAGTAGAGTAAATATGCATTTTGATATACCAGGAGTCCAAAAAATTTATCTACCATCAACATTTTAGAGGAAGCTACTGCAGGTTATAATTCAGAAGAAATTTAGAATAAAACAAGAAAAAATTCCAGACTATAAACATTCTAATACTAGGATGAAAAATTACCTACTTTGTTTATAACAATCTTGGTTTCACCCTATTGCTTTGGCATAATTATTAGTACCACCTCCTTTATTCTCAAAAGTGTTCTAGTTTTATTTTTAAGGTAGATTATCTAATTTCACATTTTATGATATTCAACATTCTTAACCAAATTTTTCCACTTTGGTTCAATGTCAAAAGACATGATGAAACCAGTGGATTAATTTATATACAATCTGAGAAATAAATCAGAAAATATACATGATTATCTTGATACTATGAGATAATTATGCTATGAGTGAGCCTCTCATTAGCAGATGCACTTTCCTCCAAGTAAAGTTAGCAATTAAACAAAAGAATATATAAAATAAGCTTCCAGTACTCATAAAGTTCATCCAGATGTTCACTCATTTTTTACTGTTCATATAGGTCAATAGAAAATGCATACGCAAAGGTCATTTTAATAACAGGAGGCATTGTAGGGATGATCATCGAATGCTAATGTAAAAATCTCAATGATGAAATCTTCAGGTTTTACAGATTTATTGTCAGTTTCCTTTGTAGCAGTTAAGACATGGCGCTCTTTACAGGCACACTTCATTTTATGGACTTCGCTTTATTATGCTTTGCAGATATCCATTTTTTAAAAATTGAAGGTTCTTGGCAAACTTGCATGAAGCAAGTCTATTGGCGCCATTTTTCCAACAAGCTCAGATGATGGTTAGCACTGTTCAGCAATAAAGTATTTTTAATTAATGTATATACATTATTTTTCAGACAAAATGCTATTGCACACTTAATTGACTACAGTATAGTGTAAACATAACTTTTATACGCACTGGGAAACAAAAAATCATTATGACTGGTTTTATTGTGGTATTTGCTTTATTGCAGTGGGATAGAACTGAACTCTGGAACAGAGGGATGCCCCAAAGTGAAAATGTCTAAGGCGTATATACTTTCCAAAGACGGCATAAACATAAAAACACATTAGTTCAGAGACAGGATGCACACACCCACACAGGGAATCACGCTAAGTGATTTCCGTGCACACGGAGAGATGGTTGCCTGGGTACGTGCAGGTCTGACTGGCTATTCTTAGCTGTGTGACCTTGGGGAGAACTTGCAAAATCCCTTTACGCTTTCGTTTCCTCATCTATAAACTGTAAAATACCTCACAATCTGGTACTTTGGATCAAAACATTTTTGCCTGTCTCTGTTCTGTTGTATGGACGATTCACAAATATGGCTGTATTACTAAGCCTTTGTTGGACTTCTCTTCACAATGTTAATAGACTAGCACTTTCACCCTGAAGGAAGCTACACTGTGTAGTCTAAAATGTAAGTACATGTTGGACCATTCTCATAGCCAACAGAAATAAATAGAGGAAGGAAAACACAGTACCAATATGATCGTCAGCCACAATCCCCTTACCTACCTGGAAATAAGAACTAGGGGTAAACAACTTGCCAAGAACTTCACTAGGTGAGATGGAGAAGCCATGGATTCTAGATCCTTTTCTGCGAATAAAATTAACTATAACAACTAGGAAGCCAAGAAGCTAGAAAATAAAAGGAGGAGAAATATCTCACCTGGCCCATGATGATTGCATTTGGTACCTGTTGGTTCCAGAGCCATAACAAGAGCAGAAGTTTATGTGCTCAACAGCAAGACTGAGTTATGCAACCAAATAATAGGTTAATGTTGGCGAGTTTCTTTATAAAGGCGAAATGACAAACTCGCTTGTCTAGATACTTCTCAACATCTTAAAAACATATAGCTATGTGATAATTTAAGCATAATTGTGTTGATATTTATTTTAAGCCTTAAGGATAAGATATATGGTTTGCTGTTTTCTTTTTTTTTCTTTTCCTTTTATATACACAAAGCAAGTGATGATTAAAGAATTGAAGTTTTCTGGTGAATGAAACAGCCAGACCACTTTTCATGACAAAGTTGGTAATTAGAAGGCCAATTTAATGGTGAATCAGGCAGAAATATTCAAACCATGACAAATGACTTTAATAATGTAGCTTGCAATGCTTGAACAGAAATAAATTTCACTTCCTTAAACTCTCGCCTTTTTCTGCCTGCCTGGAAGATAGAACTGTCCAGGAGGTATTTTGTACCCTTTATTCAGTAAAGCTTTTACTAGATTTTAAGCGACCAAATAGCTTGCAAATGCAAAACATCATTCAACTTCTTATGATTTTTTTTTTCCTGAAGGTAGACCGTGTTTGGAATCCTGAGTAAGTTGAGATTTATTTTTCTGCTGTTCTGCTTAGCCCTGCAATAGTGTTTTATTGTTGCCACTCTGACTTGAGGTATTAAAGGGAGCTACATTGGCCTCAAAATTGAAAGCTAATTTTGGTGTTTGTCATAAGTTTGTTAAGACCACATGCATTCCACAGTTTGAAAAATTTCATTATTCTGTCCATGCTGGGGCTTCGTAATTGGATAGTAAGGATGTTCAAAGACTAATTTAGTGAATTGCACAATATTTTAAATGGAATTATGCAGGTTTATGGGTCCTTAGGGGATTCAGCTAGGAGCCTCTCGAGAAAATCTGTTTATCAGTAAATGATATTAGCAGCTTTCACCTAGCTTTTGTCTTCATTAAATTGCTGCTCTCCCAATTGAGGGTCACATCTGAGGCCTGCTTTGATAATTTGTCATTATTGTCTTGTTTATTGGAGCATAAAGTTGATCCAGGCCAGCCTGTGCTGTTTATACACAATGTGCAAAGAAATTTCTATTAACAATTCCACTGGTGCTACATCAAAGTAGAATTTTTCAGGGTTCAAGAAAGGGGATCATTTGTAGCCTCGTAATTTCCTCTAAAACTCTCTGGGTACATGCCTTGCCCTCCCCTCTAATGTGTATAACACATAATGGAATTGCTAGGACCAGTTCTCTGCAGACTTTTACAAAAGCCCATTATGATCTTTAAAAATACAGTTGAAAATTAAAATTCTTCGCATTGTATTGACCTATCAGATAAAACCAAATCCATGCCACCGACCTCCCTTAAAGCACGACATTCACACATGATGGCCTCTAACTAACTATCTTCGGCAACATGGGGTTATAGTTGAGGTGTTAAAATTGTGAAGAAACACATAACTATTGTAGCACAATCAAGCACACTTTTCATTGCACTTAGGTGTTCCAAGTCCAGCGACTGGAGGGGAATTCCTTGAAAGCTTGTTCATGGCATATTTGAAAGTATCACTGAGTGAGCTTAAAATCAGTTGGTTACCGACTGTGCCTTACAGTTCAGTTGCCATGAGGTTCTTTCCCAGTGACAATATGGGATCTAGAACTGGGAAACAGAGCAAGTAGACTCCATTTTCAGTCGAGTCTATACTTCCAAGCATTATCTCCCTGGGCAGTTTGCACATGTCATAACTGCCTCTGCTGCTTTTTTGCTGAATAATTTGGTGGTCACTGGTATTCCTTCTGTACATAACCCGAGGTTTGTTCTATTCACTGTGGGTTCAGAAGTGTCTCCTCCACTTCCTCTTCCATTCCTCTACCCTCTATGCTCAGTCTTTTATGTGCCAGGAGCAATGCTATCTATTTCTCTATGAGAGACTGGGCCTAGTAGAAGGAAGACAGAAATCGAGCAGCTGATGCACACCACACTGTTGTGGTGCATCTCGGGAGACGAGCGCTCCCAGCTGGGGCACCAGGAAGGGCGAATTCTCCTGTGGAGTCTGCCTAGGGTGGTAGCAGCTCCACAGAGGTTTTGTCATGCACATCCAGCATTCCCATTTCCTGAGCCTCCCTTGGTCCTGCTCTCCCTGGGTGGGAGGTTGAGAAGGGCCAGTACTCACTTGGGGACGTAGCTATATCATACCCAACGTGCACAGGGGTGCCTGGGATATCAGGAAGAGAAAGATCCAACCTTCAAGTGTAAGGACAAGTAGAAAAAGAAAGTTCCACCCTCTTACTGGCTCTTCTTATGAAAGTTCTCAGGCCAGGAATCTAGCCAACCTCATTTTTACATACTATTACCTAGCACATCCACGGCTCACAAAGATTTATGGTTTTTATAGCCATCCACTCACCCACATAATCACCAGCCTTTCACTTTAAAATGGTTAAAAATTGTTTCATAGATTGCAGATCATTAATGTAAATTAGACTATTCCTATATTTGATTTCTTAATTTTTAAAAGGAAAAGAACAGCTCTCACATACACACTCTTTTTTTTTACTTGAAAATTTTAAATGGCTCTCCAGACACCTCTTTCAATAACTCTTACTCTCCAAAGCTAGGCTGCCTTTTAATTTCACTTTAAAATAGCTACATTGGGACCATAATATGATTAGAACTAATGAATATTATAGAGAGAAGCAAAAAAAATTTTATTTAAAATCTTTAAGAAGTATAAATACTTCATGTGAGTAAGGACCTGTGGTTTATCCCAGCCCAGTTGAAGACTCACTTTTGATTTTGATGATAAATCATTTGATCTCATTGGGTCTCACCTTCCCTGTCTGCCTGAAAGGATCGTGACTCCAAAGGCATCTTCACTGAATAGCAGGAAGCAATTGTATTTTTAAAAGTTACCATCTCTTAATGATAATGATAATAATAATAATAAAATGGTCTAAGAGCAAAAGCAGTAGAAACTACTTATATATTGGATGTAATAAACCCTGCCTCTTTGCTCTTCAAGAAGATCTGGACACAGAGTATGAGCAAGGAGACATCAAATAGACATTGTGTAAAATTGCCGACTTATTAGCGAATATTCTTAGTTTACCTAGACAGCTTTATCTTTTAGAAAGAGTTCCTTATTCTTCACAAGTTCCTTTTTTGAAAACTGGTTTCTTAGACATAATTCAGGCATCTGGAATTTGTTAAGTCACCTCTGCAATCTAGGATGGTTTTATCAGAAAGACTTGGATGCCAAAATCAGTACTTCTTAAGGAATTTCCCTTTGGATTGAACTTTTGTTCCCAAAATATAGTGTCACCTTTCTAAGGCCTTTGCAAGGCTCAGCAACTCCTCCCTCCACTCTAGCTTTCCCACTGTGCAGGTCTTTCTCTTAAGGACTGGACACTGTCCCTACTCTGCAGCACCTGACTTGGGACAAGAAGCAATGTCTCTGCACTTTCCTCTCATCACCTGTATCCTCAGCATTTAGAGTTTGACTTCTCCATAAAATAATTTAATAACATTTAGTGAGTTATTTTGAATAGAGGCAACAAGGATGGTCTTCAAAAAATCAGCATGGTTAGTCCCACCTACAGAGTCCCGCATGCTATAATAGCAAAACAGAACCCCGAACAAGACCGTTAGGTTCAATGTCGGGGAACTGAAGGCTAGTTTTGACAAAAATCCTGACAACCTGATTTCATTCCCCTCTGTCATGGAATGATGAGGTGGAGAAGAGCTTTGGCTTACTGAGTATTTGTCACGGTACTCTGTGAACGGTACTCTTACTGAGTATTTGTCACGGTACCTCAGGTGTTTGGAGAGAAGGAGAGCTAGTATTTCTTCCGTTGTTCAGGCTGGGCGGATGTGCTCAGCAGTGCGACAATCCAATGATCAAAGGTGGAGATTCCAGTGCAGCTGCTGAGAGCATGTAGCGATGCAGGAACACTCGAGCTTAAAGAGAAGACTACAAATGGGCTTGTCAGCAGAAACAAGCTAGCCTCTGTTCATTTTTCTTCTTCTAGCTTCAGTATTCTTATTTTCTGCTTAGTCTTGAGCTTATTTAATTCTACTGTGGAATTTTAAAAGCTAGGCATTTCTGTGGCAGTTTTTATATTTGGTGAGAAATGATGAATACACAAAATGCTTCTGGCTTTAAAAGCATTAGATATTTTGAAGTGGCAGCATATATTGATAGATAGAATCCTGGATTTTGTGCAAAGAAAATCTAAAAGTTTATTCCTTAACCTCTACAACAAGGAAAATAGTACTTACTCCATTCTCACAAGGCTCACTGCAACTTAAGGACTCACCCATTGTTATAGTAAACACAAAATAAGAAAGTTTTGGAGAAGACATGTTTATATTCAACTAGATAAGCAAAAATAAAAACACAATAATTTGATTTAGTTATAAAATTCAGAAATATAGGTGTTTCTGCTTAAATGCAAGTAAACCCTACTTCAGAACATTACTTGCCCATTGGTGCAATCATGCTTTAAAATGGAATTTTACTTAGCTTGGGGGAAAGTGTGCATTTGCCAGCATTGTTTTAGCTGTTTTATCTATGTTTTTAGTTGTAAATGTGTATTGGCTTGATTTTCCGAGAACTGAGCACTGGAATTTTCTTCTCCGAGTAAGTGCAGCAGAGCTCTGGAATGCAGGGTCCGTATTCCCTGAGGAAGCAGAGAATGCCTCAGTAAATTTCCCCCTTTCTCTTTGAGTCATCTTGCACTTCAAAATGTTTGTGTGTGTGTGTGTGTGTGTATTCGATTGGGGACTTATTTGTGTTCTTGCATTAACAAGATTAGTGAAGATATCAGGGATTTTTGTTACAAATCCATCAATGCTGTGTGTTTGGGGCTGGAAGCACATGAAAGGACATGAAGGGATGACAAGAAACAGAAATATGGAAAGAAAGAAGCCAAGGATTATAAGATAGGTATAATTGTGGAAATAGGTCTTAAAAATAAACAAAATAATAAGTTAATAAATAACAAGTTAGGTTCTATTGCTTTCTGGAGCATTTTAATTATGCAGCTTTTCAAACTGTTCCTGTTAACCTAGAAATTATAACAAACTAGAGTTTTATGCATTTTTCTTATACCCAGACAAACCACATCAAGGGCAATTCTACTTGGTCATGGATGTATCTGGTTCCAGAGGAAAAGAGAGTCTTGTTAGGTATGACTCAGAGAGAAGGGGCTTTCTGGGGTGACGAATGCCCCCTGCAGATTGAAGTGTCATCTCAACAAAATGTCCCCGCGGCCACATTTCTTCTCTGGTGAGTTTCTCCTTCATTCTCACTCACAATTCCCAGGACCTGCTTTGTTACAAAAAGAATGAAACTTCCAGGAATGTTATGCTCCTCCACCAATTTCCACAGTTGTGGGGACTCTCTTAAGCTCATGCCATCCCTGAAAGCTGACCAGGAAATCTGTGGAGGGTGAGGGTAGGAGGAGGCAATAATAATGTTCTTTTCTTCCTGAATTTCTGTAGGAACACTCCAGCCCAAAGGCTACAATAGGCCTGTCAGCAGAAACCCGCTAAGCTGTTGTCATTTTTCTTCTTCCAGCTTCAGTATTCTTATTTTCTGGGACTTTTCCAAAAATATGACGGTAGTTCACACTGAAGTTTTACTTTTGTACCCTGCTGCTCTCCCAATTATATCTGTATCTGTATGGTAGGTTCACTGTGCTAGACATTGCAGATAATTTTTAAGGACTGCATGCATTTGAAATGGGGCAAAATAGATATTTGACAAAGGATGTTACATGGGAACCATCCCCACACAGTCCTCCTAGATTAAAAGGAATATTTGGACAAATAAATTTGCTAAATATTCTCTATCCCTCTTGGTTAGCATGATGCACATTAGTACACTGAAGTTCTGAGAAGTCCTGCAGAAAAGTGCCCATTTCCCTGCACTTAACCCAGAGTTTCCCCATCAATTCAATATCACTTTTGGGAGTAGCACCTATTTGCATATAGTGTAACCAGTTTGTGGGGCATGCCCTTTGGGAAAGACTGCCTAGGGTACTCCAGATATGAAAGGAACTAACATTTGTGATGAACAAGGCAGCAAACAAGAGCCAAGATCACCCAGAAAGGGACAAGAGACACGATCACCCTATTTTCTAACCCCACTTAACATCCCGCCCACCATCTATCTGGAATTAGCCAACAGAAAAATTGATACCCTTAACATCACTGCCTAGACCCGCTAGGACCAAATTGGTGGCCAAAATGTAAACTTAAATGTGTTTTGGGATTGTGTGCCTGTGGAAGCCAAAATACCAGTAGAATTTGCCTAGCCTATTTAAACCTTAGATCAGGCAGTAGAGTTTATGATGTCATCATTTCTGATACCCAAATTGCTATAACCCAGATTATCATTCACATTTTAAAGTCAATGAAAGATGTTTCAGAGGTTGTCAGGTTGACTAGTCATATAGTATACTCCAAATTCACGTCGGTCTTAGGGTTCATACTCCATGCTTCAGTTTCTTGAAAGAGTGAGATTATAAAAATGCAACCCCAAATCAATGAGATGACATATCACTTTTAAAATGTCCAGCCCTTCTGGCCAGAGACACCCATTGGGCAGCTGTTTTATTATGGAGAAATCTTCATAACTGTCACACCCTCCATGCTCCACACCCCCAGTAAGTTCAAGAGGTTGCCAGAAAACACAGATATTTGAATTCCTGCATTACAGCTGAAGGCCTGACCACACAATAACTTTATACTCTGTGAGACCCAAATTTTCTTTCTTTTTCCAAGCTACCTTGCTCAGTGAAATTGGCCAATTTATCACACAATGGCCTGCAGCAAATTTAGTATATGCAAGTGATTAGTTTGTCTCTTCCCCAAGCAGCTTGGATGCAGTTGGGTAAGAGTGGCAGCAGAAACGGAAGGTCACTTATAACACAAATTCCCTGGGGAACCGCTAATGGGCTATTGACCCTTCCCCACTTTCGGTTGATGTGTCATATTTGATTCTGGTTTCTTGAGATGTAATTTCCAAGTGGCGACAGTTCAAAGTCTATTTGGGATGGGTTGTTCTATCAAGTTTTAAGCATGGTATTGTTTACGCTGTGAATGGCAGGTGCCAGTTGATTGGATTGGAGATAATTTTATCATTTCCAGCTAGCCCCAAGGCAAAGGAAAAATACACTATTGACAACATTGGTTAAGTTAATAACCAAGTATAAATTATATCTTCACACTTGCCCTTAACATCCTTCCCTTTCTCTCCCTTGGCCTATTTCCATGAAGTCTAGAAAACTAGGTCAACATTTTTGGTATCACTTGAGTCTATTATTTGAAGCAAATTCAATGAGTCCCTGTTCTGCCAACTAATAGCTTTCACTGCATTGCCATCGAAAAGCCTATGAAGCAGGTAAAAACTATTTCAGATAAAACGCTAGGTTTCATCAACAATCCTTAATGGAAGAGAATCGGCACATATAATCAGAATTGTCAAATGGACCAATAAGCCTTATTTTTTCATTTAAAATGTGACATATCTTTACTTTTAATAGAATCCCCTTTATACATTCCAACAACAAATAGTAAAGTTGATAGGCATTTGAGAAGCATAGTCAAACCAATGCATTATCCATGTTTGTCATTCCTTCCTACAGTGGAGGAAAGACCAAAAAACACGGGGGAGGTCAAAGGAAGCATGCGTGGTGATGAAATGCTCTTCTTGGCTCAGTTGTACACTGACAAGGAGTTGTTAGGAGAGAGTGGGGGCTCTTTGTGGTGGAATAATAGAGGAAACAAAAGAGGGGGGAAATGGAGGAGGAGGAAGACAAAGTTGGTGAAAGAAAGGGCCTGTGTGGTCCAACAAATACACAGTTGCTCCTGGTTCCTCACACTGCGCTGCATGGAGCAGCGGCATCAAAGAACGGGTTTTTCTTGTGCTCACGATGTGCACTCTTATAGCTGTGTAAGCATGATGCATAGACACGCGGGCGTGGATCCAGGAAAATAGCAACAGGAGGTGGACATTAAAAGTTTCTTGAAGTCTCAAAAACATCAGGCCATGGTAGTAGATTTAGAGCTCAGGTGTATAACAAGCTCTAATTTTCTTGTAGCAGTAAACTTATTTTGGAATCATTAATTTAGAAAGATGGAGGTTTTAGCTCCAAGACCCACTAAATTACTGAACTAGGCCAATTTATGATCTTCCATGTGCTGCTGCAAAGAAAATTCTCCCTGCAGGTAAGCTGTCTATCTAAAGCCAGAGATATAGAGGAAATTTTATGAGAGGAATCATTAATTATGACCTATAAAATTTTAATAGGTACCGTCTTCGGATCTTTTGTAGGAGCCGAGATCAAAGTGGCTCCAAACCATTGACACCAACTTGGTCATCAGAAAGTCTGGCAAAGCTTTCAAGGATTTTGGATTTCCATGTATTCTTTTATTTCCTTTTCTGATGTTTCGTTAAAGGTAACGTGTCAAAAAATATATATGTATGTGCATGGATACACACACACACAATGCAGCTTCCACAGAATTTTATTTACTTAATCTTGGTGGTTGTACCAGACCTCATTTATTTTATGTATTTGCATTTCTAAGGAATACTACTTTTCTGTTTTAATTATAATTAAGAGAAGGTATGGCATAGTTGAAAGATAAATGAATGTGAAATAACCTCCATTTATCCCAGATCTGTATTATAATAGAAGTGTGCCCTTGGGCAGCTGATTTAACTGATCTGGGCTTCAGTGCTTTCTTTGTGTAAGACGCTGGTGTCTCATTCATTCTTACTCGTGTGCGGCACTGGTGAGGCATGGCAGCTAATTGGAAAACAGGGCTACATGTTTATTAACATATTTGTCTTTCAGATCTAAAATTCTGTAAATACATGTTTCTCTAGATTCCAGGAAAATGGGGATAATAACAGTACCTGCCTCATAGGCTTGCTGTGAAGACAAAATGAGATAATCCTTGTAAAGCACTTTGCATGATACCTTGCACACCGTGCACACCCCACAGGTGTGCATTCCTCTCCTATTATCGTTATGGTTTCTGCTGTGTGGGAGGAAACAAGACACAAGGAATAGTGCAAGGTGCTCTAAAAAGTGGAATAAGAAAAGTTAAACATCCACATCTGGTACATTGGGTGCTCCTAAAGCCATGTGGTGACTCTAACTAGGTGCTGCAGGTGTCATCCGTGGGTAAGAGCTTGCTCCTATTCTTCCAAGATTAATATTTTTTGTCCTGTGTACACGGAGAATGAATGGTCTCCAAGTAAAGAAAAAAAAGGAAGGAAGGAAGGAAGGGAGGGAGGAAGGAAGAAAGGAAGGAAGGAAGGAAGGAAGGAAGGAAGGAAGGAAGGAAGGAAGGACCAGTTGCTACTGAATGCCCCACTTAGGACCCTGTTGAAATTGACTTGCAGGATCTAAGGACTTAGGTGACAAATCAAAAGTATGGGACTGGCCTGGCTATTTCTCTACCAAACCAGGTTAATCAGATGAACAGTCAAATGAGTCATATTTTTCTACATATGATAAAAATAATCAGAAATGATTTTGCTATTCATGTCATTCCTGAGTCTAGCTTAGAAAATGGTACATTTCCTGCTGTTGTTCTTGAAACTATTCCCTATGCCTAAACCACGTTAAAATTATAAATTGCTACCAAAATCCTTTGGCTATCTGGTTGAACTTATTTTAGATTTTCTTTAATGGATAGCTTACCAGTCAAGTCATTCTTTCTAATTAGCTCTCATTATTTCAGCAGTGGGCCAAGGGGAGGTCTGGTTTATTCTCTTAGGGCAGGCTTTTCTTGACAGTGTAGCTCCAGTTCTAGCTTAGTGGGTGCCATCATGTTTAATCCCTATCTTCTCTAGATTCTTCCACTGGGATTGCCAATGACCTCCATTTGTAATCGAGAGTCCCGTGAGTTCCACAGTCATGCTGACTCAGTCAGAAGGCCAGCAACAGTACCAGCCCACAGTGGCAGGGAAGGGGTCCAGCTGCCCCAAACCTCATCTCCATTACTTCCACTGCTCTCCTCTCTCCTTCGGCTCAAACCACAGACTGGATTCCTGCCTTGATTTCCCTCCAGCCCTCCACTTGCAGCCAGAACAGAAACTCTGTTCTATTCATTCCCTGAGCTTCTCGAATGCATCTCCACATCCCAGCCATGTGCTGAGCCTATGGTGTGCGTGGCCTCAGCAGCCACCTGGCTGGCTTTGATTTTATCTGCTCCTCCAATAAGAAAAGGGTTGTCCAGGTCTTCATGTCTGGACTTACCCAGCTACTGGCCAGGTACAAGGATGCTATACCTTCTGCCAGTTTCATTTCTCCAAGCTCCCCTTTCTTTTTATCTTGTCCAGGCTCATTTTCACCAATTTCATGAGTTAGACAACTGAGGTCATTCTGCCCTGTGCTCCTTCTCCATGCCATCTAAATGATCACCAGCAAGGGTTAAGATGTCACTCACGAGGTCTCCTTCTTTTCTTCAATGCTAACATAAATTTTAAGAACACTTTCTTTTACCTTTACACCCTCCACACCTACTCTTCATGGGCATAGTCACTCCTTGGCCATGCCAAGGATTATTCCAACTCTTGATGCTTTTTTGACCTTCTGTATCCCTCACAGTCTCTTGGAAATGCACTCCAGGAAAAATGGAATGTCAAATAGGTGACAAGTAGTGGCATTTCACTGATTCTTGAATTGATTCAATGAATGAATATTCAGGGAAGGTATTTCATAGCTGTCTAAATTTTCATGTCTTTGGCTTGCTCACCTTGCAGGCGATTGAGTGTGCAAATGATATTAAGAACATAAAACCACTTGTCAACGCTCATGTGCCATACAAATGCAGTTATTTAATGTGGCTGAGCAATGTTCATTTATTACTAATTTTAGTTTTTAATATGATATGGATTTATTTATTCTGCATAGGTAGGTGCAAGTTTCTCAGAATTTAGTATGAATAAAAAGAATATAACTTTATTTTCTACAGCTTATTAAAATCTCTGCTATGATCCCATTCCACCAATTGACAGGTGGCTTAATTTTGGTCAAACTCAGTCAAATTGGTGTTTTCTGACATTTCAAGAATTCCTCCTCTTCATTTTTCCTAGGGGTCATTTACTTTCTGGGGATTTTTTTTTATCAAAGCCAGACTACTGGGACGGAGGGTAGGAGAGAGACTCCTGGTTGTTAGCTGACATCACCCTTGTTTTGAACCCACTGCTGATGCCTGAGCTCCCATCAGCCTCCAGCCAATGGCCTGTAAACTCTGTGTTCTCTAGTTCAGACTCCCAACCCTCTCTCTGCCACTCTGTCATTTGAAGTGATGGGAAGCTTTTGGATGTCTTAACATACTACCCCAGGGGCTGCTAGAGAAACTAGCTCTGTGTGCATATTACTATTTCCAGCACACTACTGTTCTACAACACTGGAGCAAACAAGCTAAATCTTTGCTTTTCTGACTCATTCCATCTCCATAGTCCAAGGAAATTATTTTTTAATCCTCACCTGAGGATATTTTTATTGATTTTAAAAAGAAAGAGAAAGGGAGATAGAGAGAAATATTGGTTGCCTCCTGTATGTGTCCTAACCAGGCATCAAACCCACAACCTAGATATATGGCCCTGGCTGGGGACTGAGTCTATGACCTTTTCAATGTGCTATGGGATGACGATCCAACCCACCCAGCCACACAGCCAGGGCTTCAAGGACATTTTTAGCAAGACAAAGACAGGATCAGGGAATCATACTACCTGATATCAAACTATACTGCAAGGCCATAGTAATCAAAACAACACGCTACTGGCATAAAAACAGACACATAGATCAATGCAACAGAAGAGAGAGCCCAGAAATATACCCACACCTTTATAGTCAATTAGTATTTGACAGAGGAAGCAAGCACATACAATGGGCTAAAGATAGTTTATTCAATAAATGATGTTGGGAAAATTGGACAGATACGTGAGGAAAAATGAAACTAGACCACCTTCTTACACCACACAAAAGAATAAATTTAAAATGGATCAAAGACTTAAATGTTAGACCCGAAACCATAAAAATCATAAAAGAAAACATAGGCAGAAAAATCTCAGACATTGCTTGTAGAATTTTTAATTGGATATACCTCCCCAGGCAAGGGAAACAAAAGAAAAAATAAACAAATGGGACTACATCAAATGAAAAAGTTTTTGCACAGCAAAGCAAATCATCAACAGAGTGAAAAGGCGACTCACAGAATGGGAGAACGTATCTGCCAATACATCTGATAAGGGGTTAATAGCCAAAGTTCACAAAGAACTTACAAAAATCAACACCAAAACCCCCAAACAACCCAATTAAAAAATGGGCAAAGGACCTAAATAGACACTTCTCCAAAGAGGACATGCAGATGGCCAATAAGATGTATGAAAAGATGCTCCATATCACTGATCATTAGAGAAATGCAAATTAAAACCACAATGAGATACCATCTCATACCTGTCAGAAATGGCTATCCTCCATAAATCAACAAGTGCTGGTGAGGATGTGAAGAAAGGGGAACTCTTTTGCAGTGTTTGTGGGAATGCAGATTGATGCAGCCACTGTGGAAAGCAGTATGGAGATACCTCAAAAAATAAAAAATGGATCTGCCTTTTGACCCAACATTTCCACTTCTGGGAATATATCCAAAGGAACCCAAAACACTAATTCAAAAGAATATAGTACCCCTATTTCATTGCAGCATTATTTACAATAGCCAAGATATGAAAGCAGCCTAAGTGTCCATCAGTAGATAAGTGGATAAAACAACTATGGGACATTTACACAATAGAATACTACTCAACCATAAAAAAGAAGAAAATTTTACCTTCTGCAACAGTATGGATGGACATGGAGAACATTATGCTAAGTTAAATAAGCCAGTCACAGAAAGACAAATATCATATGATTTCTCTCATAGGTGGAAGCTAATGAATAAACTAAACTAACAAGGATAATGGGGACAGGCTCATAGATGGAAAGCAGGAGGACAGCTGGTGGGAGGGTAGTAGGGGGTGGAAGGACTGAGCAAAAAAGGAAAGAGGACTCATGGACATGGACAGCAGTGGGGTGATTGCTGAGGGGAGGGGGGAATAAGGGGGCTAAATGGTAATAGAAAAAATATATAATAAACACTAAATTAAAACAAGACAAAGAGGATAAGATTCTTGTAGAAAGCTCATCCAGCATTCTTCCCATGTCTACTATTTAACAAATCAAAACTCTGGGTCTCATACTCCAATGCCCAAGATTTTGAGCCTAACATCCTTCCTCAACCAACAGCATCTGTTAAAACTTTAAAACTCTACTTGAAGAGTTTATACTTTATTGTTCCTTTTCTTACTGTCATGACCATGTCTGCTGTGGATGCCTCCTGAAATAAGGGAAAGGATCCTAAGATAAAAATAAATGTTCTGTAGTATCTGGATTGTATGGGGATAACATAAATGAGTTTCAAAACTCATTAAACTCTATACTTAACAAATGTGCATTTTCCTACATGTAAATTATACCTCAATCAAATTGATTAAAAATAGTTACATAAATGTATGCACATATACACTCTCACACATAAGATAGTATTGAAATATTACCCCTATTACACTTACCTGATCAGCTTTACCTTCTTTTCTAATGCACAAAACCTAACTATTGAATGGGGGAAAGGAGGGGAAGGGTCAAGTCAAGGAAGGTGTATAAAGGACCCATGGACAAAAACAACGGGGTGCGGGGAGGACTGAATGTGGGAGGTGGGGAGTGGGTGGGCAGGGAGAGTGATGGGGGAAAATGGGGACAACTGTAATTGAACAATAAAAAATTCTTAAAAAGAAAAAATATGTCTTTCCAATCTGAAAACTTTTTGCCTTCCTTATTATATTCTTTTCATTCTTGATTTTTTTTACTTTAGCAATACATCAAATTTACTCTCCTTGTTCTTCATTTTTCCCTTCTATAATTAGACTTTATCAGTTTATGCTAATTTATTTCTGCTCTGTGTATGAAATACATGCTGTAGTTTGTTCTGTAGACATTCGTGCTGAGATAAGTGAATGAGGACATACTCCAGAGACTACTCGGATATTCCAAATGTAATCATTAAGATCCTTGAATCAAGAAGAAAGGGATTAGCCAATTGTGTCTCTCGCTACCTAACCCCACACAAGCATCAGATGTTTAGTTCTCTAAGGCAATGGCTGGTTCTCCAGGTTGATGCCTTTATCCTTAAATCAAAATTTATGAAAAACCTACATTTTCTCACATCATTAATAAAATACATTAAAAATAATTTTATTCTCAAATGATTGCTAAAAACATGAAACTTCTACGGGTCTATATTTCTGGTTTGTTACAGACGAAGTGTTGAATATTTATTTGTATTCACTATTGAAACAATGGATTCCTAGGTCCTCCTCTGTTTCTTAATTCCACAATTTGGAGTTGGGGAAATGTGTGGGCTCTCAATATATTGATATTCTATAAATCACAGTATAGATATTTGTTCAAATAATTGAATCACTAAAAGGTCATTTTATATCTTCCTCTTTGTTGCTAGTTCCTTTGCAACAAGGGTACCAGGGAGTGCCACCCGCTCTCCAGGGGGTGTGAGAGGATCCAGGGATCTTGAGGTAATTGATAACATCGGAAAGATGGGAGTAGGCAAATTGCATACTGAAGTTGGCTTTAAAAATGGTCACTCCCATGTAAAACCCATATCATTATCAACAAAATCATTTATTAAACAGCCAATTGAGCATGATACTCAGTTTTTATCCTCTAAGAGGAACTTTGGCCAATAAACAACTTCTCATTTGATCATCCTTGGCAATCACAATCCCCGAGTGACAGCAGAGGGACATCTGAAATTGGGGAGGTACCTTTGGACTCTTGGCACTGTATGTCATTGCATATGCAGTATTAATGATTTTCCTTTGCCACTGTCAAGTCTAAATTATTTGTAAGAGTCCAAAGATAAAGAATCAAGTGATTTCTGTTGACCTATAATCTGGAGAAGATACTCTCAAGTTAAAAATGGTTTGTTGTTTTATGTCATATGAACAGTGAGTCATAATAATATATTAAATATAGCATATTAGCACTGTCAATATTTTACTGAAGTCCTAAGTCAGACTTAACTAAGTCAAAGTCATCACACAATAAATATTTAGTTTTTTTATTGTACATAATTTTATGAAAATGAATCAAAGCCAAGAACCCAACTGGCATTGGAACACAGGTGTGGCCATGTGCTGGAGGTGGTAGCCAATAGAACCATAGCGAAATTCTATTTCTCCACATAGAGTATGAACTTATCTCAGTGAAAACCACATTATAATTTTGAAAAATCTTGAATTATTTTCTACATAGCATTGAAATATTTGCAAATTAAGATTGAAACAATAATAGGCTAAATTAGTAGGTTAGCCTTATAACTAATCAAAATATTCTGCATTCTAGAAAAGCAAACATGATGATTGATTTTCACTTATCTTTTTAAAAATACAGATAATGGTAGGGGGAGTTTTGGGGGGAATGCAGACAAGTGTACTTGAACAACAATTTAAAAAAAAAAATGAATGACAGCCAGTCACACTCCTCCCCCCAAAAAAAAAGGTCATCATATCACAGGACATAATTCTCCCTCCTTTATAAAAACATAAATTAAGCCTCTCTCGGCAGGATAAATCCTACACATTGCTTTCAGTTTTAAATTCTGAAGATTATTGATGAAGAATATTTTTAAAAATCAAAACAACTACAACACATTTCAATACATTTCAACTTATAGACTGTAAAGAAAATCAGTGTTTTGGTAGATTCAAACATATGTAGAATTATTTGATGCAGTTTCCCATTTTGGAATCCATTTTTTTCATTGACTATTAAAATAAATTTCCTCTACACAGGGTTTCCTACATTCTGATTTTCTTCATTCTTTGGAGATTGGAGGCATTTCTCAGGTAAATATTTTTGAAATAAAGAAAGAAAAAGCCTTCAAATATAACTTTTCCTTGAAATTAAAACCTTAGGATTTTGGTAGTCACACTCTGAGAATGTAAGTCCTGAAAGAAGAATTAAAATTTGGCCAAAGAGTTTCACCATTACAACATTACTTTTAAGGCATGCTGAACACTGGATGATTCTGTGGTGTTCCGGGAGAAACAGAAAGAGAAATTGCTTGGGTTGTGCATGAGCATTCCACTCCCAAGTAGTTCATCGTAAAGTAATGTGTATTGTAAAAGACAGTTTAAAGTTCCTGTACACTAATGGGCCTGACAGGTTCTATATTAGCTGGCGCCTTTCATGAAAAAGATCTAGGCAATATTATGAACCGCTCAATTAAAATGTCTGCTCGATGGGCTACATTGGGCCAAAAAGCACATACTGCTTGGATAAATTAATAAAGGGAAAGATACTACGGAAATAGATGCACGGGGTAGTTTCCATACCGCCTGCCTAAATTTAGACGAGTAAATCAGCTTTTCCCGTCATGGATCAGTTGACTCCTTTCCAGAGGAACTCTCGGGTGCAGTTTTCCTGCATCTGGAAGGCAGTACCAGGTGCCTTGTAACGTCAGAAACATCATTCTTACCACATCTGTTTGGCTGCTGGTGCCTTTGGATGGGATCTGCTCACCTATTTTCTTCTGACTCAGCGTAGGCAAGCTTCCTGCCCATTTGCAGAATGCATGAAAGCTGGGACAAGGAAGTGCGATGGCACACAGAAGTCGAACTCCCCAGGAGCGACGTATTTATAAACATTTCATAAATTTATAATCCCACCTTGGAGATGAGTTCAAAAAGTTTTCAGATGCATTAGCATTTTACCCAGTTCTAAAAAAGTTCCCCACTATAATCCAGCCATTTCTTCCAAGCCATCCCTCTCCCTTCCATGGTCCTTGCCTCAGAGTAAGAAGAGAAAATAGATACCTGCCAAAGTGAGCATGACCAGGATCCCACTTCCTGTGTGAAAAAATTCACTTCCTTTGAAAGAAACCTACAAGAATTTAGAAGAAAACACAGTCAATCTCACATTCTTTGGATCCATTTGAGTTTCTTGCACCAATTCTCTGCAAAGTTTAATCATATCCGTGATGGCGATGTATTGTGTGTTCATGCACATACATGCACGTGCAGGAGAGAGAGAATGTATGTATTCTCAGTTTTATGTTACCTATTCTTACAGTCCCTCCCAGAAGCTCAGTTATGAAATGAACTTCCCCAGGAAATGCTGAAATAGATGCCCTACTCCTGGTGATCAAAGGAGCTGGTAACGAGTTCTCCCATCAGGTTGTCTAGAGTGCTCAAAACATTTTTAATCAAAGCTGTTTAGCATCTAACATCCCATATGATCCTAAAACAGCCCCGAGAAACTTAAAACCTGAAAGAACAGCATCCTAGAAAACTTAGATAATCTAAGTGGGTCATTCAAACTCTTTAGCATCCAATAGAGATGCTAGTCTCTCAACATTCAAGCTAGTGCCCAGTCCACTAGACCAGCACCTACTACTTGGTTTGTTCTTTGTACAGAAGTTGAGAGTAAAAAACTTGTATAAAACTTCTGTAGCAATTTGCCATTGTCATGACACCCAAGGACATAATAATTTGGTATTTTACCAAATTATCTGTCTGTGATAGATGTGGGATTAAAGGCAAACACATAAATAAAGACACTGCCCGCTGCCCTGGACACAGTGAATGCTGGACAACCAGGCTGACATTAAATCACAGCCGCTGGAAGGGTAATTTAGCATTTCAGTCAGGATCTTCAGCCCTTCGGGGTTAGCCTCTGAAGCTCCAGGTAAGAGAAAACATAAGCAAATCGACATGAAATCAAAACACAGCCACATGGGAAATTCTGAGACTCACCTTTCCACACTTTGACATATTAATGGGTTTCAACTTCCTGTTTCCCTCTGGTGGCTCTGAGATCAGAACACTGAGGAGGGCCTGAGAGACTGAACACCAGCAAAAGCAAGATCGACCACGGGCTTCATCTTGCTCTCTTAAACTGGGGGATAAAAACCTTTGAATTCTTTTTGGTGTTCTTGTTTGACTTGGGGTTAGTTTCTGTTTCTGTTTACTTTTTTGTATGACTGCCTGTCTTATTTCTTATTTGAGTATCCTCAGTAAAGAACTGCAATTTTTTAAAAACCTGTAATGTGGATATACCTCTATCTCCCTGTTGATTTCTCAAGATTAACAATTGTAACCTGTATCCGGTGAACAAAAAGGGGGAAGAGGGCAGAATGCCACAGAGATCTAAGAAACAAAACCATGAAGTTTTTGTAGATAGTCTACAGTTCCCTCGTTTTGGTGGAGGGACAAGCCATGCTGCCAGCCACTTCTATCACATACCAGTGAGTTAATACCCACTTTTTTGGAGAAATGTTTCCTAAGAAGTGAATGCAGAGCTGGGTCTGAGTGCGGTGCCCCAGCACCTATCGACAAAGGAAGGGCAGAGCAGCATTGATTTTGCTGCTGCCGAAGTGCCCAGGCTTCGATCTATGGCCACATCAACCCCGGTCTCAGAACAAAATGTAACAAAATAGAAAGACGTTTACAATATGTTGTTAATAAGAGAAAGGTTGTGAAATAGTTTCCATAATATGACTCTCTTTTGCTAGTATATATGCATGGGGGGGCGGTGAAACCCTGAAGGGTGCAGATTCCAAAAATGTAACAGTGGTGTTTTCTAAGTGATAGTATTATTATTGATTTGTTTTTCTTTTGCTTGTCCGTGTTTTCTAATACCCTTATCATAAGCATGGATTTCTCAGTTTTCTTTAAAAAAAAAAAAGAAAAGGGAACACTTTCATCTACTCCTGAGACGGTAGGATGATCTACATAATCTGCTCTTAACATTTGTACAAGTAGAAGCTCATCCAAAATATTCAAAATTGTGCTAAGGTGTTATTATAAGGATCACAGGCAAAATGGGAGACTTGATTCTTTTGTTTTCTCAGGTTATAGAATCTTTACAAGTATCAGCAGAAACAAATGTAGGTTCATTAATCAAACTATTTAAAGAATATAAAATAAACAGAAATGTCTATGTAAAAGTGTATAGAATTGTGTCAAAAGTCAGTAGTAACCTGTATGCTGGAGTGGATGGTGGAAGAAATTCTGGAGAGCTTGAAGGGATGTGTCTGGATGACTGGGTAGCAGAGCCACACACGTTGGAGTCTGAGAGCCCCAGGTTTGATTTCTGTCGCCACCACTTATGAGCAGGGGGCTTAAAACCCCAGAGTCTCAGTTCTGTCTTCTACATAATGAGGATAGTAATAAACAACTCACAGATTTTTAAATAACCCTATCACAACCTGTGCTGAAAGTTTTTCAGATCACCTCGCCCACGTTAAGTTCAGTCAATAATCACTGTAAAAGCAATGACCATTATTGCAGCGTTCTCCTTTTACCCCCACCATGCCTGCCGTGGCCATCCTCCCGTTTCGGGCCATAGGAAAGGCTTCACCCGGCACCACAGCATTTGTGCACAGAGGGGAGGCCGTTTCTCCTCCTTTACCGGTATTTCCTTTGGGAAAAATTGAAGGCAACATATCCCTCATCCATCATAACCAAACATTAGTGGGCCTAGTACGCTCAAGAAAGAAAATGCAATATCCAAATTTTTTAGAATTTAGCATAACAGCAATGTTAATACGGATGGTAGAATGACCTATATAATCTGCTCTAAACATTCCAGAACAAGTAGGATCTCCTCCAAAAAGTCAGAGGAAGTAATAAAGAGGCCACTGCACGGAGGAAGCCAGTGTGTTGTGAATTTCACTTCAGCCAGTTTGGCCACGCATGACCCTTTGGTGGGCAACAGTAGCCCCTGAAGAAATGCGAGTGGGGTGAGGATTCCATTTCTACTTCTGCACGTACAGCTTTGTCAACAAAAACCACCCCGAGCCCAATCCTTCCACGCGTTCAGACATTTATTAAATGAACTCTGTTAGCGAGTGAGCCACAATATACTTCATACGTTCGTGCACTCAGTTCTGGGGACTCGGGGTCCCCGTGGGCAGTCACGAAATGCGACCGTGTTCTAGAATTAGACTTCTGTTACCTTTACCGTTTGTATCGGGTGGGCAGTGGTCCGCCTGAGCCCGGGCCTGTGTCCAGGGCCATCTGGGGCTCGTGCCCTGTGCCTAAAGGTCCTGGGTGCAGACACCGCCGGATTCTCGGTCCCCGCCTGCGCAAGAGGAACGGAGGAGGGCAGGGACTTCCGACACGTGTTTGTGCCAGGTCGCACATTTCACACGCTTTAATTGCACAGGGAGAACCCATTCCCGACCTTAAGCATGGCAGATAACAAGCCACGAAGCTCATCCATTAAAACCCATTTTTGACATTCACTGTGCTAATTAACATCACCTCAGGTGTCTGCTGGAATATGGATAGTTTTCTACACACGTTGGGGTGGCCGCCTCTGGTTTTATTTCCATGACCGTTTTAATAATTTACCGTGTGGAAATTCCCATTTTCTGTGTGTCCTCAAATAGGTAAGAAATTAACATCTCAAAAATCCAAGAGCTAATTATTCCTGCAGAGCGGCATCTACGCAGCCCTGTTCACAATGGTTTGCATAGACGGTGTGGACGACCCTTGCAGAGAGGTCAAAGCCTGCCCTTTGATACTTGTCTTAATTGCTGCATTGGAGGAGGTGACTCAAAGGAGAAAGAAAAGTCATATTTATAGAGAAATGGAGAAAGTTTTCAAAGTTGGTTATTCAAAGAAAAAAAAAACCTCCAAATAAGTATGTCAGGTCCAGAGGATAAAATGCAGAATACACGTCTTGCAACTCAGGGCCAGCCCCGGGCAGAAACATAAACTAGGCGAGGTGCAGCCTCCGACTCTCAGGGCCTCCTTTCTCCCTGGACTTCCACTCTCCCCAGTTTTCATTCCTGTAAAGCTCACGTAGTGCCACCCCATTAAAGCTATTCTTAAAAAAAAATAAAGATATAGACAATTTAAAACATACTAGTGTCCAGTGCTAGCAAAAAAAATACAGGGACATAAAAGTCTCATGAAAGTTTGGTGTCCTTTGTGGTTAGCAACTTGTAACACTTAATCAACTGCCTTTAAAATGTATATGTATATATTTGTAAACTGGAATATTCCACTTGTCAAACTTTATCCTAAGAAGTAATAACTTATGCTAAGTGTATAAACGATAAGAGAATATTACAGAGCCCTGGCCACTGTGGCTCAGTTGGTTGAAGTGTTGTCCCATAACTGAGGGGTTGCACCTTTGATTCCCAGTCAGGGCACATACCTAAGCTGCAGGTTCGATCCCTGGTCCAGGCGCATACAGAGGGCAACCAATCAATGTTTCTCTTTCTCCCTTCCCTTCTCTCTAAAAGCAATGGAAAAATGTCCTCTGGTGGGGATAAAGAAAAAGAGTATAAAAAAACAAGTTAAATGAATAATAATATGAAATTGGTTAAAACAAATTATGATACAACCTTACATTAAAATACTAAGTAGCCCTCACAATTAAATTGGACACTCTATTTCTGATAAACTCAGATTAAAAGCTCTAAAGAAAAGTAAAATTTTATGTTCATAAAGTAAAGATTAAAGAGTACAATTCTCTAGAATTTAAACATTGACTGATAACTATCTAGGTAATAGAAAGATGAATGACTTATTTTGCTTTCCTTTGTTTATCTGTATTTTGTAGTTTTTATTTTTTATATCTCTTTACACTTTTAATTGGTTATGCTATTACAGTTGTCCCAATTTTCCCCCCTTCCCCCACCAAGCCTGCCCTGCATTTCCACAGTCAGTCCCCACACTGCTGTTCTCACCCATGGGTCATGTATTTTGTAGTTTTTAAAGTGAATGTACCTGACCATGATAATAAAAAAGGAAGATTTTATTTTGTTTTATTTGGAGAAGAAAATCTGGCTCCCTAAGTGTTACTGTAAGTGCCTCTATTACTTTGATCCATATCTGTGAACTAAAAGATGGTTTTGTTTGTTTGTTTTTTTAATCAGAAAAGGGAAACTTTCAGCATTTGGGACTGTGTGCAAAAAGATGTTTCTTAGCAAACATCTTTTCAAGGATGTGGCGTAGCAGCTGCTCAGAGGCTCAGACAGGCCCCGCAGGAGGCTGAGCCTGCCCGCAAGCACCGCCTTGCATTTTCCAGTCCCTGGGAAGCCATCTATATCCGCAGCTCCAACACCCAGGGTGCTGCAGCCTTCCCAGTCTGCACTCAGTGTGATACATGGCACAGGTTTTCCTTACCTATAGGTGACATATGGCTAAGATGAGAAAAAGAAATAATAGAGCAGCTTTCAAAGGGAAAAAACAGAGCAAGTCACCCTAAAGCACGCTGAAATTTCTTAGACAAGTACTCACAGTCACGCCACACCAGATCCCCCACAAGAAACGTGCCCGATCATCACCTGTGTCTTTGCTCAGCATGGAAGGTCTCTCCCACCTGCCCAGCCTGAGTGGTTCTGCTCCATCTTTAAAACCTTCCCAATACCTCCTCTTCCTGGTCCACAGCCCTCTGCTATGTCCCCCACTGTTCCCAGAGGGCAGAATCAGAATTAATTTCTCCCCTCAGTGAGTGTCTACAGCACTGTTTTCAAGTTGCTAATATAGAATAAGTCAGAAAGCATTATGATAGGTGGCTTGCTGGTTAATTTCTCCCTGCCCTGCTCTTAATCTACTCCTACCATTGGGAGCTTTTAGCCAGGTAAGGGCTGGAAGGAAAGAGACACACAACACTCACTAATATGTACTCAGTCCCTACTGTTCATCAGGCACTATATATAATAGGTGCTTTTATTTATACGGTCTTATGTTATCAAATAACCTAAAATACATATAGTTTTATCTTCACTGGAGAGCAGAAGAAGTAGACTATCAGAGGGGTTATGACATTTTATCAAAGTAGCACAGCTGTTGCTATGGACTGAATTGTGTTCCCCCCAAAAATTCACATTGAAGTCCTAACCCCCTGTGTGATAACATTTGGAGATGGGGCCTTTGGGAGGTAACCAGGTTCAGATGAAGCCACCTCATCTGAGGCAGGGCCCTCCTGATGGGATTAATGTCGTCATTAGAAGAGATGTAAGAGAGCTTGCTCTTTTCACTCTGTGAGGACACAGCAAGGAGATGGCCATCTGTGAGCCCGGAAGAGAGCACTCCCCAGAACCCCGTCATGCCAGTGCCCTAATTTCTAACCAAAGACTTTCAGCCTCCAGATCAGTGACAAAATAAATTTCTATTGTTTATGCCGCTTTGTCGATGGTGTTTTGTTACAGCAGCCCAAGCAAACTGATACAGCTCTTAAATACCAGAGCCAGCATTTAAATCCTGACGTTCTCCCTATAACACTATGCTTCCTCAGTATGAACTGTTCATGGCATGCCTTTATAATGCTCGTATGTAGCAGAGTGACTGGAATACAGTGGACAGAAATCCAAAAGATGGATGCTGGATGTCGAATGAATGACTGAATAATTACACATAGGCAGAAAGATAAGCATTTACAGCTGAATTTTCAGAATTGAGACACACACCGGTTTACAGATTTTTGGTGTGGGGCAAACTATCTTTGATTGCCATGCAGCAAATTCCCTTTGTTGCAGAGAATTCAGCTGTGTGTTCTGGACAGTATGTAGAATTCCACGTGCCTTATTGAGCTATTTTGCTTAAGAACATAAGTTTCTATTTGGGAACCAGTTGGGAATGCTGGGAAGCTATAGTAACCTTTTGAGGTTAGTGCTTTTATCAAAGAAATCATGCCTCAAGAGCATAAATGCAGGAGGAGTGGGTTATACACAGAGAACTGGTTCAATTAAGCAATCGGTTTTAGAGCAATGGTTATTACAAGATGTACTTAAAGAATCTCATTCAAAGCAGAACTTGAATCTTACTGAGGAAACTTTCAGGAAAATAAGTGCTCATATGTACTAAATTAAAACATTTTATGTGAGACACATACAAATTTCTTATTTCAGCATTGAAGCATTTTTTATTTGTATATAAAAATATAATGGGGAATATTACAAAGTCCCCTAGCATTCTTTGCATTCATGATGTGTTTAGAAACCTAATGGCCTGTCAGCTGTCACACAGACTGGGCAGGGCCACAGAGAGAAGTAGCGCTTCCTATAACCTGTAAATTGGAGGGTGACAGGAGAGGACAGATCACTGAACTTCTTCCTCACCCCTGCCTTCAGCGATTCTCCTTCTGTAGCTGTAACAGTCAACGTGAGAAGAGAGGGCTGTGTCCTCCGCCCTTCTCAGTCTGATGAAAGTCTACTCCGTCCACAAAACTCTAACATCTTCTTTTCCCTTGACACTGCTCCACACCCTCTCTGCCTTGTCCCTCAACTCTGTTCCCACAGGGAAGAATCAGAATTAATCTGTCCCTTCTCTAAGCATCCACAGCACGTTGTTTATATCACTAACATAGAATGCATCCGAGTGTATTAGAAATGGCAGGCTAGTTTATTTTTCCTACCCCACCCTGCATCGGCTCCCCCACGCTGGGAAGTGCAGGGAAGTTATGCGGGAGGGGTAGATGGGGGAGGGGACTCACCATGGAATCTAATCCCCCTGAGGCAGCAGATGAATGCTTCTCAGTCTGCCTCCTTTAACTGGAAAAACACACAGTAGAATCTATTTTGCGTTTTAAAAATAAAAAACCCCACAGCTTCCTCTTTTTAAACAATATAAATTTGAATGTTAGCCAATTCTTGATTATAAGATGCATAGCTTTTCCTCCCTTTTTAGAGTGATTATTCACATTGTGGTTTATTTTGTAATCACATCAAATGATATTTTAATAGTGCTTTTGATTCTGACGTACATCTTATCATCCCAGTCATGTAAACACTGAAGAACCCATATTTTATAATCATCTCCTTGATGCTGTTTGCTTATTGGCTAGAATATTTGAAACACCATCCTCAAAGAACAAAAATGTCAGAGGCTCACATTAGATTTCCTGTGAACTTCTTAACCTGTGAGCTGAGAGTTCTCAGTCCTTAAGTCGTGCTTGGAGAGCAGTGTTGTGAAACTATGAAATGTCTGTGACAGTGGCAACATCAAAAAACCAGGTCTCTCACAGCCCTCGTTCTTGTCACAAAACTTCATTTCCGCTCACGACTTGGTCATATAATTCTCTCTTGCAAAAGAGTCACCTTTATGCCTCCCTCCTAAAATACACATGGATTATATATCTGTCTTGTTCTTAGTTCCATAAATGTATCCATATACAGATGCAGTGAAATCCTACTCTATTAGCCAATGTTTTTTAAAAAGATATAAATGTGGAAAAAAAGATGTAAAAAGTAAAGTAGAAATGAATCTCATAAAAGAGCCATTAAGGGGCAGAGCTAAAGGATGAAAGGTAAACATATATTATGAGACATGGTAATAAGGTGGTCAGGCACTCCTGAAATGAAGTTGCAATGTAATATACGGAGATGAAAGGAAATTAAATGTGAAACCCTGAGATAGTTATTAAGCCATCAGTGGGAATCTGGAGGGTGATGTCACAACCAGGAGAGGAAAGGCGACTCGTGCAAAGTTGGACGAGATCCAGTTTGCGCTGCAGATTTATGCAGTTAATTTTGTCCCCTGACTGCATTCAGATGAGCATTTCTCCTCGACATACACCAAGAAAATTGCTGCATTATGGCTGTGTTAATGGTAATCAGCATGCTAATGAGCACCAGAAGGTTGTTACAGCAAAGAGAGGTTCAAAGATGTATAACCTAGAGAAAACAAGAACGTAATTCTTCAGGGAACACAAGTGTCTTGTTTGTAGGTCATAGATTATTTGTTTTGGTCACTGCATTGCACAGGGAGTTTAATTTAAGCAGGAAAAAATGAAGCGTTTTGAATTGTGAGAGCAGCCCAGCTTAATTAAGAAAAGTAACACTGGAGAGCTTTGAATTTGTGGTTAAAAAAATAGGGTTTTTTTCCAGTAGAACTAAGATAGAACTGAACAGCACTGTCTAATGTGAAATGATATCTGTGGTTATGCAAAATGTGAGATTTTTATTTGCATTTATTTTTAAATCAGAAGTTGCTTCGTGGCTCTCTGGCATGAATGAGGTCAAATATCAGGGGTGAAAACGGTTCAGAAATTGTCACAGTATTGTGCAAACAATTTCAGGGCCTAGGCCTTCTCAGAGAATTAACGCTATTTCATTGTTTACCTCAAATGTGCATTTTGGCTTCCAAAGGTTAAGTATTTATTGATACCAACAGAGGAAAATATTCAATCAGGAAGACTGCTGCTATAGCTCATTAAAAAGTTCAGGGACATAAACAGTGTGCGGATTTTAAGTTAAGCGAGGTAGTTTATCCCAAGAACTTTCTCCTACTGAAGACTTTGGGAGCCACGTTAGCTCATCAGGTCCTGCATTGTGTCAGTAGAAACAATCATAATACACTTGCTTAAATCATTGTAGAGGTTCTGTGTTTTTCTTTAATGAGTACTTTTAAACAGACTATTTTACTAATATGCTCTTTGGGTATGTTTTATAACCAAAGAATGATACCTCGGAAATGAACACTGGTAATCATTTGTATTTCCCCTGTTTGTTAGTACATGGATTTGTCATAATATTCAAATGAATGTTCTTCGCAGCCCAAAAAGGACAAATAGAATGGCTCTGAAAGGTAATTGATAGATAGGTAGATAATACTATGACACTATATCTTTATATCTTTAATACATTATATCTGTATAACAGAGAGTAGTTTTGCAACTTGGAACAGGCATTCACTCAAATCAGGCTTCACCCTTCCATGGAAACTGGGACATATGGGCACTATCTTTCTTAATATTTATATTTTATCAAAGAGATGACTCCCCAGTCCTTAAGAATGGCATTCCCATGTCAGAACGCTGACAAAAGGATTTATATATACAGTTAGTCCCTGAACAATGCAGAGGTTAGGAGCGCAACCCCCAAGCAGTTGAAATTTTGTGTATAACTTTTGACTCCCGTCGAACTTAATTGTCCCTCGGTGTCCAAGGGGGGATGGGTTCCAGGACTGGCCGCCTTCCAAAGGATACCAAAATCGGCAGAGACCAAAGCCCTTATAGGAGATGGCACAGAACGATGCATACAGCAGGCCCTCTACATCCACAGGTTCCCGGTCAGGAACTGAGAACACTGTCTCCCAACTGCGGTTTGTTGAATCCACAGACACAAAACCCAGAGTATGGAGGGCAGACTGTGTGTTTATTGAAAAAAAAAAAAAAAACCGAATAAGCAGAACTGTGGCAGATCCAATTGGTGTTGTTCAAGGGCCAACTGTATTTCAAAGAGATGAGAAAGTACAAGTAATAAGTTTCCTAAGGTAAATGTTCGAAGAAAAAGGAGGGGAAGCCATTATTTTCCTTATTTTCTCTTACTATCTTCTATTATTTTCAACAGGAAATAAATTAAGCCTCTTATTTTTAATTTGCATTTGTCCTTACAATGGGCACCACTGATTTTGACCCCAACAAACCCCTGGTTCTCTGTGAGGTTTGGGCCACTTGTCCTGAGAGGGGGCAAGTAGGAGCCTGCATGTGTTCTGCCTCAGAGAACTCAGGTCTCCCGGATCTGGGTGCTCTCCTTCGCTCTGAGTTGGGTTACCGGAGTTCCTTCCCCCAGTATGCAACTCAGTGCCTTCCCCCAGTATGCAACTCAGTGCTTCTCCCACTTCAAGGTGTGCACAGATCCATCCCTGGAATCTCTGGCGTGGCCAGGGCTATGCACTTCTCACTTGCTCCCAGGTGATGCTCAGGCTGTTGGTGCAAGGTCAGCACCCTGCCTATCGAGCAACTGCGATTAGTTACCCTCATGGGCATAACACCCCAGATCATTTTCCAGATTCGTGCTCTGGAGCAAATGGTTCCAACTCTTAATTTCAGAGGGAAAAGACCCACAACTGAGCAAGTTCCTTACGAGAAAGTTAAATCTGTTCTTAGAACAGCAGACCCCTGAAGGTGCCTTAAAGCACACTACATTCAGCCCTGAGAGAGTCCCACCTTGCCCTTGAACCCTTCCAGCTCCCATTTCTAAGGCAGCACACCCCACTGGTATGTAGCTCACGATGTTATACACGGAGATGTAATCTGCCTCCTTATGATCTTGACCCAACAAAGGAAAATATTCCTGGACTCTGCAGCAAAAAACAGTACTAGGATCTTTGTAATCTTAGAAAGTCCCTTAACTCCACAAAACCCCAGTTTCCATATGGAAAATGGGGTGATAAGCCTGCTCCACCTATGGTCATAGCAGAGATTTAAGAAATAGATTAGGAAAGCATGTGACCATTCATTTGGCAAGCACTTGATAATTTATAAAAACAAGAGATTTGCTAATTTCTCCACCAAAACACTTCTCTGAGCTCTGCAGAGCCAGTCTGTCTGACCGATGGAACTCCCCTATAATGCTCTGGAGGGACACCCCTCACTAGGAGACCTTGTACAGGACCTGACATTAATGTGTGTGTGCGTGTGTGTGTGTGTGTGAATGCCTGACACGTCTACCTACTCTCCATATTTTATCTCCCGTCCTAAAAAATCAAATTACTTATATCCCTATCATAAATAAAACAGAAGAATTTATTCGAATGACTACCAGACAGTAGAGCAAAATTACCTTCAGACGACTATGAAAGAGCATAATGCTCTAGCTTACCAGAAACCAAGGAAACCTAGTATATCCAGCAGCAATTTTTCTTCCTTCTTATTCTTTCTTTGTGGCAAAGCTGAGAATAATGCCCTTGGGTTTTTCTCACTATATATGTAGATGGGGAGCAGAAAAGGGCTGCAATGGTACAGACAGAGATGGTACAATTAAAAAGGCCAAGATAATTTGTTGATCTTTTACACAGTGTTTCTTTACTATCAAAGTCACCTCAAATCAGCAATTTTAACAGAATGTAATTTAACAAAAATATTATTTTAGGCCAAAGAAAATTTTATACAAGGAAACATATTGGATGAGTATTGCTCGTGGTGTAATTTTAATTCTGAAAGATCTTGCTAAGAGGGTTTATTTAAATAGGTTCTCTCTGAGATGAATATTTAGGGGGGGAAATTCCTACAGGATGATTTATAGCAAAATTATATGAACAGAATGAAGGACAGAAGAATTTTATTAGAAAAGGGTCTCATTTCCACAAAATATAAATTATACCTTTTAGAAAATATATTGAATTTTATTAATATTCTGGAGACAGCCTGAAGTGTTAATCTCCACCCCTACCTATAAGACTTTCATTATGATGTACAAGGTGTATTTACCCTTTAACCAAATAATTTTTGAGCAACTCAGTGGAGGCTCCAGTTTATAGCCTGCAAAATATTTCCATTGCATTTACAAAATCTTATATTTTGTATTGTTGGTAACTTTTAATGATATATATAGGGGGATATATACTATATATATTATATGCATAAAATATATATGCATGTTTTTGGTATTACCAGGCAAGAACTCATATTAATGATGAACTCGGTGTCCTGGATGTGAGAGAGAAATATTTTCGTCCTATATCCACTGTCGTTATTGTTTTAAACATTATTTTTAGGCAAAGATACAATCAGTTTTAGTTTTCTCAGTGCTATGATTTAAAAATTCTGCCCTGCTTCATTTTGAAATTTATAGTTAGAGAATTACTACTGTGTTTCTACATGGCATTTGAAAATGACCTCATTTAGACCTTGGTAACTAATATTTTTGATGAAGAAATTGACATTATGATTCAAAGAGCTTGGTTATAAATTCTTTTCCAGTCTCTATCAGTCTTGAAGACTGAGCCTTCCTGCGGATGGTAACTTTGTTGTAATGAACAAGGGTAAACTGTCCAGTGCAGCGTGAGCTTCAGCAAAGACAAGTTAGAATTTAGGGTTTATATTTTTTTAAAGTGAAGACTGAGAACAGGAATGAGGACAAAGCCAAGAGATTAAAGCGGAAAGATAAGACTCATTTTGGCTCGTAAATATTATCAAATGTGTTTCTCTTAAATAGATATGCCTACAATGTAGCCATTAATACATGACATCCCCCAAAAGCATGCAAAATAGAACACGGGATCCCTGTCCTATTCAAAATACCTGTAACAGATACTACTGCAAAAATCATTGTTCTCTATTGATAAAAGGGGAAGAGCCCAATTTTAAAAGCTGGGCCTAAGTTAAAATCAGAAGTCAAATCTTTCTTTACTCCTTAAAAAAATATATTGCATTGATTGCTTGCTGAGTGCTGCTTAGGACTAGTTTCTATTCACAATCCATGAAAAAAAAGTCTGTTCTAAGTGGCTGTGTATTTGAAACAGTAACACCTTGGCATTTCACTGAAGCCATTACATAAATCTGAAGCCCCCTCCTTCCTAATGCAAACCCCCCCACCGCCAGGCACTGCACAGGAGGAAAATCTCTTGTATTTATTATTGGTCAAAATGGCAAACGTCTCCAGGTAATAAAATGGAAATATAAAGATACATTTTAACACAAATATTTCTCAATAACTCTCAGAATAAATGCTCAAATTCAAGAATCCATAGCCTTTTCATATGGATAAAGAGAGTTACAACAAAACATTAGGCATAAATGCCTATCAATATAGGTCCCTAAATGAATAAATGGGAAGGCAAAAAAGAAAAAGGATTTTATAATCGTCCCTATCAAGCTATATGGAAACACCAGCATCATCTCTGACCATGGAATTTTAGAGCTGTAAGAACCCTGGAAAGAGTCTCCATACTCTACTGTGCACATTTTCACATGTGAGAACACAGAGTCATTGTGGAGTGTCCAAGGTCACCCAGCCAACAAATGACAAAGCCAGGACTTGAACCAGGATCTACTTATGTCTATGTATAGCTTTACATTTGGAGATGTCTGCTATTTTTTAGGAGTGGGGGTCACACAAAGTTCAACATTGTCCAAGATATCAAATGTAACCTTTGTTTTTACAGGGAAACAAACCAAATTAAATCTATCACCAGACTTGAAAGTTGAGTCTTTCTAGGGATGATCAACAAAACGTGATTCCTCTTTACATCCTCCTCAGATGCCCGCTCTGGTTTTCATAACTTATTACTGATGAAAAAATTGAAAGGTAGAGATAGAACCGGTGACTACAGATAAATCTTTAGTAAATTTCAAATTCTATATGTGAAGTGTGGCCTCTTATTTTTATAATAAGTTTATTTCAGTTTTATCCTTTTATGCATTTACTTAATTTCAAAAAGAAATTAAGATGGCATAGAAGTGACCTATGGGCTCCATGCCTCTTTTTATAAGCCAAAACAAAATGACAATAAGGTAACCAGGCAGTTTTTCTGTTTGGTTCCATCCATGACCTATTGCTGCTGTAAATATTTCAAGATTTGCCCAAGATAACAGAGGAAGGTGAAGTCAAAGTTACCACATAACACAAGTATTCAGCAATTCAAACGCAAACTGCTTGTGTTTCACTCACATTGCTTGTACCTCTACAAAACTGACCCAAAAAGAAGAATACGGATCATTCACATCTAAAGTTGATTCCGAGATGTTACATAACAATTTTAGGCCTTCATTTAAATGATGTGGTTTTCCCAAAAATCTGTAAGCGATTCCAAGCCCTAAAATAACCAGTCCTGGCAAAAATTTCTCTCTCTGTTTACTTATTTAATTCTATGCTTGGTCACTCAAGCTATTGTCAGTGAAAATTTGGAATACCAAAGGGGAAGAGAGAAGACATGAAATATTCTTTTTGACAGCATTTCGTGTCTGTAAAATAAAAAGTCAGCATCCCCTTACTCTACGAGCTCAAAGCATCCCATTCAGTGGCATCTTTTCAAATGGCCTGAAATGTATTCCTCACTTCCCTTGATTTATCCCCGCATTGGCCCCTGCAGGAAAGCGTCATTTTTTCCTTCTGCCCTCTGTTTTCTGTATTTCATTTCAGGTGTCTATCGAGGCAATGGAAGATAAAGCTCCCTGCTTTCCCTTCTACTAAAGTTCTATATGAAATCAGTTCACCTGTCTGTCACTCCTCATTAAATTCTTACCCTCTTCATTCACATCCTGATCTTTGCAAATGAACATTTGCTTAATAAATGTTCCCAAGACTAACAGTGCAGAGTGAAAATCCCACACAGCAGTAAATTATTAACTCAGTCACAGAGGGAGTGCCATATATGACTTTTCAGAATGAGTTATTATGTGGATCATCATGTAATTATGAATTTTTCAAGCCATGATAGAGGAAAATTGAATATTTAATATTTTATGGACATATTCTACACTGAGGACATCTTTCAAAATTTTATGATAATTTTTAGAGTGAGCGAAGAGCAGAACAAAAGTTACAAAATAATTGCAAACTTGAATATTTAATCACTAGGGACATTGTTGGTTATTTCTCAAATTATACAATGTAACCAAGGCTGTGAACTTTTAATCATAGTGTATTCAAATGGGAAAAAGTGCATTAAAAGCAATCTATAAATATGTTTTGGTCTTTTAAGACATAAGAATACAGAGCTTAGTGTTGTCATGTTGAGACCTTAGGGTATAAATATTTATGTGAGAGGCAATCTTGAGTGATTTGTTCTGAATGAGCTATTGTCGAACAAAAACTTTTAAAAATGAACCATTTTAAAATGTTCAAAACCAACAACAAGGACTAAACACTCCTTAGTATCTTTAAAATATCTTAAAATTCTTGACTTAAAAACAAAATTAAAAAAGGTATTGGTGTTTATCAAAAAATTAAAAACTGCAAGAAATATTTTATAGCTTTGATTAAAAAAAATAAAGATAATTCTATGCCAAATAACAAACACAATTTGTTATCAATTTCCCAATGCCTTACACAGATTCATGCATTCATACTACAGTATAATATTTAGCATTTAAGTTATCACTCATGTAGTAACATTGAGAATTTTTTTAAAATAGTGATTCCAAATTACTTCCTAGGCTCTCCTTGTCATGGGAGAGGTCACTTCCCAGCACCACTGCAAACGAGCCTGGAGAGCACCTGCACCCAGAGGTTCTCAGCGCGGCCTCATCTTACCTGCTAAAGATTCTGAACTGGCCTGAAGTGAAGCTGGACACTAATATTTTTTTAAAGTTTTCAAATTATTTTAATTTTCAGCCATGGTTTAGAATCACTGATACTGATAAGGCTGTCATCTGGTTTCCAGAGGTAGAAACTTCATATGTACTTTTAAAATGCCAAAGAATCAAGCTTTGGGGCACACTGAGTGTGTAAGCACTCAGGGTAGAGAGCTGACTATTTAAGAGTCCTGGCTCTCGAACTGCATAGAATCTAATGAAACACAGACGACTGCCATTCAGAGAGGCGTGTGCCAGGTGATACAGCAGTGGAGGAGAAAACGGGCATTCAAGGCACCAGAATGGACTTTTCTGAACCTGAAATTCGGCTAAGAAAAAAACGACTACGCTATTCCCTGCACTTGTTCATTCGTTCTTTTGTTCACTTATTTAATTATTTATTCAACAAACATTTATTAAATGACTACTATTTTCCCAGTGCTATCTTGTTCTTCTCATAGATTATGGAAGAGGATCAAAAATAAGGAGACTGTATTAGTTAGCGATTGCTGCATGACAAACTACAACAAAATTCGAGCGACTTAAAACTACAACCATTTATTTGCTCATGGTTCTAAGATTGGAAATTTAGGCTGGGTTCGGCAGTTTTTATCAAAAAAGCATGTTTGATTTCTAAATTAACCACTTAAGATCATTGAAAAAATTAAGATTTGAAAATAATAATGGCTCTTTTTGTCTGATAAATGGAATGTTTAGTGGAGTGAATCCTCCCTTTAAAAACACAAACAAACCAGGTCTATACACCATGGAAAGCTTTAGGGGAAAACACTAGAGTAGACTATCATACCAGGGACGCCGATTTTCTGCTCATTCTTCACCCATTATTGTTTCCCTGCCTTGTAAACAAGAGACGGGGGTCCGTTATTCCTTTTCCCATGAGACTCTGTTAATTGTAGACCCTTTCCTTGTTCCCTAGGACAACAAGCCAGGGGCAGGGTAAAAAAAACAACAACTCATGAACTATTGGTTTACAGCTTACATTTAACAAGATGGTGATACAGTAACAGGATTCCAACAACATACGGATTCCCACAGCTTTGCCACTGTCCTCGGGAGTCGGCAAGAAGACTGGACACTGGGGAGAAGGGAGAAAGGAACCAGACTTTGCACTTCAGTGGATGAATCAGAGAGGACAGAGCGCTGACTGTTTGAGGCCATGGTTTGTTGGTTTGTTTGCTTGTTTTGCTATTTAGTCTTACTATCATTTTTGTTTATTTGATTGCTGATTTGTATGCTTGTTTTAAATATAAGGACACTGACCTTTAACAGAAATTCTGCTATGTCATAGACTCACTTGTAGGTTAGGGAGCTATAAAGTTATTCAGGAAGAGGCTAGTAACAAATACTTTATAGTAACTCTTCTGAACTTGATTTTCTGGGGTTCTATTTTTTTATCATGGTAAGAATGTCTCACACAAGCTCTACTCTTTAAAAAAAATTTTAGGTGTACAAAACAGTATTGTTAACTATAGGCGCAATGCTGTACGATAGATCTCTAGAATTTATTCTTCTTGCATAAATGAAGCTTTATACCCCCTGAATAGCAACTCCCTATTTCTCCCTCCTCCAGAGCCGCGCTGTTTTTGATAGCACATATAAGTGGAATCACACAATATTTGCCTGTGACTGGTTTATTTCATTTACATAATGTCCTCAAAATCCATGCACGTTGTGGCACATAACAGGCTTTCCTTCTGGTTTTAAGGCTGAAATAATAGTCCATTCGGCACATAATATAGGTAGATAACATTCTCACTTTCTCACATAACACACCACTTTCGTTATCCATCCCCCCATCAGTGCACATTGAGGTTGGTCCTTTCCACCTCTGGGTCGTTGTGAATAATGCTGGAGTGAGCACAGGAGGGCAGCTGTCTCTTCAGGATCCTCATATCAATTCCTTTGAATAAGTGACCAGAGGTGAAACTGCTGAAACACCTATGGTAGTTTCAGTTTTAATTTTCTGAGGGGCCTTTTGTCCACAACAGCATTATTTTACACTCGCACTAACAGTGAACAAGGGTTCCAGCTTCTCTACGTCATCCTCAGTGCTCTGGTATTTCTAATCAGAAGTTGGAACTATGCATAACCATATAACTTGTAGCAATTACCAGGTTATTGGTCGTTGGTAATTACTAAGTGAAGAAGACTCCCAACTATTCTAGAAGAAAAAATGACTTGCATAACCGGCAGGGGCATCACAGGCCTAGTGAGAAGACTGAGAACTGGAAACGTGACAGACAGTTCTTCCCACACCTCTTACGCTTTCATGCATTGCCAGTCCCAGTGGAAATTTTCAGAAAGAAAATTTGACAGACTATTCTGAAACTCCTCTGGTAAAGTATTTCAAATACTAAGAGAAGAGGAAAACTAGAAATATGGGCTTTTTTCTATATTTTACAAAAGCTTTAAAAATTATATTTTAATTTGTAAATATTTGATCATTAGATGGTCAACATATTATGAAACCATTAATAAATATAAAGCTATTATTGAACTAAATATAATAGTATATTTTATTCATTAATCTTTTGTTTTTTCATTTTTACTGAATTTATTGGGGTGATACTTGTTAACAAAATTGTACAGGTTTCAGGTGCACGATTCTACCACACACCATCTGTACCCTGTGCTGTGTGGTCACCATGCCAAGTCAGGTCTCCGTCTATCACCATTTATCCCACCATCTCCCCTCCACCTCCCACCACTCCCCCTCCCCCAGCAGTCACCACACTGTTATCGATGCCCATGACTTCTCTCTCTTTCTCTCTCTCTCTCACTCTCTCTCACTTTCTCCCTCTCTCTCTATTTTTCTTGCTCAATCCCTTACACCAGCCCCCACCAAGCCTTGCACCCCCAACAACTGTCAGCCTGCTCTCTGACTATAAGTCTCTCTATTTTGTTAGTTAGGACTTGGAGTATTATGCTAAGTGAAATAAGCCAGTCAGAGAAAGACAAGAACCGTATGATTTCACTCATATGTGGCATCTAATGAACAAAATGAACTAACAAGCAAAATATTCATTAATCTCCTAAAAATGGGTTCACTTGTTCCTAATCTTGAAACAGGGACTGTGCTAGCTTCTGAGGACTTAAGATAAATTAGTTACAGCCCCTGACCTAAGACAGTTTACAATCCTGTGTAAAGACAGGGAGGTAAATACGCAGTCACAATATGGTGTTCTCAGCACACAGGGTCCTAGGGGACCATATAGGAAGGACACCTAGGAAAAAGGCATTGAGCTAAGACTTAACAGATAATAAGGTGGGTGAAAGGAGGGAAATATTGGCAGATAAGGCTGAAGAAGTAGTCAAGTACCACACCATGCCAAGGTCTCTGTACCTTTTCTCCACTTAAACATCGCATAGAGGAGGCAGACAGCCCATCCAACTCCCTAATTCTCAACAGCTCTATTTCTGGAATTACTGTTTACCTCTAATGGAGATGTGCACAGCATTCATTCTTCAGGTGCATTTTCATCGATGCAGGTAGAGTTTGACACAAAATAACAGCTAGAACTTGGGGCATTAAACGTATGTTTTAAAATTGGTAATCACTGGTGAAATCTTATAATATTTTAATGGAATGAGATTGCCTTGGCATTAAATTCTAAAAGGTATTTTTTCTTGTGAAATTTGATATAAGATTTCCTGAGACCAGTTTCCAAAAATACAGAAGAGGCAAAAATCTTATTTTATACAATAAAAGTGCTGACGCAATCATCTTTCTTTTAACCTCACAGACATCCAGTTGAAGACACCTAACACCCACGGAGCAAAATGAAACGGCTGGGCCGTAAGCTGTTGGAACACTGCAAGTACCAGCTTAAGCATCATTTTGGAGCTGCTTCAAAATTCCCTTTCTCACCTTGCCCAGTGTGTTTCAACCAGAGCCTCAAAACTGCAACCGAGCCGGCCTGTACGTAACAGAAGATAACCAGCCCTGCACCGGAAGTGTGTGTGTGCGCTTTTTCACACACTCCTGGTATGCAGAGCATCAGCTTTCCAACGGAATGAGTGAAGACCACCACAGTCTAAGGGGAAAGAAACGGGAGACAGCAGTAAGTGTTATAGAAGCGGGAGTGCCGGCGATGGCAGGAAAGGAACCCAAGAGCAAAGGAGAAAGGGCTGCAGGCAGCGGAGATCCACGCCCCCACTAGAACCCAGGCCCGTAGTCATGGTGCCCCTGGAGCATGATGGGCAAGACTGGCTCGGAGACCAGCCAAGGAGAGCACCAAGGCCTGAAAGCAGACCTGCCTATTCTGGTGAATTGGGCCTCATTACCAGGTGAGCACCAGGCTGATCATCCTGTCTGGTCCCAAACTGAGCCCTCTACACACATTTTCTAGGTGTTCTCAGGGTCCTTATGCTCAACAAAGAGTCCATTCGTCCTCCCGTACCCCCAAACTGCATCTAGAAAATCCCTCATTTTATGTGAAGAGAAACCTTGCTGAAACTTAACTAAAGTCAAGAAGCCCTTCAAAGATTGTTATTCGTGTTGTTGTTGCTAGCATTAGATACTAATTTTATATATCGTGTGTTGGCACTAGAAGCAAACCCATTTTTTCTGCAGTTTGTAGATTCAGCCTGAATTTTTGACAGTTCCCACATGTAAGTTACTTTGGAAAAGATTATCTAGCACTTCTCCCAGGCCAGCTAATTCTGCTGGGGATACACAGAATACACAAGGCAGAATCCTTGCCCTGGAGGAGCACCTAGACAAATAAAAAGGCAACAGTGACACATTTTATGAATCTCATGTCACAGGGATGAGAGCAGGATAGTTTAAAGGCACAAAAAAGGGAACTTAATCCTGTTCTGTGAGGTCAAGGGAGGCTTCCAAAAGGATGAGCTATGTTCCCCGGGGGAGGAACAGTGGAGGAATCCTGAAGACAGAACTAACAGCAGTGCAATCATGGGGCAGAGCTTCTGGCCCGCCCAGAGGACCCGAAGCAGGTCGAAATGGTTGGACCACCAGGCGTGAGAAGGAAAGGAGTCACATGAGGGTGGAGACAGAGACAGGATCACGAAGCCCTTGCGAAGGCTGAATGTTATCTACCAGAGGGTTCTAAGGAAAGAGTGACGTGACCCACAAAATGAACGTTATTTTAGAGAACAGATTGCTGGTTGCCAGAGGCTAGGGGATGGGGGGATGGGCAAAAGTGGGCGAAGGTGGTCCAAAGGTACAAACTTCCAGTGATAAGATCAAGTCCCAGGGATATAACATACAGCCTGGTGACTATAGTCTGAAAGAGTAGATTTACAAGTTCTCATCCCAAGAGAAAAATGGTAACTGTGTATGGTGATGGATGTTAACTAGACTTATTATGGTCATCATTTCACAATATACATGTATATCAAATCATTATGTCATACACCTAAAACTAACACAATGTTACATGCCAGTGACATCTCAATTTAAAATAATTTCAGCAAGAAATTGTATCTGAATCGTATGATAAAAACAAAATGGTAAAATCAGTTATCGTCTAATTTCCAGAATTCACTGAGCCCAACTTGGTACAGAGACCCCAAATTCCCCACCTCCAGTTCCTGCTCAGATCTTCTCTCCATTAACTTAACTTTCCATTAACTTAACTCTTTCAAAGAGTATGTGTGTAAAAAATTAACACATTCATCAAGCCCTCATTGAGGAAGTTAAGCAACATTAGTACTGTATTGGCTGCCCTCTCAATGCTAGGTCTTCAGCCTGTGGCTCATCACCACCATCTTTCGTGTGGATGAAAACCAAGCAATCCATATCCTATGCATAATTGATCATGAACTTCATCCTCAGAAAGCTTTGGGGCCCTGACTGGAATGACTTGGTAGGACATCATCCCAAAAAGCAAAGTTGCTGGTTCAGTTCTCAGTCAGGGCACATGCCTGGGTTGTGGGCCTGGTCCCTGGTTGGGGCATGTGCGAGAGGCAACCACACATTGATGTTTCTCTCTCTCTCTTTCTCCCTCCTTTCCCCTCTCTCTAAAAATAAATAAATAAAAACTTTGAGAAAAAGAGAGAGTTTGGGGCATTTAGGAACCTGGTGGATTGATTACGATGGGTATCATACCTTCTTATAATGACAGCCAATAAATTCACAGGGCTGTTCTTCACTTCCTCCTTTTAATTCATTGAGCTGTAAAAAAAAAACCTATACCACACACTTGTTAAACATGGCAAGGAAGATTTTATTCAAAACTATTGCAGTAGGGGAGAGAGATTGACCTTGTCTGCTGAAACTAAAGGTAGGAGGATTGCCCTGGCTGGTGTCTCAGCTGGCTGGTGCTTCAGCATTGTCCTGTACACCATAAGGTTGCAGGTTTGATGGCTGGTCAGGACACCTACTTAGGTTGTGGGTTCGATCGCCAATCGAGGTGCTTCCAGGAGGCAACTGATCAATAATTCACTCTCACATAGATGTTTCCTCTCTCTCTCTCTTTCTCTCTCTCTCTCAAATTAATAAACATATCCTCAGGTGAGGATTTTTTTAAGTTAGGATTTTTTTCTTTAAGTTAGGATTTTTTTCTTTAAGTTAGGATTTTTTTCACCCTGAGCTGAGCTAATTAATGAGAAGGCACTGGAGGACTTTCAGCAGGGAGGTCGTTCAATGCGATTAGCCCATCTGTGTTTGCTAATTGGCCTTTATTGAAATTAGGCTCTTACCTTCCCACAGAGACTGGGAGATAGGGGTGCTATCTCCTGCTAATGAGTTCAAAGATCTAGATTCCGGGTCCTTAAGAAAGACTTTTCAGGGTTATAGAAGATTTCATCTCAAAGAGGCAGAGAAAGAATGAACAACTGCAAGTTTTTTAAAGTAAATGCTCTAAGATAAGGGAAGCTGGGGCCTAGTCAGGAAGAAGTCTGACTCAAGTTTAATCAAACTGAGGGCAACATTAAGGAGATCTTGGTCAAAAAGCACTTCAAATCGTACGAGCAATGGCATTCTTTGAGGCAGCACAGTTAGAGGGAAATGCTGCTTTTCTAAGGTCAGGAGAAGAATTCAGCTGCTCAGACGCTGGAGCTGTAACACTGTGTGTGAGCTGTGCTCTAAGTGCCAAGTCCTGTGTTGTGTGAGTGCTTTTTGCTTAGGAGCAGCCTTGGCCTGTCCTGGGTCCCCCTGAGGCTCCCACATTCATGCAAAAAGCAGAGGTGATTCTGGCTAACGTTCACATTGACAGACTACCACCTTCTGAAGGAGCGTGAACATTTACTTTTGCCCTAGCAAAATATCTTGCCTATGAAGCTTTATAAGCACATGTGCCAAAATGTCTTCAAATTGTACCAAATCAACTCACTTCTCCCGAGACTTATTCATCTATCCATTTATTTAGCAAACACTTATGTGCCAGACCCTTTGCTAGGCAACAGATGAACCATGAGCTCTCTCCCAGAATAGACGTAAACTGTGTACTGCACCTACAAATCCCACTACCTTCCAGTGACCATAGCTAACATGATGATAATAATGACAAGTATGTATTAAGCCCTGGCCAGTGTGGCTCAGTGGGTTGGAGTGTTGCCCTATAAACCGAAAGGTTGCTGGTTCAATTCCGAATCAGGGCACACACCTGGATCATGGGTTGGTCTCAGTCGGAGCACCATATACAAGAGGCAACCACTTGATGTTTCTCTCCCCACCCCCAACAAAGCAATAAAAAAATGTCCTTGGGTGAGTGATGCAGACACCAGCCCACAGTGTCCGCATCATTATGGAGGAAAAGGGACAGTATGGCTTTTCTCTCAAGAGGAGCAAAAGCCTTGGCCCTTGCCGTGACAGATCACATTACAAGATGGTCCTCATTTACTATGCTCGTTTGCTTTAGGTGGTTACCTTTTACAGAAAACAAAGAAGCCAATGCTGCTAATCACATCACAGAAGAGGGATATTTGCAAATGAAAAGGCAAAAGTGGCTGAACCTGTTACACTCATCCTTGGAAGGTTTAGCATGGATTTTAGGAAGTTGCTTTGCAGTAAATGTCCTCAATTCAGGGTGAGGGAGTTTTTTAGTAAGAGCAAGACCCAAAGCAGCCTAGGTACATTGCAGGCCTGATTCCCCACGGGAGAACCTATCCGTGGCCGTGGGTCCTGTGCATCTCCGAGTGAGAGCTGGGCCCACACCACACAGAATGGTCTCCTACAGGTGAGGGCTAAATAAATAAAGTATTTATTAAATGTTTCTGACCAGACCTGCGCCTAGTACTTTGCGTCATTTATATTATCTGTGTTCACACCAGCCCTATGACTTCAGTACTATTATTATCAGATCACCACATTACAGACGAGGAACCCCGTTCTCAGAGTGGTTACGTGATTTACCCAAGATTAAGTGACTGCTAATAGGTAGAACAGGGACTTGAACCGTGTGTGACTCTGAGCCTGGGCTCCTACTTATTTATTGCGATCCTGCCAAATACTATACATAGTATCACACATCTCCTTCATGCTTTTAATGTAGATCCAGCAAGTACATAGTAAGCAATGCAAGAGTTTGGAATCCATACTGTGAGCGTAAACACCCCTATTTCAGGGCAGAGAGAACAAGAGACTATTTCTAAGATGACAGTAGAATGCTAGGGCTGATGCTAAAACTCAGTAAAGTTCTCCCAAAGCACCAGCAGGGCATGTCATTTGGTAAAACAAACAGGTCTCTGCACTGGAGAAGGCCACATTCAATAGCGCCACAAGTCCCCAGCTGCAAACCATACTAACAGTTTTTACTATACGTACCTATCACCTGCACTATTATTTATTTGATATTCATCTTTCAGTTGACCCACTCCGTATCATCACAGTGAATGAACACGGGGAAAGGCAGGTTTCATTATTGCTATTAAAATAAACACCATTAAAATGTAAATATTCACCTGTGCACAAAGGTCATCTCAACTGCCACTGTGGGAAGGCCTGCTTGCCCTCAATCTTCCTTTGGCTTCCTCTTTCCCACCCCAGTCTGGGCATCACTCTACAGCTTCGAGGTCCACCTCTCACTCTGGGAAAAATGCCCCAGACTTTCTTTACTCTACCCTCCATTCGGCCTGTCCCCTCACTGCACACATCAAAGAGTACTCAAAGCCCCATTTATTAAGGTTCCTTATGGGTAACTCACAAAATTGTCTGACAAAGTATCTCTCCTTGGAGGGTGCTAGTAGAGTAAAGGCCATCAACAGTTAGGAATTTGCAATGAGCCAAGCACTGGACAAATGTGTTATATGGATTATTATCCTACTTAATCTCCATAACAATCTGATAAGGAAGAAACTAGTATCTTTTTTATATATGAGTACAACTGAAGCTTGGACTGTGGCTGTAAAGGGAGGTTAAATAATTTGCCTCAGGCCCCACAGAGAGTAAGCTGCAGTTCTGTGCACCTGCAAAGTCTAAATCCCCTTACATACTAATTTGAACACCTTTTCTATCCTGTTATTATTGGAAGCCCTATGTTTAGGCCTATACAATATCTCATGGAAGGCCCTGGCTGGTGTGGCTCAGTGGATTGAGTGCCAGCCTGCAAACCAAAAGGTTGCTGGTTTGATACCCAGTCAGGGTACATGCCTGGGTTGCAGGCCAGGTCCCTTGTCGGGGGCGTTCAAGAGGCAACCACACATTGGTGCTTCTCTCCCTCTCTTGTTCCCTCTCTTCCCCTCTAAAAAATAAATAAAATCTTTCAGAAATATCTCATAGAAGGATTGTCCTCCCCACTCCACCCACTCATATTCACTACCCTGCTCTGTAGTTCATCTGCCACATGGCCACCCTCCAAACACACAAACATCCAAGGGCTCAATGGCTGGCTTCCCATTGCCCGTAGGATATCAAATAAATTTCAAACTTCTTACCCAGCGTTCACTGCTTATCACAATCTGGCCACAACCTGACTTCCTCGAGCCCCTCCCTCTCTGACCTCGCAGGCTGGTTACGTCCCACCCTGCCCTCAGCAGGCCATGCTCCTGCGGCTGTGCAAAAGGACAGCCACCAACGCTGCAAGGTCAGAGCCAGGGCAGGGGCTTCGTAGTTGACAGACCTGTTTGAACCCCACAATTGGGCGAGCCACTTAACCTCTCAGAGCTTCCTCTGTTTCCTCACAAGACAAAAAAACACCAATGATAATATGGCTTCCTTGTAAGAATCAGGCTGAATGGCGGGCCTAAAGCACACCACGTGGTGTGCTGGGCACTTTTCACAGCAAATGGCGTCTGGCAGGCCTTCAAAGACAAGTCACTGTTACACCTGTGCCCATGTTGCCCCCTTAAAAATTTCCTGGAATTATTTTTCCTTCTTCCCTTGATAAATGCTTATTCATTCTTCAAGCTCAAATGTCACTTCCTCTGCAAAACCTTTTCTGATTACTTCAGATACTAGTCATTCCTCCTTCCTTGCATTTCTGCAGGATTCGGTCCTCACCTCAACTACAATACTTTAAGTTGGCTTTTACTTATCTGTCACTTGTTTCTCTATTCCACTAGACCATGAACTCTTCAGAAGCCTGTGCATCTACCAAGTGCAACACTCAACACATAGTATGCTGACAGATGTTTGTTGAATGACTTAACCTGCTCCTTCGTCCCAGACATCATTTGTATTTGAACAATGCTAAAAAATTAGACAGAAAGTTTAGGCATCGAAGCAGGAGCAGTGAGGCAGGCGGATGGAAGGTGAGATCTTTCTTCAAAATTTCCAAACCCTTACATCTACTCTCTATGCAGAAAGCCCTTTCAGTTCCAGAATCTGTCTGCAAATTATACTGGTCTTCCCTTAAACGCATGAGGAAATTTTTGTGACAGGAGAAGATAATGCTTACAAAACCTTTTCATTGTAAACATTGATTATTTATGAACTCTTACAGGAAAGGGACCCTCTGGATGCTGGCACATGGGAGAAGCCATCCCCCCAATTTATAATAAATGAATGTTAGAGTAAATCTCTTCATTAACCAGATAGAGGATGGAATTTATGCTCCAAAGTAATCACTCGTCTCTGTAGCCGCAAAGCCCCGAAGACTCTGCTTCCTGAACATTCTCTCTAATGGGACAGACCTTTGCTGACCGGCTTAGCACAGGGATGACTGTGGCAGGAGACTCCATACAGCGAGGGGCCCAATGCAAACACGCAGCAACACTGCCTGGAAGCCGGCTGGAGGCCTCGGCTGGTGCAGGCCCGTCCTTCAAGCAACTGAGGCAGGAGCCCGTGAAAGGTGTTAATTTTACATGATGTGGCATGGCAAGTTTATAAATAAATAACAAATGAACACTCCCCGCGGCTGCTCTCCCCTGAATTTCTGTGTACCTGCCACGGGCCTGGTAACAGCAGGGACTGCCCGGGTGCCAGATTCGGAATTGCTCTTCAAAAAGTGAGTGGGGGGCATTTCTGTCACCAGGACCTGATAACTTTCGATGCCTACATCGCTGGATCCAGCCACCTTAAAAAAATAGCCAACAAATCTGTCCTCTGTGGTTGGCGGTGCTCGATTTAAGATTACCATCATGAGCTGCAAGAACAAAACACAGATGTGAGAGTTTCAGAAAAATGTACTGTGGGGGACCATTAGTAAAAAATACTGTTTAAAATATATAACATATGTAACTATTAAATGCATAAAAATCCCATGTACCAAGAGGCAAAACATGATGAAAGTTGTTGAATATTTTAAGTACTTATATTGCTGCATAAAATGGTTCTGTGTGGTAGATTTTCTATTGCGGGAGATTTATGAAATTTTGTCAAAGTGGTAGATCATGCTGAAGTCAGGGGAAATACTAGCACACTTTAGGTTGCCTTCTATTTTTAATTAAGTTTGAACCTGCATCTTTGCGATTGTGAGTGTGCATATAAATATATGTAAGTGCGGTTGTGATTAACAATAAGGCTGATCTATGCACACATTCAAATTCACTCACAAAATGACCCCTCCCGCTGTAGAGAACATTACTTAATTGAGGCCGGGCCTGTGTAATCGTAATGAACTGGATGTAGAACAGCAAAATTTGACCGGCACAGCTCACCTCGCTCGTTTTAACAGCCTAGGAGGCAGAAACTAAACAAGCCCTAGAGGGCACTGACCCGGATTTCCATCCTGCCGATGAGCCATGACGACTAAATGTTATGGCACTTGTCCTGTTTGCCCATGTCAGGAAAGACGGAGGTTGACTGAGCTGGGGTAGTTAACTCAAATTCATTTCATGTGTATTCTGAGGGACTAAGGAGGAAGAAAGTTTCAAAGACACCCTTGAGGATTAACTGAGGTCCGAGTTACTCAGGGTCCAAAATATGAAGTATTAACAAAGAGGGAGTCAAGGGCAAATAATCAGGTCATAAACAGTGAAGCCTAATATAAAGGAAGGCAGAGGGGGGAGGGAGGGAGGGATAGAGAGAAAGGAAGAATATGCAAGCAGTACACTTTCTAGACATAATCCAAGTCCTCATTCACTATTAGCTCTGCCCACCTCTTCCCCATGTCCATTCTTATGGATCAACCTCTCCTTCACATTTTCAGTGTACCTGGATCTATACCAAATAACCGAGCATGTAATTGTACACCCTTCTGTCCTATTCACATTGTTTGATATGTGCTCATTTCCTTCTCAACTAGATTTAAATTCGATTTGACGTCAGGAACTACATCTCACGTGTCTGTGTTTCCCCAAGGCCCGGCACAGCGTCACGCACATTAGACGTTTCTGCAATTGCTCTTTGGCCCAGTCGATACCGAGTCATTTTTGCCCAGCCTCAGGGATTGACAGTAAGGGCCACCATTCCTCCCCCAACATGTCACATCTGCACGTGTTCCGAGGTTCCTACAAAACGTATAAACATATAGTCTAAAACACATGAGGATTTTTTCTATTTATTATGCACTTTTTTCTGTGACTGCCGTTTGATACAACTATACACACAGAGCCAACGGACTTTCTCTAATAGCTAAATATAATTCCATCGTGTGGTTGTACCACAACTTACGCAGTCATTTCCTTTGCTGCCATTCATTCCAATGTGATAACCAATATTACGATAAGTAAGTTTGTCTATGTCATTTTATACTTATGATTTTATGTCTTTGTAGATTCCCAAAGTAGAATTGTGGGCTTAAATAAAGGTTATTTTGCAAAATTTAGTCATTAAAGGTACCTCTGGTTCACTTTTTCAAAATATTGTAGTAAGTCATTCTTCCACCATTAATATATTTGAATGTCTGTTTCCTCACCCTTTGATGGCACTGGCGATTATTGACCTTTTTTTAATATTTACCAAGAGAAAAAGATTGCGATCAGGGTTAGAACAAAAAAAGTGCTATTTCACAGTTGTGTTTTGCATTTCCTAACTTTTAATGAAGTCAAGTTTCTTCATTGTCATTTGCATTTCTGCTAGTAATAAATGCCTTTCATAGTTTCTGCCCATTTTTAACATTTAATATATAGGAATTCTCTGTATATTAAGGGTTTTCATTCAGAAATGATGCACATATTTTTCTCCCACAAAAATCTCATATGTTTATATCTTGTAAACTCCTCAAGGACAATGACTGTATATTAAGAACCTATCCCCAAATCTCTTCTTGCTAGCAACCCAGGCACAGCATATAATACAGTGTGTCCATTGAAGAAGCCCAATAAGTTTATTCAACAACTTCGACCAACATCAATCCAAAGTGGTTTGGTTATAAGGTTAGACTGAGCAGGCAAACACTCATTTGCAGAGTGAAGCATCCGCGTCCTACAATGTCTGCTGAATCAAGCAAGGCGTTTCCTTTACAGTCCAAACTGGGCTCCAAGGCCAATGCCTATGCTTAGCCACAGCCTCAGCCTCACCTCTGCTTAGTTCCAACAGAGAGGACTTCAGGAAATGCCCTGAAGCCCAAGGAACTGTAAGGGATGTTTGGGGAAAGTGGAGGCAAGGGAAGGACCTTTTGGTGTGCACACACACGTGTGCAGAGCAGCGTTCTACCCTAGCACAAACCTGCCCGCTCTGTGGCATGTGGGCCCTGTCTTTGCTGATACATCAAACACAGAACATTAAAATGCACACAAATGAAGGCATATGAGAGGGATATATAAATATTGGAGCCATTTACATTGTGAATATCAAAAGGAAACTGGTTTTGTGCGGTAGCAAGGAATATTTCAGCAAATTCTCAACGATTTCAGGAATTTGGGGAACCATCTAGACTGAGGTACGATGTGGGATGCTTGTTTGAATGAGGTAAGAAAGCAACCAGGAAACTTAGGATGTGGGTGTAAGGGATATTCTATCATGGCTCAAAAAGGAAAAAGAATTGGTGGGTAAATAAGCACGGGTACTCTGAAGACAGATTTTGAAGTTTGAGTTGGGGCGGATAAGGCTTACACATCCCATCAGAGAATTAAGATTTGGGTCACCATGGCGGAGGCTTACTTAACTTTATTCCCAGCTGATGGCTCCACCTGCAACTCTGGCACCAATTTCCCTTCTGGATGGGTCAGTAGGGACCCCGTGAGCCCTGGTACCGAAAACCAATACTTGAGTGCAGTACCTTTGTTAACTAGATACCATTAACTAATTAAGGTATTCCAAATGGAAGACTGTCTTTAATTGGTATAGAAAAGGGTTGAATTGTAGAATTCCACAGAATAGAATATAACAAATAAAAATCGTATTTTTACAGGAAATTACAGAAAATGCTCATGACGTGTCATAAAAGGAAAAGCAGGATGTGGAACGGTGTATAGTCTCTGAATGTATTTCGGTAAAGGACACACATACACTTTGTATATAAAAGGGAAGACGACCTGCCAGGTGGCCCGTTAGTTGGAGCGCCGTCCCGCACACCAAAAGGTTGCGAGTTTGATCCTCACTCGGGGTGTATGTGGAGGCAACTGACCAATGTTTCTTTCGCACATCAATTTCTCTCTCTCTCTCTCAAATCAATAAATGTATCATTGTATGACAATAAAAACTTCATTTAAAGACAGTGAAGAAAAAGATTTTTAAAAATACCCTGAAATGTGGACAGTGGTTAGCTCAATGGGACTTGACAGTGATTTTTATTTTCTTCTTCACACTTCTCTGTCTATATTTTAAAAATAATTTTAAGATGAACATTTGTTTTTTTTAAGTCAGCAAAAGCTATTTGAAAATAAGTATCTTTTTATGATAGTACATTGTAACTGAATCTTGGCTAATATGATGCTCAGTCATGTTTTCTCTTTATTTTTTCTCAACCAATTAGTCTGAAGCCAAACGTCTACTCAGCCCACATCCCAGTGTCCCTTCTTCCAGTCTGAACTACCTCAGAAGGACACACTAGTGGGGTGGGGAAGGGGCACTTCTACTGTCTTTGTTCCCAATGTTCCTGTAACACATCACATGTGCTGAAGATAATAGGAAAGAGGAGTAAAATTGTGACAGTCGCTTTCAGATTTAAGTTTAACCATGTCTGCTGAATCAAGCAAGGCGTTTCCTTTACAGTCCAAACTGGGCTCCAAGGCCAATTTACAGGAAATATAGACACTATGTGTCTATATATCTGTCTTTACCCATGAAAAAGTTTCATATGAAGAAGGAAGTCTGGAAGATTTCCAAGCAATAACTCACACACTTGCTTCTGACAGTCTGAGGGTGGGGAGGTGTGGTTTGAGAGACAGGCTGTGCTACAAACTCAAGCATATTTCAAAATGTTCTTGTGTGCCTTGGTACAATATTAGATTAAAAAGTGAACAAATAAGTAGAAATATATGGAGGGATTTTATCACATGGAAAATTTGTGGCACTTAATTTATTATTATTGTTATTATCATTATTATTTAGATTATGATGACATTTGTCTCCTTATAAAATTGGGGTACACTTAACCATGTTTCTGCTTGTCACACTTGCAACATGACACAGGAAAAATGCACAGGTTTTTGACAGAAGCACAGAAACACTGAATCACAATAGTTGTGACTAAACGTCACTAGTAGGATGAAAAGAAAGGTAGGGTAAAATCGTGTGGTTTTTTTCACTCATCTACAACAACAGCAAAAATGGATCGTGCTGTCATAAACTTTGCTTATGTGAAAAATTTGCAAGAATAAACCCAGGTCTTCTTGGCTGTTTTTCAAAGGGTCATCAGGCTGTGTGTGTTGGAACTGACAGAATAGCTCGTAAATGGTAAACCAGAAAGTGAGCTGGGCATTCTGACTCCAGAGCGCTCACGCATAAGCCTGGCACTACACAAGGATGAACTAACCCCCCAAAATCTGTGCCACACTTTCCAGTATTTGCATATAACAGAATCCTGCCTTAAGCACAAGAGCTGAATTTTTAATAGTGGAATTTCTGGCACCACTGGACGTGTTGATCTGACACTGGAGATAGTTAGAAATAGGCTCTTGCTTTTACTTGCCTTCAACTTTTGCCTTTGGTGTGAAGTGAGTTTGAAGGAGTGGGAGAGAAAAATAAGACTTAACGGGGAATCAGGATACTTGGGTCTGGCTTTAGTTCTGCCCCTAGATAACTAACTGTCCTGCACAATTCAGACTTCGGGTATCTCATCAACAAAAGGACAGTCTGAACAATTGATTGTTTGCTTGATAAGTCTGCAGCTAGCCCCTAATCCTCCCTGCCCTCTCCTGTCTCCATGGCAAATGATGAGAGCAAGTAAGTATGTGTGTGTGTGCATGAGTGTGAGCGTGTATGTGTGTGTGTGTGCATGCACATTGTTCATATCAATACACATGGAGTAGGATCTGCTTAGAAGGATGGGGAAAGTTGAAAATAGGTAAGTATTCATAAAACTGTATTTAGGCTTCTTGGAAAGATAAATGAACTTTTTATCTGCAATGGCTAAAATTATAGATAGAGATTCACTTAAAATTTCCTCTTGTCAATTTTATATTTTCCTTTAACTTCTAATACCTAGAGCTTTAAACTGTATGTATCAACACTAATTTAAGCAACATAGGAGAGGACAAGACTTTCTGAATTATACCATTTCACCGAAAAGGCATTACTTGTACCCTCTAGGGCTGCAGGTATGTTCGCTGGTCTGGTTCAGCCCTGTGAAAACAGGCTGGTGCAGAAATCGGCCCAGTTTGCCTCTAATGATAGAACTCTGAGACACATTTTGCTTTTGTCAAGCCTTGGAAAACATAAAGTCAACTTCGATTTAGAGAAACAAGGCCACGAAGCACACTATTGCTTCTCACACAGTTTGCACTCGATAAATGTTCACTAATTATTTGATAGCTGTGGATCTTTTTTCCGGACTAGTCCTGATATCACTTTAAATCCCTACTCTGTCCATGTAGCTGTTGCAACGTAAGAGCTACCATGAATGAAATAGCAACACTTCAAAAATGCAGGGTTGGCCTATGCCAGGAGTCAGGCTATATGTCGAAAACACAGGATAAAACCCTGGAAATCTAGCTCTCTCAACAAGATGCTTGCTTGTACACTAACATAACACACCGCCACTTCACCACATTTCCCCCCTATCATGACAGCTAACATTTTAATCCCTCTTTCACTATACATTGCTTGTATATGTCTGTTTAAGGCCACTTGACTTCATAGGACATTCAAAATGCAGTTCAAAGACACTCATCCAATCCAGTTCTTCTAAACAATGAGCCTCGTTTGACTGCAGAAAAAGAAACATTGAAGCATCTTCTGGAGAGGCTTTGAACACTCCCAGGGAAAGAGCACTTTCAGGGGATTGTTAAGCACTTTGAAAGCCCCAAGGAGCTTTGTAGCTAGGGGTGACCTTCTCACCTCTCAACGGCTTTTTGCAAACAGCATCTTTTCTAGCTTCTTCTGAAAGACCGGTAAGCAACAGATTGAAGAAGGAGGTTTTCCTTTGTGTCAGATTATAGAGCTCAGCTGTTCTAACTTTTTGTTCTATTACATTTTTTATCTAAACAAGGAATCATTTATTACCAGAAAATAGTGATATTCAGGTCAACCATATGTAGAGGTTTAGGGAGGAGAAGGCTACCTGTTTGGAGGGAATCCTAAGATCCACTCCTAGAAGCTGCCTCTCTGGGCAGAAGATACTCGGGGGCTCTGGTCATTGAAATGAACCTGTCTGCCCACTTCTTGGTCTCCATTTGTTATTGTCATGCCTGTTTCCCCAGTACCTTGAAGTTTCATTTTCCTGTATGGTTGGAATTTCTTCTCCGTGCCCAGAAATAAATGGATTACAAATTTAATTCAATGTGAATTTTTGACAAAACTACCAAGGGATTAGTTTATGTTCTTCCACTAATGTTTCCTGGGAACAGTCTAGGAAATATTAATGGTACAATGGAAGAAAGACTCCTGGGAATGGACATGTTACACAATGTTTCACTCTTCCCCGCATGGAATTCAGGGGGTCCTCGCTACAACTGAGCCCTAAACATGTTTAAAATCTTGAATAAAGTAGCTGGGAAAGCTGTCATTTAATGGCAACATTTAATATATTTCGAATACTCTTTGGGGGGCAGACTATTTCTTGAGTTCTGGGAAAATCATCCAAATAATCCTTTCAGTTTTCAAAAGAAAAGCAAAGATGATCTTCCAAAATTTGAGGCTATTGGCTTTGAAGAGCTAAACTACTCCAGGTGGTAACTTAAAGTTGCCTTTAAGTATAGACAGCACTGGATCTCTGCGAGTTAGGCTTCCTTTAGAGAAATGCTCACCATCTCAGTGTGGGCTGAGTCTTCTCTGCCTCTGTTCTGGGAGTCTGGGGGAACAGAGATAAGATGGGAGGGGGAGGGGTGGAGGGAGGGGGAAGTGGCAAGGAGAGTATGCAGGAGGATCAGTGGCTGTCAGGAAATCTGTGCCTGTGAGTCCAAGGCTGAAGGAGGAACTGTTTTCAGAGGAGACGGTGAGAGGTGGGGAAATGTGGAAATGTTTTGAGTATCTGTATTGGGAAGTGGGGCCCTCAAATCATTATAATTTCACTGTCAATGGAAATGTGACCTTGTTTAAATATTCCCAAATGTTATTCTCACAGGTTGATTAAATTTCTATATACATATTACATACCGAAAGAAATAAAGGATTCCCATTGTCACATCTCTTTCTACCACATGAATATTTGACCTGCTTTAGTGGAGAAGAAAGTATGGTTGTTTTGCATTAATCTGCTGTAGACTGTATTTAGTCTGATGTTTTAGCTAATTACATTAAGGAGATTTTTTAGTTGTAGACTATCTTTAAAAAAAAAGCTTAAGTTAAGGGTCTCATTACCTAACAAATATTCTAGAATTTGTGATCTATTTATAAAAAAGGGTATACTTTTATTTGGAGTTACTCGGCTGTTCAATAGCTATATATTGATTCCTATATGTGTCAGGAAGCATGTTAGGTAAGGCCTGCTCTGTAGAAGCTCACACTTTCTTTGGCAGCTAGAAATGCGTACAGATAATTGCAAGACAGTGCAAAAAAGATCGTAATTGAGATCATCACGTGTTTTCAGGGAATCCTGAGGAGGCAGGCAGCACCAGGTGCTGGTGTCATTGGGAGCTTGCAACAGGGGGTGGTGAGAAGTCAAAGAAGATATTCTAGAGATGAGAATGATGGAGTAGCATTAACGTGGCCAAGAAGCAAGAGTAAGGTGTTCCAAGAGGGAAAATCACGATTGACAAAGGAGGTCATAAATATGCAAGATGTGTGTGCAGACTGTAAGAGACTCGGTTCTATGAGGGCACCACACTCAAGGTGACAGCCAGTGGATGGGGAGGTAGAAGGGCCAGGGCAAGGCCCATATGTCCGAGAATTTGGAAACAAAGATAAAATTTCCAACACAGCCAAGTAGACATCAGAAAGCCCAACGCCGAATATATGATGGTCAATTCACTTCTGGTATAAACAACATCTAACACAGTTTGTTATTCATTTGCTAAATCCATAGTGGTTTAAATCTATAGGCTGTTATAGGCATTGTAGGGACCTTGATGGCAATAAAAAGATAACATCTTATTAATATGGGAATAAGGGGAATTATAAAAAGCAGACTTAAAACCTAAACACTCTTCAGTTTGGGACATTTAGTATAGTCTATTCCATGGATCAAAAAACTTTATAAAAGCCAGAGAGTGAATATTTCAGGTTTTGCAGGTCGTACAGAATCTACCACTACTATTCACCTCTAACGTGAAGGCAGGCACAGCCTGTACACAGATAAATGGGGGCGACTCTGTTCCAACGAGGCCTCATCCACAGAGCAGGTGGAGGGCCACGTTTGGGGCCCAGACATGGGTTGCCAACCCCCAGGCTGACGAGCTCTGAAGGCTGTGCTATATTAAAACTCAAGATCATAATTAATGTTCATAATTATGGCCTTGGCTCAACAAGAGAAGTTTTAATTATGTTTAATGTTCTGCATCTAAGATGTGAGAAAAACGTGTGATGTTAGAAAGAGTCTATCTAGTATTAGAAGAAATTTTGGTGTGTAAGAGATAAACACCAAACTACACAGGAGAAAATAATGAAGAAACAGAACAGTACATTCCCTATATGTTTGCATGGCTGATGTTTTTGTTCCTACGCACTTCCCTGCTGCATGCATTTGTATTTACACAGGTCTTCTAGACCTGTGCTGTCCAGCACAGTAGGCGCTGGCCACACATGGCCCTTGAACACTCGAAATGTGGCTGATATGACTGAAGAACTCATTTTTTTGCTTTACTCATTTTTGAGTAAAATTCAAAGCAGATATTTCAATGATTTACAAACTTTAAAATATTTTTGATGCAACTTGGGTGAATTTTTCCAACATAATTTTTGCAAACATAAATACAGATCAAATATTTCTCGTGAAAATTTAGCAACCAATTGAGGTGTGTATCGCATTATATTTTAGACAAAATATCTAATCTATTTCTATTATATATACTATCATAGTGGGGGAAATCAACATTTTTTTCTTCTGTATTGGGAGAGTTGAGAGAGATTAGACCACAAGGAGTCTGTGCCGTAGTGGGTTAATGGGACAGAGGACAATGTGACTAACCCATTGTCCCACTACTCCAGCTCTTTGCTCATCCTATCGAATCTCATGCCTTAGTAATTCTTGATGGAATCAAATCTCCCCTGAGGTATCTTCAAATCTGCATTTTTTGTGGCTAATGTGAATTGATGTTTGTGCAGAGACCAGTAGTTGAAATGATCAGTTGTAATTCCCAGGCAATGGGGCCCTTCATCGTCCAGAGGCCTCGGAACTGAAGGATGGCCCCGTACCAGCAGTTCAGTCAAACACGCACATCCCGATGACCCCTTGAGAAAGATCCAATGAAACCCAGGTTTTCTGTTTGTTCGTCTGCAAATTCTCCCACATAAGCTAAATGTATGGCAGCCGCAATAAAACCAGACCCAGGCATCCTGACTCCCAGGAAGGTTTTATTTTGCTCTGACAATTCTCATTCAAAGCCAATTCACACCAAAGGTAAAAGTTGAAAGCAAAAAAAAAAGCAAGAATCTATTTTGAATTTCCTCCAATTTGAGATCTCAGCCATATCATTTTTTTATAATTGCACCTATATGTTTTTCCTGCTAGAAGCCAAAGAACTGATAATCAAAATATTACCAGGTTGCATAGTCTGAGCACCAGCCAATCAGAATGAATGCTGGCAGAGCTGGGAGGGACGTTTGGGCATCCACTTCATCTCCAAGTCCCATCACTCCTTATCTCCCACCTGGTTTGCTTTATAGTCCACACCTAGAGCTCCAGGTGACTTCTGGAGAGCTGCATGGAGCCTGCAGCTGCTTTGACAGGCACTCGGGTGTCCTTTCCTGCTCTCCCAGATTCCCCGACTGTGGTTGTGGAGCTGGCGGTCATTGTCCCAGACCTTCACTTCCTGCTATGGGCCTTCTGCTAAACTGCTCATCACACAGAACCGCGGCACTGCCTGACCACAGTGCTACCATCACGACAACTTTGCTGACAACTGTCCCAATCTGTCCTATTAAACTCCATCTCCCACCTTCACATTGGCTGCAAATCCATCTTTGGATGCAGAACTTGAACCCAACTGTCCTCCTGGAGGCCTGTCCCCATCCCTCTCACTCTCTATTCTCCCCATGCCCACCCCCTGTGAGGCCAGACCTCAACCTCTCTGCAGTCTGAGGCTGCCCACGCTCTGACAGTACCTCTCAGTGTGTGAAGATGTCCCCTGTGCTCGTGTACCTTTCTTCTCCATCGCCCATGGGAGATAAATGGATAGAAATAATATTTCATTTGGTGGTTACCCTCCACGTGTTGTATTCCTCCTATATTTGTGACTTGATAAGAAAGAACGATAGTTAATAATCCCGTATTGTATATTTGCAAGGTGCTAAAAGAAATCTTAAAAATTCTCATAAGAAATTTGTTACTATGTGTGCTTATGACTTATTATAATCACTTCACAACATATACACATATTGAATCATTACGTTGTATACCTAAAGCTAATATAATGTTATATGTCAATATATCAATTTTACAAAATAAATAAAATCTAATAAAAAAACTTTTTAAAAAATGTTTTTTTCTGACCTAAGCATCTGTCATTAACAGACATATTCATTTCTTGGAATACTATTAACATCTACACTAAAAATAAATGAACTACAACTGCCTTTACCAACATGAGTCAATTTCACAAACATAATGTGGCATTAAGGAAGCCAGACTCAAAACAATACCTTTTGTATGATTCCATTTATGTAAAGCTCAAATAAGCCAAAACTAAACTACTATGTTAGAAGTCAGAGCAGTAGTTACCTGTAAGGAAGAGGAAGAGAAAGGGGATTATGAGGTGGTTCAAGAGGGGGGTTCTGGGGGTTGGCAGGATTCTGTCTCTTGCCCTGGGAGGTAACTACATGGTGGAGTTCACTTTATGACAATTCATTAGACCATACACTTATAATTTGTGCATTTTTCTGTAGGTGTGTTATAGCCCAATAAAAAAGTCAGAAAACTTGTTTTCTACTAACTAGGAAAATAAAATAAATTATATTCAATATTCAGTGATAAAGGCTAATGCTTCTCCAATGTGAAATAGGTTAACACGTACCATCTTGATTTGATTTGAGGAAACCCACCAACACTTCCAATGGTGCCAGAAGTTTCACCATTAGGAAGTCAGCCTTTGCAGTGAAAGCATGATTCTGTTACACTGGTAGAAATTATCTCACAGATTATTGGGAGTTAGTTCATCCTTATATAGTGTCAGGCTTACGTGTGAGTGCTCTCGAGCCAGAATGCCCAGCTCACCTTCTGGTTCTACCACTCACTAGCTGTTCCAGACACTTTTCCTATATAACAAACCATCCCAAAACCCCGTGACTTCAAACGACTACCATTTCCTTCTGCTCGCAGATTCTGTCAGACATTTCTGGAAGTTCTCTTCTCGGTGATTCTTTTGCTCCTGGGAGCATTGACTAAGATCACTCGGGGATTCCCTGCTGGCAGAGGAGCTGGTCGGGAGGCTGCAAGACAGCTGCATTCACATGTCTGGTACTGGACATGAAATGACTCAAAGGCTCAGGTGGCCAACCACAGTGACTACACATGACCTCTCTGTGTAACTTGTCTTTTCTCAGCATGGCAGCCTTGGGTAATCAGCACACATGACACATGGCAGTTCAGATCTCCCAGCACAAGTGTTTCAGTGATCAAAGTGGAGGCTCCATTGCCTTACATTTTGAGATGCAAAAGCCAAATCACGTCACATCAGCCATACTGTTAGGTAAAGTAGTCATTAATTCATACAGATTCCAAGGGAAGAGATATGGACCCAACCCCTAATGGGAAGTCACAGGATGAGCGATCTTATTGCAGCCATCTGTGAAAATTACCATCTACCTCACTTGCTCGGTGACTTTGGGTAAATCTTTTAAACTCACCAAGACTCAGTGACGTCATCTGTAAAATGATGGTAATAATAATTAGCTAACTCAAGCGATTACTTTGAGGACTGATGAATGAGATACACATTAGGCCTTTACAGATCAGGAAACATTATTTGTTTACCTCCCCATAAGGTAGCAGGAGCAGAGAAGAGGAGAGAGAGACACGGTGCTAGAATAAAAGTCTGAGGTTGGGCTCAGGTAAAAGGGCACGGAGAGGGGGGGAACAGGCAAGTTGAACAATAAGGGTTTTTCTCAAGAAGGCAAAGTGGTTCAGAAAACAATGTGAGCAAGAACAAAAAAAAAAGCTTCCCAATTTTTGTTAGAGTTGGCCTTGTTATTTTGTCAAGCAAGCAGTGGGAGATGGCTTATTTATAAAAGTCGCTTTCATTAGAAACATCAGATTGTCTCCATTCGTGGGGTTGCCAAGTAAAAATGAAAGAGGGACCCTGCTTTTGACACCTCCTGACACTGACAGCAACGAGTAATCTTTCTTAAGTCCCTGAACAAATGAACACCAACCTTTCTGGGCCATGCTGGTGCCCTGGGATTTGCCACAGAAATGGAAGGATGTAACAAACTTTAAGTGAAATAAATGAATGTCTTCCAAATAACTCCCAGATGAGCCGGGTGACAGGGATCTGTATTACGGGATGTTTTATTAATACTTAATGGAAAGGGCCAAAAACTCTTTGCCACTTTGTATTTGTGATATAAACCTATTCAGCAAGTGATGAAAACAGAAGCTATATAAATTAACACTTTTCATGGAATGGAAGATTTCCACACAGTCTGGTTTAGTGAGCATGAGGCATCATTAGGTGACAAGTTGAATGTTTCATGCCACATTTTAATTGCAAAACACAGAAATGTATGAAAGACAAACTGGATAATAAAAGTTTTTGCAGGTTCTCTACGGAGATTTAATGCCACCCTTTTGGCTTGTCCGTGAAGAGTGTATTGAACACCTATTGAATACTAAACTGGAGTTGCGTAGAAGGCATAGCTTCTATAGTCTTGCTATGAATATACAAATTTGAGAATGGCAAAGTCATGCTAATTGTGATTCTATCCTGGAGAAGCTGGTTGTAATCTTAGACTTTGAGCCTTCAATCAAATGAACAGGGAAAAAAGCTACAAGTATTTGCTGAGTTTCTACCATGGGTACAGGCCTTCTTATGTATAGTGAGATATAAAAAGTTCCAATCAGGAAGATCCAATTGCTATTGTCTTGAGTATCATAACTAGTGGAGGAGGCAGAGACATACATCAAAAACTCTATTACAAAGCTCATAAAGATCAAATACTGTAACAGAGATAAAAACATCCCTCATTGGGGATGTTTGGAACCATGTGATTCATTCCAACAGGAGTGTAGTGAAGAGATAAGGTTTATTTAAAAAAGTAGAATTTGAAGAGGAACCTTAGAGAATAGGCTGGTCTTCAAAGCACTATCTAAGGGTTAAGAATATCCAAGTAGAATGAGCAAATTAAGCAAGTTCTAGCAGAATATTATAGGTAAGTAGGAGGCTGACTACACTATGAGGTCTTGTTTTTTTAAGATATTCTGATATATTTCTCTTTTTTAAAAGATTTTATTTATTTATTTTTAGAGAGAGGGGAAGAGAGGGAGAAAGAGAGGGAGAGAAACATCAGTGTGTGGTTCCCTCTCTCGTGCCCCTTACTGGGGACCTGGCCTACAACTCTGGCATGTGCCCTGACTGGGAATCGATCTCGTGACCCTTTAGTTCGCAGGCTGGCACTCAATCCACTGAGCCACACCAGCCAGGAACACTATGAGGTTCTTAAAGTCAGGAATGGTTTGCTTTTTTTTTAATTCCAACATTTGGCTGGCACAGGACAGAAGCTCAAGATATAAGTAAATGAACAAGGCCTTGACAGTGGATAAAGATAAAAGGGTAGATAGAGGCCAAAATGGGGGGAGGGGTATATTTGAATGTCCAGTGCAACAGTTCAGACCTTATTTAGATCAATAGATTAATGCTACAGAGCACACGTGGCAAACACAAGGCCTGCGGGCCGAATCCGGCCTCCACCTTGTTTTATCCAGCCTGGCACCTTGTTTCTACCCGGCAACAGCGCTGAGCTCCTTGCCCCTAGTTAAGGAGTAGTTACATTTATACAGTCCTAAAATTACATTTGGCCCTTTGAAGGCAACCGCGAGGCTGATGTGGCCCCCGGTGAAAATGAGTTTGACCCTCTGTGTATAGAGCATCTCCACTGTGTGGCACGTAATAAACAAGACGAAGGACAGTGGCAGAGATGAGCCTGTTTTCTGTTTATTTCCCACAAGCTGGGTTGACTGTCATGATGAGTGTTCCGAAGGAGTGCTTGCCTAATTCCTTCAAATACAAGAGTGGTATATCAGGTTAAAAGGTAAGTTATCACGATCCCAACTCTGTAGATGGGTTTTCTCCACTATAATATTAAACTTTTCAGGACTTGATCTAATTCATCTTTAAAAAGGACTAATTGTGATCATATAAGCCTTGAAGACACATGGGAAAAAAACACTAGAAAAAGATCAACTCACTTCGTACAAGTATAAAAAGGCTAAAACATGCAAACAGTAAACAACACTTGTGGTAAATAAGACAGACTCAAGTGTAATAAATTTATTATATGAAGAGATCCTCACTTTGGTAGGAAAAATCCTAAGAAGTAAATTGATTAATAATCAAAAGACTAATATAATTAAGAGATGACTTACACACAAACACATACAAATATAAATCAAAATGGGAAATGTTCAACCCGAACAGTAAGAAAAAAGATGCATGTTAAAACAGTTAGATGCCACATCTATTAGGTTAACAAACCTGTACTTTAAGAGCCCATTTTGCCAAGGTTGCAATAAAACTGTTATATTTATACATCGTTATGGCAGTATTAATTGGTGCAACTCTTAGAAATCTATTTGACAAACTATACTAAGAGTTATAAAAATTGTGAATCACATTCACGGGACTTGACCTAAAAAATCCAAAAGAAGGAAAATTTATAGATTCAAAGAAGCTGATTTCACTGTAACTATCACAGTGAAAATTTGAGAAAGGCAAGGTAAAATTAACAAGCAATTACTGAGTGGCTCTCTACACCTGGCTCTGTGATAACAGTGACGGCAGCCAAGAAGAATAGCGGCTGCCGTCCTGAACTCACCCAAGGCAGAGCTTGCTGAGCACGTTTAACAATAAGGCAGTTATTCCAAAAATAAGAAAAGAAGGGAGGCCATGTACTTTTCACGAGCCACGCACTCCTCTACCTTCTAGGGCCAACCTTCTGAACACAGGAAGCCCCTCAGAATTACTTGCAGAGCTTTACAAATAAATGCACATCTAAGCCCCACCATCAGGAGATTCTGGCTCATTCTACCAATTTCAGTTGGCCTTTTGGATCAGTTAACGACACTGAAAATATGTAAAGAAAATACACTTCCATACACATGTGTTTCATATCGCTAATCAGACCATTATTCTCGTTAAATGCTCAGTTAAAGAATAGTTTTGCACAACCATGAAAAATTCAATTGTTATAAAATTTAGCCTCCATTCACAGGCTCTTCATGACTGTAAATCAATGATTTGTTTGCATGAATGTTGAAAGCCTTTAAGTTACTTAGAAGGTGTTACCATAAATATAAGAGGTAAATTTTGTACTAGCCATGATAGCAATGAATGACTGAACTCCAAATAAATTTTGATGGTCATTCTTTGCTTTTACCACTTGGAAAAACTGAGTGTCTATTATTAAAACTATTCATAAAAAATATATAATTAATCTGAAACTAACATCCCTTTCTTCTCTCTCACTCACTCTTGCTCTCTCCCTCTCTCCTTCCCTCTCCTTTCCGCCTTTCCTTCCATGCCGTTCTCCCTCTGGCCACTATATGTGATCCCCAAAAGGAAATTCCATTTTTGTCTGTATAGTGTAAAAGTACTTTCTTAACTGCTCCATCTTCCCATGCTGTAACTCTCCAGTCCCTTCAGATGAATGCAATGTTCACAAATCCCAATTGGCTGTGTAATAGGAGCTGACAGCATACACAGCGTTAAGCCACTTCTACGCCACCGAATTTCTGTATGCAAATCAGACAGAAACAAATGTTTGGCCCCAGCTGGGCAAAACGTCCCATTTAGAATTCTTTTCCTCTTCTTTGTTCTTTGATGTTCTGCAAATGAGCTTTAGAACTCCACTCTTCACACAATTCAATTTTACAGACCCATTATCTGAGATATAATGTGGAGGTTAAATATATCAGGGCAGCCATTATGTGAAAATAATTAGCAGTAATGAATAATGCACTAATTCCACTGATGAGAGATGGTTATATGTGTAATGAAGTGTTGGGGCAGGCCTGACAAATGAAATTAAAATATTTAAACACTGTTTTATGATATTACTTTGCTCATATAATTTCCTTTACCTACAATGAGCCACTTGGATTATCGTCATTATCTTGACAGCTCTGAAGGATGAAATAGTGCAGGTTAATGTGACAGCGATTAGTCAGAGGGAAAATCCATCATCCAGGGCAGAACAGGCAGAGGCAGGAAGGGCCGCCACACTGCCCTGTTTCCAGCACGAGAAGAATGATACTATCAACATCACTTCAATATTAAATGGATAGAATTATCTTGTCATTCGGTTACAGCCTCTGAAGAACTATCTATTTGTACCTGCAAAAGAAAGGTCAGCCTTTCTTAATCACCCATAAAAATATGTTGATGGATTCTTTATATCAATAATAGTGACAGGAACAGGGACAGGAAAAAAGCATGACAATTTAAAAGCAAGAAGTTTCTCCCTCAAGTCCTCACAGTTTTTTCCCCCTAGTAATTTCTACTCATATTAAAATTGAATTTCAGAATCCAATCTGTTGAGGACACTGTTGCCTGCTTACCCTCTTTACTCTGTGAAATGATTACATCAGACTCCTATTTTTAAAGCAAATTCTATCTCTGCTGAACTTTATTCTATAAATAGTCTTTGGGACAATTATTCCTAAGATTGTCATCTTTCAAGATGCAGCAAGTTTGAATTTTTAAAGCCTGGTGATGTGATACTCTCACTGTTCTTCATTAAAGTTGATTCTAAAATTCACTCTAAAATACATAATGTGAGAAGTCATTGGTAACATGAGTGGAAACTATCACATTGCCAATATTCACTCATATTGTCAAATTTTAGTTTATAAACTATAAGAGGGGTACCATTGCCAGATCTTTTATCTATATAAAATATCTAAAAACTTAAAATCCTATTATGTACTTTGTTTTTCTTTTGCTTCAAAACAATTAGGAATGGACAGAGAAACTGCTGCAATTCTAACACTCTTCCAGGGACTTGTGGTCCAGAATTACCTTTGCCTTTGGTTACAAGATGATTTGCTTTGATTCTGCTCCCACGAGAGTTAAAAAAAAAAAAAAAAAGGACATGCTCATTAAAGAATAAGGCTTAAGTGATGCCTTCTTCCCTTAACTAGCACCAATATATTGGAACCCCTCCTATGCAGCAATGCATCATTATCTGGAGTACGGAAAATGGCATGTTTCATTTGCTAATATTTAAAGTTGAGTTTGAAAGTCCCTGTCCTGTATTTCAAGCCAGAATCCGTTTCCAGAAGAAAAAGAGCATCAGATCTCCTATCATTGGAACAGGATAGCACATCAAGGGAAGAGCCATATATTCACAAGCACTCTTCAAATTATAAAATGCGTAGTTGTTTACATTTTACCCAGTGTCTCCTATTCTGCAAACACATACATAGCAAGAGCATAGCCATCCCTCGCTTCAATGGAATAAATACACATATATCAGGGAATCCTCACTTGTGGATTGAAATGTTCATTTTTATCTGGGCATACAGTCAAATTTTATGGAGATCTACAAGTACAATAAGATAAAACCTTTGTTAACAGCAACACTGGGGGAATGAGGTATTACTTGTGTAAAGGTAAAATTAACTATGTATCATCAGTCTATTCATAATCCAACCTGTAGTGATGTCAAAATAGCAAGGCTCGTTATGTAAGGGGAAGCGTTGTAGTTACTCATTAGATTTATGTAGATATCTAATCTAATTTGCAACATCATTTTTGAATACTAATTAATTACTAGCTCCTATAGCTGCCTCAGCTATCCTTAAGGAAAAACCAAAAGGGAGAAAAAATGTATACCACTCAAAACCAATTTATGTGAGCAAATTTAAGAAGTGTATGACATCATGTATAATATATGTCTCTATTCCAATAGGAAACAATTCCTTAAAATAATATGTCCCTTCCCTTGAAATAATATATCTCCTTCCTGTACTTCTCATATTTGTTTTGAAAAAAATTACAATTTACTCCAATTATCTGACAATGAAGTGCCTCAGTAATAAATCTAACATTAAAAAATCATTTCCAGCAAATTACTCCAATAAAATCAATGGAGGTCAGGCTCAGCTGTAGCAACAAATAAATGACATGCTATTGACAAGCTGGATAGACTTAATTGTCATTTATAAAGGTTAAGGGGATAAAACAATCTAATAGAAACAGTTGTTTACTAAACAAAAAAAGGAAGTGAGATAAATCGAGAGGGAAAGTTACACAGGAACAGCCGAGTCCCAGAGCGAAAAGTACGAGCAATCCTAAGCCTCAGCAGCCTGTGTGTTTGATTTGGTCAATATTTATCTGCTTCAGGGCTGCTTTGTGATCTTTCTACCTTTTATATATTGAAGTCATGAAACAGATTTTCTGCTAATAGAAAATGAAGAATTGATAAAATTGAATAACAGTAGCCAGGTTAAAAGCAGTCTGACCCATTTCAAAATTCCAGGAGCTGCTCGCGTCTTGGAGAAAAGCAAACACGAGAGAAGACAGCTTAGCAATCTCTGCAGTGAAAGTGGCTGCTGGCTGTGACGGTGCTCTTCACCAGACGCAAACTTAGCTTCTAAACATCCACGTGTTGTTTGAGAGTCGTGTTTGTAAACACCAAGAAACGCAACCAAATAAATCTGCAAGGATCTTCCCAGCTAGTATTTCCCTTCTGCAAGCTACAGCAATGTTGTAATGGCAAGGGTCAATGGGCTTCGCCCGGGCAGACACCTGAGCCCTGTGCGGATGTCTGAGCACAGCCTCTAAAACTTGCCTTACCTGGAAATGTCCACGGTCTTCTCTCTGACTCAGAAAAAATGGGCTCACAGATACTGCCTGAAGGGAAAAGGGAACATTTGGAAGTGGTCCAGCTCTCCTAAAACCCGAGCTCCACATAATGTTCTTTATTGGTTCAAGCAGCAAGAACCAAGTTTCTCAAATGAAACACTTTTCTTCTCCCCAAAGTGGGCAACTCCAAAAGCATCTGGTCCTCTCACATAGACACCCAACCACTACCAAGCCAAGAAGGAAAGAAAAAAGAAGAAGAGAACAGAAGAAAAAAGAAAAGAAGAGAAAGAACAGGAAAAAGAAGAAAAGGAGGCCAGGAACTTCAATTAAATTTAGATTCTAAAATTGATCTGTCCCAAACCCTTTGCAAAAAAATAAATAAGCAAATAAAAATCATCCCACAAGAAAAGAACTGTGAATTTTATGTTTTGTAATACCTGAAAATTATTTATTTTTATCTTTTAGAACATTTCTTAGAGAAAAGTGTAAGATAAAAAATTTTTAACTTTATTTGAAAAGACAAAAACATAAATGTGACATAATAAATAACTTAATCAATGAAGCATGGATTCAATATTTTATTTTTTTCTTAATGAGTTCCACCTATGCTGAGAAGCTAAAATCACTAAGCCTTCTCTCAATTGTTAATGAAAGAATATTTCTTCAAAATGCAAGCATTAGTTCCCAATTCACATTCTTTTGCTAATAGACCCCCTTTCGTATACTATTTATTTATAATCACAATGTTAAAATAAAACCACAAAAATATTTTTATGTATCAAAGGCATAATTTGTAATAGTCAGTGGGGCTTAAGTATTAAATATTAGAGTTGGAGACCACTCGGGAAAATTTCTGGGGCAGCAACTGCTCTTTAAGAGAACTCTACCTTACACATACACCTAAGGAGTATTTTCCTGGAGACAACCAAAGAGGCAAGAGGAATTTATTCTTAAAATGAGAGCCATATTATAAATTTTTGAATACCCTAAAGTAATACATCTTCTTCATCTGTGGAAAACTCAAATTCTGCAAGCTAAGGTTCAAGGGAGTTGAGGAAAATTTCTGACTCTCAGTAGCCTTGTTAATCCCATCTATAAAGTGAACATAAAAATTATTTTTTCCTCTTCTTATTTCAGTTGGACTTTATAAAGGTGGGTAAGTCCAACTGAACCTACTGCACATAGCAGCATATCAGGGCTAAAAACATACTGAAAAGCTTGTAAAGGTCCAGGAATAACCACGATGTTCTAGTTGTTCCCACTTTCTGCCCCTGATTAACAATCCACTCCCAGACAAGAGAACCCAGTGTAGGAATTGAGAGCATTTTGCTGTCTGCAATTCAACCATGATGTCAATATAAAAATTTTCAAAACTACAACTCAGGCATTGACTTCTCTCCCAAGATCACCACCACTTTTCGATTTCTACCAAGATGGTTTCAAAATCAACCTTGGGAACAGAAATTATCAGCTTCATCCAAACAACTGTCTACTGGAGAATTCTCTGTTTCTCCTGATAACACTATCATCCTGACTTCTACTCCTCCATTCTTTTCTCTCCACCCAACCAATCACATGCCACCAATTCCTATTAAAAGTTGCATTGTTGCCCTGGCTAGTGTGGCTCAATGGATTGAGCACCAGCCTACAAACCAAAGGGTCGCTGGTTTGATTCCCAGTCAGGGCACATGCCTGGGTTGCAGGCCATGTCCTCTGTAGGGGCTGTGTGAGAGGCAACCACACATTGATGTTTCTCTCCCTCTCTTTCTCCCTCCCTTCTCCTCTGTCTAAAAATAAATAAATAAAATTTTTTTAAAAAAGATTGCATTATCATTAGCACATTTCCCTTCCTTTTTATTTCCACCCTACCAGTGTGGTTCGGCTTTCATGCCTTCATAAACAAGCAATATCCCAAGAGACTGGCCTCCAGTTTTTCTCCACCCCCACTCTATCCTGCACATGCCTTCAAGGTTTTGTCTTGGCTACAAAATCTAAATATGTCAGCCTCCATTCCAAATATGACCCCCCTCTTTCCCAACTAACACAAACGATTTCCTCCCGCCTTGTACCCTCCAGGGACCATGCTCCTTGCCATGCACCATTCCCCAGACACACCTTACAAGTTCCCTTCTCAGCAGCTGGCCCCACGTGATGGAGATCCATGCACTGTGCAACTCCACTGGTTCTGGAGTGTCTCCTCCATCTCTCCCCACCCAAATCTTGCACGTTCCTCAAGGCCAGCTAAATGATCTCCCCTCAGTGGGGCTCTCCCTATTCTCTACTCAGAAATGGTGATCTATTCTTGCATTTATTCATATTTACTTAATACAGGTCTACTATGTCAAGGATACTACTTTAGACACCAAGAGGAGATGAAACAGAGGAGCTTAGAAAAATCTCTTAAGGTTATGGAGCTATGAGGTAGACAAGGCTGGTTCTTAAATACCTCCCCAGTTTAAGGCAGAAGCAAGAAGCACTAAAGGAAAGAGATGCTAAGTGCCACAGAGACCCGGAGGAGGGAGAGAGCCCTTTAGCTGTACAAAGTGGTAGTGACATCTGCATTTGGACATGAGGGACAGGCAGAGTTTGGGCAGGTGGATATGAGGAAACAAGACATTTTCTATGGAGAAAACCGGCACAAGGATGCTCTAATGAGTTACTGCATGTATGAAGGGCAGGGGTTTTAGCAGAAATACCCTAATACTATTCTCCCACGCTCATGGCGGTGACCACATTTAGAACCATATGTGGGGGACCGGGTGAAAAAGGCAAAGGGATTAAGAAGTACAAATAGGTGGTTACAGAACAGTCATGTGGATGTAAAGTACAGCACCGGAAATATAGTCAATAATAGCGTACTAACGCTGTACGGCGCCAGCTGGGTACCGGAAATGTTGGGAGGAACACTTTGTAACCCATGGTAGTCTAACCGTTATGCTGTACACCTGAAACCAATACAAAGTAACACTGTAATTAGAGAGAAAATTTAATTTAAAAAGAATTCTATATTGCACATTGTATTTTTCTTAAATTGTAAGTCTCGGGAATAATGGTAGTTTTATGTAATAAAATCCATTTATGTGCCCAGTGTTTTATACGATTGTCCTTACTCTGCGATGTATTATCCCCATTTTACAGATGAAAATGTAAAATGACTTAGCTGAGGCCACATATTTATTATAGAGGTGGAATTTGAACTTAAGCCAGTCAGATTTTTATAAAAGTAGGTAATAGACCATGAATTACTGATTATACAAAGATAAAACAACAGGTATAATCCTTACATTTAGGGACATCTAGGTCCAGTGGAGGGGAGAACAATGCTCAATATTACTAAGTGCAGCCTTATATTGTTGGGGATGGCAACGAGGACAGCTTTGTTTTCACTGTCTTACTTTAAGCCTTCGTCTTGTCTTGGTAATTATAAAACAATCTTAACTTTTCTGCTTGCTACAGCTCCAATCCTTCATGCTGCCATCGAAGACAGCTTTCTAAAATGCAAATAAAAATATGTCTCTTCCCTGCTCAAAAGTCTTTGGGGACTCTCCATCACACATAAGATAAATTCTAAATCCCATGACCTCATCTACAAGTCAAACCTCAGGAGCCTGGTCTAACCCACCTTTGCAGCATTGCAGCCCCCACAGGTGGCCCATCCCACAGCTGGAAGAGCTACTTCCGACCCCCGGTTCTTGTTGCCAATACTGTTGCCTCTTCCTCAGTGCCCTTTCTCCTCCTCATTCCCCTTAGAAATTCACCCACAAAGGTGTTCCCATAAGACTGTCAGCTGATTTCTCAAAAGGCACCTTGCAGGCAAGAAGGGGCTAGAAAGAAGTATTCCAAGTCATGAAAGGAAAGGACCTACACCCAAGATCGCTTGATCCAGCAAAGCTTTCATTTAGAATGGAAAGGCAGTTAAAGTGCTTCCCAGATAAGGTCAATTTAAAGGAGATCATCATCACCAAGCCCTTATTATATGAAATGTTAAAGGAACTTATCTAAGAAAAAGATCAAACACGTGAACAGTAAAATGACAACAAACTCATAACTATTAACAACTGAACCTAAAACAAAAACAAACTAAGGGAACAACTAGAACAGGAACAGAACCATAGAAATAGAGATCACATGGAGGGTTATCAGCAGGGGAGTGGGAGGGGGAGAGAGGGGGAGAAGGGACAGGGAACAGCAGCATAAATGGTAGGTAGAAAATAGGGGGAGGTTAAGAACAGTATAGGACATGGAAAAGCCAAAGAACTTATATGTATGACTCACAGACATGAATTAAAGAGCTGGGGGTGGGGTGGGGGAAATGCGGGTGGGAGGCAGTGTGCAGGGTGGAGGGGAATAAAGGGAGGAAAATGGGACAACCTGTAATAGCATAATCAATAACATGTATTTTTAAAAACCTAGCTTAACAACAAAAAAAGAAACTCACCATCCTTTCATGTAAAGTTTCAATGCTATTACCTCCAAGCAGCTTTCCTGACTCTGCCTATGCATTAACCAGGATCTGTGACCCTGTAGCATAGTTACTTGTGGATTTTTATCCCCTACACTGGACCATAAAGTCCTTTGAAGATACAACCTATAACTTAAAGTGGACCCCTAGTAGGTCCACAAGAAGTGTTAGCTGAATGAGTTAATGAAAAAATAAATGGCACATTAAGCAACAGATACGAAAACTGAAGAGGCAGAAGTCTCACTGCATGAATATAAGACAGGGAGTGTGCTATTGTGCGTGGCTGCATTGTCACGGACAGCTGGAAATGTCGTTGGGCCAATAGAAGTAAGATTGAAGGTCGGTCTTAAACTTTCTGTGAGACTTAGTATCCTATTCCCCACATATGAATGCTAGGAAACCCAAGTAACTCTTTAAACTGTACCCGGGTCGTTTTTTCACTTGGTGCTCTACAAACAGGAGATGCTGAAACACACACTCCATAGTGACAATTACATTCCTCTCACTGCAGAGTGAACCCACACTCTTTGGTGATAATTATACTTCACTTACAACGTATGTACACACCACAAGAAGCACATGTGGTGGGGTCTGATGCCAGTGTCCTGTCCCTCCCCACAAATGATATGATAACCCCTGGCCAGTGCTGGTTCCATACGGATGCTCTTCTGTGGATATCAAACTGCTTCTGGCCCCTCTCTGGTCCACACTGGGATATCTGCTTTTGGCTTCCTCGTTGTAAACTACAGAAATGTCTTAATCTTTGCTAATGCACTTATTCAAAGCACTGTCATTAATCATTTGGTCTATATCAATCAGATTCCAAGAAAGGATTTCATCTCTCAAAAAAAACTTTGATTTCCTCCAGTGTGCTTTACAAACTGCGGGCACCCACTTTGCTAAGGTCTAAAGAGCAACCCTGTGATGTCATAGCTATTTGTCTCTCCAAACCCAAGCGTTCATAACCGAGCATGCAGGCCAGCCTGTGTCCTCCCAAGCCTTGGAGACAGTTCCACATACAGCAGCAGGAAGGAACTTAACAACTTGTTCGATGAAAAGAATAATTTCCTGCTTGGGATCTGAGGTGAATTCACCTTGGTCCTGTGCTCCTGATGTCGGTTCCTTCATAAAAGCATCAGCTGCTGGACAGCTTTTTGTTACAGAGTCACTTCATGGCTAATATGAGTAGGCTACTCCAGCACAACTTTAAAAGAAGATCTGACAATCAACGGCATGAACCCTCAAATATAAGCATCCTTTCAAAACTGTGCAATTTTCAAACCTAAGTGGTTAGAGCAACTTTCAAATAAATACCAAATTCCAATTTCAGGCTCTTTCAAATATGCCAGGTGCAGGAAAAGTGACAAGAATTTCAAAGAAGATGCTGTACCCTGCACCTGATACATTTTGACTGATGCAGAAACAGTTTACGGTATGGCATAATAATTACCCTGAATGTCACTCAAGACCTGAATCTTTTTTAACATTAATTTTATAGGCACAGAAAAGATGCCAGCTATTAGTATAGTTCAGGTTCTACAAAGGCCACTCTAGTTCTTGCTGTTTCTGAGTCCAGTCTTCTGCAGCAAAACCTAACTTAGATATTGGCATTTTCAGCAGCTGAAGGAGACAGTTGTCGGACGAACACCATTGCTCGTCTCCGTAGTCAGGTTTCGTGGAGGCAGGGATCTGTTCCACGCAGATATATGTGACCAGGCGTGAGGCCTCAAAGGCAAACGGGCATCGACAGCAGCATCGCCAAACCACAGCTTGATTGGAGATTATTGCTCTGGAGCATTCTCTGTATATTTCAACAAATTTTTATATTAATATATTTTTTAAATAGTAGAAGGATTTGAGGAAAACTTAATCAACTGAGGTTCGAATTTTTTCCATTTATTCTAAGCCAAATAATTTCATCCAAGCTCCTCAGTGCATTCCAGAAACTCTTACTATGATTATGCTATTTGATGAAAAGTCTATGGTTCAAAGATGGCACATTTCATTCTAGCCAATACCAGGGAACAGGAGAGTCAAAGTGGCTCATCAATTTCTTTTCAATGCTGAGACCAATTCACAAACCAATAAGTGAATTTAAATGAAAAGAGTAATGATGCATTCAGAATGTCCCCCCTCAAAAAATGAATATAAACTTAATAAATGTTGAAATGAGGATTTTCCACAGTGTATTTAGAGATGCATTTGGCAATACATATCAAAATGCCAAACTAATAGAGGCTAAAATAACTATTGCACATAACAATCAGTCTGGAGATGAGTGGTTCCAGAATTGGCCCCAGAATTTGGTGATGTCAGGAGCTAGGTCAACGCCACTACAGGCTTTGTGCTTGTGGTAGAAAGAGAGCTACTTCAGTTCTAAGCAACTCATACTCATGAGTAGTGATCTGAGCAAGACAAAAGCTTGGGATTATCAATATTGCTGCACAAATAAAACTGAACTGTTAGAAATAAAAAAGAGAGGATGGCTATGCAGTAGGACTCACAGGGGCTAGGGATGCGTTGTCTTCTAAGAAGTTCTTGCATACCTATTTTTGAAATCAATAAACTCCTCCTGTCTCACACTCCCACCCCCTAATCCACAAAGCTCTTTAAAAAACCACAGCAGAGTCTTCCCTTCCATCAGCCTGGTTTCCTCTTTCTAGAACAAAAAGAAGAGATAAACTATCAATGTGAAGTTTTCCTTAATGAAAAATAAAACTAGAAAGTAATGGCAAGTTCAAATTAAGCAACAGGATGGTTTGATCGCGGGGTAGAGGCTGTGAATTGGTGGTTCACTGCAGGGGCTAGAGGAGCAAAGGGGGTAACATGGCTTCGCTAAGGTTATAGAGATAATTGAAGGCAAAACTGGTAGTAGCAGAGCCGAGGTAGCTAGAATTACCTCTCTATACTCACACACTTACCAATCATCAATTCACCTGCCTCTACTCACACTTCATCATCAAGCATCATCAATTAACTTAAGATTTTTATCATTTTTTTAAAAATTATAAACTGACAATTTTACATTTATTTATTCTTTTCCTGGAGTTATAAAACTTTCAGAAAATGTGTCTCCAACCAGAAAAAAGCTGAGGACATGGAGAATATCAGTTATGATTTAATGCTCAGTAAATTACTTTTAAAGATTTATAAATGTGTTTTTGACATCTAAAAACATTGGAAGGCAGAGGTTCCAGGACACACTGAATTAAAATAGATTTATATGTGAAAAATGCAAGCCAGGTTTCTAGGAAAACATGTAATCAGAAGTACAAATATTCAATACAATGACAATATCGCTAAAAGAAAGTGAAAGTGACCACAGCAACAAATTGATAGGACTTTGAAAAAGCTAGAGAAAAGTGCAGTAGTTGATCCAATTCTAACCTATGTTAAGTGGAAGGTATTACATTTTTAAGTCCCCTTTTTGACAGTTAAGAAAACATAGCTCTCTAAAAATAAATTTTGTCTTCATATCAGTTTTTTTATTCAGCGATCAAAAGTCACCTTTCTGAAGCAGCTTTAGGACTGTATTGGTGAAAATATGACAAGAACTTTAAGAGTGGGCCAGTTGTGTTTTGGGGCCACAGAGAGAATGTATGAAGGGCAGGCTTTGCAATCAGGGACAACTGGGTTTAAATGCCTGGTCTGTTGCTTACTAGCTGTTTGACTTAGAGTCAGGTATTTAAGCAAACTGAGCCCCCCTTTTTTTTTAATTTGAAAAATAAAGATGAATAAAATAGTAAATTTGTTGGGATGTTATAAGGTTTGAATTTGATAGTATATGTAAATCACTAGCACAAGGTAGGCACTCAAAAAAAGACTAGCACTTTTATTATTTTTAAAGAGTAGCCATTTTTAATAATAAAAAATACTGTAGATTTTTATTTTTATTTTTAGAATAATTTTATACCATTTAGTTATAGATATCACGTATTTTAAAACATGTGGTATATGTGTGAAATAGGTAGTAAGATCACTAGAACATATGTTTTTTCATTTTTAAAGTATTGTTTAATTTATATTGAATTTGTTGGGGTGATGTTGGTTAATAAAATTATATAGGTTTCAGGTGTACAGTTCTATAACACATCGTCTGTATGTTGTATTCTGTGTTTGCCACTCCAAGTCAAGTCTCCTTAAAGGAGAGTTTCACACGTCCTACAATTGTGAGTGACATCTGCAGGAGCAGGGACACTTTAAACAGAAAAAGTGCTTTAGAGAACAAGCTTCAATACGCTTTGAATTTTTACCACATGAAGCAGATGGAATTATTGTTCAGAAAAACTCCCTCCCTCGCCGTCACTTCGGTAGGAGGCCTGTACTTCCCGTTTCATTGATCTTGGTCCTGACAAGTTCCATGTTTTGGCCAAAGAAATGTTAGCGAACGTGAGGCAGAGGCTTGAAATACTTGTGGACAGTTGTCCTGCTCTCCCGGCCTCTGCCATTGACCTTAAGAGACTTTGCCTGAACGAGTCCACTGATCCCAGCAGCCCCAAAAGAGACACTGGGAGCAGAGCCGAGCTCCTTCAGTGAGCCCAGCCTAGATTTTCAATTCTCAACACACAGATGCATGAGCAAGTCCAACTGAACCTAGTCTAGATGCGCCAAACCACATTAATGGAAGAATAAATGATCATGATTTAAACCACTGAGTTGCGGGTGGGGGGAAATTTTTTAAGCAGCGTTCTTCTGGCAATAACTAACTTGCACGCCACATTTCTATTACTGTACTCGTAGAGTTATTGAGGGCACATTCACTTAGTCGTGCCCTGGTGTTTATTTATGGCAGATGTCTTCAGCATTTTCACGGGCTGGGACTGTGCTAAGTGGGGGATCGCAGTGGCAAACCAAGGGCACAGCCCTGAATCCAGGCATGTACTCAGGATCAGTGGCTTAAGTTAGAGAACAGGTTCTGCAAATTATTTCTGAAAGTAAATAGTGCCAAGCATTATAAACACCAAGTAGAAAATAAGAAAACAAATATAGAAACATGCCACATTCCCTCCCTCTCCCTAGACAGAGTGTAACAGAATTTCTCTCAATTAAACCCTCTGTATACCAAAGGCAGGAAATTCTTTTTGTCCTTCCATTTAATTTGAGGTAGATAGTTGTTCTAAGTGAAGAAAAGTAAGCAATTTAAGCAAATACTCAGATCAGGTGACATTATTTAAAAAGCAAAACAAAAGTGGAATCACAAATAAAGCACCAAAAACTTACTCCTTTCTTTAATATATCTTAATAAATTATGTTTGCATGATCTGTTTTATTTTCTTTTAAAAAAATAGTTCGATTTCAGTGCCAGCATCATGACAGATTGAGATAACAAGTATTGCCCTCTAGCCACAACTTATAAATGCAATAAAATTTGACATGGTAGATTAAAGATACTAAAAATTATGTTTGAAAATACAGCCCAGCTAAAAAGAAAAAAAGGCTAACTCCCCCAAACACAGGAATGAACAGGTAGTTCAAAGGCAGGGCACCATTTCCATCAAAAGCTCTGCTACCCAGCTATGATTCTCGGAGTTGGGAGACCGTGGTTTTAATGCCAACGGAAGGACAAGCAAATGAGCTGGGGTGAGAAGCCGAGAGAAAGAGCTTTCATAAAGCCAGGATCCTTTAGAGGTTCAGTAGTTAGTGAAAAACACTAGAAAAACTCCATCTACTTGCTGGTAGGCACAATGAGAAAGATTACTATATGCCCTTGTTGCAGGGAAGGAAACATTTGTTGATAAAAATAACAGTTCCTGTTTTGTACCCTGCAAAAATATGGAGGGTAAATCTATATTATCCCTATGGTGTGGGAATCACAAGTGGAAAAATTAAAACCCCGTGGGATTCTGGCAAATACTCTATAGGTACTACATAGAAAATTATAGTCTACCCAAGGCATGTGAAACTTTCTGAGGAAACAACAAAAAAAGGTCTTTTCAAATATGAGCTCACAGTAAAAAATCAAGGAAATAAACCACCATGAGGTGCATCAGCAGATGGAACAAATGAGAACTGGCACTACAAATAAAAAAACGTAAAAGAAAAAAATTAAAACTATAGCTAAAACAATTAGCACAAAACAATGAGAAACTGATAAAAAAAAAAAAGGACAAAAGAGTGACCTGAAAATAAGCAGACCTGAAGAACAAAATAGAATTTCTAGAAGCAAATCTTACAAGCTAACAGAGGAGGGAAAAAGAGATTACCCATAAAAAAAAGAAACAAATTATTGATAAAAGCCAAAACATATTTAAATAGTACCTTCAAGTGAACAAAAATAAAAACATCTAAGACAAGGAAATACTAAAAAGTTTACCATTTATAGATATCCATTACTGAACACAAGTCAAAAAATCAAGGAATGTACTTCCATTAAAAAGGAATTAAATGTGAAAGGAATGGTAGGCAAGAAAAATGGTGTACAGAGGTTCATTAAAATGTAGGTAAATTTTAAAAAGCAATAATTCTTAATATTCAAGAATACTATATATAATAATGATCGAGTATGTCAAAGACATTATAAACAAACCAAAAGTAAAATATTGAACAACAATAACATAAAATATATCAGCAGTTGATTGGAAGTAAAATATTCTAAGAACATTGGTATTCAATAGGAGGAAAGAAATATTGGCTGCTTCTTGAAGTTATTAAATCAACTATGTATAGTGAAAACGTTAAGGGTAATCACAAGAAGAATAGGAATTGAAGGTATAACTTCCAAAGTGAGAGATATAAATGAAAATAAAAGCAAAAATTCAATAAATTAAAAATAAAAAGGAGAAAAAGAAAATAATGAAGTGTCATAAATATGAACACATAATAATAAAGTATATGCTAATCCCCCTAAATCAGGAATCACACTAAACATAAATGGATTAAACTTCTTTGTTGAGAGATAGAGATGCTCTCAACAGAGTTTGAGTTAAATTTAAAAAATTAAAATCCAAGTTTATTTTTAAAAGAAATGGCAAAATGCAGTAACATAAATATATTGAATATAAAGGAATAAAATACATATATACATATTTTTTCTTTAAATAATAGCTTAAATTCTACTTCAACCCTACATAATTTTATTAATAAAAGCTAGTTTAATTCCAGCACTAGCCTCACAGCAGAAGAAGATAATAAGCATTTCCCTTTAGCTACAATTCTTAAATGCAATAAACTCTGCAATGCTAGATTAAAGATATTAAAGATACTAAAAATATGTTTGCAAACAGCATATATATCACTAAAATATAGCTGATTAGACAATAATAATATAAAACTATAAACATTAAGGCAAATATATTCACATGACTAGAGAGATATATTTCTTAAAGATAGAAGCAAATATTCATCTTACAAATATAACAAACCAGGATATTTTTACATCAGCAATAGAGCCTCAAAATACATAGAGCTTCATTTTCCTCATTATAAGGAGAAACTGGTAAATCTACCATGAGACTGATTTTTTTGTTTTTGAGTTGTACAATATTCTTTTTCCTGTTTTTTTAAAATTTTTGTTCAAGTATAGTTGTCTCCATTTTCTCCCCACCACTCCCCCCGACCCCAGCCATCCTCACCTCCCGCCTCAATCCTACTCCCTTTTGGCTCTGTCCATGTGTCCTTTATACATGTTCCTGACAACCCTTCCCCCTTTATCCCCCCCTTTCACCTCCCATTATCCCCTCCTACCTCCCCTCTGGTTATTATCAGTTTGTTCTTAATCTTAATGTCTCTGGTTATATTTTGCTTGCTTGTTTGTTCGGTTGATTAGGTTCCACTTATAGGTGAGATCATATGGTATTTATCTTTCAGCACCTGGCTTATTTCACTTAGTATAATGCCCTCCAATCCATCCATGCTGTCACAAAGGGTAGGAGCTCCATCTTTCTTTCTGCTGCATAGTATTCCATTGTGTAAATATACCACAGTCCTTTGATCCACTCATTTACTGATGGGCACTTAGGTTGCTTCTAGCACTTGGCTCTTGTAAATTGTGCTGCTATGAACATTGGGGTGCACAGGTTCTTTTGAATTTGTGTTTCATTATTCTTAGTGTGTAGTCCCAGCAGTGGAATTGCCAGGTCAAAAAGCAGTTCCAGTTTCAGTTTTCTGAGGAAATTCCATCCTCTTTTCCACAGTGGTTGCACCAGTCTGCAATCCCACCAAGAGTGTACAAGGGTTCCCTTTTCTCCACAATCTCGCGAGCACTTGTTGTTTGTTGATTTATTAATGACGGTCATTCTGACTGGTGTGAAGTAGCATCTCATTGTGGTTTTAATTGGCATCTCTCTGGTGGCTAGTGATTCTGAGCATCTTTCATATGTCTCTGGGCCCTCTGTATGCCCTCTTTGGAGAAGTGTCTGTTCAGGTCTTTTGCCCAATTTTTAATTGTGTTGTGTGTCTTCCTGGAGTGGACTTGTGTGAGTTCTTAATATATTTTGGGGATCAAACCCTTGTTCGAGGTATAATTTGCAAATATATTTTCCCATATGTTTTGTTCCCTTTTTAGTTTGCTGATGTTTTCTTTAGCCATGCAGAAGCTTTTTATTTTGATGAAGTCTCATTTGTTTATTCTATCCTTTATGTCCCTTGTTCTAATGGACATATTGGTGACAATATTGCTGTGTGGAATATCTGAGATTTTCCTCCCTATCTCCTCCACTAGGACTTCTGTGGTGTCATGACTTATATTTAAGTCTTTTATTCATCTTGAGTTTATTTTTGTATGTGGTATAAGTTGGTTATTGAGTTTCATTTTTTTACACGTAGCTGTCCGGATCTCCCAACACCATTTGTTGAAGAGGCTATTTTTACTCCATTTTATGCTTCTGCCCCCTTTGTCAAATAGTAATTGATCATAGAGACAGACATGGGTTTATTTCTGAGCTCTCTATTCTGTTCCATTAACTTTGTTTCATTATAGATTCCACATAGCATGCTGGCACTACCCCTCTTTACTTTGATTCCTTTTTTTCCCTTCCTCTGCTTTTCCCCTTTCTTGTTCTACCCCTACTATTCTTTACTGAAAAAAAAAAAAAGCAAAAGCTTTGACCACTTGTAAAATAATGGTGACCTAAATTTATTCTTTAGTTAACAAGCATTTAACACTAAGTGCCTGTGATTAGACATGTATGGTACAAGATCTCAGAAAGAAAAATTAGTGACAACTTTCCTAGAAAGTGCCAGAAAAAGCATTCGTTATACTGTGAATGCAAACACACAGTGGCTTGGGGAGCTCAGAGGAAGCAACATCCTCGGCACCAGGAGGACTCAAACAGCTTTTGAAGGTTTACGTCTCCCATGAGCACTGATGAGGGATGAACAGGGACTTCACTTCCTTGTAACTAGAAGAAAGTGTGGTATTCTGTTTACATTAATTAAATAAAAACCAAAAGGGGGGATTAATATGAACATGATCTGATCGCACAGAAGAGGTTTGCAGAGAAAGTTTTCCTGGGAGGTTTGTTGGAAACTCAGAGCAAAGACCCTGGGACCCTGGAATGAGCAGAATTTGCACAATCACAGCCCAGGACAGGCCAGAATAGTATATTCCCGGAACTATTCTCCCAGCCATCAGGGCCACATTCACTGACATGCTCCAGGAGTGGGAAACTTCGTGCTGGTTTCGTTAGAAGATCGCAGACCCACATCCACCCACGTTCAGACTCCAGAGCCCTGGGATTAGCGAACTCCCCCTGGGGAAGGCCCCACAAAGCTCTGAACCAAGCCGTAGACAGCAGTTTCTAAAGTTCAGTCAAACCTCCTCCTCAGTGAACTTGCTGTGCAATCTTGAGTGAGTCACTAGCATCTTGGGTCTCAGTGCCCTCATTTGTACAATAGGGAAGAAGATGCCAACGTTCCTTCCAGGCCCACTTTGAGGAAGAGCTCATTAGCGATCATAAAATACTCTAAAAATGTAAATGCTGAGTTATAATTTTAACCAACAAATTAACCTTGGTGTTTCTCACTCAATACATCCCTCCTGGGTAATGATCAAAACTGTTGGCTGACCCAGGCACTTCTGAGCCCAGAATTCAGCCCCGCACAAAACATGTCTCCCCCAGAGACCCACAGGGAGCCCATCACGGCCCTGTCACCACACTGCAGCTGCTGTTCTACCACTAATCAAGACACGGGGATCCAAATGTGAAGGACATTCAAGCCCATGCTGAACAGACACTTCAGCTCCATCTGACATATCAAATTCCGTTAAAGAAAATAACAGGACTAACCCTTGGGACATGTAGACCACATTTTCTCTCGGTTTGTGAAAATTCTCAAATATGAAAGTACGTGTTTATTAATTTATTTTTAACAAAACTTTGCTGGACATCTAAAATGTGCACATTAGAATTAAATTCTTCACAGTTCATCCAGTAGGAATCCTGTAGCAAGAAGATCAATGTGCTGTGGGCCAGCGGACCTCGCTAGAGGATTCAACCACAGCCTCAAAGCCAAGTAGTCACCGTTCAGACACATCCAACCCCTGCCGAGGGCCAGCTGGTGGCCAGGGTGGGGCTGCACAGGCACCAAGTCTCCAGTTGGCTGCTCACCTTGCCTGGCCCTCAGATCTCTCAAAGCGGTTTGTGTCAAGAACAACTTTGTAAAAAATATCTCCTTATTCCAGATAAAGCAATCAATCCAGCCTTGGACTGGGTTTTAACTGGAGACTCTCCAGTACAGGATAATAAGCATGCCAATTCCTGTAATACTAAATATATGCAGGGCTGAAACCAGAGATGCTTCCCTTATTACTTGTTGAATGAGTTGGGTCATACATTTAGGTGGAAACATGTGCCAGGAATATGACCCATTAGCTGGACTTGCATATTTTTACTAAGCTTAGTTAATACTTGCAGATAGAGAAAATCATAAACTCAGTTAAAGTGGTTATACAGTAGTACCCTCCTATCCACAGTTTCACTTTTTACAATTTCAGTTATCTGTGATCAACTGTCACACAAAAATATTAAATGGAAACTTTCAGAAATCAATTGAGATGTTTTCCATTGCATGCCATTCTGAGTAGCATGATAAAGTTTTGGGAGCTCCAGCTTCATAGTCCTGCCCTTGACGTGACTCAGCCCTTTTTCCAGCATCTTCAAGCTGTATATGCTCCCTGGGCTGTTAATCACTTAGGAGCCACCTTGGTTATCAGATCGGCTGTCAAGGAAGTCACCCTTACTTTACTGAATAACAGCCCCAAAGCACAAAAGAAGTGATGCTGGCAATACAGACATGCCAAAGAGAAGCCATAAAGTGCTTCCTTTAAGCCAAAAGGTGAAAGTTCCTGATTTAATAAAGAAAGAAAACAAAGCACATGCTAAGGTTGCCCAGATCTACAGTAAGAACAAATCTTTTCTCCAAGTAATTGTGAAGAAGGAAAATTCATGCTAGTCTTGCTGTCGCACCTCACACTGTAAAGTTACATCCACAGTGTGTGGCAAATGCTTCATTAAGATGTTGGTTAAGATGGAAAGGACATTAAATTTGTAGGTGGAAGACATGAACAGGAAGTGTGTTCCAAATGACAACAGTGTATTACGCCAGAAAGCACTGAGCCTATGTGAAGACTTCAGCCAGGGGTCCCCTGACATAAGGGACACTACACCATTTACTGAGAGTAAGGGATGCTTACATAGATTCAGGAGTAGGTTTGGACCAAAAAATACAAAAATTACAGGAAAGCCCGTCTTCTGTTGAAGGAGCCGCTGCCCCATTTCCAGCAGAGCTGACGAAGTTGACTAAGGAGAAACAGTACCCTTCAAAGCAAATCCTCAACTGTAGTGAAAATTGGCTCTTCTAGAAGATGCCAAATAGTAGCTATGTTCAAAAAAGTGCAAATGAGGCACCAGGCATAGAACATGGAAAAACAGATTAAGTCTGGTAATGTGTGGCAATGCTGCAAACCATATCATAAATCCAAGCATGGTGAATAGAGGGAAGAAAGTGTGTGCTCTCAAAATCAAAAATTATCTGCTGTGTTCTAGGAACAGAATCAGAAAGCGTGGATGACAGCCGTCGTGTTTATGGGACTGTTCCACCAGGGCACGAGAAGAAGAGGGGTGAGTACAATAAGATATTTTGAGAAAGAACACATTCATCACATAACTTCAATTAAGGTATATTTTTACAACTGTTCTATTTTATTATTAGATATTATTGCTCATCTCTTACTGTGCCTAATAGACAAATTAGACTTAGTCATAGATAGGTATGTGCAGGAAAAATCATAGCATATGCAGGGTTCAGGAAAATCTGCAGCTGTAGGCATTCACTTGGGGTCTTGGCACCTATGCCTCGGGGCTAACAGGGCACTACTGTATTTATTAGTGGCCCCAGCCAGATGTAGACACTTAACAGGGACCTCTCTCTCAAGGTCCTTGCTAGAACTGAGGAGAGCTTCCAGAAATAGCTCTTTAGGGTAAGTAAGCAGCAGCATATGGAAGCACAATCTTACATTACTGTATCCCAATCTAAAAATTAACATTCCAGCCATCAGACTGGAAAGAAGATAGGGGTGCATTTACCGTTGTAGTGTCTGGTTGCTGCTTGCCCTCTCCATACACAGCACTAGCCCAGGTATATAGTGGTGTACAGCCCTATACCAGGACTGGGAAGAACAGAGAGTGATCAGAAGGAACACAGGCCAGAACCTCAGAGGACTGACTTTTGCATGACAAAAAAAGAAAACAACTAAGTCATTTGAATTTTTTTATTTAATCACATGCAATTTCAAAAGCCAAACAGATGAAACTCACTTAAATAAATTTTCAATGGTTTATGTCATTAACGTCTGCTCATACATGAGGCTTATGGAACTTCCCCAGGCTCCAAAACTAGAATGAGAAATCATGAGGAAAGTATCAGACGACACTTTGCCTAACAGACCTCAGTCATCTTGCTGCCATGAGGTTCTCCTGGGATGTCCTAATTCTGAAAATGAATGTGACACACTGGAAAAATTATCACCTAACCCAGCAATGTTTTCAGAGGCCAAGCCTCGCTCAACTGGGCCATCTGGGATAGTGGGTGTTTTAACAGCTGCTGCTCCACAAAGGGCTTCTCCATTACCCATTCCTGCCAGAGTTGCTGGCTTTCTCTATTTCATTTCCTCTCAGGCTTTTCCTCTTTGAAGACCGGTGTTTGTGCAAATCTGGTGCACAGTTAATTGTATTTATTTTAGGTATTTTCCACTTTGTATGTGCCAGGCTGGCTTGGGACAGATCATGTTGCTTTGGGGCCTAGTCACCAAATTTTCAGAATAGATCATCACGCTCTGAAATATGCATAAGTGTGTGTGTGTGCATGCACGAGCCTGTTTGCATGCATGAGTGTGTTTGGAATTTGAGTGTTGCCCATAATAAGTCCCTCAGAGTGTGGTTTGTCTGTTTTCCAGAGCACTCAGGGCTTTTGGAGTTTGGTTCATTTACACACCAAGAGCTCTGAGGAGTCAAGAGGCAGCACCTCCCATGGAAAGCCAAGGGAGTCCTCTCCAGGGACCCTCAGTGCAAGACGCAACTCTAAAAATGTGCGGTGTGCAGAAACTCACCCCCACCCTGCCAGGCCGGACCTGGGAATCTGCCACTTGTTCTTGGAACTTAGGTTGTGCTGGGCTTGTGGGCTTTCTGTTTCTTCGCCTGGACTTTCTTTGGCAATTACTGAAAATTAGATCTGATTTTGCATGGCTTCCCTTGGTTTTCAAGCAGAGTCATTGTTATTACTTTAAACAAAGGTCAACTTTCCCACTGGTTAGGGAAAAGAAAGAAGCACCATCTATTTTTCTGGTAGCAATATGATGCTCTGTTCAATTTCTACAGTTATTTGGAAGAATGGGAAAAATTGAGGGCAAAAAAAAGCATACTTAAGTATCTGTGCAATGTAAACTTAACATTAGAGGTTTCTGTACTGTAATACACACATTTTAGTAGGGAATTTTTTTCCTCTGGCTAAGTTCAGCTACAGACATTTATTTCTTCTTAAAGGAGAATGTGCCCGCCCAGTGCTGCCTGAGTAGATATTTTGGAGTCAAAACCACATCACAGATACATACAGACTTCTATCCCAAGAAAAAGGAAACATAAAAAATGCCCTTTTTAGCTGGGTTAATAACTTCCAATCAAACTCGTTTTAAAGGATGGGGCTTTGTCGATCTCAACTCTACAATTACAGATTCTAGAGTCACATATAAATTACTTTTAACAATTAAATCTTAGCAGTTAGGTTGCTTAGAAAAGAACTGTTATAATGTAGTTTAATTGAAAATAGTAAACAGCATGATGGATTCTGTGTTAAAGAGTATGTCAAAGTAGAATGTTCACTATCATTCCACCTACACGTAACTTAAGAGTTTCCACGCACAGGTGGAGCGAGAAAGAAGTGGGGAAGGGAAGGCAGACGAAAGGTCTGCAGTAGTATGACGTCAGGGGCAGACGCTGGGTCGATTGTTTGGAGACTTGCGGGTTGGGGGCGGGGAATGCGGCGGGGGCAGGAGGGATGTTCATGTAATCAGCTGAAGACAGGTGTAACAAATGCGTGCGTTTGTAAAGGCTCCAACCTGCATGAGTATACACTGTGCTCTCGCTGGCGCTTTGGAATTAAAGCCAAAGGCGTGAACTCAGACTCATTTACCAGCTGCGAGGCTGGGCCGGTCACAGAGCTTCTCGGAGTCTACGTGTCTTCATGTGGAACACATGTGACAAGCACTGCTTCCTTGGTGCTTCGTCACGGGGCTGACATAAGTTGCAAATGGGTTAGTGCAGGGCCTGGCACGCCGTGGGTAGTCACCATCTGCTGAAGTTTTTCCTTTCAGCTTTCTCTGCCCCACTCCCCACCTTCACCACTAGGACCACCTATGAGAGTTAAAAAATTTTATCATGTGAAAAAAACAAATTCCATAAACCATGGGTATATTTTTACAGTAAACTATACACTGTCTAACAGAGTCATCCAACAGTCCTCATTGCCACCTGTTTTAATAAAACTATTTACAATTCATCCGTCCGTAGGAGTTACGTAAGCAATCTACAGTGCCTCTCATCAGTGTTACTGACGGCCAGCGGTTTCTGGAGAGCAGAAGAACTGCAGGCGCACAGAGCGGAGCTGGCTCAGTTCAATGGAAGAACAACTGTGACATCTAAAGGCGGGCAGCCAGGCTGAAACAGTGTCGGCACAGAAACACGAGGAACACTGCCATCCGAGCATCATTGCTATGTCCTGAAATCAGGACTGAAGGGTCTTTTGTGCTATTTCTTTTAATGCAATTTCCTATTCAGCACAGATTCCTCTTGCAATAAAACCACGGAGTCCTCCTGAAAAGTAAATATGTCTTTTCATTAATCACCCCTTTCCACTTGCTTTCCTCAACTTCGCTGTGGAGAAGCCTGCAGTACCGCAAACCTGTGACTAGTGTGCTACCTTGATTAAGGCACAAAACGTTAAAAGCAAATGACTATGAAAGTATGAAACAATTTGCACTTAATGTTTCAGTCCTATCTGTAAAAAATATGACTTAAATATAGTTTTATTAATAATACATATTTTAATTAAATGGCTGGAGGTGCATCTAGCAGGAAAAATTGAATCTTCTCTGGATTTCACATACCGGTATGATTCATGGGCAGTAAAGATGCAAAGCTTTATGCCCATAAGGCAATCAAACTCCAAAGCTGATATGCATGTTTTTACCTAAAAGAATGAAATCTAGTAAATGCTAGAAATAATAATAATAATAATAACAACAGACTGCCAGGGCTGTCTAATGAATTGGCTCAAACCAAGAATATCCTTTCTCGTATAACAAAATCATCCTTTCAGCCACCATTACATCCACTCCAGCATTTATTATGACTTCCACTATTCCCATTACGCAAGGCATCATCCTGAATATGTACTTATGCATATTGAAAAACTTCACAAATATTAACCATAAAACCCTGGGGTATGAGCAACTGCCTTCAGAGCAGGAATGCTTCCTATTCCGGACTGTTGGGGTGTCGCCTCATTCCAGAAAGAACTCACCGCACTCCTGCTGCTTCCCCGCCATGTGCCTCAGACGATAGTTTGCTGGGGCTGCCCTGACGAAGTACCGCAGACTGGGTGGCTTCAACAACACAAACGCACTTGCTCGAAATTCTGGGACCTAGAAGTCTGAGACCAAGGTATCCACAGAAGTGGTTTCTTCTGAGGCTTTCTTCCTTGGCTTGCAGATGGCCTTCTTCTCCCTGGGTCTTCAGATGGCCTTCCCTCTCTGTGTGTCTGTGTGTTAGTTTCTTCTTCTTACAAAGATAGTAGTCATATTGGATTTGGAAGTTCTAATGAGTTCATGTAACCTTAATTATCTCTTTGAAATGCTAACTCCAAATATGCACATTATGAGCTATTGTTGGTTAGGACATCAACATCCAGAATACCTGGAAAGGAGTTTTCAGTTGCAAAATGTTATATTACCTGCTTCTATACCACTAGGCACTGTATTTACCACAAAAAAAGGAGCCTGGTAAATTTATAAGATAATGCAAAGGAGACTCAACTAAAAAGTAAGGTTTTCATGTATTATCTTTAATTTGAGTGAAAGTATCTTTAATACCTCTTAATCAATCTCCTGGAAGAGATTAATATCTAGAAACTAACAATGTCATAAATAAAGTGTCCTGCCAATGTTAGTTAGCCAAGGGTGAGAGCATATCAGCCCTCCTAAGCTTATGCTGGACCACACCGAGACTCGGGAGCCGTGTGGCCTGCTCATCACTGAAGCCATGCTGAGGACGCCCTGCAGACAAAACAGACTTGGCACTGCCTTCCCCTTGGGAACCCAGCGATTTGAAGAGTGCATTTGGAGATATATTTTTAGATGCATACACATTTGCAATTGTTACACTTCTTGATGAACTATGACTTTAATCATTATAAAGTTATCTATCTTTATCTTTGATAACATGCTAAGTGTTAAAGTCTATTTAATCTGAAATTTTAAAAAGATACTCCAACCTTGATATGTGTATTATTTTCATGGTATATATTATTCCATGATTTACTTTCAACCTGTGTCTTGGTAATTAAGGTATATCTCTTATAGGTAGTATAGAGGAGGACTTTGCTCTGTATCCACTCAGTCAATCACTGCCTATCAATTTTAGTGTCTCAGCCATTAATATTTAATATAATTATTGATATGGTTAAACTTAGGTCTACCATACTGTTATCTGCTTTCTCCGTGTCCCTTTTTATCTTGCTTCTGTGTTATTCTTTCATTGCCTTTTTCGGTTAGTTGAATATCCTTTATTATTTCACTTTAATTTCTCTATTAGCTATTTTGCTATATCTTCGTATATTATATTTAGGGTTTTCCCTAGCAATTATATGTATAGAGTTAGTATTGTAACACTTCCTATAAATTGAAAGAATTTGAAATCATCAGCCCCTTTACCGCCCCAACTGAAGTTGTCATATGTATTACATCTGCATACACTGAAAGCTCCACCTGACATGTTATTCTTGCTTTTTAATCAGTCACACATATTTTAAGAACTTATGAGGGGAAAGAGTAGTCTTTTACAATCATGCAGCTATATACCATTGCTGTTGGTCTTCCATCATTCCTAGAGGTCCATTTTACTCTCTAGTATCATTTTCCCTTCAACCCAAACAACATCCTTTAGCATTTCTTATAGAGGAGGTACGCTGGAGGCAAATTTTCAAGTGTCTTTTATCCACAAATATCTTTACTTCCCTTTAAATTCTTTTAGCACTTACAAATGGTTTTATGGTCTTTTGGCCTCCATAGATCCTGATGAGAAATCTACAGTAATTCAAATCATTATCAAATCATCATCCACCTGTGTGCAAGGTGCTGTTTTGTTTTTTTTTTCTGTAGCCAGGTTTAGGATATCATCTTTGATTTTCAGCAATCAATTAAAATATGTCAAAACATAAGTTTCTTTTTTTTAATCCTCACCCAAGGATATGTTTTTATTGACTTCAGAGAGAGAGGAAGGGAAAGAGAAAGTGAGAAAAACATCAATGTGAGAGGGAAACATCAATCAGTTGCCTCCCGTATGTTCCCCAGTCAGAGATGGAAGCCGGAACGTGGGTACATTTAGCCTTGACCGGGGATCAAACCTGCAGCCCTTTGGTGTACGGGGTGATGCGCCAACTAACACAGCCACCCGGCCAGGGCCAAACACAATCTTCTTTGAGTTCACCCATTCACTCTTCATTAAGCTGTATTTTGTAAACTTTTGCTTTTCACCAAATTTGGGTTTGGCTGCTATTTATTCAAATATTTTGTCTCAATCTTTGTCCACTCCTGGGATTCCATTTTCACATGTCAGATCTCTTTATATTGTCCCACAGGTGTCTCAATGTCTGTTCTTTTTTTTCTATCTGCTTTGCTCTCTGTGTTTCAAATTCAATAATTTCTATTGATCAATCTTCAATCTTTCTTTTGTCATCCTTATTTTCTTATGGAGCCTACTCAGTGTGATATTTATTTTAGATATTAAACTTTTACGTCTAAACTTCCCATTTGGTTCTCTTTTTTACTTTCTATTTTTCTGAAATGTGTTTTTCTTTACCTTATTGGTCATAGATATAATAACTCCTCTAATATCTCTGTTTAATAGTTTAACATCTGAATGATTTTGGGGTTGACATCTGTTGATAATCCTTTCTCATGAGAACTGGTTACATCTTCCTGTTTGGGGGTTTTGTTTTGTTTTGCTTTGCTTTGTTTTAGTAATTTTGTATTGAATGCTTGACATGGTGAATGTTAGGTTCTGTAGACTCTGGGTCCTATTATAATCTTCTAAAGAGTGTCGACATTTTTGTTTTAGCAGGCAATCAACCTGCTAAACTGGTTTTAAGCTCATCATAAACTATCTCACTTTCTGTGAGCAGTGAGTGGTTCAAACTTCAGTTTAAATCTCGAAGCCTGGGTGGTAATGTTTTGGGTCTGAACCATGAAGAGTTTAGGAGTTATTCTGAGGCTTGTGTGAATTTACACAGAAAAAAAAAAAGAGGGGGTGGGAATCTCCTTCCATAGCTCTCTCCTATCCAAGATTCCTTTATACTCTCTGACCCACAAGTCTTCCCTCTCTCTTGCTTAGGGTTTTTACCAGACTTTTAGCCACTCCTGCCAAGTGGCTCTGCAATTAAAGCCTGCCCTCAGGGCAAAGCTATAAGAGAAAACAAAACACAAACAAACAAAATAAGGAATAGCTCCCTATTATTTCCCCACGGATTGCTCTTTCACGACCTGCATCCTTTGGTTAACTTTGATACTTGAGTTTTTGATAGTTGATTTTTGTATTTTCCTCGGCATTTTTAGTTGTACCCAGTGGATAGGATGTGCTGTAGTGGGTTTACATCACCATAATGAAACAAAAATCCCCTGACTTATCTAGAAGTTCCCTTTTGGACAGGACAAGAGAGACAAGTTGTGAGGTTTCTTCCTGTATAGCTGTCTTCACTCTACCCAAGTGACTCAAGAACCCCAGAGCGCGCCTGCAGTAGGGTGTGGACGGAGAGCAAGGCTGTGCAGCAGGCTGGCATTCACCTACAGAGTGAGCCCACCCACACCGTTCTAAGTCAGGTTTGGGAGCAGGTGATTCCTAGGAGATTATTTTAATGGCCCAGATGTATGCATTTAAGTAACTGTTTTGATATTATGGATTAAAATTTTTGCATATGCAGATTCATTTTAAAGAAAGCTGCCAAATAAAAATAAGAGCAAATAAAGAACACAAAAACCCAGCTCTCTGAGGAATAACACTTATTTCTAAAGAGCAAGCCACATATGGCCCAAAACCACACTTAAAAATAAGGGGTTCATTTCCATAAGTCCATTATAATGCCAAGAAAATAATTATAACCATTAATTTATACAAAGTCAGAGAATGGGTATTGTCAGGGCCTGAAAATTCATTCATTATTCATCAAGTATTTATTGAGCACCTAAATATACCAGACACTGTTCTAGGCATCAAAATTCTCTTAAAAGACAAAAGAAAATTGAGAGACTTTGAATTTTGCTGCCAACTTTTGAATGAGCAACAGTTCTGTCTTCTTCACACCCACATTATTATTTCTGCAATTCTTCTTTTGATTGATTGCAATGTATATTCCTAATTTGATTACTGCACTTGATATGAGACTGCAGTGCAGCTATAAATATTCTCAAGTGCACAAAACATCATTGATGTGATGTCGTGATGATGACTTGGTATACACATGACTCTTCATTGAATGCTGTCCCTGCGTAACGACTAGTCATAATTAAAAATACAGTGCATGTGTTCAGAGGTCTTAAAGAAAGCATTATTTCTTCCACCAAAACCAATAGCAGAACAGGATGCACTCAACTCCTCCCCTTTGGCAGTCCTTCCCCTTCTTTTCCCAATATCTGAAGTACAGAAGAATTGGAAACTTCCACATCTCCTTGAGAGCAGCGCGCAAGCCCCTTCCCAAGATCAGTAACCTGACAGTAGCCATCCTGACTGATCAGCCTGCTCTCCCCACTCAAGGGATTGAGCTGGGTTTTTCCGGTCTCTGAAGACTGTCACGCTTGTATACCACTGAGAAGGAAGGGTAGCACTCGCCGAATCACCTGAACATTAAACCAAAATCAATGTCGGACAACAAGTATCTGGTTAGAAGCTGAGGACCCACTTGCACGCTTGGTGTTTTGCAACCACTGGCATCAGCCCTCCTATTAACAACTTTGTTCTTTCTCCATTCTTTCCAAGGTTCTTACTTTCTACTGATAACCTTACTTCACATGAGTTCTTAGTTTCAAGCCATTGAAGAATAAATAGTCTGGGGTATATTCCTTCCGTAGACATGTTTTTCAGGCCACTTTTGTGCCACTAAGGCATGAGGATAAATAACAGAGGGAGCCATGAAGATCCCAGCCCTTAAGGAGATTTACCTCTGGGTCACCAGCAGCTCCTGTTATCACCCTAGGTCTTCTGTGTTTCACCTTTTTCCGCAGAGAGCGCCACCCACTGAGACTCCTTGGGGGACTGTTTACTGCCTGACTCCTCATCCTGTCCTCCCTGCTACCTCTCCTCTGCCTCCGGAAGGGGAGACTGCTGCCGAGTCCTGCCAAAGTTTCTTTTTGTCACGATGTTCATTAAAAACAAATTAAGTCTAAGATTTAATTCCTGCTCCCTCAAAGCCTAGAGCACAACAAAGAGCTTATTCTACAAAAATTAAAAGCACAGAAGTTACAAAATTACCAAGTTCAGATTTTTCATGTTTCCTACATCAGTGGAAGTAAGATGCTCTCCCCATGGAAATTAATTCAACTTTAATTCCATTTTTGTTAATAGTCTTGTTTTTTTTCTCAGGGAAGAAAGGGAACAGTTCTAGAAGGGAAGTCTCAAAAAACCATCTCCTCTTCCCCTCCTTGACCCCAAAAGAAGGTACTGAGTTAAACTCTGCTGTTAAAATGTTAAATCCCTTTAGCTTGCCCTGACTCTGCTAACGAGGGCAGGAGCCCCTGTACTGACTTCTCATAACACCATGTGCCTCGCCTTCCCAGCACTTATCACGGCTGATACTCAGCTTTTTGGTGTGTGCCTTTCATTAATGTCTGTTACCCCTCCAACACTTGGAAATCCCACGAGGCCAGAAGCTGCACTGTTTCTTCTTTTCCTTCCTTTTTTATTCTTTTACTTTTCTTTTTCTTCCCCTAGCCATCACATGTCCAGTGTCAAGCACATGATGGTACATTGTAGGTGCTCATTAATTTATCCATCAGTTATCTATATCTAAAGTAACAAATGTCACATCCCCACCTCGAGAATCAAACAGATAAGTTAGACGGACAATCACTGCATAGGGGGTATACTTGGTATACTCTCCAGTATTATAGGTGGCAAGGAACACTCACAAGCACATTTGGAGCTTAGCAGAATACTAGATACACAAGGTGTTCAATTAATGCTTGATGAGCAATTGAATGATTGTCTGACTGATCGATCAACCCTGGGCTGTCAGAAGAAAATCACAACCTCTGAGAACCTCCTCTGATGTTTTTTTAATTCCAGGAAATAAACTCTGCACTTGTTGACCCCAGCTGCTTTCTCAAAACATGAAGCAACTCTCAATCCTCAAGATCCCTGGAGAAATGAGGAAACCTCGGGCCATGGAGAGGCCGGATTCAAAGGCTAGGGTGGAACCCACAAGGTGGCCCCCGGGGCTTCTCCAGTCCCGCAGGAGAGTCTTTAACACTTTTAGCCCATTTCTCAAAGTTTCTCTAAATCTCCAGGACTGACCTGGATTTAGATCATATGCAAAACTCCTGGACCAGAAAAGTAGCTAAAGACCAAAGTTCTAGTTTCGCTTCAGTCATTTAGTAACATTGGGATTGTGGCAAATCACTCAACTTCTCTGCGCTCTAATTCCTTTACTGATAAAATGCAGTGAATAATAAATAGTGCCTCCCCTGGCTCACCCATAGGGTTGATATGTGGTCAAAATGAGACTGTGCATGAGTAAAATAGACTGAACAAGTGGAATGCTTGCAAGGAAAACCAAATGCGTCTTTTTTTGTCTTTTTCTTTTTAATCTACTTCTCTTAAAACTTCTCAACACAGGAGGCTCTTCCCTGTTACTGAATAAAAAGCAAGACCCATGACTTTGTAAGTCACTGCTAGTATCCTGCAGATACTTTCATTCACAAACCAAATGTCAATTCAGCGATTAAAATCACCCTCTCATAATTAATCAAAACCATGATCCTGATTTAGAATTAAATACCTTTTCCCCTTCCCAGCAAAACCTACAGCATGCTAGCCCCGGACATGGAAGAAGAGGTGTGGCCTTCCTACTCTCTTTCTCCACTACTGTTTCCACTTTTTGCTAACTGGAGCTGATTGCCGCAGGCTGCCTGGCCCTTTCGAAATGGGGTGTGGAACTTCTCTCTGTCCTTTACTCCCCTCCTCCTCTTTTTCTCCCTCTCTCTTGCTTTATTTACCTTCTTCCCCGCTTCTTTTCTCTCACTCAATTATCTTCTCTTTCCCTTGGCAGGCCTGAATGGGAAAAGGGTAGTTATTATTTGACTGGTACTATCAATCATAGTCTCTCAATGTCTGGGCTTGAGAAGAGTTTAAAGGGGACTTTCCTCGGGGTGGCGGGAGTTTCCCCGGGTAGGGGGCACTTTCACACATTCTGCAGAGAGTGCCAAGCACTGGGTATCTCTCCTGTAGTTCTCTCAACAAGGGCAATGTACTTTACTCTTCCAACCAATGTGCTCCCACAGCCCCAGTTTGCTGGAAGGCACGTGCCAGACTTTGCTGAAATTCCATTGCTTTTCCATAGAGGTCCTCTTGAGCAGAATTTTCCAAAGTTTTTTCATCATGAACTTTTGCAAGCCTTCTTAAAGTAGAGAGAAAGATACAATGAACCCCCATATACAAGTCATCCAGTTTCAACTATTATTATCAGCAGTTTCTACCTACCCTTTTTTTTCTGGGGATATTTTAAAGCAATTTCTAGATTGTCTGCATTTCATTGAGCATCATTTAAAATGGCTCCAGGCCAGCCCTAAGGAAATAGTCATATACGCCCTGTGTTCTGACCAACTCTGGGATACAGGTTAAATCCTACCCAGCGGGCGTCCTCCTTCACTTTGCTGCCAAAACCATTCAATGGTCCCCCTCTTCCACTTAGATTTCCAAGGCAGTGTGTCAGAGTGCACACCCAACTACAAGAGCAGTGTACTAGGCGTTATGGGGAGACCTAACGAAGCCTGTCTCCTCATGCTGCAGTGTAGGAAATGGCACTTACCCATATTCGCCCCAGTAGAGGACAGAATGCACACAGCACTCCTGTCTTTAAAAAATTCTCACAAATAGCTCTATCTATGCTCTCCCAATCATTTTATATCTTCAGTGGACAAGGTAGTTGAAGAGATGTTTAACAAATTTTCTAATGCCTCCTGGGTAAATTCTGCATATATCAGGAGGGATACTTTGTAAAGTATATGGTTCTCTAACCACTATGATGTAGATCTCAAGCTAATACAAAATAATGTGGAATGTAAATTGTAATTGGAAAAAATGTTTTAATTATAAGAAATGAATGTGTCTTAAAAGCTTATATTGAACTCCAAAATAAAACAACATATAAAGGTATAAAAATACCCATGCATATAGTAAAAACCATGAAGAAAATCAAGGGAGTGTTAAGCATACGGTTCAGGATAATGGTTCACTCTGGGAGGGAGGTGAAGGTTGTGTTCTGGGAAGAGCAAACATGGCTTCAAGATGTTGGCATTGTCCCATCTGGTAAGCAGGCTTGGTGAGTATATAGATGTTCCTCTTAATTCTTTTAAGTAACTTGTACATGTTACTTTTGGAAATATATTACATTTATCAATATTTTTTTATTTTAGATTATTCAGTACAGTTTCTATCTTTTAATCCCATTCCAGCCCACCCACCCATCCCTCCCCACCTCCCTTCCATTTCCAAGCCCCGTAGTTTTGTCCATGTGTCCTCTATATTTGTTCCTATAAACCCTTCCCTTCTCCCCTGAAATTCCCTCCCCTCTCCTCTCTGGTCACTGACATCCCGTCCTCTATTTCAGTGACCTTTGTTATATTTTACTTGTTTCTTTGTTTTGTTGTTTAGGTTCCTGTTAAAGGTGAGATCATATGGTATTTGTCTTTCATTGCCTGGCTTATTTCACTTAGCATAATGCTTTCCAGCTCCATCCACGCTGTTGCTAGCTATCAGAGAGATGCAAATTAAAACCACAATGAGATACCACTTCACACCAGTTAGAATGGCCATAATAAATAAAACAACAGACAACAAGCGTTGGAGAGGTTGTGGAGAAAAAAGGACACTAGTGCACTGTTGGTGGGATTGCAGACTGGTACGACCACTGTGGAAAACAGTATGGAACTTCCTCAGAAAACTAAAGATGGACCTGCCCTTTGATCCAGCGATGCCACTGTTGGGACTATATCCTAAGAATCCTGAAACACCCATCCAAAAGAATCTATGCACCCCAATGTTCATAGCAGCACAATTTACAATAGCTAAGTGCTGGAAACAACCCAGGTGCCCATCAGTAAATGAATGGATCAAAAAACTATGGTACATTTACACAATGGAATTCTATGCAGCTGAAAGAAAGAAGGAGCTCATACCCTTTGCAACATTTATCAATTTTTAAAAGAGTTTATTTATTTTATTTTTAGACAGAGGGCAAGGGAGGGAGAAAGAGAGGGAGAGAAACATCACTGTGTGGTTGCCTCTTGTGTGCCCCTTACTGGGGACAAGGCCTGCAACCCAGACATGTGCCCTGACTGGGAATCGAACTGGCCACCCTTTGGTTCACAGGCTGGTGCTCAATCCATTGAGCCACACCACTCAGGGCAAACATTTATCAATTTTTAAAGTAAAAATTAAAACAAGGAAAGGAAGTAATTTAAATAACAGGATGATCAAGTTTACTGAACCAATAGGTACAAATTGTCTAGTAGCTCAAGGGATATAATAAAGAACAAGGTTGTAATATTTTGTCCAAGACTTAGATATTTATGAACTTCATAATGACTGTGCCATATAACACAGAAACACATATAACACATCCTATAACATAGAAACACACTATGCAGTGTTGTCATCAGGATTCTTTGTGACATCACAATAGGAAAAAGCTACTATCTTACTGTGATTTAAAGGGAGTCACTCTACCTCCACTCACACTCTGAGCTCCCTAATGCCTAATGTCCTGTGGTCAACAGAAGACCACAGCCTTTGGCAACAGGGAAAAACAACTTTTGTTCACAGTCCTACATACTCATGTGGCCTCAGGTGAGTTCCTCTATCTTCCTGAGCCTATTTTCATTCATTTGTAAAATGGGAATAATGCATAAATTGCTGGGCTGGGAAGTTAAGTGGGATAATATATATATATATATATATATATAATATATATATATATATATATAGCAAAAAGTGCTAAAGTACTTGCTAGTTACAAAGAACTGATAGCTGTTACCATCATCACGGCTAGCACTATGTTATTAGTAGAGAAAAAGAAGCAAATGCAACTATTAAGTACCTTTCATAAACAATGTTTACTATGAACTTGAAGGGTCTCTCAGAGCATCTTTGTACTTCTATAAACTTTAAAAACCTCTCTCTCTATATATATATATACGTATATATATATACTTACATATGTATATATATACTTACTAATCACTAATGCAGACACTCTAAAAATTCTGTTATATTTATATGTTCATAACCTGAGTACCTAAACTAATAAAATGGTATTAATGGCTATCTACGTATCTTCACAATTCTAAATTAGACCTTTAATTTCTGTAATGAAAAGGAAGGTGGCTTGTATAATTTTCCATTTTTATTTTCCTACATGGAATACAATGGCTCTAACGTAATGTATGACTTTGTGAATATTTCCTGGGCTTCCAATATTTTATCTAAGATTGTATCTTATGTTTTTTGATCTCTGACCCCCGCTGGTGCTCCCAGAGCCCTCATGAGCAATGTCCACGAGGGTAACCCTCGGTAGAAGAAGCTGGGCCGAAAGCAAAGTTAAATCATCCACGGCCAGAATCTTTCAAAGAGGCCTCTCAGGGTCAGTAGCGATTGTTTTCATGCACATTTCTCTGCTTAAAAAAATGTTCCTTAAATATTTGATTCATCAGGACTGAAATATATGTTTTATTTTGAAATAGATCACTAGTAAACACTATAGAGTATAAGACCCTAAATTATTCTTTTTTTTTTTATTTCCACGTTGTTCATTATATCAATATATATTCTTACATCCTCTGGGGAACTATAAAACGGAACAACAAGAGCACAGAAGAAAATTATGAGACAATACAGCTTTAAAAGATGACAAAGGTAATTTATTGACCAAAGAAGAAATAGAAAAACATTATTTTTTAAATTAAATTGAATCGTTGCCTTAATATTTACAAAAGGTGATGAGCATTTGAAACCCAAAATGGATATACTTTCCTCAAGGGAGGAAAAAGAAATATTAGAGAGAATCGGGATCAGACGAAGACCAGATTATGAAGAATTATAACACATTAGGAGCAAACACAGGAGGGTTATGATGGAATTGGTAAATGGACAGGAAAGGATTTAAACAGCCAATGGAAGCAAAGACGGAAAAGGCATTAGTGAGAAGAAATATCACAGCCCAAGAACAAAGAAGGCCATAAAATCACTTGGGTGAGCTTTAATTTAGAAGAAAGAGCAACTACAATCAGTACTCAGTGTTAACTTTAAAATACCAAATGAGCCAACTTCCCTGTGTCTACCACCCAAACCGAATTGCTGAGGAAAACTAAGAATGTAACACCTTCCATCGCCAGAAGAAAACTGGCTTCAGCTTCCAATGTGCAGGAAGAGCTTCCTGCACTCCAGCAGTCTCCATTCTTTCTCTGTCCCCACGTCCCCACTACCTACTCCTCATCCATTTTCCTCTTCCATCTCAGTAAATTGTTCCCAAAATGCAAATTCAGTTCTGAATCTCCTGCATAAAATTCTTTGCTGGTTCTCCATTGTCAGCAAGTAAAGCCCAGGTAAAGCCAAATTCCTCTGTTCAAGATTTGCCTTGATTGTGTCTCAATTTGTTTCTCCACTCGCCTTTGCTTTTCCATCTGCAATGGCCCTCAGCCCTCCAGCTGGCCAGAATGCTCACAGCCCCTAAATGCAAAGACCTGCCTGCTTCTCTGCCTTTGTGCCTGCTTTTCCCTCTACCTGGAATGTGCTTTCTCCCCTTTGTCTATCTAGGAACCTTCTCACCCTTCACGACCTGGAATTATCAAAAAGGAAGCAAGTTTGCCTCTCCCCTCTTTGCATACCCCCAGGACACAGCATGATGCCTAGCGCAAAAAAAAGGGGGGTCAGTGTATGCACATGCAATGCAGGACATCAACTAATGCTCAAAGATTTTATCAACGTGTTTCTGATTTCGGCTGCTGCTTCAGTTCAGAGTAGCTCTTTTCCTTCTCTTGATGAGCTGGCTTTCATGGCTTTAGGCACTCTACCACAAACATTGCGAAACTGAGAAGGTAAAACAATGAGCAATGGGTTGATGTAGGGGGTGGGGGGAGGAGAGATAACAGTGAACCAAGAATAGCTGCCTGTTATGAGTTATATGATTTGACTCAAATAACTTAAAATTTCTCAGCCTCAACGTCCTTATCAGCAAAATGGTGATATTCACACAGGGAATTGTTATGATTACAAAATGCGATTGGGAAACTGCTTGTTTGCTTCTTTGCTTGTTTGTTTCTAAAGACATCACCTCTCCTCTACTGCTGATTAATTCTTGCCAATGAGTTCCCTCATTTGTGGCCTATTTTTATCCCTTCAAATAGGTCAGGGTTATTATATTATTCTCCCCAGGATTTTGGTATTGCAGTAGCCCTTGAAATCAGAGTCATAGGTAACTGGTAGCATTAAAAGGTTAAGAATTTGTTCTTAATCAAACAGTAAGACAGTAATGGCACTACAAATAGAACCACATTTTTTATATTCTCATTTCCTTCCATGGAAATGAGCATACTTTTCATTTGCTAATGAACTACACGAAGGTCATAGCCATTGTCATATTGAAACAGATTCTCATCAGGTAATGTACTACAGAAGTGTTTATCAGTGAAATAATTATTCAATCAATCAGCTCGCTATTAAGTGAGTGCCTACTCTACACAAGGCATTTTGCTAAACCATGTGGTAGACACAGAGAAGTACAGGACACATTCCCCACAGTCTAAGAGCCCAAAATGGATAAACACACCTTGAACAAAACAAACAATTCTCCCTTATAATGCAGCATCTAAAAGATAGCTAAATACAATTGCCCATGAAAATAAACATACATGTTTTTTACCAGATATGGTATATCGATACAGTCAGTGGTTCAGCCTTAGAGAAAGTTTTGTGGGGTGGCTTAAAATCACAGAAGGCAGGTCTAAGTTCAGATCTTCAGCCTGGACTTATTTACTCATTTATACCACCATTCATTCATTCATTCATTCATTCATCTGTAACAGATGACAAATGTTTATTATCGGAATTCCAGGAAGTCATGAAAAGTCATACCTATTTAGATGTTGAACATGGCAGGGAAAGCCATGGACTCAGGTTTTAAGGCAGCAGAACCTAAGGGGAAAACCAAAAAGAAAAAAAGATGAGAGTCTGTGAGTGAGTCACCTGATCCCTCCCTGTAAGTCCTCAAGACTTTGGTAAAATTAACCACCTCATGAAATCACCAGTGAGGTCAAAATTTTTGAGAGAAAATATCAAAATACGGGACTTAGGGTTAACCAAGATGGCAGTCTACAATGCAGAAGCAGAGAGCGAAGGCACTGTGAGTAAGTATTGGCTAGAGTTAGAAGGAATTGCAGAAGGACTGCTAAATCTCCAAAGGCCATAGAGGAGAGTAGGATGGTGAAGCACCAATGGCATCTGGGTTATATATCAAATACTTATTAAGCACCTACTATGTGCCAGGTACTGTGCTTGGTGCTGGAAATAGAAGGACAAAGAGTCTCTGTTTTGGGAGTGGTTGCAAACTAGTTGGAGACACCAAGAATGAAACAAGTATTACACTCTAGAGTGGTGTGTTAGAATAGTGCTATGGTTGGAATGTTTGCGTCCCCCCAAAATTAGCCTGTTGAAATCCTAATGCCAATGTGATGGCTTTAAAATGCGGAGCTTTTGGAAAGTAATTAGGTCATGAGAGTGGCAGCCTCATAAATGGAATTAGTACCCTTATAAAAGAGACCAGACAGGGATCTCTAGCCCCCTCTGTCCTTCCACACAGTGAAAAGACAACCATCTATGAACCAGGAAGTGTGTCCTCACCAGACACTGAATCTGCCACAGACACAGCCTTGGACTGTCCAGCCTTGAGAGCTGTGAGAAATAAATGTTTGTTGTTTATAAGCCACCTGGTCTGTGCTACTTTATTACAGCAGCCCACAGGGACTAAGACGCCCACAGGGACTAAGCCACCCACAGATCATGAGATGTGCAGGTGAGCAGGAAGGAGGAAGGACACTTGTGTGAGGAATGCTTTCTGGGGCACATGGTATCTAAAGAAAATTAGCTCCACAGGGAGGGAGAGAGACCTAGTTTAAAATTCTAACTCTTCCCCATAGAGGCTCCATGACCTCAGGAAAATTACTTAAAGTCTCCAAGCCTCAGGTTCTTCATATCTGAGAAGGAGATAAGACTTCTCATCTCACAGGGTTGCCAGGAAGATGATGTGGAGCATTTATCAGAGTGCCTGGCACATGGTAAGCACACACTAACTGTTTGCTATCATTACTATCATTGTTCTCATTGACATTGTGGTTGGTGTTGTTTCTGTTCAGCAGTGGTCTGAAGGACAAGGAGCAGTAAGTTAGTCAACAAACAGGAGGAAAGTGTTCAAGTTAGGAATTCCAGTATGCAAAGACACGGAACCAAGAAAGTAACTAAAGTGTGTCCAAGTAACTAAAAACAAAAAAGCAACTATGGGTGAGGAGAACAAAGTGGGAGGGTTGAGACCAAAAAAAATGATTCTGAAGTAGTAAGCTTGAGACATTGGATTTGCACTTTCAAAAATGTAGTTATTACTAAAAGAGAGGTCTTGTTAATAGTGATACTTTCCAAAACTAGAAAGATGTCAGTGGAAATGCATAGTAATAGACTGTTTTGAGAAATATTTCAGAACTGGGAATTAGAGGTAGCAGGGCAGAAAGAGTGGAAAAGTCAAAAATAACTCTGTATTTCTGGTTTGGGCAAGGACAGTAGCATCATTTCCTATGACAGGTAACACTGGAAGAAGAGAACCTTCGAGGAACATCTTAGGAGAGATAGTGGGTGCACTCTGGTTGCACTGCAATGGAGAGGTAGGTGCCTATGGGATTCTCTGGTGGGAACATCCAGCAGGCAGATATATCTGAAGCTAAGGGAGAGAACTGTTTGCAAGTCATCAGCAAAGATGATAGTTAAGCCATGAGAGCGTTTAGAACCACCCAGAGAATATGTGCAAGGCAGAAAGAGTCCAAAATAGACAAAAAATAACACCATTCAGGAATTTAGATTTCCTTTAAAAGACAGAGGATTATGTAAAGAAAGATACTTTCAGTAACACCATAATATTAAAAGAATAATTTTCTTCTTACACAGACTATATCTTAAAATTAAATGAAGAATATTCGTTTTAAGAAATTGGCAGAAAGTCTCCACCCTCATGAAATTTCATGCGCATATTTATGAGTGCTTATCAGGTGCAAAACACTATGTTCAAAACCTTCCATAGTTGTTTTTTTTTTCTAATTTAACCCTCATTTTTGGAAAATTAGTACTTAATGAGGCAGGTAAATTGCCACAACTAGTAAGTCTTAGAGCTCAGATCCATACCCAGGAATCTGGTTCTGGAGGCTACACACCTAAGCCGTACACAATTCTATACTTATCAATGTCAAGGTTGGGTGAGACCTTGGAAGTCATCCAGTTCAATTCTCCCTGTCAGAAGAATAATCCCTCTACAATAAACTCATATACTTCAGTTCCTGATAAGAAACACTTACCTCAAAGGATCTCTCATTTGCTGTTAAAGAAACCTAGTTACTTACATAGAGACAAAATAGCCCTCCACTTAGCTTCTACTCTTTGGAAGTAGATCCAAGGTGGTAGCAGAGTAGGTGGAAACTACCCTCACTTCCTCCCAGGACAAAAAGTGGAATTACAATGAAACTATAGACCAAATAACCTGAATAATCTGAACAGAAGTCTTGACCAAGGATTTAGAGAAGAAGCCACATGGAAATGCAGATTAATGAGATACCACCTCACATCTATCAAAATGGCTATCATAAATTATTCAACAAACAGCAAGTGTTGGTGAAGGTGTAGAGATAAGGGAACCCTAGTGTACTGTCAGGAATGCAGACTGGTGCAGCCTTGGTGGAAAATAATATGGCGTTTCCTCAAAAAATTAAAAATGAAATTGCCTTATGACCCAGAAATTCTACTTCTGGGAATATATCCAAAGGAACCCAAAACATTAATTCCAATAAAATCTATGCACCCCTATGTTCATGGCAGTGTTATTTACAAGAGCCAAGATGTGGAAGCAGCCCAAGTGTCCATCATAGATGAGTGGATTAAAAAGCTGTGGTACATTTACACAATGGAACACTACTCGGCTGTAAAAAGAAGGAAATCTTACCTTTCGTGACAACAAGGATGGTCCTGGAAAGTATTTGCTAAGTGAAGTAAGCCATTTAGAGAAAGACAGATAACATATGGTTTCACCATGCACAGACCACTCCAGATATATGTGGAATCTAATGACAAAAAATGAACAAGCAAAATAGAAATAGACTCATGGATATAGAAAACTGACAGCTGTCAGAGGGGAAGGAGTATGGGAGCCGGCTGAAAAAGGTGAAGGATTATGCAAAAAAATCACAAATACAGAAAACAGTATGGTGAGTACCAGAGGGAGATGAGAATAAAGGGGAGTTAAATGGTGATGAAAAGAGACTTGACTTTAGATGGTGAATGTGCAACACAATATACAGATGACTATTATTATGGAGTTGTACACATGAAACCCATATAATTTTATTAACCATTGTCACCCCAATACATTCAATTAAAATTTTTTAAAAGGAAAGAAATTGGGGTATGAAAATGGAAAAACAATAGTAAAAATCACTAATAGGAAATGAAAGATTGTTAAATAGTACAAAATGAAAAATATGAATAAAAATTTAACTTATAATACAAATAAATATTCTAAATAAAACATGAATTAATTTAATCCATGATAAACAAGATAAGGGTTTAGTCCAGAAATGCATGAATAATTCAATAACATAATCATATCAAAAAATTACATGAAGTAACCCATATGGTTATATTGATAGATGTTGAATAGGAATTTTTAAAAAATCAGCAAATATTTGAAGAATTTTAAATATAAAAGAAATAGAAGGAATTTACTTAAGGGTGATACAAACTATTACCAAAAACAGTTATAAATATCATAATCAATAATTATATATATTTAAATCATTTTGGGCATTGAAGGGTGAAGGGATCAAGCAAAACAAAAAGAATTCATGGACATGGACAACAGTCGGGTGATTGCGGGGGGTGTGGAGGTAGAAGAGGGTATAGGGGGATAAATGGTAATGGAAAAAATACAATAAAATAAATTAAAAATAAATCATTTCACTAAAATTAATAATTAGAGATGATAGCAACCTCCATCTTTTTCCACAGTATTTAGATTATCACTTACTCAGTAAAATAAAAAATACCAAACAAAAAGTATAAATATGAGAAAAAGAACAACAAAAGTGTCTTTACTTGACTCATGAAACTAGCATCAAACTGTCATGAGACTTTGGAAAGATTTCTTTATGCACGATACAGACACAAAAGTCAATTGCTGTTGTCTATACAGCTAGTCACCAATTATTATGTGAAATGGTAGAGTATTCCATTCACAAGAACCATAAAAACTATATCTACTCAGGAATTAAGTTAGCAAGAAAGGCACATGACCTATATGAAGAAACCTGCAAAATTTTATTAAAAGATGTAAGGAAAGAGCTGAATAGAGGGACACACAATATTCTTAGATGGAAAGACTTGTCTGATAATGTGCTCAGTCCTTACCAAGTGCAATGCAACTTCAGTCAGATCCTAATTTTTTTCTTATAACTGCGCAAAATTATTTGTGATAATAAATTTTTGTGATAGCAATACAATCTCTACCATTAAAACAACCATTAAAATACAGCACACAATAACTACTAAAACTGTAATAAATATTAAATTATTATAATCAAAATGATATGCACAAGAATAAAATTGCAAAGTGAAAGTAGAGAGTCGAGAAACATACTCTTTTATATAAGAACTTAATGTATTATAAAACTGGTATTGCTATTCAATGGGGAGAAAGGATAGGTTTTTTTGTTGCTGAAGTGAATCTGAAAAAAGTGAACAGAATCCAACTTATATCATAAGCAAAAATTAATTGTATATGAATTAAAGGTCTAAAGCTAAAGAGTAAAATAATATTAAAAGAAAAAAATTAAAATATTAGTATAACTGTGGGGTGATAGAAAAGTTCTTAAGCAAAACAGAAAACCTAGACACAATAAAGAGAGAAAAACATAATTTGCTAATATCCTTTCTTGTAATTATATTACAGAAGACAGAAACAAAGCCAAAATATAGACTAAGAAAAAAAATTTGCAACTCATAAGACAGAGAAAAGTTGCCATGGATATCTTTCATTTGTTGTACCCAAGCTCTTTTGAATATTTGTCCCATATTTTGATTGCTTACCACATTCTTAACCCACCTTCACACAGCAGAACTCAAAGACCACTTTCCCAGCACCCCTTGCTGATGGGCCACAGCCAGCTGACCTGTATTCAGACAATTCCATGCAGCTGCATGAGTCTAAAGATCCAGAATTAAAACTCTGAAGACACAGGCCTTTTCAAAGTTCATTGATTTTGCAGGAGTGAGGAGGATTGAGGTGGCACCAGAGCCCACAGCGGAACTAGTAAAATTTCTCCTCAGGCCAGTTCTTCGATGCTGTTCTGTGTGCTGTTCCTGAAAACTAGGCCTCAAAGCTGTTGTTCAAGACCTGGCACTGATTCTGTGAACTGCTCAATAGCCTTCAACAAATTGCTGACTGCCTAAACCAGCAGTTTCCATAGTTCTCAACTGGAAGCCCTGACCAATGCAAAGAGTTAATATACAGGAAGACGCTTCTACCAATTAAAAAATAATGTAAGACAACTCAAAGAAACATGAGCAAAGGACGTAAATAGAAAACTTGAACAGATAGATAGACAGGCACATGAAAAGATGCCTGCCCTCACTAGTAGCTAAGGAAATTCAAATTTAATGAGAATGACACCTTTTTACCCATTATATTGGCAAATATTACAAAGAGCAATAAGATCCTGTGTTGATGAATATGCCAGAAAGGAAGAGCCTCATGCATTGCTGATAAATATTTCTATAATCTTAGAGCAATCTGGCTGTGTTAGAAAGCTACAAGTACACACAAGTACTTCAACCCAGCAATCTTTATTTGGGGAAATTTATTCTTCAGAAATAACTATAGTACATAGGACAGAAGTATTGTACAAGGATGTTTGTTGCAAGTTTTTTTGTAGTATCAGATAGTAACCAGAGCTTTCACCCATAAGAAAGAGTGAAATCAATTTTATTTTATCAGTTATGGAGTATTATGTTGTTTATATAATTAATTTTTATAAAATTTACATAACAAAATCTAGTAATATGTTTGAATACATATGTTAGGATGCATGTAAGTTGTTTCGTATAAGCAGAGATGTCTGATTCAGAATGGACCAAAATGTAGGGAGAATGCACAAGGAGAGGAGGCAGGGAGAGAAGACGGGGAGATGTTGGTTCACACACTGGCTTCCAAGCACAGAACACAAGGAGAAACTGAAGACACAGGCAGACCACTCCAGATTGGTAAGTGAAGTTTTAACAAGCAAGGGAATGATTTCACAAGGCTTCTCTGGGGCGGCTGCAAAACTTGTAAATCTCCACGCCTGCCCACCGGAATCTTCAAAGTTTATAGAGAGACCATAGTGGGGTTCAGTCACGAATTCAGTCCCGATGGTCTCAACAGTGGCAAGATATACATTCCCAGAGCAGGGAGGGGTGAGGAGCCGCTGGTGGCCCAGGTACAGCTGACAGTCACAACCTCTCACTGACCTCCTCCCACAGTGGGTGAGAGAAAGTGCACTACACACGAATGCTGTTCCAGTGGTATAGTACTAACCAACTGGTAACACAAGAAAACAGAAAAAGAGAAAAGAAGAAAATTTCAGGGACAAATGAAAACATTCGTATTCTAAACAACTTTTATTTTGGATTTCTAATTTTAATGGTCTTACAGTTTTAAGATTTGTTTAAAAAGCAACCTACAGAAAAATCTATATAGTTTGATCCCATTTTTTTGGAAACAATACATAATATCTCTTCTCTTTATTTACCTCTCAGAATTATGATTATTTGGAGTCCATAATGAGGCATTTACTAGCCTTTGCTCTCCGTTTCCCTGCATGATTACATGTGTTACAAGAATCAGGTAATGCTTTTCTAATTTCTAAAAATCTGTCAAGTGAAAAGGGGAAAGGAGGAAGAAAGAAGAACGGGAGGGAGGGAGGCAGAGAGGGAAGGAGGGAAGGAGGGTGAAGGGAAGGATTCCAAATAGGAGATAGTACTGCCACGTTAGTACTGCAGTAGCCCCCCCGTTAGTATTGCAGTAGCCCCCCATATCTGCAGCTTCGATTTCTGAGGGTTCAGTTACCCCCAGTCTGAACACAGGGTCCAGCAGAAGTAACGCTCGTTTGAGTGTGGTTGGTAGGTACCTGAATGTCTCGCATGAGATGGACAGCAATTTGAACATGTTGCCTATAATGTCACATAGCATGCTTGAGTGTGATGTCATTATGTTACAGAATTACATGCTTATGATTTTGTAATAAAAGACTTTGTAATAAAAAGGTGTTATTTTAAGTGTTACAGGTGTTATTTGGGCCAGACCTTGCATATTAAATAGAAAGTTTCAAAAATAAACAATTGTCAAGTTTTAAATTGCACGCTGTTCTCAGGCCGCGTGATGAAATCTCCAGCCATCCAGGCTGGACGTGACTCATCCTTTTGCCCAGTGTCTCCAGACTGACTCTCTGCACTCACCCATTAGTCACTTAGTAGCCCACTCGGTCATCAGATAAGACTGTTGCAGAACTGCCGTGCTGGTGTTCAAGGAACCCTTATTTTCCTTAATAATGGCCACCAAGCATGAGAGCAGTGATGCTGGCAATCCAGATACGCCAAAGAGAGGCTGGCAAGAGCTTCCTTTATGTGAAAAGTTATGTGTGTATAGGAAAGAACAACAGTAGACGTAGGGTTCAGGACTGTCTCAGTTTCAGGCCCCCACAGGGGATCCTGAAACATATCCCCTGACAATAAGGGGTGGGGGCTACTCTACTGTGTCTGCATAGCCTTCCCTGACAAAGGCGGGCCCGCGACTCTGTGTTCCTATGGCACCGCACTCAACGCTTGTGTCAAATAGAAGATTGTGTAAAAAGGGTTTGCTCTCTTTCCACGTCTCCTCACAGGCATGGAGTGGTACTTTATTCACCTTCACATAGCCTGCACAAGCACAGTGCCGGTCACAAAACAAATAATTAATATTTGGGGATAGTAGATGATATTTAAAAAACTGGGGGTAAGCAGTAAGCAGCCAATAAATGTTCAATGTCCTTTTACTCTAAGAGGTATTATGTATTTATAAAAACTGCTATATTGATAAAATGCAAAAATGTTTATTGCTCAAAATAACTCTTACTTTTACCTGAATACACATAATGTATTTATCATTTATTTGAAACAAAATGGTTTGAGGCCAGTCAAAGCATCTGAGTAAACTTAGATTCAAATGAACAATATTCATGTGTATTTTCCAACTGATTAGACAGGATAAAAGGTGCCCGTGACATGGGTAGAACAGAATGTGGCTTCCGACAGGTGCTCGGTGAGTGGTTCATCTGAACCTAAAACATGGTAGACTGCATGTGTTTTTAGCTTGAGCAACGCACAGCGGACACGCTTTGGGGGTTTCCTAACTCGGGCTGGCAATGTTAATGTGGCATAAATAGCACTCAAACACTAAAGGGACGTCAGAGAAGTGGAGGATTTTTAAAAACTAAAAGAATTTCTATGACTTTGGCATGTAATTAAAACAATAAAATTTTCCAAGTACGGGTTTTAAAGTGCTGTGGAAAACTCTAGAGTAAATTGCAGAGAGGAGGCCAACCTCACAGTCCCCTCACCAAAGGCATTTTATTCTCTGCACTGAAATGAGCTTCTGGTGAACAAAAGAAATTAAAACAAATCTGCTTTGGAAAGAACATTGGCCTAACAATTATTAATAAAGTTCAATAACAATAACGGTACTGATATGAGCTACAAGTTAAGGACTCCAAGATTTTAAGATAAGTGCTTTCTTTGCAAGCCTCCAGACCAGTGTTACTCCAGCGCGAGCTGCCTTTGAAACTCTTTCCTTAGGAGTGAGGAGTGAACACCGGGATGTGGCTTCGTGGGAAATAGTAGGCAGGTGAGGAGATGAATGTGACTGAATGCTGCTTAACTTCGGCGCCGTCTGGGGAGAAACGGTAGAGAAAAGTCTAGTTCTGGGCGGAAGGAGAAAGGTAGATAAGAGGCAGCCCATTATTTAAAGTCGGACAGCACGATCGTTATCACGCCTACTTCTACTTCAGCGGGTTATTAACATCTTTCCTAGCCAGTCATGCCACATTTCCTCATTGACAGCCGGTTAAAAATCAGACATTTCTTTCCCAGGACTTCGATATGACACTACTTTTAGTTCATCTAACGTACACTGAGTTTTGTCACAGCTTGTTCACCATCCTAATCAAACACAAAATTTAAGAGATGAAAAATAAGATCAAGGTATTGAATGAATGCGGCGGATTTCCTTCATCCCAAAATAAAACCCAGGACCTTCATCCTTTTCCCTGTGAAAGTGCACAATGTTGAAAGTCAAAGTGATATGCTATCAGTACACTGCTTTTAAACGCTTGGGTAAGGCTTTATCAATGCCATTTATTTTTCTTGGAATGAAGCCATTACTTTAGTCATGAAGAAAGCACCATTTCTTTCCTGTATCACACACCCAAGTGGAAACTGAACTTGATTTCTCTGTTTCCAGATTTTACAAACACAAAAGTGTCGGATCAGAGAAGGCGGCAGCTGCAACGCTCGTGCGCCAAGGCCGGTCACGTGACAGTTCCCACTTATTTATGTTTTTCCCTAATGAAAGGGTGCCTCTTTGTGCTGCAATAGATAGTTTAGATTTTTTAATATTGTTAGTGTTGAGAGATAAACACTTTGGTACATATTGGATAGTAATAAATTGTGTTGAACATTGATAAACTAACGCAATTACCAGCAAGGTCAGAGAGCCAGCTAATTTAGAAATATCAGTCCTAGGATTTTGAGTTGTCCCCTGGAGAGCTGCAGCCACTTTATTACAGCAGGAGGGTGAGGAGGAAATGGTACATTAGGATTGATCTTTTGATCTAATTGTGGAACTCTGCCATTCCTTGTTTGACCAAAAATGCTTACCAAGCAAGAGAAAACATAGCACAACTAATTGAGGACTATCCCTTATAAACCAGACAAAGTGAAGGAATTCTGGGAAAGAAGGGACAAATTGTGCTTGATATTATTGGTGTGAACTTGCTGTCACTGAAGCGCGTATTGGTGTCTCTTTTCCAGAATGTCATTTAAATTGCAATTCTAAATTAAATTCACTATCTTTAAAGTTTCAGAAAAAAATTATTTTCACTTTCATCACCTGTGCTGGTAAATTGTAACAAAATTTAAATGAAATATTCAGTGTTCCTCTTTTGATATGGGACTTACATTAGTCTTAAGGGTACTTAGTTTTCAAAAGATTTTCAGTCCTAGGAAAAGTTTGATTAGCCTTACATATCCTTTAATATTTATTGCTTTGCCTATCAATAATACCAAAAAATATGTACTGCCTACTCTATATCTAAAGATACATTTATTCTAGAATATCTAAATTCATTCTCGAACTGTAAGTATAATTTTGTTCTCATTAACACTGGTACTCAGCATGCGTTAGTTTAGCTCTCACTCAATATCTCTCAGTCCCTAGCCTTTAGGAACAGGGTAATTTGACTGATTGTGTTAAAGTCAAATTGTGTAATGTCCTGATTCCAGGGCCTAAACAGAGTTCAATTGAAATAAGATTCCTGTTCAGCTGCCAGGTACATCATAGGGACCATCAAATTGTGTTATTTGGGAAAGCTGGTAGTCCCTTTGAATATGTAATCCCATTTGACAAAGGAGTTTCTCAGGAAGCACTAAGAAAAATGATTAGAGGATGTAGATTTATGTAACATCTTGGAAAGGCATTAAATTGACAGCATTTGGGAAATTCAGATTCTCACACTGGGCAATAAAATTATCTTAAAATTCTGCCCTAATATTTGCATGCAAGCATGTAAATTACTCATAACCAGTAAATTCTGACAATCTAATAAGGTTGGACCACATCTGAAAATCTTCTCCTTGGATATTCTATTTCCAAAGCAAAAATGCTTTAATAGACAAATTTTTGTTCCAATGGTTGTAAGACAACCAGGAAATACAGGTCAAAATAGTGAAATTGTTTACTGTGATCCCTGTTTCAAACGGAATCAAGTATTTCAAAGGGTAAGACAATTAACAGGAAGAAAAAAGTTCTTAAGAAGCTGAGTAGCGGAAAGGCATCACTGTCAGTGATTATAGACAACACGCTCACTTCTTTGCCAAGGTTAGGCTCACTGCCTACAATTTTCAGACACACACATACCTGGTAGAATCCTTCATTACAGTTTCCTTCTCTGCCCTCGGTTGCTGTGAATATAACTATATCATTGAGTACTTAAAGCTCATTGATGGTGTTAACATTCTAAAAACAGGGTCTTGAGAATGCAGCCAGGATGATGACAACACGGTCCCGTGGCAGCAGATTGTAGTAATGCGCGCAGCAAATAACCGACGTCAAATTGGTGCAGGCGGCCCAGCTGTCTGCTCTTTGTCTGTAGGTTTAATGCCCAGAATGGGACCGGGGTAATCCCTTTGTGACACCATCAGCTCTAGGGGTTTAGCCACTTATATTACATTATTGAAAGGATGATGAGCTGATGATGAGCTGATAACAGGAGGATTGCATTAGGCAGAATATTAGCCCAAACACCTCCGAGCTGCTTAGCCACCTCTGTGGCTGGAATATTATGCACAATTATTGGTTTTGTTTCTCAAAAACAAGTTGAAACTGTCTTTAAATAAATCTTAAGTGGCTTGGCTGGGAGAGTCTATATTTAGATTCCGTAAAGAAGAATTATCTCCCATAAAGAAGATAATTGCACAGTAAGTGGATAACAGAGAAAAAATTGGAATAGAGACCATATTTATATTACATATTATATAAAGTATATTTATATAATATATGCATGTATTATATACACATAATAATATATTGTCTTATAGTCACACAAACAGATTTGTCGTAAGTTGTATCATGATTTAGAATACTCATACATGGTGAAAGGATTCTCACCATCAAGTTATCATGTTATTTGTCAATTATATACCTCAGCAAAGCTGGAGAAAAGTAAAATTAAAAAACCGGCTGCCTTTAATTTTAATACAGGGTGGGGAAAAAGTAGGTTTATATTTCTGTATAGAAAATAATACAAAAATAAATAATAATACAAGAATAAACTCTGTGCTTCACATACTCACATCTGTAAGCCTACTTTTGCCCCACCCTGGAATATGAAACAAATTTCACTTAAACATACTTTTGAGGCTGGCATTATGACATAGTATGACATTCTTCTATCACACTTCTTACATGTATGCTTCGCTTTTTCCGAGGCAAACTCTGACACATCCTTTGGGTTGCTTTAGCAGCCATGTGCCCTGGGATCTTATGGCTCTATGAGAGTGTCCACTCTAGAACTTCTGGAAGTAATCACCTTCCAAATAGGCCAATGCTACTTTTCCTCATCTTCTAAACAGGATTATTGCAAATAGTTTAATTGGTTTAAAAACTCATTTAGGACATTTTTAACTATATTTTATTGATTTTGCTATTACAGTTGTCCCAATTTTTCTTCCCTTTATCCTCCTCTGCCCTGTACGCCAACAGCCTCCAGCATTCCCCCCCCCCCACTTCATGTCCATGGGTTGTACATGTAAGTTCTTTGGCTTCCCCATTTCCTACACTATTCTTTACCTCCTCCTATTTTGTGCCCAACTATTATGCTTCTTATTCCCTGTACCTTTTCCCCCTACTGTCCCCCTCCCCCGCCCCACTTATAACCCTCCCTGTGATCTCCATTTCTGTGATTCTATTCCTGTTCTAGTTGTTTGCTTAGTTTTTGGTTTTGTTTTTTAGGTTCAACTGTTGGTAGTTGTGAGTTTGTTGTCATCTTACTATTCATAGTTTTTTATCTTCTTTTTCTTAGGTAAGTCCCTTTAACATTTCATATAATAAGGGCTTCGTGATGATGAACTCCTTTAACTTGACCTTATCTAGGAAGCACTTTATCTGCCCTTCCATTCTAAATGAAAGCTTTGCTGGATAGAGCAATCTTGGATGTAGGTCCTTGCCTTTCATGACTTCAAATACTTCTTTCCAGCCCCTTCTTGCCTGTAAAGTTTCTTTTGAGAAATCAGCTGATAGTCTTAAGGGAACTCCTTTGTAGGTAACTGTCTCTTTTTCTCTCCTGCTTTTAAGATTCTATCCTTATCTTTAATCTTGGGTAACTTAATTATGATGTGTCTTGGTGTGTTTCTTTTTGGATTCAACTTCTTTAAGACTCTCTAAGCATCCTGGACTTGCATGTCTAGTTCCTTCACCAGATTGGGGAAGTTTTTCTTCATTATTTGTTCAAATAAGTTTTCAATTTCTTGCTCTTCCTCTTCTGGCACCCCTATGATTCAGATGTAGAAATGTTTAAAGTTGTCCCAAAGGTTCCTCAGGCTCTCCTCATTTTTTTTAATTCTTGTTTCTTCATTCTATTCTAGTTGGATGTTTATTTCTTCCTTCTGGTCCAAATCATTGATCTGAGTCCCAGTTTCCTACCCTTCACTATTGGTTCTCCGTATATTTTCCTTTATTTCACTTTGTACAGCCTTCATTTCTTCCTTCATTTTGCGACTGAACTCAACTGTGAGCATCCTTATTACCAGTGTTTTGAAGTCTGCATCTAATATGTTGTCCATCTCCTTGTTGCTTAGTTCTTTTTACTGGAGTTTTAATCTGTTCTTTCATTTGGGCCATATTTCTTTGTCTAGGAGCACCTGTTACATTGCAAGGGGCAGAGCCTTAGGCATTTGTTAGGACTGTGTAACCCACTTTTCAGCCTTGTGGCGCAGTCTGGATGAATGTTTCTTCGTTAACTCCTTGGTTGTCAGACTTCCATGCAGTTTGATTTTCTAGCAGTTCTGGTTGTTTTTGTTTTTAAATTGGTTTTTGTCCTTCTTTTGGTTGTGCAAGAACACAAAGTGTTTCTACCTACACCTCCATTTTGGTTCGAACCTCTAGGACATATTTTTTATTATAAACATCCTTTAAATTGGTTTTTAAAAAATTAATAAGCTTATAATATGATGGCCATCAATATGTTCATCCACTCAGAGATATTTCCAGGTGATTTTCTCAGAATGAATGTAGCCTAGAGATAGCATCAGTCATTTTGGGAGCATATGAGATAATGTTTATTTTAAGAATTTGTTCTAGGGAACATGAGGGAAGGAAAGAAGTGAACTGGACCTTCTGGCCACAGAACCTCTGCCTAATGGCCTGGCCAGTACTGCTAATGAGTGAAAATTTTAACTGGGGAACTGTGTCTCACCAAGACTACGTGATTGGTATGATAGGGAATCCTCCAAGACTAGGAAGGGAAATGAAAGTGGTCTAAAGGTACAAACTTCCAGGAATGTAATGTACAGTATGGTGGCCACAGTGAACAATACTATATTGTATATTTTGAAGTATACTTTGTAAGTATATTTTGAAATTGTATTTCAAAAAAAAGTATATTTTGAAAACAGATCTTAAAATTTATCATCAAAAGGAAAAAAGTGTAACTCTCTGAGCCAGTGGAGGCAGTCCCATCCTGGGCAGGGTGTCTGTGCTAGAGGACAGCTTCATGGCTCCCATATCCTGCTTCTTGACTCCTCTGAAAGCAACTTGGTCTCTGCTCAATTTACAGTATAGTTCTCTAACTTCTCATTGATTCTGCAACCTTCCATGTCCTTCCAGTCAGTTCTCCCTTTCCCCTGCCCCCTATACTAGCCACAGTTGGTTTCTGTTGAGTGCAGCCAAGAAACCTCACTGGCACAATAATGTTCTGTGTCCTTTATCACATGCCCCAAATTTTGTTGCACAACATTCATCTCCCATAACTCTTTCAACTGATGCAATGCAATCAAATAATTCACCATGTATGATATTAAACTATTATCTTAAATTGAGGATGAAGTGAAAATAAAAAGTTTGTCTTTTCCAAGTTCAAGGAAGCACATGACTAATTATTCTTTGGCCTTTTTCCAGTTCATAAACTAGTAACCACAGAACATTGTTAAAGTTTCCCAAACCTACCAGTCTTAGTTCTCTTCAGTGCTCCCAAATGTCAGTCATCCCTAAAATCCCTGATTCCGCAAAACCTACAATAAAATCACATGTAGCTTTGTTGAGAGAGACTGTTCTACAAGTACAGTTTCCTCTTGCACAGCAATCTAATAATAAATTATAATAAACTCAGCTTTCTTTCAGATCTATTGGAGTGGTATTCTCTTCCTTTAAAAGAGTTAATTGGTGCATTAAATACGTCCAGGGGAACGCAAACTGTTCGTAAGCTGTCAACCTTTGTTAATGTTCTATACTAAATATATTTTTGGATAAATTATATAATTAATTGGACAGAAGTCATCACACTTTCTTGACACACTACATGAAGAATATTTGGGATTTTTCTTAGAAAAAATGACTAAGCTACTAGCTATTAGGTTTGGTGACATATAATTGATAATGATGCTGAAGAAACATCTGTAAAGAGCTATAACATGTGCCAGAATAATACACCAACTGAACTTTCTTCTCCATAAGAAGTAACCAAAAGTTATAGCAAAATATCCATAGTGGCTTCTAAGATACCTTGAAAAAAATCTTTAATTGCATAAAGTTTTCAAAATGCCTGAAATACACCTCCAGCTTCAGTCTAGGAAGTACAAAGTGGGAAAGAATTTCCTCCCATCCTAAAAACAAGAGAAATTTTACCCTTTGCGACAGTATGGATGAACCTGGAGAACATTATGTTAGTGAAATAAGTCAGTCAGAGAAAGACAAATATCATATGATTTCACTCATATGTGGAATCTAATGAACAAACTGAACTAAGAAAGAAAATGGGAACAGACTCATACATTGAGAGCTGGATAACAGCTAGTCAGGAGGGGAGGTTAGGGAGGTGGAGGGATTGAGCAAAACGCAAAAAACACTCATTGATATGAACAACAGTGTGGTGATTGCCGGGGGGAGAGGGATAAGGGGACTAAATGGTGATGGAAAAAAAATACAATAGCCCTAGCTGGCATGGCTCAGTGGATTGAGTGCAGGCCTGTGAAACAAAGGGTCACTGGTTCAATTCCCAGCCAGGGCACATGCCATGCCCGGATTGCGGGCTGGGTCCCCATTAGGGGGTGTGTGAGAGGCAACCACACATTGATGTTTCTCTCCCTCTCTCCCTCCCTTCCCCTCTGTGTAAAAATAAATAAATAAAATCTTTTTTTAAAAGTACAATAAAGATTAATTTTTTTTAAAAAAAAGAACTTTAACAGCATAAAATAGGACCAGTTCAAAATGAAGGATAAACTAACTAAAATAAAGAATGATTTATAGGGAATCAACAGTAGAATAGATGAAGCTGAGAATCAAATCAGTGATTTGGAATATAACGAAACAAAAACACTTAATCAGAACAGCAAAAAGAAAAAAGAATCCAAAAAAAAAACACCGAATATACTATAAGGAGCCTCTAGGACACGTTCAAGCATACCAACATTAGCATCATGTGGGTGCTGAAAAGAGAAGAGAGAGAGCAAGGAATTGAAAACCTATTTGAAACAATAATGACAGAAAACTTCCCTAACCTGGTGAAGAAACAGACATACAAGTTTCGGAAGCACAAGCAGTCCCAATCAAGATGAACCTAAAGAGGACCACACACCAAGGCATATCATAATTAAAATTCCAAGGTTAAAGACAAAGAGAATCTTAAAAGCTGCAAGAGAAATGTGTCTGGTTACCTACAAAGGAGTTCCCATAAGACTGTCAGCTGATTTCTCAACACAAACTTTGCAGAGTAAAAGGCATTGGCAAGAAATATTCAAAGTGATGAAAAGCAAAGACCTGCCTACAACCAAGATTACTCTACCCAGCAAAGGTACCATCATTTGGAATCAAAGGACAGATAAAAAGCTTCACAGGCAAGAAAAAGCTAAAAGAGTTCATCACCACCAAACCAATATTACAAGAAATATAAAAGGTCTTCTTTTAAAAAGAAGGAAACAAACAAAAACATAAATAATAGCAATAAATACATATCTACCAACAATTTAATCTAAAAAATAAAATAAATAAGCAGAACAGAAATAGATACAGAGAATATTTTGGCAGTTGACAGATGGGAGGGGATTGTGGAAATGAGTGTAAAAAGTGAGGGGATTAAGAAGTACAAATTAGTTATCACAGAATAGTCATGGAAATGTGAAGTATAGCAGAGGGAATATAGTCAGTGAAGTCCTAATACCAATATATGGTGTCGAATGGGTGCAAGATTTATCAGGATGATTACTTAATAAGTTATGCAATGTCTAATCACTGGTATTACACCTGAAAATAATATAATAATGTATGTCAACTGTAACTGAAAATAAAATGAGGGAACTCCTACTGTTTGCGACAGCATGGATGGAACTAGAGAATATTATGCTAAGTGGAATAAGTCAGTTGGTGAAAGGCAAATACCATGTGATCTCACCTATAAGTGGAATCATGCGAGTTAAACTAACAAACAAAATAGAACCACAAACATGGAAACATGGAGCAGACTGAAAGTGACTGCAGGGGAGGGAGAAGGGGGACAATCATGGAAAGAAGGGGGAGGGTCTAGACAAGGAACATGTATGAATGACCCATGACATGGACAACAGTGTGGGAACTGACTGGGAGCAGAGAAGGGTAAAGGGGGAAAAATTGAGAAAACTGTAATACAATAACAATAAAAATGATTAAAAACACCTTTGAAAGAAAAAAACGATTTTAAATGAAAAATAAAAAAAAATTAAAGAAACGCATTGGTCTCAGTAATTTAAAGTCCAGACTTTGGTGTCAGAAAGATATGTGTCCAAACTCTGGGTCCACCATTCAATCACTGTGTGAATGTGAACATTAAACTGACTTTCTGCAAGAGAGGATTAATAAAACCCACCTCAAGTGGTTGTGGTGGAGATTAAATGAGATATATGTCAAGTGCCTGAGAACAATAACCTCTCAGTAAATGACAGTTCCTATGATAAATGTGTATGACTTCATTGTCCCAATAGTTAATATTTAGACTTAGAATACCAAAACCAAACAAGAATGTATTTTAGATGCCGATTTTCCAGTAGCTACTCTTTGTTCATTTTTCCCACAGAAATTAGTCTTTGCTAGACATTGTCATACAAGACTGGCGTGATCTTTATTCTTGGACTTGAAACCAAGGAGCCTGCCTGACTCTAATGAGGCCTTGAATGCAAGTGTGCTGGTGGGCACTGCCATAGGGATAAATTAATATTGTGTAATTTGTCGCTGGTATCCAAAATGCTATTTGGTGTTTGCAAAGTGTTTTGAATCCCATCCATAAATGACACACACAGATACCAAGTGTCATGGTTTAATAAAGCAGTCCCAAATGCAATGATAAATTTTATCTAAAAAGTCAATATTTGTAGTGTGCATTTGTAATTCTATTGTTAAGATGTTGTTTGGTTTACACATACAATAACCTCTAATCTCATACTACAATACATAGGTTTTTTTATTTATTAAGTCATAGGGATCTATAGAACATATAGAAAAATACAAATCATTTCAAGTCTCGTATTCTACCTTATAAAATATCATTATGACATTATATACAAGTTTGTATTTTATCTCTAGCTATACAATTCTCAAGAATCAAGTTTCTTCAGTACCTTGTAAATGCCATATACAATAAATAACAACTATATTGTTTTCATTTTTGCCTGCTTCATAGTCATTCAACAAACATCCATGACTACTGAGCATCTATCTACTCTGTGCGAGACACTGTGCTGGGGGTCACGTAAAACCAGCAGCACGTTGAAGCAGTCTACACATAGGCTACTTTTTGAACTACACTAAGAAAGTCAAGACCAAACAGTAACATTTTAAATAATAACTTCATTTAATAGAGAATTTTTAAAAAAGCTCTTTCAAAGCCATTTTTGCTCTTTTCTATAATGAAGCAGATACTCTCCTTAATGAGCAAAATTGTGATTTGCAGCAAATAACTCAAATGACAATAATAAAGGAAATGGCATACGTAGTGCACTACCTTACATTGAAGGACTGATGCAAGGTGATTAGCTAGAGATCACGTGTTACAGATTCTAAGGGTTTGAAAATAATATGCTCAGTGAGTCTATTGTGCTGGTACTTTTCTATTCAAATGGATGGTGCCTATATTAGAGAAATATGACATGTCTTCTCCTGAAATTACAGTCACTTTTTTATGAAAAAAATGCATGGACATTAGTCACAAATCATGAATTTAGTCATAATCTAGGTCAAACCCGTTATTTTATAAAGCTGTTGAACTGCAGAAAGGCTGTGACTCAACTGCAGTCTCACAGACGTTTCCCGAAAGGAGCAGAATCAGAATCGTCAGGGCTGGGGGCTCACCACTGGCACATTTTACAGCTTTACTGTTCATCCTGATGATCAAACAAGAGGTGGAAACTCTGAGGCTGGCGGGAAACACCATATCCACGGGGGGCTGCTTTCAGACAGACCTGGGGTTGGTTCAGACAGACCAACAGAGGGCTAGTGCTCACTCCTGTGTGACCTTGCAAGTTCTTTGCCTCTCAAAACTTTGGTATTAACCTATCTTATGGGGTTTATGTGAGGATTAAGAGAAATATGTTAAATGTAGTGCATGGTACTTGGTATGTGACAAGTGCTTATAAATAATTGCTTAACTTCATTGCCACTCCTCTGATGCTGTTACTTCCTTCCACCACCAGCCTCCCCACCAATCATGAGTGTCTCCTCTCGGGGCCTCCAGCAGGCACTCCTTCCTTCTCACTTATCCTGCCCCCTCCCTGGCTTTTCCTCCCCCACTGGCTCTTCTTCCTCTACTGCCCTGTAGATGTGGGTGGAATCCTCCATCCTCTTCTCTGGATTTTTCCAGATCTCTTTCTGAAATTCCTAATCTTTGGCTCTGCCATATCTTGAGTTCCAGAACAGCATTTCTAACTCTAATGCAGAGTTCCCAGCTTTGGATGTTCTGCATACACATCAAACTCATCCTGCCTTGAGCTGAACTTGCTAATAAACACACACACATGTCCTTTTCAGTTCTGTGCCTCACACTATTAGTCACTGTCTTATCTTGATTTAAAATTTTGATAATTTGTTCATTGTGGATTGTTGCACTGATTTAGATTTTTTAAATATTGTATTGAAATGTTATTTGCATCATTAGAGCTTGGGAGATCCCCTTCATTTTGAGCTAAAGGCAAGTGCCACATGTGTCATCTTAGTCCTGGCTATAGGCATCATCATCTAAATGTCACTCAATAAAAATCATTAGCTGTCCCTGATTTTTTCAAGGGCCTGATTTGGCTATGGTTCTGGCTGCATAACATCTTCTTTTTCTGAACATTCTTTGGGCTTGGTTCTCCATCTTTCTAGCAATGCCAGTAACCCATCAATAAATGCCTATTCTTTTTAAATTCAGAGTCCATTTCTACAGTTTCAATCAAAAAAAAGAATGAATAAATGGGAAAAGGGAGGCAGAAAAGGGACTGAAATTCTTTTCTGACATCCAGGGACAAGGCTTTTTTGTATTTATCAGGAACTTTCTAAAGTTTGATCTTCTTCACAATATTCCCATATAAAAGTACTCAAGTTTCAGGCTAAGTAATGGTCTGAGTAGTTTATTGGCCAGAAAGTCCATGGTGCAAACTTGAGCGCAATCCCGTGGGAACTGTTGAATGGACCATAGCAGGACCACGGTGTAAGATCTATTAGACCTCCTACTTCTTTGTCAGAGAAAGCTGGGTTCGTTCCAGTTCCTGCAACTTTCCAGCTGTTACCTCGAGCAACGTAGTTGTCTGTCTATACCTCAATTTCCTCACAACGACATTGTGAAGATCAAATAAGAAAAATATAAATTGCTTACCATAATGCCAGGTATGCACTCCACGCTCAGTTAGTTTGTGGAAGTAGATACGGTAACAGTAAACTTTGCCACCTTGATATACATAACAGTTACTCTCAAAAAACTGGCTTGCTCTACCTAACAAGTTTATCTCAGTTTAACTTAAAATATACCTACAGCCTTTTCTGGGAGGCAAGTTTCTATCTTACTGGGCATTCTTTCCGGGCCTCCAGTTCACAGTGCCATCTTGTCCAAATCCAGGGAACGCCACTTACGTTGTAATCCAGAGAAATGATGTTCCGTGTTGTGCGGTGTACCACCTACATGCCTTTGTAAAGCTGCTGTTTCGGGTTTTGATTTTAGCCGATAACACTATAAGCTACAAGCTTACTTATCCTACTGAGTCTAAGCTAAGGGGCAGTGACTAAAGAGTAATGGCATTTTCGCTTATAGTCTGTGTTTCCTTTTAAAAATAAACATCAAAGAAGTTGTCAGAATGTTGATGGAATACTCGTTCTTTTTTTCCTTCAGATTGAACAGGCTTTCCATTTTGGTAGTATGCCTCTTTATCAAGAGTGGGTATTAACCTTATGGGGAAGTGGAGCGCCTACAATTCATAAACTTCACCAGTTGTCCGTCAGGCTTACCACCAACAGAGAGAAACCTAAACCAGCACGCTATGTTGAAAATACAAAAGGAAAGTGCGTCTGAATTTAAAAACACCAATACAAAAATATGACTTTGTTTCACCCTGATAAACTTTTATTTGTCAAAAAGAAAATGCTCTTCAATTTTGGGAATATATGTCAGAAATCAGTTTCTTTAGTTCTCAGAGGATTTTTAGCTAAAATGATATGTCTTCAAAGGAATATGGAACTCTGGAGTAATGTGTGATGTGATAACCAAGGCATGTATTTATTTAGCAGATTCCTTTTTATATTTATAAACAAAAGATTAAACATATGATATAAATCCTCACTTCACAATTTTTAACACAGCCTTGACTGACTGGTCCTTATTCTTTATCCCCATGATCATTATTATGGACCTTGCCGAAACTGACATTTGGTGAGACAAAGATGATAGTTTAGAAAATGAATGTCCCAAACTGTGTTTGTGCCAGATTTGCTGGGGAGCGGGAGACAAAAGGAAAGGAGGAGTGAGGGAAACGCCCAGCTATGAACCCCTTTAAAAACACTATTGTTGTTCATATGAGCAACAACACGGAAAGGAATAGATACCCTGAGTCAGTTTGTCCCTCAGAGTCGAAACTCAGGTCTTCTGAAAGAACTTAGTGTCCTGCTCCCATTCGTTTCGTCTTTCTGCGGTGTCTTTTGTACTTTGCGACACCTTTATCACCACCTAGGGGCACGTGAAACAAGCAAGAAGCTCTTTTTACACCACGAAGTCATTCCTAAATTATGTGCTATCTGAATCAGAAAGACATTTATGATTTCAAACGAGTGTTTGGCTTTTTTCTCCCAATAAAAGTCAATCTTTTATTATGTATTTCTCCTTTATCTCAAATATGATTTTAAAATATAAACTGCTTTTTGTAATACATGAATATAATCTTTTAGTTTTTTATTGGCGTCTCTTCTTATATGTCAACTTGTCAGAAACTTTTGCATTTACTTTGAGCAAATTTCTACTTAAAAGTGTAAGTCTAACTTTTGTAAATGTTCATCACTTAGTGCTGTATATTAATCACTATGCGAGACGTTTGCACAGTGTGCAATACAGTTAACTGTAGATTATATATACTAAAATATGAAATCATTCTAAGAAAAAACTCTTCCACTAAAATTATTTAAAAGTAATCTAATTTCCAATGATACCCAAAAGAAAACTATTGTTTTCAGGACAAATGTGAAAATTTCTCAGTTTACATGTTTTTAACCTGCTGATGCTTAGAATCATGCTTAAAATAACAAATCAATATGAAATGAAAATAGAAATAGAAGAGATTTATAAGTTATGGCAATGTTAATGCAATTCCAAATAATTTGTCAACCAAATTATTATAAAACACAAATAGCACCCACAAAACAAACCTGCAATATACCATACATTTAGAAAAACTATGGCATCTTTGGTAGCTAATTAGAAAATTCCAATTTTGCAGAATGCTAAGGCAGTTTCATAATACACATGAGCAAAGTTTGCTCTTTAAATGTCAATTTATAAATAAGCAAAGTTTCAAGAACTCCAAACTAAGCAACCATTCCCCTAGGTTTTTATTGGCTAAGGTGAAAATAGCTTTTCACATAGTAAGAGCAGTTACATTTTAAAGATTTTTGATGGTACCGTTCAATATTAATTAATATTTTATCAACAAATCGTGAAAATAAAGAGGCTAAGAAAGCACTGTGAATATACTTGTCCTATGGAAACTGAGCCACTTGTTTTCAATTCTTTCATCTTAATAAATAAATCTGAAAATGTATACAAGTGTCTAAAATATCCTATTTTGTTTGGATTCCCAACAATTTCTTATTTTTCAAGTGTTTTAATTAATCCTTTAATAGAACTTTTTAAATCAGTAATCAACAGAGTTCCCTACATGCATGGTATTTCTCTTCGCAATGACTACAAAAGCAAACCTGAGCACTCAAAAGAAGAAACAAGTTCAAGGTCCTATCCCAAAATAAAGACGCAGTCAGACACAAAATTTAGCACGTCTAGCCATGTGCCATGTTGCTTTGTTGATATATCTACATTTTCAACATGGACATATACAGTTAAAAATTTCCAATTTTCTGCAAGGTGCTCGTAAAGCCAATAATTTACATTTTCAGGGTATTTTTGAATAGTGCTCCCTCAAGCCCCACTTCAGGTGCTGAAAAGGCCAGACCTACTGCCTTGGGAGGTGGCCTCTGAGAGGGAGACTGCCCTTGATGGGAAAGAAGTGTCAGCGGCTAGGGATAGGAGGCTTGCTTGGTCATAAGCAAGTACTCAAAGAAGGGGGAACATCCCAGGTGCCCATCAGTAAATGAATGGATCAAAAAACTTTGGTACATTTATACAATGGAATTCTATGCAGCTGAAAGAAAGAAGGAGCTCATACCCTTTGCAACAGCATGGATGGAGCTAGAAAGCATTATGCTAAGCAAAATAAGCCAGGCAATGAAAGACAAATACCATATGATCTCACCTTTAACAGGAACCTAAACAACAAAACAAAGAAACAAGTAAATTATAACAAAGGACACTGAAATGGAG
>CM052548.1:17156718-17196373 GCA_028533065.1 Trachops cirrhosus | reverse complement strand
AAATAAGCCAGGCAATGAAAGACAAATACCATATGATCTCACCTTTAACAGGAACCTAAACAACAAAACAAAGAAACAAGTAAATTATAACAAAGGACACTGAAATGGAGGACGGGATGTCAGTGACCAGAGGGGAGAGGGGAGGGAATTTCAGGGGAGAAGGGAAGGGTTTACAGGAACAAATATAGAGGACACATGGGCAAAACTACGGGGCTTGGAAATGGAAGGGAGGTTGGGAGGGATGGGTGGGTGGGCTGGAATGGGAGTAAAAGATTGAAACTGTACTGAATAATATAAAATAAAATAAAAAAAGGCAAAAAAAAAAGAAGGGGGAACATCTTTGTTGTTCTGTTTTTCAGAAGAAAGTTGGAAAATGAAAGAATAAAATCAAACATTTACGTGGAGATTGCTGCCAGCTTTAATTATTGCAGCCAAGGCTCTGAGCTAAAGACTCTTCCTCGGTGCTTCGCCTTAACGTGCAGTCTGTTTGCCACCAGGCCACAGCAGGCACAGTACAGAACTTGAGACTGAGCATGTAAATCTGTTACAGCGATTTGGCAGAGTAATTTTACATTTATTGTGTGGTATTTATTAGATTTATTATGTGTGTAATATAATAACACAAACCCAGGCTTATTTGTTGTTTTATCATTTAATTTTTCCATTAACTTATTTCCATTGTATTTTATAAAAGTATTAGCCTGTGACAGTTTAGAATTATTTAAAATAGCTCTTAATCATAATAATGTAAAAGGACAGAAGAATAAAATAAACAAAGTTATAAATGAGAGAGGAAACATTACAAATGACACCACAGAAAAGGATTATAGGACGCCACTAAACAAATTGAAAAAGCTAGAAGAAATAGATAAATTCTTAGAAACATTCAACCTACCACAACTGATTCATGAAGAAACAGAAAATCTAAACAGAATGATAACTAAGAACATTGAAGCAATAATCAAAAACCTCCCAACAAAGAAAAACCTAGGACCAGGTGATTTTATGATGAATTTGAATAAGTATTTAAAAAAAGAATTAATGCCAAGCCTTCTCAAACTCTTCGCAGAAATTAAAGAGTAAAGAACACTTCTGAACTCATTTTAAGAGGCCAGCATTTCCCTGATACCAAAGACAGGTAAGAACAGTACAGAAAAAGAAAATTACAGGGCAATATATCTGATAAATATAGATGCAAAAATTTTCAACAAAATACTAGCAAATTGAATTCAACAGCACATTAAAAAGCTTATATACCATAATAAGGTGGGATTTATCCCTGGAATGCAAAGATGGTTTAACATAAGCAAATCAATAAATGTGATACACCACATTAATAGACTAAACATTTAAAATTATAAGATCCTCTCAATAAACCACCATTTCATACAAAAGTTGGGTATAGAAACACATACCTCAACATCATAAAGGCTATATATGACAAACCCACAGATAACCTCACACTCAATAGTGAAAAAGCTGAAAGCTTTTGCTCTAAAATCAGGAACAAGACAAGGAATCCACTCTCACCACTCCTATTCAATATAGTATTACAATTCCTAGCCAGAGCAACTAGGCAAGAAAAAAAAAAAAGAACATCCAAATATTAAAGGAAGAAATAAAGTTCTTATTTGCAGACACACAAGCTTACATATTTTTAAAAATCCTAAAAATTCAACCCCCCAAAAAAACTGTTAGAACTAATAAATGAATTCAGTAAAGTTGCAGTATACAAAGTCAACATACAAAAATCAGTTTCATTTTATACACTAATAATGAACTATCTGAAAAAGAAATAAAGAGAACAATTCCATTTACAATAGCATAAAAAGAATAAAATACTTAGAAATAGATTTAAACAAGGAGATGAAATATCTGTACACTGAAAACTATTAACACATTGATAAAAGAAATTAAAGTGGACACATTAAAAAATGAAGAAATATCTTACACTCATGGATCAGAAAAATTACTATAATTTAAATGTCCATAATATCCAAAGATTCAATGCTATCCCTATCAAAATTTCAATGCTATTTTTGTCTTATTTATTGATTTTTAATTATTTTATTATTGTTCAATTACAGTTGTCTGCATTTACCCCCACCACTCCCCACCCCCAATGCTATTTTTTTAAGTTGAAAGAAGCAATCCTAAAATCTGTATGAACCAAAAAAGACCCCAAATATCCAAAACAATCTTGAGAAAGAAGAGCAATGCTGGAAGCATCACACTCCCTTATTTCAAAGTATATTACAAAGCTACAGTAATCAAAACAGTATGGTACTGGCATAAAAACAGACATATTGATCAATGGAATAGAATAGAGAGCCCAGAAATATGCCTATATATACATAAGGTCAACTAGATTGCATAATTTCCCTTTCATTATTAATGTCTAATTCTACCTTAGACATAAATCCAGCTTTTAGGCATGCATGTTTTGTAGGTCCAATCAAGAAAAACAATTTGATGAGGTGGTTTAAATAGTTATTAATGAGGAGAAAACTTAGATAAGGACAGCATTAAAACAGAAATATAGAGGCATGCAGTGACAACAGGAAGGATTTTCTACCCCAATCACAGAAGGGGAAAGAGAAAGATCTAGCATGATTGGATCCCACTGAGAATGGAGTCATGGAGGAATACTGCCCAGTAGGTGCTATAGCTATAGAGAAACAGAGCTGTTGCCCTAATAACAGTCCCCAATCTCCTCCCACCTTCTAATTCCCTGCTGGTGTTACCCATCAATCCATCCCAAACCGCAGGCAGAGTTTAGGAAGGATGGTGGGGCAATCTGCAGATTTAAGCTTCCTAAAAAGCACCGGGCAAAGTAAAGGTCAATGGAAGATGGAGAGTTGGGTTGGAGGGTCCCAAGCCCAGCCCAACCCTGGTGCTACTCAGCATCTATTCTTGGCCTTTTCTAGATAAAGAAACTCTCAACCTCTAATAGGAATTCCCTATAATCCAATCAGTTGTGATATTATCAAGGGGTAATGTTTATTCAATTATACACCTGCAACCCAACTTAATACATTAACCTCCACCTGTTTCCTTCACAAAAGCAGGAAGAGGGGTAAAAGAGAAATGATCATTTAATGTAAAATATGTATACCTGCTTTGGTCCTGCCCTGTACCTAGTCACCAAGCTAGAGTTGACAATCATAACTTCTTCCATCCACTGTCTGTTCTCTCTGTTATCACGTTGTCACCTGAATCTTCATCCTCCCAGAATATGAGCCCTCAGTAGCCCTGTCTTTAATATTTAATAGGTTGCCACAGTTTTCCTTTGAGAGAGATCACTGGAGAGAGTAACAATTAGAGGTGCTTTAGTGAAAGGCCAGAGTTTTCTGACTGGTTACTGCTGCTGTGGATAAAATCTTTAAACATCTGTGTTTTTTATTTTGTATTTAGCCAAAATATTACATTCTCATTATCAATTAATTCTCCTGGGTTTTTTGTGTAAACAGCCTTTTCTTCTATCAATGGAAACTTTTTTTAATCTTCACCTGAGGATATGTGTATTGATTTGAGAGAGAGGGAGAGAGAGAAACATGGATGTGAGCGAGAAACATCAATTGGTTGCCTCCCATATACCCCCCAAATGGGGACTGAACCTGCAGCCCAAGTATTTGCCCTAACTGGGGATGGAACCAGCACCCTTTTGGTGTACAAGACGATGCTCCAACCAACTGAGCCACCTGCCCAGCGTTCAATGAAGACTTTTCATGTCTGCTTTTTATGTGTATCTATATTTACATGTATTTTGTCTTTTTTTCTTGCATTTATCAGATATCAGGTACAATTTGGAACATGAAGAGTGAGACTGATATCCTTTCCCAGTTCCTGAATTTAAATATTGCTGATGTTTCCCAGGTAAACATGGTATTTACTCTAGCCTTTCCTGTCTTTGTTCTGAGACTTTTATTCCCTTGCTAAACATATACTGAATTCTCTTAAAACTTTAAAATCTGCATATCTGTAGTTTATGTCATATTTTCTCAATTCTGATGTTGTCTTTTTATTTCTTGATAAAACTCACTGTTTTTAAATAATTCACTGATTTTTTAATTTAGGTTTTATTTATTATGTACCATTTTTATTATGTTTGGCTTAATTTTATATGACAAATGTATGATTTTTATTTTCTCTCTCTTCACTATACTTTGTTTTTCACGTTCCATCATCTTGAGATGAATGTCTTGCTTATTTATTTTCAAACTTTTACCTCCTAATCGATGCATTTGTATCTATAACATTTCCTAAGCACAGTTTTGGCTGCATCCCATAGATTTGGTATGTGGTGCTTTTTTGTTTTTGCTGTTGTTTATCTCTAAATGGTTTATAACTACAGTTTGGCTTCCCTCTTTAGAAATTCTTCAGGTTTTTTTTAAAAACTATCTTTTCTTATTTATTTCTAATATTATTTGCATTATGGGTAAATATTGTGACTAGAGATGCCTTTGGGAGATTTTGCCTAGAAAATTATAAGGCCATTTTGAGACCCCTTTCTAGAAAGAACAATATAGCATCTAGTGCAGTATGGTCTCAGCTGAAAATCAAGGAAATGCTGTCATTTGTGCTAAGTTATCAGATCTACAGAAATTGTTAAAACCTGAGACCCAATGTAATTAAAATTTGGGAAGTTTTACCAGTATTTGGTGTTTAGCTAAGCAGTGCTAGGCCTTTGCTCTCTGAATTTAAATGTAGTATTTTGGGGACTAACTTACCTCAGGAAAAAAGAATCTTTCCATTAATATGTATAAAAAGAAATTTATAGCTGTTATAATGAAATAGAAAGCAACTAGAAATAAATTTGTTTAATAAAGGAAATTGAATATGTTGTATATATCCCTAGATATTCCAGTTAAGCTATCTCACCACTTAATCTAGTTACCTTGTAGTAAGGCAATTGCACAATGAAGATTTAGGGTTGATAGAAATTTCGGGTTCGGCTGTGATCTTGGATGCTTATAACAAAATACTTCTTGTGGGAAAGCAAGCCCCTTGGCAATCTTTGCATTGTTGTGTTCAATTAAGTGACAATTTATTCTGTTTTTGTTTTTATGGGACTCATCATTTACTGTCATAACTGGTCCACCAGAGAGAACACTTTAGTGTTCTTTTTATTTTTCTTTTCAGAAGAGATCTACATTAAACCATCATAGTTTGGTTGTTTCAGTGATGAAAAAGCTTGTGACTTAGGGAAAGCCAGCTCGATCTAGCTTTCCATCCTGTATCATTCCTCCATTCTTGTTCCCTAAAAAGTAAATAATGTCTATAAGCTACCATCCAAATACAATTTTTTAAACAGATTCTTGCCAAATGGACAGATCAGTGTACCTTCTGTTTAAACACTTTTAAAGTTATTGATGACGATCCATTTCTTTCTATCATATTTTTTTTGTCTTCATTGTAAGAATAAGTGGAATTGGTTATTCTAAGGAAAGACTCCAAGATCTGCATTATATTGTGTTAAAACATACACACATGCACACCTTACCTCCTTTATTAAATTTGAAATCTAGGTCTAAGATTTCATGAAGGTTAAAAGGTAACTAGATTAAATGTTCAAATGATATTACATTTGAGGTTGTTTATTGTGTGCATAGGGGTCTTTATCAAAAATATGTTAAAACAGTTCTCCTGAGACTTCTGAAGGAGTGCTCTCCAATCTCTCTGGTGGAAATCAATCTAAAAATATTTAGCATTGTGTAAATCTTGTCATAGCCACATGCATCTTTATTAGGTCATGCCAATATTAAAGAGATTTACCCAACAAAAATCAGTCTCTGTGCCATATATTTTCTATACTGTTGTTATTAAATTATTCTTAAATTGGAAAATTAATAAACCTTATAGTTAATCTATGGTCTTGGATGAGGTTAGGAATTTCCATTGTTGCTGCAATTTTATCACTAAAAAGATGTGCTAACATCTTGATGTATTCACTTAAAACCATTATTTCACTTCCAAGAGGTCTGATACATTACAAAATATGTTGCTTTAACACATTTTCAGTGCATTTTTATCAGTATTTTGCTGCACTATCACCCAGCCTTACTTCTACTCACAAATAATGCAGGGTCGTCAGGCGCTTTAACACAGCTTGAGTTCAGCCACCGTCAAAAATGGTTCAGCCACCATCTTGGACAAAAGAATGTATTCACAACTGGAAAATATGACTTTATAAGTTGCTCAAAGTTTGAAAATCTCTGAACACGTTCATCATATTGAATTTCTCAGGTACTACAATGCTCTGTTTAGTTCCAAACCCACGTTTGTACAGCTGGCATTGCTCTTCATGAAGAGTAAAAAGGCGGATGTCACAAGTGAAATTCCACCTAAACTGCCTCCTGCTGAGGCTGAATGCTGCCCATCAACTCATTCATTCACCCACACAATACAGTGCTTCAAGTCTGCTATATACATTAGCACTCCGCACTGTGCTCTGTCCTTAGATTCTTAAAAGAAACTCTAACCTGCGTTTTTGTACCTGCAGGCATTGTACAGGCAGCGTGAAGAGGGATGACAAGTTTTACATTTCCACCACCAGTTCTCTTCAAGGTCAAGAAATATGCCTTTGTTTAAAAAAATTGATGGCCACTAATATACACTTTAATAAATACCACAGCATAGTTTTGATTATCAGAACCAACAAAGAGATGCTTTGGAACAGGAGTCAGGACTCATATCTTTGTCGGAAGTGTGACAGAGCCCCAGGCGAAGGCGAGGCGAAGGGCGAAGGGCCCGGCACGTGGGGCGGCGCAGTAGACAGCGCGTGCACCCTGAGTCTGGCGTTCAGCCCTTGTGTAGACTCCCATCGTCACCGCCACTGACTGCATGGCCGTGAATGATGCACTTCATTTTGGTTTCTTCACAAGGATAATGGAAATAATAAAACGTTCCTCAAAGGGCTGGTGTGAGGACTAATGAGACAATATATGTGGAAATAAGAAAAGGCACAGAGAAGACAAAATTTTTATCTGTTTTTTCCTCCTTTCTTTGGGATGGACACAGTGTAAAGCAGAGGGCTATCAGACAATGTGAGGTACATGGAGACAGGGAGGAATAAATTCGGGTGATCTACCATATTTTACAGTGCATAATGCGCACCCACATTTTAGCACTGCCCATGCATAATGCACATCTTTATTCTTCCCTAAAAATTTGGGCAAAAAAGTGTGCATTACACATGGCAAAATACGGTAAAGTCTGTCAGTTTATAGGCCCGAAACCTAATTTTAAATTTGTATAGGATGAAGACACACCCTGTCTTAGGTGTAAAAGTTAAAATGTGTATTGGTAAAGTGTATGAAGAAAGGACTTTACGGGTTATTCTGAGTAAGGGCTCTAAGCATTTGTTGTACACACTTCCAGTAGTCTCCAAATCAGTTTGAGCCTCTAAACCGTGCTCTCGCCAGGTCAGCGGGACACTCTCCAACTCAACGGCTGCGCTTCTTCCTTCTTCCATCTTTTCTCTCACCACCTCTTTAGTTTATAACCTTCTAAACACATCTGTAAACAGTTCCCAGATACTCTTTGTTTATGGAAAACAAAAAAACTCCCCTTTCCTTAAGCTTCAGGATGCTCAAGAAGAGATGAAAATGAATGAGTTAGACATGCTAACTGAAAATGCTTCAAAAAGAAATTTGAATCATTATACAAATCAACTAGATCAAAACCTCCATGAAACACAGCAGATTATGAATCATCACCTCTCTTCATATTTGTCTGTTTTTAAGATTACTAATATGGCCCTGGCTGGCATAGCTCAGTGGATTGAGCGCAGGCTACGAACCAAAGCATCACAGGTTAGATTCCTAGTCAGGGCACATGCCTGGGTTGCGGGCCAGATCCCCAGTGGGGACCACATGAGAGGCAACCACACATTGATGTTTCTCTCTCTCTCCTTCTCCCTCCCTTCCCCTCTCTAAAAATAAATAAATAAAATCTTTTAAAAAATCAAGTATTTAAAAAAATTTTTTTTAATTACTAATATGGAGCCTGAGACAGAGTAGAAACTACCTATCTCTATACAGACATGTATTCTAGGGTGCCAATGCTAATTCTTCTTACAGCTGACTCTCTTCAAATTAGCAACATCATCTTATGTTCATAATTAAATTACTATGCCTTCAGTTAGTTTACCGTGATCTTTCATCAGTCAATATATTGTATGAACTCTCATTAGTCTTCCCCATAATTCCCTTAGGTTACAATGACTGCTAAGTTTGGATAACTCTAAGAAGGCTATTTGTGGGTGAGGTTTAATCGATGTTGTAGAAGAACCAGAAGTGACCTGCTAATTCTAAAAGACGTGAAACACAGGGACGATTATCTGAACTACAAATGATCAACAATACCAAGATTTGTGAATTTTGGCAAATGTGGTTTGACTTACTGTTTGATTTATTTTTTAAAAATCCTCATGTGGTACTCACCAGGTGCCAGGCCCCCCTCTGCGTGCTTTCCAAATACGTACCACCTGTGCCAAAATTACGTTTTTTAAACATGATGTTGAAATTACCTTTCACTTGCAAGTTGAGTGACAATAACTACAGCAAAAGCTTTCTTCAACTGCTTTGTTGTGTCATGGACAAAACAGAAAGCAAATTAGCATTGATGGCACTGCCTGTCATTTATATTAGAATCCCCTCTCCTGGTAGTCTTACATATTCATAGCATTGTAACGATTGATGATTTTTACATTTCCCCAGAAATCAATCCAGATTATAAACCTTGACTATCAGAATACCTAGTTGTCATCAATTTGACTTTACCCACAGGAACAAAGTGTTGTTTTCATTACATTTCTATCTTCCATTGATCTTGTTTCATGGTGAGAATCAAACTCCAAACATTCACAGGTTCCAAGTGGGTCACACCTCCTAGGGAGATTTCCTTGGAGAGCCATTTGCTCTCCCTGCATCTTTAAGACCCTGCAACACTATAAGCTTCACAGAGGCAATGCTATACAGAGGGACCAGAAAGGTAATGGAGGTGACTCCCTAACATAAATAAAAAGGATCCTTTATATATGTCCTCTAATAATGCAGCACACTGCAGTGAGTAGGCCGTCCCTTTCACGTTCACTATGCTGAGCCGCGAGCACATCGACATTGCACCTGGCACAATCTACCTACCCTGACCACGGAAGAGAGCTGAAAGGTACCAGAGCGGAAGATGGCAATAGCATCGAGGGCTCAAATGCACCCAGTTTCTACATCCTTCTGCATTCTGCTTCAAGAAGTGAGATTTACATATAAGAAAAAAAGACTGGGAGAACTAAAATGTGATTTCTATAATCAAAGAGGGATTGAAATTAGTCACATCTAAACTCTTTGCTGAAAAAGCTTAGAAAATTTCAATGCCAGAAACAAAGGACAAAACAAAACTAAAAATAAAAAGAACTTAAAAGTAATACCATCCAAACCGATATTTAGAGTCCTAATTTAAAAAAAGAAAGAAATTAAGTGAAAGTTACTTGTTGCAGGGGAATGCTCTTCTCTTCCTTGTTTTTGGGGTTTTTTTCCCCTCATTAAACTTTGTTTTAATGGGTCTCAAATTCTGTGACAGATTTTGGTCAAGTTGTTTCCATTAGAAAGCACTGATTTTAAAAACTAATAACTTTAAAACTGCCACACCCACAAAAAAATGGTCCACAAAACATTCTCCTTTCCTTTTGAAGGTTTTCCGATGCACTGTAATCATTAACCAGTCCTTCCCTATTACTTAAGTGGCCAATTGAGACGAACAGTTCTGAGACCCGGCATCCACCACTGGTTGAGACTGGCATGGGTGGCAGGTGTTGGGGATAAAATTCATTTAGCCTTCTGAGCTTCCTGGGCACACTTGGTGACTGTCAGCTCCAGCTGCCTTCTTGTCCACTGCTTTGATGACACCAACAGCAACTGTCTGTCTCATGTCACGAACAGCAAAGCGGCCCAGAGGAGGATGGTCAGAGAAGCTCTCAACACACACGGGCTTGCCAAGAACCATATCGACAATGGCAGCATCACCAGATTTCACAAACTTTGGGCCATCTTCCAGCTTTTTCCCAGAACAACAATCAATCTTCTCCTTCAGCTCAACAAATTTGCAAGCAATGTGAGCTGTGTGACAGTCCAGCACAGGTGCATATCCAGCACTGATTTGGCCTGGATGGTTGAGAATAATCACCTGAGCTGTGAAGCCAGCTGCTTCCATTGGTGGGTCATTTTTGCTATCACCAGCCACATCTCCACCATGAACACCTTTGACAGGCACATTCTTGACATTGAAGCCCACATTGTGTCCAGGAAGAGCTTCACTCAAAGTATCATGGTGCAGTTCAACAGAATGTACTTCCATTGCAATGCCAACTGGAGCAAAGGTGACCACTATGCCAGGTTTGAGAACACCAGCCTCCACTCAGCCCACAGGGACAGTACCAATACCACCAATCTTGTAGATATCCTGGAGGGGCAGATGCAGGAGGTTGTCGATTGGATGAATTGGTGGCAGGATGCAATCCAGAGCTTCAAGCAGCGTGGTTCCACTGGCACTGCCTTCTTTGCGGGTGACTTTCCATCCCTTGAACCAAGGCATGTTAGCACTGGGCTCCAGCACGTTGTCGCCATTCCAACCAGAAACTGGCACAAATGTTGCAGCCAATTTTCTTAATGTAAGTGCTGACTTATTTAACTATTTCCTCGTATCTCTTCTGGCTGTAGGGCAGCTCTATGGAATCCATTTTGTTAACACCAGCAATCAGCTGTTTCACACCCAGTGTGTAAGCCAGAAGGGCATGTTCACAGATCTGCCTATTCTTGGAGATCCCTGCTTCAAATTCACCAACACCAGCAGCAACGATCAGGACAGCACAGTCAGCCTGAGATATACCTGTCATCATGTTCTTGATAAAGTCTCTGTGTCCTGAGGCATCAGTGATGGTCACATAACACTTGCTGGTTTCAAATTTCCACAGGGAGGTATCAATGGTAATAACACACTCATGTTCAGCTTTCAGTTTATCCATGATCCAGGCATACTTGAAGGAGCCCCTCCCCATCTCAGCAGCCTCCTTCTCAAATTTTTCAATGGTTCTTTTGTTGATCCCACCACATTTGGAGACCAGTTGTCCAGTAGTAGTAGACTTGCCAGAATCTACATGTCCAATGACCACAATACTGATGTGAGTCTTTTCCTTTCCCATTTTGGCTTTATTTAATGGTGGTTTTTGTGATACCTGTGTCCTGGCAGCAAACACATTGCAAAAAACTCTTCCTTGTTTCTTAAGTTTTCTTCCTATGAAGTAAGGATGTTAGCATCTCCCAGCTTCTCTCAGCTTCTGCACTGCAGTCTGGCGTAAGAGGAATGACATGTATGCTTGGTAAATGTGGAGAAGAGTTTGGGCACCTGTCCTTGTGGGGTGACCTGCCTCAGTCCAGTGCAATGTGCTAGTTAGATAGAGTATGAGAACTAAGTGTGCTAAGTTCTGGGTTCAAAATCAGCAAGTTCACTAGAGTAACAGACCTAAAGCTCATTCATTTCACTTTGCACTCTACTAGTGGCAAAGGGGACATTTTTATCCTACATTTTCTCCTTGTTCTATTTCTCAGCACTTGAAACCCAGGTGGGAAAGAGGGCTGCTACTTATCAAAGACCACCCTGGAGATGACTTAGGCATTCATTGTTCAAACAAACTATGACTCAGCGCACATGGGTCTTTAGCTTGTTCAAGATCCTTATCCTCCAACTTTCTTATTCCTTTTCCACCAGCAAATCTGTGAATCGACAACTATCTCTTTCTCAAGCTCCTCCTGCTCGGTGGCCTCTCAGCTTCCTGGGCCTATCAAAACTTGCTTCCACTTGCTTCATTCACACCTACATGTAAATGACTGATAAGAGTTTAGAGTGTGCTAGTTCATCAGGATCCATCCCTTCAGATCCCTATAGGATTCTTTGACATAGCAGACCCAGAGGACCTCAAAAACAAACCTAATGTCCTTGTAGGAAATGCAATGGTGTCTGGGCAATGAGCAATAATAACACCTGTCAAAAGTTACTGACTGGTCTTGCCCAATGTGTCTTTGTGGTTAGGAAGAAATTTGAGGTCTGTGGATTACAAAGTGAATTTGTACTAAATAAGCAAACAATTGAGAAGGAGAGATACGAAGTCAAAAATGTAATTTTTTCTAGCCAATTCATAGTCATTTTTCAACACTGATTTTAAATGTTGTCCTGTTGTTAAGGTCCAACCCCATTTTCTCACCGATGACAAGGGTCTTCCTCACTGTGTCTCTCACACAGGCCACAGGGTTCTTCTACCCCAGTTTCCCACGGTGTCTTTGTCTTCATATCTAGCTGACCCACCGGTGTGTGATCTCAAGGATACGGGCAGTGTCTGCTTGTCTTGGCGTGTGTAGTCTGACACCCAGAAATTACCCATAAATATTTGGGGAGTTGAATACAATTTTACCAAATAGTTGGAGTTCAATGAGAAAGAAAAGAAGTTTCACATGTCTTGACAAAAAAGTAACCTTTTCTTGGGAAAACAAGAAATGTCAGAGAAACTCTAGGAGACAGGGCTGGGGAAAGGACAGAAAGGGAAGTTAAAGAACACAACAGAAATAACTTCAGAGGCAGATGAGAGCATGAGAGTCACATTTGGAAGAGTCATTGGGGCTGGGGCGCTCAGAACTGTGACAACTCCCCACACGGACAGACTGGAGAATGGCCGTGCAATGACAGCGGTGGTGGATACAAAGACAAAAGGGCACATGATTATGACCAATCTGACCTGGGGGACGGCCACAGCCAGGGACCTTAAGAAACACATGCTCCGCTGTCTAGGAAACTGGGCCTAGATAGCTAAGCTTCTCTTAAGTAGTATAACCAAGGTCAAAGGCCTGCAGCTTCAACCTAAAGAGTTAAAACGCCAAAGAGGAATTTTAATAAGCATGAAAGAATCTAAAGACAGAACAGGCTCTTCCATTTAAGGAACTGGATCTTTTGATTAATAAAGAACAAAAACAAAACTGAATAAACATCCGAAATGTCAGATAATAACTCTCACACTATTCAGCCTTAAAAAGGAAAGAAATGCTGACACGCTACACTGTGCAGGGACTTCGAGGTCATGATGCTAAGCGAAGTGAGCCAATTACAAAAAGACAAATACTGTATGATTTCACTTACATGACATTTTTACCAGTAGTCCAATTCACAGAAACAGAAAGAATGGTGGTTGCCAGAGGCTGGGGTGAGGGGAAATCGGGGGGTCGTCGTTTTTAATGGATTTAGAGTTTCAGTTTTACAAGATGAAGAAGTTCTGGAGATCGGTTGCACAACGATGTGAATATACTTAACATTACTGAACGAGACACTTAGAAATGGTTAAGATGGTACATTGAATGGTATGTACTTTTCACCAACAAAAATTAAAAATAACTTTTCTAATTTTAATAACTTTGTTAGAAACCAACAATATCATAAATGATTTTCATTCAGTAGATTTCAAGATACAGAGAGGAAAAACAAAGAAAAAAATATTTCAGTTAGAGCCTACATCAGATAAATATACCAGATCAACGGACTTTCTTAAATTTTCACAGAAATAACAAATGGCCCAGGTAGGTGTGGCTCGTGGATTGAACACAGGCCTGCAGACTGAAAGAGCGCCGGTCTGATTCCCAGTCGGGGCACATTCCTGGGGTGCAGGCCAGGTCTCCAGATGGGGGCATGCGACTGATGTTTCTCTTGAACATCGATATGTCTCTCCCTCTCTTTCTCCCTCCTTTCCCCTCTCTCTTAAATTAAACAAATAAAATCTTTTAAAGAAAATGACATTTCTTTTTTTTAAAAAAAGGCAAAAGTCTAAACCACAGGTGGCAAACACAAGGCCAAATCCATCCCTCCAACTTGTATCCAGCCCGGCATCTTGTTTCTACCCTATGACAGTGCCAAGCTCCTTGCCCCTATTTAAGGGGTAGTTACATTTATACAGTCCTAAAATTACATTCGGCCCTTTGAAGGCAACCACGAGGCTGATGTGGCCCCCGGTGAAAATGAGTTTGACACCCATGGTCTAAAGCAACAACCAATATGCTTTCAGTTTATTTCACAGTTAAATCTTGAGTTTGGTTAAAGAGCACAAGGCAAAAACTCTCTGATACTGACACTGTTTGCCTATCCACCCCAAAACGAGATGGGTTTTGCTCTGGTACATTTCTCTGTTTTGTGCTTAGATAATGCTTTGTCTCTAGGCCTTTCCAAAGTGCCTGAAACCTATTCCTTACACCTATGCTATGAGGAAAACACATGCACATTTGTTTGGAAATATTTAGGGGTGAGCAGAAAAAAATTGCATTCCTGCTGATAATTTCTATATTAAGTTTGACCCAGTGGGATTAGAAATCTCTGAGATATTAAACCTTGGATAAAAGAAGTTATAACAGAAAGGCTGAAAGAACTTAATTATAGCCAGTAGCACAGCTTTAAAACTTTAAGCATACTCTAATGTGCTGTGTTAACATAAGATCTTAAAAAAATCTTAACAGAAATGATGAAGATTACGGATCAGGCATTATAGACGTCACCAAAGAAGTGGCTTCACCTCTGGGTCATTTGGGCTGGTCAGCCTAACCACAGAGGAACACTGGCAGTGCTGCTCAGGGGCTGAGAGATTCACCATACTCGTTCAGACTCCTGGATCATTAAATCTGAAAATGACTGGCTAACTCCTCACAGAATCTCAGGACACCTGTCCTATGTGTATTCTGTGTCTAAGATTGGAGAGAATCAATTGAGTTTATCTTCTTTTAAAGAGGAAGATACATTGAAAGGTCTTTGTGTTTATTTGCAAGAAATACAATCCTCCTATAATACATCCCAGAGTAGCCCCTGGAACAGATTATTCTATAATGTTGTCTCTCTCATTTCTTGCTTTTTTTCTCTTTCAGAAGCAAAGCATTTCCCAGTCCTCCCATGCTCAATGCCCCCTCTGAGCTGAGAAATGTGATGATCCTCTCACAGGAGAACACACACAAGAACATTCCTGAATGTCTCACTTTCCCATCCACACCTGAGCTGAGCACAGGCCTCAGAAGGAAGGATCCATCCCCACCTGAGTGTGCCACCATGCTAGGCAACCAGTTCCCACGCCTGGCAAAAAGAAAACAGTCTTTAGGTCCAATCATTTCTGTCTACGAATAATCAGACAAGTCTAATACCCGAGAGGTGTTGTCACTTTCTCGGCCTATCAAGTTCCTGGAATCCAGTCCCTTATCTACCTCCATTGCCTTTCCTGCAAGTCCTTTCTCACTTGGACTGACCTCCTTCATGGCTCTTGTCGCTTTAGCTTCCTGTTGCACCCAAGACCACAGACTTCTCCAGTCAGCTTGATTTCCTGACCCTACACCTACAAGAACTTGAGGAACAACAGCAAAGACAGCCCAGAGCAAGTAGAAGGAAGGAAATAACCAGGATCAGAGCAGAATTAAATGACATAGAGACTAAAAGCACAATTCTATGGATCAGTAAATCTAGGAGCTGGTTCTTTGAAAAGATAAACAAAATTGACAAGCCTTTAAGTAGACTCATCAAGAAAAAAAGAGAGAGGACCCAAATAAACACAATCAGAAGTGAAAGAGGAGAGATTACAACAGATACCACAGAAATACAAAGGACTATAAGAAATTACTATGAAGAACTATATGCCAAGAAATTTGAAAACCTAGATGAAATGGACAAATTTCTAGAAAAATATAATCTTCCAAAACTGAATGAAGAAGAAGCAGAAAGCCTGAACAGACCAATACAGCTGATCAATTGAAGCAGTAATCAAAAAACTCCCAACACACAAAAGCCCTCGACCAGATGGCTTCACAGGAGAATTATAGAAAGCGTTTAAGGAAGAGCTAACCCCTATCCTTCACAGACTATTCCGAAAAATCCAAGAAGATGGAAGACTCCCAAACTCTTTTTATGAAACCAGCATCATCCTAATCCCAAAACCAGATACAGACACAACAAAGAAAGAAAACTTCAGGCCAATATTGCTGAGGAACATAGACGCTAAAATCCTCAACAAAATATTGGCAAACCACACCCAACAATATATTAAAAAGATCATACACCATGAACAAGTGGGATTCATCCCAGGAATGCAAGGATGGTTCAATATTTGCAAATCAGTAAATGTAATACAACACATAAACAAAAGCAAAGACAAAAATCACATCATCATATCAATAGAAAAAGCATTTGATAAGGAATAGCACCAAGTTATGATAAAAACACTCGGCAAAGTGGGAGTAGAGGGAGCATTCCTCAACATAATAAAGGTCATATATGATAGACCTACAGCCAACATCATACTCAATGGGCAAAAACTTAGAGCTTTCCCACTAAGATCAGGAACAAGACAAGGATGTCTGCTTTCACCACTCCTATTCAACATAGTATTGGAAGTCCTAGCCATAGCAATCAGACAATAAAAAGAAACAAAAGGCATCCAAATTGGAAAGGAGGAGGCAAAACTGTCATTGTTTGCAGATGACATGATAGTATACATAGACAACCCTATAGACTCCACCAAAAAAACTATTCGACATAAGTGAATTTGGCAAAACAATGGGATACAAAGTCAATATTCAGAAATCAAAGGCATTTTTGTACACCAACAATGAGATATAAGAAACAGAAATTAGGAAAATAATCCCATTTGATACAGCAACAAGAAAAATAAAGTACCTAGGAATAAACCTAACCAAGGAGGTAAAAGACCTGTACTCAGAAAACTACACAACAGTGAAGAAAGAAATTAAGGAAGACACAAACAAATGGAAGCATGTATCATGTTCATGGGTTGGAAGAATTAACATCATCAAAATGTCCATACTACCCAAAGCAATTTATAGATTCAACACAATCCCTATTGAAATACCAATGACATGTTTCACAGATATAGAACAAATATTTCAAAAATTTATATGGAATGATAAACAACCCCAAATAGCTGCAGCAATTTTGAGAAAGAACAGCAAAGTAGGAGGCATCACAATGCCTGATATCAAACTATATTACAAGGCCATCGTAATCAAGAGTCTGGTAATGGCACAAGAACAGACACATAGATCAATGGAACAGAACAGACAGCCCAGAAATAAACTCAAGTCTCTATGGTCAATTAATATTCAACAAAGAGAAGGACAAGCATTGGAGTAAAAATAGCCTCTTGAACAAATGGTGTTGGAAGATCTGGACAGCTACATGCAAAGAAATGAAACTTGACCACCAACTTACACCATACCCAAAAATAAACTCAAGATGGATAAAAGACTTAAATATAAGTCATGACACCATAAAAGTCCTAGAGGAAAACATAGCCAGGAAAATCTCAGATATTCCACACAGCAATATTTTCACCAATATGTCCCCTAGCACAAAGGACATAAAGGAAAGAATAAACAAGTAGGATCTCATCAAAATAAAAAACTTCTGCACAGCTGAAGAAAACATCAGTAAAATGAAAAGGAAACCAAGCATATGGGAAAATATGTTTGCAAATGATACCTCGAACAAGGGTTTGATCTCCAAAATATATAAAGAACTCATACAAGTTCACTCCAGGAAGACAAACAACCCAATTAAAAAATGGGCAAAGGATCTGAACAGACACTTCTCCAGGGAGGACATACAGAAGGCCCAGAGACACATTAAAGGATGCTCAGCATCACTAGCCACCAGAGAGATACCAATTAAAACCACAATGAGACACCACTTCACACCAGTCAGAATGGTCATCATTAATAAATCAACAAACAACAAGTGCTGGAGAGATTGTGGAGAAGAGGGAAACCTTGTACACTGTTGGTGGAAATGCAGACTGGTGCAGCCACTGTGGAAAATAGTATGGAATTTCCTCAAAAAATGAAAATGGAAATGTCTTTTGACCCAGTGATTCCACTGTTGGGATTATACCCTAAAAATCCTGAAGCACCAGTTCAAAAGAACCTATGCACCCCAATGTTCATAGCAGCACAATTTACAATAGCCAAAGGCTAGAAGCAACCTAAGTGCCCATCAGTAAGTGAGTGTATTAAAAAACCGTGGTACATTTACACAATGAAATACTATGCAGCAGAGAGAAAGAAGGAACTCCTACCCTTTGTGACAGCATGGATGGAACTGAAGAGCATTATGTTAAGTGAAATAAGCCAGGCAGTGAAAGACAAATACCATATGATCTCACCTATAAGTGTAACCTAATCAACAAAACAAACAAGCAGGCAAAATATAACCAGAGACACTGAAATAAAGAACAAACTGACAGTAACCAGAGGGGAGGGGAGAGGGGATAACGGGAAAAAGGGGAAGGATCATCAAGGAACATGTATAAAGGACACACGGACAAAACCAAAGTGGGGTAGGATCAAGGGTGGGAGGCAGGGATGAGTGGGGCAGAGGGGACTGGTGGGGGAAATGGAGGCAGGTGTACTTGAACAATAAACAAATAAATAAGTAATAAATAAACAAATAAATAATTTTCTGGGACCTGAACTCCTCCCTGCCCACCCCCAACACACCCAAATCTCTTTCCTGGTTCCCTGCCAAACCCAGCATTTTCCTTCTCTCACCCATTCTATGGAAAACGCATCCTCTCTTGGATTTAGTGGAATTTAGGAGGCTGTAGCTGTAGATAAATCTTCCATGCTCTTAGTTTTTCATTCAGAACTCCAAAGTTGCAAAAGTAACAAAATGAAGTCCAGTTTAAGGTATTTTCTTCATCATTCAGATGAATTTCCACAGTCAGCTGGCCTGGAATGATTAAAGTTGTAACCAGGAGCAGACTCCAGGCCATTTCTTGCTTGCCTGGGAAACCTTTTTAATGTAACAACTCCAGATCCTTTTTGATGTAACAACTTCAGATGTCCCTTAAGGCATCTCTCCTGTACCTATTAAATGCTCGTGAAGAACACCACCAACGGAAATACCTATCTCAAAGACAACTGGAAAATAGAGGAAATTTTATACAAAGACAGCCTCTGCCTTGGGTGTCAAACAATCAAGAGTCTGCTTTTAAAAAATCAAGCTACTCTTTCCTAATATATACTATTTATTCATATTTTTTTGGAAGGAATAGCGAGGACAACCTGCCATATTCCAGACGCTAGGGATGCTCGGGTGTGCACGCAGACAGGAGCCCTGCTCTTAAGGAGTGGCTCCCCTCCCGGCTGTCTGGCGACGACTAGTATTTTTTACTCTTTATCTTTCTTTACTGGACATAAGTGGAGCAGCTTTAAATCAATCTGTGCCTGTAGCTACTCAGGCACTAATCTCTTCATTCATTCACAGTCCTAACATCAACACTTCTAGGCTGCTGTTGTTTTTCAGTTTGGGTATTTTTTTGTTTTTTACTCTTAAAATGCTTTTCCAAAATAAATTGCTTGTTTTGAGGCAGTTTTAGTATCATGAAAGAAACTTTAGTGGTCCTCCTTAAAACTGTCAATATGCACCCAGCCAGCCAAAGATGTCCTGTTGATCTTGAACTACATCTACAACTCAAAGGATGTAATAGGGTTTTGCATGGATCTGTAGGATCATCTTTCTTTACAGGGCATTAGTGTGCCTTTAACAGAAATCAAACAAACCACAACCAAAACACTTTGTGAACAGAAAATATAGTGATGCTCACTTTGCATTCTTTAGATGATCTGAATAAAATCTCATACAAGCAACCTTTCCTTCTTAGCCTTTGAGCCTCCGTAGCCTTCCCCATTCTTACCTTCCCCCAACCTCAGTCAGGATGTTACAGAGATACACTCTTTTTAGTGCTAGCCTAAAGAGTCTAACAAAGGCGAGTGTGCTTTACAAATGCATACAATGTGTCTTTAAATCAAAATAGCAGAGATTTTTTAATTGCCTACTTTAAGGATTTTCAGTGATGTAGTTCTGCATGTAATAAAAAAAATATTTAACAAAAAAAATTCTAAAAAATAACTCTTTTAAAAGGAAAAGAAAAGGGCCCTGGCTGGTGTGGCTCAGTGGATTGAGCACCGGCCTGTGAACAGAAATCACTGGATTGATTCCCAGTCAGGGCACATGCCTGGGTCGCAGGCCGGGTCCCAGTTGGGGGTGTGCGAGAGGCAATTACACGTTGCTGTTTCCTTCCCTCTCTTTCTCCCTCCCTTACTCTGTTTTCAAAGATAAATAAATACAATCTTTGTAAAGAGAGAGAGAAAAGGGATTTCCTTCCCATGCATTTGGGGTTCCAGGCAATAGCACGCTCAAGCTACTGAAGATGCGCCCTATGGTTATTGCGAGCTCTGTATGTTGTAGCACGCCCTCTCAAAGGTTACCGTTGTTGTTTTATTTATCTTCACAGAACCCTAGTAGGAGGTATTATCCTCCTTTTGTAGATGAGGAACGTGACGGTAAAAAAAAAAATGAGAGTGGAATAAAATTAGTGGAATTAAATTAGACCTTAATTAGTAACATTTTCCCTCTTCTCCTTCCCTCCATCAGTCCCTCCTTCAAACACCGCCCCCCACATGCAGCACACACTGTTCTCAGGGAGCTTGTGTTATCCACCGGCCTCCTAAAAAGTGAAATTTACATATAAAGAAATCATTCTCTGGTATGTAAACCCGCTGAACCAAAGACAAACTTAGGGAAGGCTTAGAAGTCGGTTTATTTTGAACTAACTTGAAAATCCTCGCTCTGGACTGCAAGTCAGATTTCCAGCTGCTTTTCAGAGAAGGGCCCACAGAGGCACTTCTGGGGTGCAACACGGCGAGTGGAATGGAATACACGGTGCTTTTCTGTTCCAGACAGGTCGGAGCAAAGCTTCCACCGCCTCGTAACTCCACGGAGTTGGAATTTCTCTCTTGAACTTAACATCTTTCTTTTTTTGCCCCCCAGTGAGGACACAGCTGCGAGTGAGACGGTCCAGGCCGAGGTTCAAGGCCTTGCTACTTGGTGCTCAGGCCTCGCGCTAAGGAAACTGAGTGTGGAACTTTATTTCCAACAGTTTCTACCTATTGTGACATCCCTCCTGAGTCTCCTCACCCCTAAATTCTTCATTCTTTTCAGAATTTAGCTGAAAAGCACTTTCCCCCTGCCTGTTTATCTCAATGTCTGTCGCTCACTGCTAGGATTTATTGCTTATCATGTAAGTCTTTATTGAATGTAATCTGTTTGGGGATATAGTTGGCATGAAAGATGCTCCAGCAAATGAAGTTGTAAAGTATTATACATAAATACTTAATTCCTGGATTTATTTATTATCATCATTACTTATTTACCACTATGGGCACACAGGACACCTTCGAAAGACATAAATCTGGTTGATTGCTCTCCCAAATTTTATCAGAATATCTCCCAAATTGTATCAAAATATCTTGTGAGTTATAAATTAATATCAATATATAATATTTATTAATATTCTTCACAGGACTAGCATACATTATACTTTAAAAACTTGTACACATATAACATCTCATTTAATCTCTTTAATCTTCTCAGCTATTCGATGCTAAAAGTTTTAGTCTCCGTGGGATGGGTTTGGAGAGTGAGACACTGAGATGCTGAAAGTTTCAGTGATAGACCCAAGGTCACATGAATAATGAATTTCAGAGCTGGACTCAAACCCAGGTCTCCTACTCCCGGTACTAAGTATCTCTCCCTCCCATGGCTGCCGCCTATAGGGACAGCAGAGTAAAAGGAAATCCAGGGAGGGCCAGGTGAGAAACAGAACAAGCTCCACTGCCTCCGTTTTACAGCTTCATAAAGGCATAATGTTTGGTGTGTATTTATGTTTCATACTCAGCTAAATTAATCCAACTTTGTATTAATTCAGGGTCATTGGCGTCTAAGTTTATATTTGGTGTCCCTGTACTCAATTTTTCTTTGCAGCAGTAGGCATGCTGGCAAGGCCATTGCAATTAGCCCTACCTAATATGCTAATTAGCATAATTAGTGAGTTCTTTTTTTCTAAGTACCCAAGAAATGCTAGAGATACCTGTGCTACCTTTATGCCATTAAGTGGAAAGAGCCCAGGACTGGGATCTTGATCAGAGAGGGCTATGCCAGCAAAGGGGTAGAGGTCCCTGTGGAGAACAGAAACACTACTGGTTCTGATGGGCCTGTAATTACAATGAAATCCATTCTTCTGTTCCCTGCATCCTCATTCCACCAAGTGAGGAACAGAGACACAAAGAAATGGAGGCTAAAACTCTGTGTCAGGGATGTCAAACTCATTTTCACCGGGGGCCACATCAGCCTCACGGTTGCCTTCAAAGGGCCGAGTGTAATTTCAACTCCTTAACAGTTAAGGAGTAGTTACATTTATACAGTCCTAAAATTATTTCGGCCCTTTGAAGGCAACTGCTAGGCTGATGTGGCCTCAGGTGAAAATGAGTTTGTCACCCCTGCTTTATGTGGTTAAGACTCTCATGACTACACAGGCATATCAATTTTAGAGGACACTTAGAAGATCTCGTTGGGATGGCAAACTCATAGCCTCTTGCAACTACCGTATTTTGCCATGTATAATGCTTTCCCACCAACGTTCTTGTGTGCACACCCACGTTCTTGTGCACATTATACATAGGATTATTATACCCATGGTATGTAATCATTATACCTATGTATAATGTGCATCCTTATTTTTTCCTAAAAGTTCTGGACCAAAAAAAGTGTGCCTTACATGGCAAAATACAGGTACTCTTGTCGGTTTGTCAGCCTATAGGTTTATTCAGAAGAGTCTTTAACATGGCAAATCACTTCTCCATCAATTTTTTCATAAATATTTTAAATTTTACCATCCTTAGGAACTCCCCTGCCTATTTGCAGGGATTCCTACACTAAATGCAGCCTCACACCCTCACCCCTTCCCTGAAGGGGATAGGAGAGTGAGCTCCAAATTCCTGTGCTCAGTCCGCTGAGTAAGTCAGAAGAGAGAAGTTCAGAATGATGCGTGCTCTCATGGCTGCGAGCTATACAAACAATCTTTGCTTATACAATACTTTTCAACCTAATTGATGTTACAGTGAAATTCCAGCTCTAGAGCCCCTTCCTACAGGAGCATTTCACTGAAAACCCCAAAGGCTGTGGACATGCTACTCAGCAAAAGGAATAAATTAACTATTGAATCTTATACTGGCAGTCAATACAGCACATTAAGTCCCTAAAAAAACACACTGCCTGGGAAGTTTGATTCAGTTCATAATGAAATAAATTAAATTGTCACCTTGAACTGCAAAATAATTACTCTTGAATTCACGGACCAGATGAATCCATTTTGGACAAGAAAAACAAAGAAGAAAAGGGTTAGTACAATATGTAATTTATCAGTTTACATAGAAACCATCAGAAAGAAAAGAAATAAAGAAATGAAAAATAAGGAGTGTAATAAATCATGTACATGGGCAAACGATGTAAATTTTTCCATGTTTTCTATTCGTGTCATTGATTTTAGCTCTGTAATCAAAAGGAAGTTAGGAAACACATGAGTTTAAAATTGAATACTAAAATAATTAACTTATTCTCAATGTCAAGTGAATAAAAGTTAAGTGATTTTGGTGAGACCATGTGACATATTAATCCACAAATCATTAATATAGTTAGTAATTTAATTTACTAAATGTACTTATATTTCCAAAAGACCAGATTATAATAATAATGAGGATTTGTAGTGGTTTACAACAAAAGTTATTTAGAGAAGTTTAATAAAATAGAAAAATAGGAACTCAAGATTATAGTTAGCAGACAAGTTATGCTAACTATTGAAGACTATAACATTATTACAGGTAAGCAACGAATTTGACTCTGAGTGTCTATCGAACCAAGATAGAAAGGAAACATGATGAGACATTTCATGTTCATTATCTCAAAGAAGAATACTGATTTCTGCAAGGTTACAACGTGTGTGTGGGCATTAAATCTTTAAATCATGTTCTCAAGTAGAATTTTACACAGAATACTCTGAGCAACGGACAAAATTCCTCAGTAACAACAAAACAAAAGTGGTTTTGTTGTTGGTGCCATCTGTTTAAAACTGCAGAAGCATTCTCTGTCAGATAGCTTTTATTTGTAATAAATCTCAAAACTTGTGGCTATTACATAAACATAAAATGTATCAAAGGTAATTTATTAGGAACTGTGACAACACAGTCAATGCACTAGCTTCCTGGTGGTCTCACTTGGTCTAAGACTAGAAAAAGCATGTTCCTGAGACTCTGTTTTCCAAACACCATGTCCCTTTGGACAAGTTTAGGATACAATCCACAATGATGATTACTGGAGTTCACAGTACCCGAAATGGTCCAGGTGCCAAGATTCCATCTTGTTTACTGCAAGCACAAAAACAGGTGAACTTCAGAATTCTTATCTTATTGCACCAATGTAAGCCTGGTATCACTGGGGCCTCCATGTCCCTCAAAGAGTTAAGTCAAGTTGGCTCCCCCAATTTCACATCTGTGTGCGCCCAGAAGCCTCCATGCATTTTCTGTGAATTTCTAATCTGTCTGCTTTTTCCATTGCCATCTGGGTCAGCCCCCTCAGTTTGACCCTACATCACCTTTCATGGAAAAGTCGATCATACTCATGAATTGAGAGGTTAGTAATTTGGCTCCATGGAGAATAACGGAAAGAGAGAAGACAGGCCCTGCCCAGAGCCTTTGCCAGTCCACTGTCCTGGTCCCAACTCCACAGCCACTCACAGAACCGCAGCCCTGACCAACGCCCATGTCGACCATGGTCTATGCTCCCTGAAAGTCCGAGGAATAACATTTCTGCTTTCTCACTACAAGTTCTCCTGAGAATTCTCTCCCTGAGGAGTAGGTGAGGAGACCCATCTACTCACTTAGGACTGAAACATCTCCCCTAGGGCCCAACCTCACAAGACAGCTTCTTTCTGGGAAAGAGTAGAATGTGTTTTCTGAGCTTCTCCTCTCTTCAACCCAGAAGAGCTCATCACTCCCGCTACTGATTTCCAGACATTAACTTCTTGGAGCCTCTGGCGAGGTACAACCTACAACAACATGGTTGCTTTAACTACATATGGAACTAACAATTCTTTCATCTCGTGGAGGCCTAGGCACTTTGAATCTTTTCCTTAATCTACCACACACATACTGAGAGGCCTTCTGAGGGGCAGGAGATAAGTGTGAACTTACATACACATGTCTTGTTTGTGATCAGCCCTGCACAAGAGAAGGACGAGAGAGGGCATAACTTCTCTTTAAAAGGCCTGGGCTAGTTTGGGACCACCTTCTCACCAGTGGCAAGGGGAACCTGGTCATCCTCTCTTGCCCACTCCTTCTTATACAGTTAGCTTGGTGGTAGAGGTGGGGACTGGACTGAAACTGTTCCTGGATCAACTCCAGCTCTTCAGATCTGAGCTGGAACTTCGATCTGTCACTTTTGGTCAATCTTGTTCCCTCAGATTGACCGTTACCGCCTCCATCTTTTCCTCTTCCCAGATCAGTTTCATCAACTGTAAAAACTGGAGAGAGTAAAGAGGCACTTCATGAGAATTTCTCTCTCAATCTGTACTTCTCCAGTGACGCTTACCCATAAAGGACTTCCCTTGCAAGCTGCACCAACGAGATGCGATTTTACAAGCCACACTGCATAGCGCTTTACCTGGTGGCCTGTTACAGCAGACTCTCACATAGTGATAGGTAAGTAAAGAACCTTTGTTTTCTATTTTGTTGTATAGTCAGGGGCTTGCTCTACAAGTCCAAGCAACTACACATAGCCAGATGTTGAGCACTGTTGGGCATCCTTCCAGAGATGGAAGCCTCAGTGGCTTTTACATCACGCATCTTAGTCAGTCTGGACTACTCTAACAAATATACTATACCTTGGATGAGTAAACCACAAGGAATAATTTCTCACAGTTTTCAGGACCAGAAAGTCCAAAGTCAAAATGTGGACAGATCTAGTGTCCAGAGAGGTTCTGCTCCCTACCTTGCAAATGGCCATCTTCTCATTGTATCTTCACATGGTGGAAAGTAGAGAAGGAAGCTCTCTTGTGTCTTCAGAAGGGCACTAATCCCATTCATGAGGGCTCTACCTTCATGCCCTAATCATCTCCCCAAAGCCCCACCTCCAGCTATGATAACCCTGGGATTAGACTTCAACATACAGATGTTGGGGGAACAAAAATATTCAGTCAAACGTACATGTGTGATTCTTAATCCAGACCCTGAAATTTTTCTTTTTAGCATCTTATTTGCCTCTGAAGACTACTAGCCCTGTTACACTTCAAAACCTTATATCCCGATGGCTCTCAAATGAAAGTGTACATGAAGATCCCCTAGAAGGCTTATTAAAATAAGATTACTACAGCCCATCGCCAGAGTTTCTGATTGGTCATGGCAGAGTCTGAGAGTTTGTATTTCTAATAATTTGCCAGACGATTCTGATGCTTCTGGTCTAGGGAGCACACTTTGACAATCACTGGCTTATTCTTATTCTAAAGACAGCTCAAACCCTAATGCCACATTTCACACAAATGTCTCCAGGGACTGGTAGCTGGAAGAAGCTCCAGCCAACAGTTCTAGCCATGGCTAACATCTGTCTTAGACCTTCTCTGCCCTCCCCGGAAAGGTTCAGTGCTTTCAGGAACAGAGTATTCTTAAACAATTCCCGGCTCCCCACCCAGGGATTCCTGCACTGAGGAATCTCTTCGATTCGTATCACCCTAGTAAAATTACACGATGGTATAGAATCTGAATTCTACTCTCAGACATATCCAATATCAAATAAGGCCCCCCAAAGGCTGCAAATACCTATGAAACTGCAGTTTAAATATGCGGGGCTAACACTGGGGTGGAACGCCGAAGACAAGTGCTTGGCTGCCCAGGGGCAGCTCGGTTCCATCATGTGCGTGAAAGTCGAGTGTTCACAGGGAAAGTGCGCTCCCGACTTAACCTTGTGATGAACGTTTAATCTAGACAGGACAATCAAATAGCCTAGACAGGGGCTCTATAATGTCATCCAAGCCACGTATCACGAGACCTTCCTGTCCTTTGGGCATTAGATCAGCAGCAATTAGAGAACGTGTTAAGCAAACAAAACCAAAGTACAATTCACTGAAGTCAGTGCAAACAAAGTTGAAATCAACTGAATGAAACATTTTATGTGCCATAGAAAGTTTTCAATCAAGAAAATAAAGTATGTATAAGTTGTAAACATTTATTATTATTATTCATGTTTCTAGAAGAGTTCCTGGCACAGTTAACATTCACTATCATTAGTGTTACTCTTACTATTAAACAAGTGAATATCTACTATGCCCAGACACAGTACTGTATGCTAATGGATCAATAGGAAAACAGTTCCTTGCCCTAAAGGTGTTTGCAAACTAAAAAGGTAAAGAAATGTTATCCCCTCCCCCCAAAAAAGAGAATAGTGAAAATTACTAAAGGAATAAGTACATTTTCCATCATCAGAATTGAATTTTTTATTTTGGAAGAAAACACTAGTGGGGTTGGATTTCTTAAACATGCCTCTGGATCCCATAGTGGATATGGCAAAAGTAGCTTCTGAGATTTAAGGTATTTAGTGTTAAGGAAAAGTGGCTGTTTGGCATCTTGCCTGAAATTATAGGTTGAATAGGCTGAGCCTCAGAAGGGGTTAACAACTTTGGATAACATGTCAGCAAAAGAAAAAAAACCAGAAGATTACATTTGTGAATAGCAACTAAGCAAAGAGTAAATTCATTTTTAAATAAATTTAATTTTATATTTTATATATCTTAGAAGATGCCACATGTATGAAAAAGAATTCATAGTTTCAAAAAAGAAACCTCAAGTATCTATCAAAAACATAGATCGTTGGGTAGATGCTTAAAATAATTAAGTGGATAAAGAATAAAACAGTATACAATAGAAGAGTTTTTTTAGAGATAAATACTAGTCTCCTAACATGCAAAAGTGTTATGAAGGCTTCCACTTCCAGATATAACAATTCTAGACTAGCCTGCCTACTGTAAACAACTATAAAACTGCAAAAACCATATGAAGCAAGTGTTTCCATTTGCTTAAAAACAGTAACGCAGAACTGTGACCCATCAGAAGAGGAAAGCGCACAAAGTGAGTTCCTCATCCAGCGCAGGTCTCTCACGAGGTACCCCTTCTGGAACAGAGTGCAGGAAGGCGGAGCCCTCGAAACTGCTTCTCTGAACTGAGGAGGCAGAGGTCAGAGTCTGGGGCTGCTGAGGTCATTGGAATTTGCCAGAAGGAAGCTTCACAGAGAAGGGTTTCCTGAATTCTGCATGGGGCCTTCAAAGAATTTAATCGATTACTAAGTGCAGATAGGATAAGGCTCTTGGAAGCCTAGAGGGAAAAATAAAGAGTTATTGGAAAGATGCGAATTAACTGGAGATTCTAGAGGCTTCTCAGTGCTGAGAGATGCTGCAATTTAAATCGGCAAAATTGTAATCAGCAAATATTTGATTAACATTCTAGGTATTCTGGGTCCCCAGAAAGACCATGTATAAAGAATAGGGGGCTACTGTACCCCTGGGGTAAGGACTACTATAGATATGCCATAATAAAACTGAAAAATAAGCATCAGTAAGATCTAACTGATTTACCAAAACATTAACAGCCTAGAAAAATAAAAATCCAACAGTATTTAAAGTAATAAAGTAGGCTCTGATTGGTGTGGCTCAGTGGATTGAGCGCTGACCTGTGAACCAAAGGTTTGATTCCCAGTCAGGGCAAATGCTAGGCTGTGGGCCAGGTCCCCAGCTGGAGGCCCATGAGAGACAACCACACATTGATGTTTCTCTCCCTCTCTTTCTCACTCCATTTTTCTGAAAGTAAATAAATAAAGTCTTTAAAAAATAAAATAATAAAGTAAAATTTATAATCTCAATAATATAGCATCTACAATGTTCAGCACACAATTGAAGACAGCTAAATACAGAATTTACTAACCTACAACAGAAGAAAAAAATCAGTGAATAGAAACAGATTCAGAGATGGCAGAAATATTAGAATTAGCAAAAAATATTTTTAAATTAATAAATCTATACACATATCTAAAGAAAGATGGGCACAATGAATGTCCATAGGAACAATATCAAGAGAAATGGAAAATATAAAAATTAGTGCTGGTGAGGATGTGGAGAAAAAGGAACCCTAGCACTGTTGGTGGGATTGCAGACTGGAGCAGCCAATATGGAAATGGTATGGAATTTCCTCAAAAAATTAAAAATGTAACTCTTTCGACCGAGTGATTCCACTGCTGTGACTATGCCCTAGGAATCCAGAATCTCCAATTCAAAAAGACTTATGTACCCTCATGTTCATAGCAGCGTTATTTATGAACATGAATAAATAGGTCACTTAAGCTGTTGCAAAGCGCTGGAAACAGCCTAAGCGCCCATCAGTAGATGAGTGGATAAAAAACTGGGGTACATTTATGTAATGGAATATTACACAGCAGAAAGCAAAAAGGAATTCCTACTTTTTTGCGACAGCATGGATGGAACTGGAGAGCATTATACTGAACGAAATAAGCCAGTTGGTGAAGAAAAATACCATATGCTCTCATTTATAAGAGGAATCTAATGAACAAAATAAACTAATAGGCATAGAACCAGAAGCATAGAATCACGAAATAGACTGGCAGCAATAAGAGGAGAGGAGGGGGGTGGGGACTGTTTGAAAGAAGGTGAAGAAGGTCAAGGAATGTATATGAAGGACCCATGAACATGGACAACAGTGTGGGGATTAACTATGGGGGGGTGCTGAGTGGGTTGGGATAAAGTGTTATGCTATTACAACTATAATAGCATTACAACTGTAATAGTATAAACAATAAAGCATTAATTAAAAATGACTAAAATTAGAAATTCTAAAAATTATAACTAAAATGAAAATTTTACTACATAAATTTTTAATCTACTTAACAGTAGATAAAAACAGCAGTAAAATAAAAAAGAGAGAGAGAGAAAAGAAAAAACAGGAGACCTGAAGACAGCCAAATGCAGGGAACCTGAAGACAGGACAATAAAGATTATTGCAACTGAAGTACAAAGAAGAAAAATTCCGAACAAAAAATGGACAGAGCTTTGATGGTCTATAGAACAGTATCGAGTGTCTAATACATACACAGAGACACAGAGAAAGAAGAGAATAATATTGTAATAAAAAAACATTTGAATAAAAAATGACTGCAAACGTTCCAGTTGATGAAAAACATCAACCAACAGATTTAAAAAGCTTAGCAAAACCTAAATAGGATGAATACAAAGAAAAAACATACCTAGGAACATAATTGTCAATTGTTAAAAACCAAAGATAATGAAAAAACCTGAAGAACAGAAGTAAAGCATGAAAAAAAAAAGCCAAATGTCACAGAGAGGCTATTTTGGCGCTTCTGAAAGCAAGGAGGACACAGGGAAAAAGCCGAAGCGGGGAGGTGGGGATGGCTGGGGTAGGGGCAAGTGGTAGGGGGAAAATGGAGACAATTGTACTTGATCAACAATTAAAAAAATAAAAATTAAAAAATAAGATTCTCCATACATTTGAAGTACATGTTAACATCAGAGAAAATGAAATTATCCAATGTTTGTCTTGCATATACAGTCTCTGAAAAAGGGGATTATATGCAAACTGAAAGTGAAGCATAAACCTTGTTAAGATCCCCAGATGAGTAAATACCTAGCTGTTCACACTGTCATATTATGGCATAACTCGGAAGGTGATATTGTTTTTTAAAGTATCTACAGGTAAATCCCTATCACCCTTTGCTTTAACCTGGGGACACATCTACTGTCTGACCATAAAGTAGTGTATGATTGAACCACACCCTGGATGGAACGTTATACACCATTGCCAAGGATGCTTCGGGGGTATCTGTCGTAACAAAAAATGCTTTTACTATAATCTTAAGTTTAAAGAAATAGCAGGACATACAGCTGTTTATATAACATGGTTACAACCACTCTGAGCAATAATTAAAGCATATAAAATATTTTTAAAATTCTAGTAGCACAAGTTTTGTGTGATTTTTTTACTTTCTATTTTTGAATCTAAGTGTTTTCTATTAGTAAAAATATACAATCCTCTTTTCCTCTGGCTGGCAGCACGGAGGCCTTAGGATGCCTGGAGTTACTGTGAAAGACGTGAACCAGCGGGACTTCATCGGAGCCCTCGCTGCCTTCCTCAAAAAGCCCAGGAAGCCAGAAGTGCCTGAATGAGTGGACACTGTCAAGCTGGCCAAGGGCTTGCTCCCCGTGATCAGAACGGGTTCTCCACTAGAGCTGCTTCCACAGCACGGCGCCTGGACCTCCGGGACAGTATGGGGATGGGCTCCCTGACCAAGCCCTGTGGAGGACCACAGAGAATCGGTGTCATGCCCACTTCAGCAGAGGCTCCAAGAGGGTGGCCCTCTGGTCCTCCAAGCCCTGGCAGGTCTGAAAATGGTGGGAAAGGACCGGGATGGGAGCCACAAAGTGACACCTCAGGGACAGAGATCTGGAGAGAATCGCGGTAGGTGGCAGTTGCCAACAAGGAGCATTAGAACAAATGATGCTGGCTTAATAAATTGCCTCACTCAAAAATAAGCATAATATTTCAAAGAAATTAAGCAGACTGCCTTGGGAAGTGCTAGGTGTCCTATCCCAGTTAGTTGAAGCCTTTTGACCATCATCCTGTGATAAAGAGAATTCTCCTAGTGGAAAGGAGGATGCGTGTGAGGACCTAAGTCCCTCCGATTCTGCTATTTATAACTCTATGGTTTTACATTTCAAAATGTATAAGTAACTTGCTAATTGAAACAACAGTAGTTATTTTCTTCGATTTCAAGATTATAGACCAGTAACTTTTCAAAGAGAAAATATTTTATGAAACACCATTTTCAAAGGCAAAAGAAATCCCTGTTTAACCATGCCATCCCTCTGCAGCTCCTGTTTCGGAGCTTTTTCATCATCAAGAGCAGCTAAATATTACATAGCCAAAGAGTAGAACCATTTTTCCCTCACTGACTAACATCCAAATCTAGTGTCTGTGTTTATCAAATTAGCTGACCTAACAATAGATCTAGTTCAGGTTTACTCAAACAACTGAAAAATAGCTGTATGAATTCAACCAATTTGAACATCTAGTCATATTTGAGGCTCAATCAAATCGTGTCTACTCAATCAATAAAGTGATGTGTATATATGGCCAAATTTGGTCCTTTGCATTAAATATGTCTTAAACTGTACCATAAAAGAAAGGCCACCAGGTCCCTATGGTAGAATCAATATTGGTGCCTCTCCTAAATCCCCTTTACTGGGACAATACACCCACCTCTGCAGGAGACCAACTGGCCACTTAATGGCAAATTGCATGCCTCAGATGTCTCCCATCCTGGAGAGAGGAGGGATGCATTCTGACCAGGCTCAACACACACAGTGTATATCTGCCTTTCTTGCCACAGGTTCTCAGCCAATACCACTATCCAATAACTCACAGAATATCTGCTCCACAGTCATGAAATTCTGTATAATATCACTCCGGGTCAAGAGGCCCACTTTATGGCCACAAAGGTGTGACAATGGACATATATACATGGGACACACAGTCCTACCACTTTTTTTTATCATCAAGAAGCTCCTGCCCAAATATACTAATGAAACAGCTTCTTGAATATGTAACTGAGACACCAGCTTGATGATACTGTGAGGTTAGGTGTTACCCTACACCTAGGATTTGGTAAATTCTTAAACCAAGGCCCATCACGTGGTATTGCATCTGCCATAAATAGAACACATAGGTCCAAGTACAGGTAGTAGAAGCTGGAAATAGCTCCATTCACCATAACTTCCAGTAATTCACTTGAACAATCTGTGCTTCCCATCCCCACATGCATTTATAGTGTCTGGGTCCTAATTACAAGTTAGGGAACATTTCTACCCAAAATACACAGCAAAATGCCAATTACACTCAAAGCAATGGCTGCCATTAGTCACAGTGGATTTTTATGCCAGTAGTCCAGCGGGTTCAAAAAGGAGCTACCCTACAAGCAAGGCAAATTGACCCTGGTCATAATAAGGAAGCACAACTACCACCTCATAATAAGAACATAAATAAATATGTCTGCCACATCTGTTGGGGCATCTCTTGACACATCCATGCCCATTTGTGACTAAAAAAGGCAAGTAGAGCAACCTCAGTTTCAAAAAGGCATGGTAACCAGAGACAGGCTCCTCAGAGACGAAGTTTTTATCAACCCAAAAAGCAAGTTACCTAGACCCACCAGAAGTGCTCGTGAGGGTAAAGGGGAATCAGAAATGAGTGGAAGAGGAGGCTGATGATCAATATCAATTGGGACATTGATACCAATTGTAGTAGTGGGGACTGTAGTTTATCCCCCCAACCCTCCCCTTATGTTTCCCCAGGAAATGTGATCATAGGATCCGTATAATTAGAGTGAACTGTATATGAGAAGCAAGTGGACCTGAGCCATGCAAGGGGTAGACTCTGATGAATGCTGTTTGGACACCCCATCCAGACCCTCTTAATCAGACCATGGCACTCATTCTTCCAGCTGCTGTGAGTGTTGGCTGCCAAGGGGTTCACAGCTAAACCCCTGGCAAGAAGAGTGCCCTCTGCTGATCAGAGTTGCTCACATCCATCTCCCCTGCCCTCAACTCCTCTACAGCCCACAGCCTACGGCTGGCTAAAATCAGGGCACTAAGTATCACCATGCTTGTCTCAAAACCTGACAGCGCCTTAGTCCACCCCCTGTGAATCAGACCAAGGTTGGGTTTTTACTTGAGACCACGCCATTGCTCAGCTCTTTCTTCTTCATTCACCCTGCTTCACCCTCAACCTCACTAATTTTTTTTAGAAAATAAATCATTTCCTCAATAAATCATGTGCCATGATTGCAACTACCCTATTGAAGGCTCCATTCCTAAGGAACCAGAAGTAAAAAGAACTCTCAGATTTGATCTCTTATAAGAACCAATAAGACAGTCTATTTTAAATGTACATTCTTTGGCCCTACCTCTGGAGAAGTAGCTTTAACAGGTGTAAGGTGAGCCCAAGCTTTGGCATTTTTAACAAGGACTGTTATTGGACCAAATATGGATTCGGTCCAGTAGTCCACTGACCACTCTTTGAGGTGCACCCCACCAATAGCAATACACACAAACTGTCCACAAAGAAAAGCCAGAAGCATCACCAGCCCAGCAACATTCTCAATCCCTGCACCTGGGAACAAGTCTCTCTCCAGTTACTTCCAGGGCTTTCATATTCCAACACATAACAAACCCCTAACCTCAACTTTTTAATATGGCTTTCCCTGTGCTCATGTTTACAATTTCAAAATGTTAATAAAACATGATAGTGCAAAAGTCAAAATAAAGTAGAAGAGGTGGCATGTAAGTAATGGGCTGCGCATTCTTAATTTAAATCATATATATTTATTCACTCACTCAGTAACTGAATACTAACCAAATGAATTTGTAATATATTCCAGTCTAGTTTTATTAGGATTTGTGCTGTATGTGTAATGTGAAAACAAAGAAAATATATTGCTACATCAGCTTCTATTATTCATGCATATAAAGTTCTGTGGATCTGCCCACGCGGGCGAGAAGATGCATTAGGAAGTCGATTACAATAACAAGAAAAGGTTATTTGAGTCAAATCAAAACAATAAATGGGCTAGAGAAAAATTGTAAAATATTTGTTTTACACTTTCCTCCAGTGACACATAAAGCATTATCTCCTTCTCTCAGCGATTATGAACATTTCTACTCTGTCATATGGCATAAAGTGGAGATTTGTTTAAAATCATTGATGTCTGGAAAGTTACACAAGCCTCCCTGTACTTCAGAAAAAGTATACCTTTGATCACCTCAATTGTTAAAAGCTCACAGTCCTCATTTGTAGTTATACTCAGACAGATGGAAATATAGAGGCTGTTTTAACCAACCTCTAATTAACTAATTTATCAAATTTGCCACACTGTCTGGTCTCTGTAAAACATGCCAGCGGTTGCCAACCGTGAGCAGAACACTCCTGAGTGTAGCTGCTCTCGGGCAGCACAACCCACCAAGGGTCAGCTGGGATTATTCACACACTCGGCCCTGATCCCAGTTATCATCGTATTATTTCATTTTGCTAAATATGAGCTAAGCCTATAAAATACAAGTTCTAAAACAAGTAAACATTTTTTGAAGCCAAGATGAATACTTTGAAGAGTCTTAATCATATAGACTTGCTTTAAAAATTGCTCTCAAATTATGGAGATATATAAGCAAAGAGAAAAACTGTAAAACAAAGAGAATTATGTACTCTCTCAAATTGCTTTACAGGTGTTTTTCTTTTTGCTCCACTTTCAAGAATCCCAAGCTGGAAATCACTAAGGGTCCTAAATGGGGTGGTGTATACAGGAAATGTCAGGTGGTCCCATCAGATCAGACCCACACACAAAACGTAGACCTTGGCCTCTGTCATGCTGTCTAGTGAATCCACAGGTGTGCAGTGCATATCTATGTATGGATTTATTTTTAATGATTTGAATTTTTAATAATTGAAATAATTTTGTACTTTAAGTGATCTTTTTCAATTATCTGACAAATTACCAGTTCCAATCACATCCCCATTAAAAGCATCTACTGTACCAGGTGGTTCTGGTGATAGAACAGGCGAGATGAGAAATCATGGGACTTTGTAAATCTTTCTGTTACCAAAAGAAGCAAACAAGTCAATATACATAAATATATGTATGGCGGTTCTTTTCAGGTTAGCCACCGAACTGTGTAGATGGTAAAGCAAAAACCGCACATTGGCAGAAATATCTGGTATTTGTTATTCAGTAAATAAACTTTAAAAGAGTTAAAGCCCCCTTCTCTTTCTAGGGCAACCACTGTCCTGAAGTTGAAATGTATCATTCTCCTCCCTTATTTTATATACATATAACATATATATATATGTTTATATAGATCTAACATGTTTATATATATAAACAAATATGTGTTTTATTATGTTATATATAAGGGGTGGGCAAACGTACTTTTATAGTGTGAATGTGCAAAACACAGAGTTTATTCTTGTGCTATTATTTATTAGTTATTGTGTTATTTATTTGCAATACAACTGTAAACCTACGTTTGCCCACTGTTGCCTGATAAAATAATACTATAGATAGCATCTGTTGTGTGCTTTAAACTTTGCATACATGGTATCATACCATACGTACTATTTTCTGATGTTTTTATTCAATAGTCTATTTTCAAGATTTATCTATGTTAATATATACAAACATATTAATGTATGTAGTTTATTTCAACAGCATTCCATTGTATCACAATTTATCCATATATTTGTTAGTAGATATTTAAGTGATTTGCAAATCATAGCTGTTAAAAACAATGCTGCAACAGCCTTGCACACAATTTCAAACATTTCCTTAATACAGAATCTCAAACTTTGTCTTAGTCTTTTTCCATCATGATCTCCAGGGAGAAGACAGGGAAGATACATGTTTTATCAAGTCCCCTGCCCACCTACTCTGAGCGACTCTTATCCTTAGGGAAGTTTGGGGAAAAAGCACGCCAGACAGAAGTACAGTATTGACTTTGACATGAAATTGCTGAGTCATAGCATATGCTCAACATCCACATTATAAGATATTGCCATATTATTCTCCAAATATAAGCTATAACTTACATGCTCACAAATGTGATAATGATTCTATTTCCCCACACCCTTCTCAACATTTGGCAGGGTCACAGTTTAGGTCTTTGGATACAAAATAGTATTTTATTGTTGTTTTAATTGTCGATTTGCTTTCTGGTTACCTGTAAAATTTAGCAGTCTTTTATGCATAAATAATCAGTCATTTGATTTCCTCCTTGGTGAATTTTTTTGACTTTTTTCATGAGTTGTTTTTCTCTATCGATTTGTAGAGTGTTTTGTACAGAAAGTATCCAGCCATAAAAATAGAAATATTTATTGAAGAAGATACAAGAAATATTGTACATGGGACAATGATGCCTCAGTCCCCCTCAAAGTAGGCACCTTGGGACCTCACACAGTTCTCCCAATCACCATCAGCTGCCCCATCGTGTTTTCCTGAATTTCATCAATGGTCTGAAATCTCTTCCCTTTAAAGGGGATTTTACTTTTGGGAAAAGCCAGAAGTCACAGGGCACCAAATCTGGGCTATAGGGGGACTGAGTCACCTGGGTGATTTGATATTTTGCCAAAAGACTCTGCAAGAAATGTGATACATGAGCAAACATCCTGGTGAAGATGCCAATCACCAGTTGCCTATAGCTGCAGCCTTCTGAATCCTCTGAATAGTTTCCATGGAGGAATGTCCAAGCTTAACAAAATTGGATGCAGATTCATTGCTCTACTCACTCAGTCATTTCAAATAAGACAGCCACACAGTACACATGCTCACTCAATGGCATCCTGTCCTCACTGACTAGCACAGTGAAGTCATCATTGCTCACACACGCACATTCCAGTCCACTCTCCTTGGCTGCCAGATTACATTGATGTTGCACAAACCATTCTCATTATATTAATAATGGTTGGACTTTTTTTGGATGGACTATAAATGATACTAAAAGGTTGAATATTACAAAGATTAATGAAACTAAAATTAGAACTCCTTTGGCAACCTATCTGACTCCTGAATTTTTCTGAGAGCCAATCATTTCATATAATTTCAGTAGTTTATCTAATATTTATCTCCATTTCTCCAAATAATATGAAATATACATATGTTGAATATTCAATTCTAGATATTATTTCCATTGACTTTTTATAACAAAGGTAGGGGTTTAGCACTCTTACACAATTACCTCACCCTTCCAATGACATTATAACTCAGTTTCTTATTGAAATTTTATAACTTAGAATGTTAAGATTATATAAATACTAATCGCTGCTGAGATCATTACTCTCATTATTCTAGTTCTTATTTTTGCAAACTTTTGTTTTTCTTTGCGTTAGTAATTATTTTTCTTCATATGCTTTTCTTTCACTAATTCTCCATAGACTTTCCAATCTCTACCATTGCTATTTTCCACATACACATGTCTTTCTTTCCCTTCTGACCCCCTTGTCCACCAGCTCCAATTGGGACTGGTCATGCTTTGAACTGGATGCACAGCTCTGGGTCTGCGAACCTCTGTCATCCTGGGAATTGTCATTGTCTGTCCTGTGTGTGAGATCCCCTGTTTCTGAGACTTCATCTTCTTTTTCCTTGGTTTACTTCATTATTCTAGCAGAGCACATCCTCCAGTTTCCTGAGACACTTTTCCACAAATGGCACTTATTATTATTACTACAATAAAAGTACCAAATGTGAAGAAGTCTAAAAGTATTTTTATTTTATTACCAAAATTAACATGTACTATATACTAAGCCATAGCCTGGTACACAACTCCAAGATGAAACTTTCCTTCATAATTCTGACAGTCGCTCCTCATTGTCACCTGACTTCCGCTGCCATTGTTGAAGAGTTTAGTGTTATTCTCATTCACAGACCTCCATATTTAACCTGTGTTTTTTTTTTCCTCTCTAGGAGCTTTTAGGTCATTTTATTTATCCCCAGGGTTCTGAAATGTTATAGTTACACTCATGCCTTTTTACGATCTTTTGTTTGTTCATGATACTGATCACTCAGGATGATGGGACCCTTTAAAGCAGAAAATTTGAATTATTTAATTCTGGAAAATCATTTTGCATTATATGCTTAATAATTTCCTTCTCTCCATTTTCTGAGAACTCACTCACTATGGAACATCTGTTCATTTTACGTTGGAACTCTTAGAATAATTTTATTTTTTCATATCTTTTTATTTCTACTTTTGTCTGTATATATTTTTTATTTCCTGGGACATTTTGTAATTATTACTTTCCAAGATATAAATATATTTTTAATTTAATATATATACATATACATTAATTTCCTAAAGCTCTTCTTTCTCTGTTTCTTTTATAACACTCTGTTCTTGTTCATGAATGCAGCATCTCACCTTTCTGATGATAGAATGCTTTCTCCTGTATCCTGCATTGCATCTCTTCTCCAAATTATTGTGTCATCATGGTTGTTTTGTCTCTCTCTTTAATATTAGAGGTCTTCATCAAATGTATGATGAGGATTGATTGTATATTCACATGTGAATAAATTACTAAATGATTGAAAGCTAGGCAAGTGGACAAGATTCACTGACTACAAGCTTACATTGTAATTTTATTTTGGAAACCCACAAACATCAATGTCTGTAAGTATTTCCTTTATTACTATTTAGGTTGCCAGAAGCATGAAAGCCTCATTTCTAATAAACCAAATACCAGTCAGGGGATTTGGGATGGGGTGTCTCTCAGCTTAGCCAGCAGGATTTAATTTAAACCCCCTGCTTTCAATAAGGAGCCTTAACATGAGTGTCTGTTGTGTCAGAGACTGAATCCAGTCTGGAACCATTTCTCTGAAGAATAAACTTCATATCTCCTGCCAGGGCCTGGGAATGGTGATCAAGAAATGTGGGGTGAACAAAAATGCCTTTGATTTCTGAATATTGACTTTGTATCCTGCTGTTTTGCCAAATTCATTTATTAGGTCAAGAAGTTTTTTAGTCGAGTCTATAGGATTTCCTATGTACACTATCATGTCATCTGCAAACAGTGACAGT
>CM052548.1:17022042-17156218 GCA_028533065.1 Trachops cirrhosus | reverse complement strand
AGGACACATGGACAAAACTAGGGGTGTTGGAAAGGGGAGGGAGGAGGGGAGGAATGGGTGGGTGGGCTGGAAAGGGAATAAAGGATAGAAACTGTACTGAATAAACTAAAATAAAAATTAAAAAAAAAAAAAAAAAAGAAATGTGGGGTGAGACTGGGAGCCAGGGGCGTATGTTCTCCTCCTACGGACTCTGGACCAAGTCTCGTGTTTTCAGCTCTATTCTCTCAACCCTCCTTGTCCCAAGCGCCTCCCCTTCTGGGAAAGAACTCAAATGGATTTTCTCTTTTGTTTTGTTTTTTGGAAGTCTCCGCTTCTGGCACTGAGGTTTCAGTTTTCTCTACTCTCCTAAGTCAGGTACCTCTCAGCTACCAATTTTCCATGTGAGATTGTCTCTTATCCTCAGCCATCTCCTAGCTTTGCCCTTGTGGATCTTGCAGGAGAGAGTACAGGTAAATGCTTAGACTGTATCTGTCACCTTTAAGTGGAAGTCCGTTGCCAATATCTTGTCCCCCAAAATAGTTTGTCTTTGAACCTGATCTTCTTCTACTATGACAATACTACTAACAATAGCAATAATATACTCATTCATCTTCTTTAGAGTGTTCTTGTGAGCTTCAAAGACGTGATGTATGAAACTACACTTTATAAACTGTAATGTGCCACATGCATTCTACTTATTATTACAAATATCAATGTTTTATCCCTTGTAGCAGTAAACATACTACACCAGCATTTGCAGAAATGTTGTTTTAGACTGATTTATAAGAACTGGAGAATACCTTCATTTAGTGAAAAGATTCTAAAAAACTGTTATTCAATAAACTTTTATAGTAACCATTGACCTCAATGATCTAAGAATAATATCCAATACTTCATTACAGGTAGGATGCTCGAGGAGGGCACGTCAAATGCTCACAGAAACATTTTCAAAGATTTAGTGCAAGATGGTATAGCTCTGACTTTTAGAGAGAGGCAATCTACCTGTATTTTAGGTTACATCAACTCAAACTTATCTTTGCATCTTAATGTACAAATTTAATACCAGCTCTTATTAACTATAAAAATAGAAAATCAAAAAATGTTCCTAATACTCTAATAGTGCTCATCGTACCTGGGATTTTTCTCTCCCCCTTGATGCATACCAAACATTTACACTTGGTTTACAAAAAAAAAATCACACAAAATATTTGATATTAACTAGTACATGATTGATTACAGACTAATGTGCTTCTACCAATAAGTTATCTCATATATAAAGCCAAAGTAACACAGCTCTAGTGTCTCCATAGAAGGTGTCATTGGCAGGTAGATTAGTAAATTATTTTACAGATTTCTATCCGCGTTTTTCCCTAATATAAAATTTGTTCTTCTAAAGAATTTAAGAATTTTACATTTTAATACTTCTAAAGGGAGTTTATTCAAAAAAGAAGATAGCTGTGAACTCAGTTCTCGGACACTTAAATATCTAAAGTCTACTTTGTAACAACAGAACCCTCTTCTTCTACAGCATGTTGTATGCTGATGTGCTCCAAACATCGCAGTCACAAAGCATCCTGAGTTGAAGAGCAGAAAAACGTGAAGAACCTGAATCCTGGATGATATCGTTAAGCTAATGAATCAGTCTGCCCTGGAACCACCCTACCTCTTAGCTCCTTACAACATGAATACTAAAAATCCTTGGTGCTCAAGCCATCTTGAGTTAGGTGGTCTGTTACTTGCTGCCAATAACATCACACTCAAGTAAGTATAATATGGCCGGCGCTGTTCAAGCCCTATTATACTTGAAGACAAATAACCCAGGGCTATTGGCTTCATGTCAAGCCCAGACATGAAGACAAAGAGGTCAAAGGTTTCACTTTAAGTTGCTCTTAGTGTAGTGGGGGAGATCAAACCTATAAAAATGTAATTGTCTGATGACATACTAAGAACAGTGAGGAGGTGTGTGTGGGCTTTGTGGGAGCAGAGAAATGTGGGTGAGTGCCTGGAGCAAATGAGTGAATATGTGAACCCAGCTTAGGTGTCGGTGAACGGCTCCTTGGAGGCAATAGTATTGAATTCGTATTTATATCTCAGGATATATTGCTCATCTTACCCATTCTTTTCCAAAACACTGAAAAAATTCAAATGAATTTTAAGCGAAAAGTATCAAAGAAGCTAATTAGGCTATGTTCTTCTCTAAATGACATTATCTGTCCAATCACAAAGGTGGCAAAGGCACATTGACTCAAGTGATTTGGGTTGAAGAATACATTTTTGTAACCTAAAGAATAAGGTAACTAATAAAAAGAAAAGACTGTCCAGATAAACATTGAGTTGATAATAAGGAATTTGATATTCCCTAGGAGGTATTGAGACAATCACCTTTCCTTCAGAAAGGCTTCTGCTATTTTTCCACTTTCACATAGAGAATCTTACTTAATCCTCACCATAATCTCTTACGGTATTTAGATCCAATCCCATTTTGCAGATAGGAACTGAGAGGGAGGTCAAACAGCTAAGTTATTGGTCAAACTTAGAGTCAGAATTTGAACCCAGGTCTCCAAATTCCAAGGAAAATGCCTGATTGACCACCCCACTCCAGGATAAACACCCACCCTCTCTCACAGGCTGCTGAAAATGCACCAGGACACACAGCGGGTGAAGGATCCCAGTGGCCACCACGCCCACCCAGAGCACTGTCGGCAGATGTCCCACGGCATATGCCAGCACATTCTGTCAGCCCCTCGGGAGGACCAGAGCATCAGACGACCAAAATGACAGGCTGTACAGAGATCCAGACTCATTGCAAATGGCCCTCCTTTTCCTTTTGTTTTGCTCCTTCTGAGCAGCTGGCATCTTTCAGCAAACCATCGGCATTATATTTAAGACATAATACATCATTAAAATAAAGCTCGGGGCTAATAATTATGTCTTGTTCAGGTGTTTTATGACTAAAGATTCTGACTTTCCCCCAAGGTTTCCAACTCGCTCTTTTCCAAATTGCTTCTCTAAGGGCATTTGTTACATTGTGGACATGTCCCCAACAATTAAACAGCAGTTTAATCCTCTCTAAATTTTTTTTTGAGGTAGTGTCCTGGAGCCTGAGTCACTTCTACTTTCAAGATGGTATTTACAGAGTCCTCCACTGGCTGTGCAGGTGTGGCTGCGCACAGAGGTTAATTAAAGTGGAAAGCCCAGCGCCCATGTCATCTATTGGTCCACAATACTCCTCCCCCTCCCTGCTCTGCCCCTATCTCAACTTCTATTCAACAGTGATTAAGCTACGTAGGAAAATAGCACACACAAGACCTGTATTACACAAGGATTTGAACTCTAAGCCTTGGTTGCTACATGGGCTCCGACTCCCGGTGACCCTCTGAAGGAGGGAGGTCCACAGCGTCCTGTCCTCAGCAGCCCTGCTCAGCTCCTGTAAACTCCTGCCTGTGGCTTTTTTCAGGGACTCAGTCCACCTCACCTTTGTTCTCCCTCTTTTCCTGCCGCCCTCTATTTTTCCCGGCATTAATGTCTTTTACAGACGAACCCTGTATTCTCGTGATGTGCTTGAAGCAGGACAGCTTCGGTTTCATCGTTTTTGCCTGCACCCTTATTTTATCTATAAAATGGGATTGATAGTAGTCCCCACCATTCAGAACTGTCGTGAAGCTCAAATAAGATCAAGTATGTAAAACCACTTTGTAAATCATTAAGTTAGTATTGATACTTGAGAATTGGCAAAAGCATTTTCATGAAGATTGCCTCGTCAGGAGCTGGTCAGTCTTGGTACTTTGTGGTGGAGAGGAACAGCTCTTTGCTCATTTACATTTAAAGTGGAAAACCCTCTTGGACTATCTTGCTGCTTTTAAGATTCTCGCTTTGCCTTGAACCTTTTCCTTTTTAGTTACGACATGTCTTGGTGTGATCCTCTTGGGTGGATCTTGTTCAGGACTCTCTGCACCTTCTGGACTTTTATGTCTATCTCCTTCTCCAGGTTAGGGAAGTTTTCCATCATCATTTTTTCACATAGGTTTTCAATTCCTTGCACTCTTTTTTTGTTGTTGTTGTTGTTTCTTTATTTTTATTTTAATTGTTGTTGAAGTACAATTTTCTATCTTTTACTCCCATCCCAGCCCACCCACCCAGCCCCCCCTTCTCCCTCCCATTTCCACCCACCCCTAGTTTTTTATCCATGTGTCCTTTATACTTGTTCCTGTAGACCCTTCCCCTTTTCCCCTGAAATTCCCTCCCCTCTCCCCTCTGGTCACTGTCAGCCTGTCCTCTATTTCAGTGTCTTTGGCTATATTTTGCTTGTTTCTTTGTTTTGTTGTTTAGGTTCCTGTTAAAGGTGAGATCATATTGTATTTGTCTTTCACTGCCTGGCTTATTTCGCTTACCATAATGTTCTCTAGTTCCATCCATGCTGTGACAAAGGGTAGGAGTTCCTTCTTTCTTTCAGCTGCATAGAATTCCATTGTGTAAATGTACCATAGTTTTTTGATCCATTCATTTACTGATGGGTACCTAGGTTGTTTCCAGCACTTAGCTATTGTAAGTTGTGCTGCTATGAACATTGGGGTGCATAGGTTCTTTTGGATTGGTGTTTCAGGGTTCTTAGGATATAATCCTAGCAGTGGAATTGCTGGGTTAAAAGTGCACTCTCTCTTCTTCTGGCACCCTCATGATGCAAATGTTGATATGCTTGAAGTTGTTCCAGAGGCTCTTTATACTATCCTCATTTTTTAATATTGTTTTCTTTTTGCTGTTCTGATTGGGTATTTTTGCTGCCTTATCTTCCAAATCTCTGATTTGATCCTCTGCTTCATCTACTCCACTGTTGATTCCCTGTATGTATTCTTCATTTCAGTTAGTGTAATCTTCATTATCTACTAGTTTTTTTTCATGTTTTCTAGCTCCATTTTTATGTTTCCTATCTATTTATTGAAGTTCTCACTAAGTTCATCTATTCTAGCCCTCAGTTCATTGAGCATTCTTACAACCAGTGTTATGAACTCAGCATCCAGTAGATTGCTTGTCTCCATTTTGTTTAGTTCATTTCCTGAAGTTATGTTCCTTTCTTTCATTTGGCTGCCTCTCTGTGTTTGTTGCTATGCTTATGTAGAGCTGCTAGGTCTCCCAGGCTTGGTAGAGTAGCCTTATATAGTAGGTGTCCTATAGGGTCCAGTGGCACAGCCTCCCCGATCACCAAGCTGAGTACTCCGGGTGTGCCTGCCTGGTGGGTTGTGTCCACCCTCCTTTTGTAGCTGAGCCTTGATTTCTGTTAGCACAGCAATGAGAGGTATTTACCCCCAGGACAATCAGCTGCAAGGTCTGGCTGCAACCACCAACCACTGATCTCTGAGCGCGGTGGAGGTCAGCTGTGTGGGGGCCTACTCCATAGAGCAGGACTTACTTCAGTGGGAGTCTGGTGCCCACTGAGTCCACCCCTTGAGTATGTTGCTTGTGGAAGTAGTTAAGTGGTGATACTTCAACATGGTCTAAAGCTGTCCTCTGGGTGTGCTGGTTCCAGGGCCTCCTGGGAGGTGCAGGCCAAGGTCAGCCACCACCTGTGTCTGCCCAAGGCCACCTGGCATGAGCTACAAAGCAATCTGCAGATGGCTGCTATTTGTGTTGGGCTTGGAGATGCCCAGAGAGACCAAGCTATGAACTAAAGCCAGCTGCTGCTAATGCCAGGCCTGGGGACACTTAGCAAGAGGTACGGGGCATGCTGAGGCCAGATGCTTCTTGTTTGACAGATTTTAGGAAAGTCCAAAGCATGAGCCAAGGCAGGCCATTTGTATGGAAAACCAGTCTTCCTTCCCCTGCCCCTCAATGGTCTTTTTATTACTGTAAAAGTAACATGTGCTTATTGTGAAAATCAAACCATTCAAAAGGACAGTAATTAAAAATACAGACTCTGTTGCTTCTCATCCTCCGGGTCCCCAGGGGCCTGTCAGCCCTGGGCACCTGTCTCTCTGAGCTTCCCTCACACACACAAGAACATCCACTCTCATCACACACCCTCACACAAATGCACACGCAAACACACACACCACATATCACATCTGCCTTAGACAATGGGCCAGAGGCCCAGAGTACTACACTACCCAGAGGTGGGGAGCAGGGATTGTCATGGGGTCTTTGATGACTGACATTTAGATCTTGAATAAGGGGACAGCCATAAAAATGTGAGTCTCCTGTCCGAGGGAGTACCTCAGACATGAAGTACCTCCTTCAGAGCAAAGTGTTAGCAGGACTGGCACCAACACTTATGATAATGGAAGAAGAGTCCTCTCTTGAGAACTGCTCCTCAGTGGACACCAGGGACATCGGAAGTGTCTTATGTTCAGGCCTCCGTTAGTGGACACCGCTCTCAGAAATAGCTCAGGGCAGCGTGGCCGCATACAGTTTCCCCAGAAATGTGAACATTGCTGATGCAGGTCAGATCAGGATAGGCGGAAAATGTTAGGCACATTTGTGAGTAAAACTGCAGAACAGAGACACTCCCTGAGGACTCCCAGGGTTGAGAGAAAGCAATCTGCTGTGAGTTGCAGGTCCCTCAGAAGGAACAAGACAATTTTTGAAAAAACTACTGCTTTGTAGCTGTTATCCTGACTGTCTGGATTCCCATGTGGGAGATGTGGGGGACATGCACAAAACAAATAAAGCACGCCTGACAGGGCAGATAAGACCTGGAGTCTGAGCTCACCGAGACCCTGACCTCAGCAGGCTGCAGAGAAGATACCTCTCCACTGCTTGCTGCAGCTGACATCAGAGAGCATAAAGGGACAGCCAGCCCCAAAGAGTCAAACCCAAGGGCTACAGTCCAACAGTCTGCAGGATATAGACACTATCCTGAAGCAAGTCACAAGATACTCTAGGACAGAATACAGCTGCTTGGATAAACCATCCTTACTGCAAAATCTCCACTGGCAGAGTTCTACTGTGTGGCCTGCACAAGTTTTAAAATAAATCCATGCCATAGATGATTGATTGATTGATAGATATTTCTGTCTTGCTTTTGTTAAAAACAACAACAAAGGGTAGGAATACAAGTTGTACCAAATACTGGCTGATGACCCAGAGTAAGCACAGCTATTTAGGATTTTGGTTGACTAGGGAAAATGCACGCAATTAGGAGGCAATGGGAGAGACCAGCACTTCTCAGAATACAGTCACAAAGCCAGGCCTCATCCCTATTCCACCGAAAATGACTTTGCCAGGAGATAAAATATAATTTGCTGAAACATGTCTGCAAATGTTTACATTTTTGTAATCTGATTGTTTCAAAATTATATCCATTACTTATTATTGCTTCTGGCAGATTTTTTACTTTTAGGTCTATAAAACAATAGCTTGCTTCCTTTTTTTAAAAAAATAATTCAGCTCAAGGTATTCATCTTGTTTTTGCTTGAGAGGTTCAGAATACCAGTTTTGCATCTAAATTTTTTTTTAAAAAGCTGACTCTCATTTTGAAAAAAAAACTTTTAGAATGAACCAGAAGTTCAAAATAGCATGGCGTATATCTGAATATGGGGAAAAAATCCCTTTAGCTAGAGAAATTCTGCACGAGCAAAGCCACCGGCCTCTCCTTCGGTCTTCTGTTCTTCGATGTCCTCAGGAGACTCAGACTCACCTTGGTGTGACTCAACCTCAGGGAGCCTCTTCTGTTATGGACGACCCTTTGGTTTCAAATAAATGTTGTTTTCTGGAGACTTACTGCTTTTCTGGCCACCATCCCAGAACTATTGATCAGCTTGGTGCCACTGCCCTGCTCCGCTTCAGAAAGGCGCCAGAGTGATCTTCTAAAACCCAAATTTCATCAGCCTGTGCTGCTCAAACCTCTGTGATTACCCTCTCTCATCTCCCACTAAGAGTGTTCAAGGTTGTCAGAAGGGCTGGAAGGACCTTCCTAACCCAGGCACAGCCAGCTGCCGGTTTCCACGAGCAAATTGGGAGCCGGTCTGGGGAAAAGAGTTCCCTCCCAGTCACCGCTAACTGATGACGGACCCATTTCCGAGACTCTGTCACACAGAATTCGGCTGGGTTTTGTGATGTGAATTCCCGCTCCCAGAGTTTCTGCATTATCTCCAATGGAAACTGAAAGTTCTCATTTTCAGTTTTATTTGGACAGATAGGAGTCACACACTACTTATGTCTAACAGAGTTAGAGTTGAAACTAGGTCTCCAAGGATGGTGCTCAAAAACCATTCCAACTCATTTAAAAATCATTTAAGCTACTTTTACTTCCTTCCTCTGATAAATGTTCGTTAATATTGTATTTGTTTGTTTAATACCAACACAGCTAGTCTTTTTTCATTGTTTCCTATGACGCAACCTTTCTTAGGTCACGATTATCACACTGACTCTGAAATGTCCCTCACTGCCTTTAAGGGACCTGCCCCAGCCCCTGCCCCGGCCAAAGAGCCACAGGTAGTGCTTTTCACCTTCTGAGGTCATCAGACCCTCAGCAGAAAAAGAACTGTGGGATCTTGCATCCTTACTGCCTCCTCCTCCCATTGCTCTAGGGCCTTCCTCTCCAAACTCTGGCTTCTGGCTCTGATGATTCCCTACAAAGGTGTCAAAAGACCCAAAGCCCAAACCTCTACAGACTTTGCTCAATAAAACACAGGGTTCAAGGCTGGCCAGGCAATAATACTGGGTTCACTGGCCCCTTTGCATCTACAGTTATGCCCCTTGTCCTTCAAGTGGCTGCTGCTGCCCTGGCAGTTGAGGCTGCTGTACGACCTTCCTGCCCTAAGTGTGGCCAGGATGCAGAAACCCTTTGCAAATAGCTCAGCCCCAGCACAGAGAGGTCCTTCAGCTCTGCAGACCTCACCCCAGGGTGCCCCTGATCCTGCGCTGAGACCTTCTTAAGAATGTGAACATTATCCCAGGCTCGGCTCACCAATAGGGGGCTATTTGCACCCATTTTCACCTGTTCACAGATATATGTCATTTTGATTTTAAGTCAAAGGAATTTTATTTTGAAATAATTTTAATGTAACTGATTATGAGATTAAAACAATAAAACCACTGTATTATTCGATAAAATATATTTCAAAATACTTAATACTTTTTATTACTTCAGCACCCCCTGTCTGTCTCAAAGGTGTCCCAGTTTGGATGTTAAACGACATGGTTGCCCTGCTTGCTGATGTACGATGAGAAGAGCCGAGGCCCACACTCCCACTCAGTGTGGCGCCCATCTTTTTCCCTGTGTCACGGAGTCACTGTGTGTGAACCAGTAGTACTTAATGGCACCCCCTCCAACCCTACACTCAGTCACAGCAAATAAATGGCATGGTATCCAGGTGGCAGGTAGTCCTTTCTCAGTGGCTCTGAGTGTGAATGGGACCCAGGATGCCCCAAATGCCTGAGGCTGAAGGTGAGACCAGGACGCCCATGGAGGGCATTCCGGTCCTGGCCGAGCAAGGGGGATGGTGTCACAGGGAAGGCAGCCTTGATTGCCAGTGGGGCAGCAGCCACCTGCAAGACTGGGGACACTGCCTGCCACGGGCAGAGCAACTAAGGGACAGGCCAAGGACTCCTCAGGAAACGCCAAGGGCTCCTCACTCACGTCAGAAAGCATTCTAAGTTCCCAGGACAGACAGACACCATCACGGGGTAAAGGAGGAGGATGGAGAGCAAGCATAAACAAAAGGGCTCTTCATATTTAAATTGTATCAGACCGGGGTCTAGATGGGATTGGACCTTTGGTTCCTTTTCCTCCTCTACCTTCTAGCCCAGCTACTCATTGTTCTGGGTGCATCTGGGTATAATGTGTATAAATTTGCAGCCCTACTATGCAAGTGGCTTCTTTCAAGTATATATGTATATATAATTTCTGAAGCTGCTCCTTCTGAAGGAGATTAATCAGCTAGCTCTTCTGGGGAGTAGTTCTGGGTTTGGACCAGGGGATTTCTCTCAGTCATTGCTCAGAGAAGTTAAGAGTTCTCAGAGTGTTTGGGTAATAAGATAGAAAATGGAGAAGAGAGGGAAGGGACTCCCGTGAGACTTAAATATGGGAGAAACTGCATTTACATTCCCTTAGTGTTCATGCTGTTGAATATTAACGAAGTCTTTCTTTTTAACTATAATATGTTACAAGTGTGAAACTGGGCATTGGGAAAACAATATGAGAGGTTTCCAAATGCTGAACAATAAAAGTTTTCCGGTGCAGGGTCTGTGGCCCAGCTACCTTCAGGGATTACTCCACGTGCTGTGTTGGTTTTGCCTTGGAACACAAAAGAATCCTTGCACCCGAGAGTCCTTGGGAGTTTATAAACTTCAGATCTTACATACCACTGTCTCAAGTGTAAAATTAGCCTGCCCTGCGCCTGATCTCTCCCTGACGCTGGCGCTCTGATGACACTGTGGGAAATAGGAGAAACGCACGGCAATCTGTTTGGGGAATAAGGGAAAGGTGTTGGAATAACAGAAAACATATTCCCTGGGAAACTATTTGAGTTCCACTAAGGAGAAACATGTACAAACTCACTCCTAATTCACTCTGAAGTGGTGGATTTCAGTTCCCTTATAAAGCACAGAAACAAACTCAGAACACCTGTGCCAGCAAGAGCTCTTTTTGAGTCCTTGGACCAAAAACAGTAAAATTTACACAAGCCCTGCACGCTACAAAACACAAATAGTTCCTGTCTGCTAATCTTTTTTTCTTTTTTAGAGAGAGGGAAAGGGAGGGAGAAAGGCAGGAAGAGAAACACCAATGTGCAAGAGAAATATCTATTGGTTGCCTCCGCATGCCCACAACCTGGGACCTGGCCCACAACCCAGACAAGTGCCCTGACTGGGAATCGAACATGAGACCCTTAGGTTTGCTGGCCAGTGTTCAACCCACTGAGCCACACCAGCCAGGGCCTGCTGATCTTTTTTTCTTTTTTTTTTTTTTTAAGATTTTATTTATTTATTTTTAGAAAGGAAAGGGAAGGAGAAAGAGGAAGAGAAACATCAATGTGTGGTTGCCTTTCACGTGCCCTCCACTGGGGACCTGGCCCACAACCCAGGCATGAGCCCTAGACCAGGAATCGAACCAACGACTCCTTGGTTCACAGACTGGCACTCAATCCACTGAGCCACAACAGCCAGGGCTTTTTTTTTTTTTTTTTTTTTTCAAAAGAGAAAGTGTTATTCTGCTTTATCCCAAGACTAAAATACTATAAGAATTTAAAACAAAACAAATAACGTTTGCCAATTTGCCCTTTGTTCCACATCTCATAGAATTCATCTCCATCCTCACCACCATCTAAGCTAGAAACCTCCACATTATCTTTGGTTCCTTCCTCTCCTGGACCCCCACTCCCTGACTGTTCTCCCTGACAGGCTTTTCTTCTCTTCCTACGGCCACATCTGGGTGGGGATCTCATTTGGATCTCACCCAGCCGTCTGGATTTTCTTTTTTCCTGGGTGCTTGCCTTTATTTTCCGACTGGTTCAAAGCACACGGGTACAGGGTGTGGGGAACACTCACGTGTGGCTTTCCTGTATGCGAGTGAAGAGTGGAGCTCTCTCAACTTCCTTTTCGGTGTTTTGATATAAAAGAAACCAGCTGTTTGTACTTGTGACAGGCTGCCCAGTCTTCAGGATGGGAGTAGGGGAGGGGGCATCTTTTCAGAGCCTTGTCACTCTGAAAGTCTCAGGATGGAGGCCCCTCCACTTCTGCTGCGCCCCCTGGCTTCCCCAGCCAGGTCACAGGTGATCGTGCAGCTGGAGGCCTGGAGAGATTCTGAGTGCTCTGGGGACTCCAACACTGTGGGCATGAATGGGGGAGTGGGCTTCCCCAAAAACGCAGCTCACCCACCAGTGACCGGCTTTGGGGAAACCAGGGTGGTGAAGAATGGATTCTCCAGGGTACTCGACACTTGTTACTGGAAGTGGAACCCAGAGGGCGCCAGATGACTGGAGAAGATGGCTGCCATGCTCTTGCTTGTGGGCTGGTGGAAACCTTGGCAGCAACCCTTGTGCGATTGCGAGCGCTTGGCCACAGAGCTACGTATTTGCACAGAAGGCCACCGTGGAGTCGCTGCAGAACCGAGACTCGCAGGGCGTGTAGCTCTCCTGAGTAGCCATCCTCTTCACTCCTTGTCCCTCCCGAGGAGAGCCTTCCCTCTCTCATCCTTTCCATAAAGATTGCTCCATCCTCACCCCCAGCTCTGCTGTATTTCTCCCCGGCTCTGAAATCTTGACATCTTCCTGGGCCTGCACAACACACGCCTGGAGTCATTCAGTGGCCTCCAGGACCCGCCCCTAACTCCCCGCCTGTTTGTTCCTTGCCTTGCACCTTTCCAAACACCTTCTGCCCCAGGGGCACGAGGTTATCAGCAGTTATTCAAACACCTTACCACTTCTCATTTGCACTGCATTTTTCCTTCTGGAATGTTCTTCGCCTTGCCTCTCTCCCACCCCAAACAGATAGAGACTTAACTTCTTGTCATCTTATCCATATGGCAAAACTCAGCTCCAAGAAACCTTCACAGTTCTTACTTGATTTTTCTGGTTGAAATCAACGCTTCCCTGTCCCGTGTCTCTGTACTTCCTGTGCCTTTCCGTCAGCGTACCACTTCCTGCCCCGGATTGCAGATTGTCGGCCTCACTGGTCCTTCCCGGTAGACTGCACGTGCTTGAATGCAGGCCCCACGTCCCAGCCATGCTCGTGGGGTGGCATTTATTAGGCCATGTGCTGATCAAGACCAACTTCACCCTCATTATCTAGTAAATAAGTAAAACAAACTGCTCTTTATCCGCAGGGTAATGGCTACTTCAGAGAGACACCAATTACATTTTTTAAAAAGGTGCCATATATTTATTGAAATTATTGGTATACTCTGTGTAATTAACAATGTGCTTAAATGTCCTAACTTTTAAAATTGTGTATCTTTGTGTCAATACTAAAGGTCTGAAGTTAGAAGATCTAAAGATTAAATCAGAATCACCAGATGTTGATATCTTTTATTGAAACTTATGTCCTACTTGCTTCTCTACTGAGTTTACATAGAATGGTATGCATTTCCATGGGGGGAGGGGGTGGGCTTTCCTGTATGTATTTTCCCATGTAATTTAGGTGCATTCTCTGTGGGTATGATCATGTCCCTATTCCCATTTTCAATGTCCTCTGTTTCTATTCTCTGCTGCTTCCTTCCTGCTTCCAATTGTATTCAATATGTTTCTTGTCCTCTCTTATGAATTCCTGAAAAGTTTCAGCTTAAATTTTTTTTAGTTTTTTATTGTTGTTCTATTACAGTTGTCCCAATTTTTCCCTCATTGCCCTCCCCTGCCCTGCCCACAGCCCTCTCCCACAGTCAATCCCCACCCCGTTGTGCATGTCCATGGGTCATTTATTCATGTTCCTCGACTAGACCCTTCCCCTTCTTTCCCCTCTTACACCCTTCCCCTACCCCTTCCCCTCTGGTCACTGTCAGTCAGTTCTTTGTTTCCGTGCCTCTAGTTCCATTTTGCTTACTTGTTTGTTTTGTTCACTCTTTATCTGGTTTTCATATCTATCACATGCCCGTGGGAACACATCTTACTATTGGCAGGATTCTGATATAACAAATAATCAAAATATCCTATTAGAATTCTCTCTTTCTTTTGTATTCCCCTGCATCCACTTTTGCTCTAGTTCTACCTACTCATACCTTGAGTTATTATTGCAACAGCCTTCAAACATCTCAGTCCATATCCAGTCACTCCCTGTTCTAATCAGAACTATATATCACTGCTAGGTTATCCTTTCTGAAACACTGGTTCTACTTTATTAACCTTGTGCAAAGGAGCCTTTTTTTTTAAAAGACTTTATTTATTTTATTTTTAGACAGAGGGAAAGAGAAGGACAAAGAGAGGGAAACATCAATGTGTGGTTGACTCCTGTGCACCCCCTACTGGGCACATAGCCCACAACCCAGGCATGTGCCCTGACTGGGAATCGAACCTTTGGTTCGCAGACCGGCGCTCTATCCACTGAGCCACACCAGCCAGGGCTCTCCACAGGAGCCGTTAATTCCCCTTTGACTACATGCTAGTATTTAAGACTAGGCCAAATCTGGCCATATCTTGTGTTTCTCATTTTATTCCCTATTTCATCACTCAAAACATTCGGTGGGTTACTGTGGTAATTGGCTCCAAAGACATTTGCCCCAGTAACCACACTGATACTCACACCTTCGTCTGTCTCTCATTTGCCTTCGTACTGGCCCTGGGGCTGGCTGTCACCAGCAGCCTCCAGCAGCCTCCAGCAGCTGTCAGGCTGCAGGACCCTGGTGGCTGGCTCAGAAGAAGCCTCGCATTCTCAGGGACTCTGCTTCTTCTCCTAGGGCCACTCTGATTCTGTCCTACCCCAAACCACAGCCTTCTCACCCAGGTCCCATGGAAAGGGAAAAAAGGTCTTTTTCATCTTGTCTTTCCAAATGTAATGCCAGAACTCAAGGAAAATGCCACCCACGCCACCATCCATCCAATTTCCCGGCTAGTGATGATTGTTTGGTACACAGATCGCACCTAGAAAGTCACTTTTACTTCTCAAAGCCTCCATTTCCTCCTCTAGTTGCACTGAATCATTGTGAGCTCTTTCGGATTGTTGACCCACAAAATTGCCTTTTCCAAATTGACCTTCTCCAGGTTCAGATCTTAACTAGTTCATTTTCATTCCCCTCTTCAGACTTGTGCTTCCAGTCAAGATGGAGTAACAGAGACTGGATTTACCTTCCTGTCTGAAACAACCGAGAAATGGGAAAACATATGAAAGGTTTTCAAGACACCCAACCTCAGATAATGAAGGACGGTAACCCTGGAAAATGGAAAACAAATGAGGTCATTCCTGTGGTTGCCCCAGCTTACTGCCTGGAGACTGTTTCCAAGCCACAGTACGGGGGGAGGAACTCAGGCATAGACCAATGAAAAAGTTGAGATGAAGAGAAAGAGCTGAGAATTCAGGGAGACCTAGGAGGCTAGAGGTAGGATGACAATGTGAAAGAGAGGAGAGAACAGCACAAGAAAGAACTGCCGTGGATTTGCATGGAGTCCGCCTTATGTACCCAGCACATACTGATCATCAAATGCATAAGAGGGAACTAAGATAAAGTAAGATGTCTACCTTATACCATGTACAAGCATTAATTCCAGGTAAATTAAATAAAATAAACTCAAGAAGCAAAACTTTAAAAATAGAACTTTTAGAGTACAACAGAGAACATTATATCAACATAGGAAATTTTCTTAAGACACACACATACACAAATGCCGTCCATAAAGGAACAAATTTATAAATGTGTACACATAAAAATTAAACCTTCTGGAATGCAAAAGGCAATATATAAAAAGTGATATTGACACAAGCCAGATATAGAGAGACATTTACAATCTATAAAGTCAACAAAAAATTTTTCTCAATATATAATAAAATCCTACATATCCATTTCTAAGAGGACAGGAATCTAGTCACAAAAAATGGGTAAATGATATCTTAAAAGGCAATTAATTTAGAAAAAGAACAACAGATGGGATATACATAGTCTATAAAGTTCACATATATTTGTTATATGTTAACTATATAAAAGATATTCGAATATACATACATGTATCTCAAGAGAATAAAACCACAGTGAAAGGCCATTTCACACCCACCTCATGAATTCATCACAGATTTATTGGAACACTACAAGGTGCAATGTTCTGTAAGGCATGTAGAAACATTTAAAAGGTGAATAAATGGCCATTACGATTTCATTTACTTTCTCCACTAGAATGAGAACTCAAAGAAGGCACACTGCTTCTTCTTCTTATTGTATCTTCCACACAGAGTCGAGTCCCTGGCATTAAGCAGAAAAGTATTTGATGACAGAAAGATGATGCAACTCCTATGCTGAAAATCTCACAGTGGGGGGAGGGGGTGCAAGAAAGCACAAATCCTAATACCTCGCAGCGATATCTGGAAATTTCAGAGGAGCTGGATTTTGAAGGATGTGTAGTTTTCAAGCACTGTAGTCAGACTCTATTTATAAAGAGTCAAGATTTGAAATGGGCCTTGATAAAAGTTTTCCAGGGCACAGCTTTTTTCTTTTCAGGTCAGCAAAGAAGATTTACCAAAACTAAACATACACACAGACATATACATACACATGTCTCAAAAAGCCAATTCTTCAATGGCAAGAAGCTCCAGAGTCACATGCCAGAGTGAAGAGGAGGAACAGGAGGACGGGGTAGAAGAAGAATCGACACCATCTCCATCCACACAACTCACCAGGATATTAACATGGCTTTACCATTGGCTATTTTCAGCCCCATCACTTTTTTATTTCACTGTCTTCATTGATATTACTTTACTACTTCAGGAAACTTGCCCAAGAAGAAAAATGTTACAAACAACTGTTAGTTCATGTAACTTTCTGAAAACCCCACTTAAGCGAGCACAAAAATGCCCAGCTCTTCTGTCCAATGACTCTTTACTCTCTGACACCCTTCAAAACTCTTAACTCCACCAATCTTAAACTATTACATCATGATCCTTAGCCCAATCCCAACAAACACCTGCTTCTCACATTTCTCTATCTCCCAACTCCTCCAACTGCTACTACCCCCCAAATATGAAAGACTTGCCTTAAACCAAACTTTCATTCATCATTAGAATTCTAGAGAGGTTAGTGCCCTCCCTCACTGCAAAACAAATGCACTCAGCTTTGTCTTACCAACAGGTTGTTTTGGTGTTATTTTCGGAGATCTGGCATTCTGTACCCTTCCTCCTCTTTTTCCTTCTTGTCATCATCGTCACTAACATGAATTGAGCCCAAACTGGGTGCCAAGCGCTTGCTATTATTCAATGCTTTAGACACCTGATAATCATATCTGTTATACAAAGAGTATTTTTAAAAAGCTAAGTAATTAAATTATAGGTGGTATATTCTAATGAGATTTCAAAATACCATCCAAAGAGGAAGCTTACATTTTCTACTGTCCTTAACAAAAATTATGGAGGCCAAACAGGTCCAAGTCTAAAAAATATTCTGGAGCAGATTTCTTTGGTTAGCACCACCGGAAGCCACCAGAGACTGCAGTGGCATTGGACTTCCTGGCTCAGCTCAGTTGAGTTCCATTAAAAGAATCCCAATAAGGGAAATAATATGCCTTTCTTTGAATAGCAAAGAGAGGTCACCTCACAGAAAACAAATATGTATTAGCTGGTGAAATAAAAGTGTTAGAAACATGAATAAAATAAAGGTAGGGAGTCCTCAAGGAGGAGAAATGCCAGTGTTTTGCCTTTCACCTCCAGATCAAGAGCAATAGCTATGCCCTTGGGAAACTGAGGGAAGGAAATGGGGTAACTGAGCTACGCAACTAAAATCACATCAACTACATATTGTAATTGCACTTTCACGACACCACACTTTTGACTTTGTGGCAACACCAGTAAAAATTCATTTGCAAGCAGCTCGCCTGAACAACCTGGGCCTTTGCCTTAACTCACTTTTCCTGCTAAGAGCCAAGAGGAGAGGTAGCCTTGTACAAGGAGGATGGACGGCCGAGCACTCCATCGCAAGAGGCCACATGCTAAATTAATCATGTTCCAGCTGGATTTGCAATTCTTCGAGAGATGCTCAGGATGGTATGAAAAATTTAGAGGTAACAGGGAAAGAAGGAGAGAGGTTGTGAAGCAGAAAGTTTCAGAGGGCACTTCAAATGTGAAAGATGCATTATAGTATAGTTTCTCGTACATGAGCAAGACAGCTCGCCTTGTCCAGAATGCAATACATAAGGACCACATTCCCATAGTTGTGCCCTGTGAAGGGAGTGCTCAGGCTGGAACACAGAAATTCCATCTCTAAGGGTCATCATCAGTTATTAGTATACATATAAAAATCATCCATCCTAAATATAGCACTGATTCATCAAAGCCAGCATGCAAAGACAGTGTCATTTCCAAGAAGACAAGCTCTGCCTCAGGGGATCCAAGCACTATGGCTCAGATGATTTTGAAAAGTTTATTATTGTTATTATTACTATTATTATTTTAATGTATACTTTCCCTGTTTCTGCTATTACCTGGCTAGTTTCATTTCTAAGTTCCTAGGATCTCACTTTGCATTGCAGATTTCACCACTGGTTTTCTCACATGAATGTAGTCACATATGGTCTTTCCTACTGTTTCTTAATCAAAAAAAAAAAAAAAAAAAATCCTGACCTATCATGAATGAAAGCCATGAAAGGTTTTGTTTTTTAAGATTTTTTATTTATTTTTATTTGTTAGTGAGAGGGAGGGAGGGAGAAAGAGAAGGAGAGAAACATCAATGTGTGGTTGGCTCTCACGCACCCCTACCAGGGACCTAGCCCACCACCCAGGCATGTGCCCTGACTGGGAATCTACCCAGCGACGCTTTGGTTCGCAGGCCAGCACTCAATCCACATGAAAGATATTTAAAGAACAGTTTCTCTAGAGGGACTCGTGATTTTTCATGTATATTTAAAAAAAAGAATAGGAAAAGAAATGCCCTAAATAAAAGACAGGAAACTCATCAACTTAATGCAATGTTTCTTAACAGTTGTAAGAAAAACATTGTCGTTCTTTCCTGAGGACACTCAGACAGTCTCCTCCAGGACTATTCTGTCACACCTCGATCCTGATCCCAACCTTTCTCATGACCACAAATGGCTTTCTGATGGCCACGGCAGAGGAGACTATGGCAAACTTCATACTGTGGAAACCACCAGACCTCCACCCTCAGTTTCAAATGCAGGTGTCTGTTGTCACCCCGAACAGTCCTGGACAGTCACAAGAGGAAAGAGAGCTGGCCCCCTTCTCCTCTTGGAGTCACTGACTCCCTGGGCCTTCTCACACACTCTTCCTCTCGGACTCCACAATTTAGTCCCATCGCCCCTCAGTCCTCTCAAGAAAATGTCCTGCCCCGGATCCCATGTGGTCAGTCCTTTACCTTCAACCAGCAGCTAAAAATTCACTCTTAGCAAGCTGTTAATCATGATTGAGAAGAAGTCTGAAATACCATTCACGTCCTCTGTCAGGAGCTCTGTTATTACTTGGTTAAGAAAGACATTTTCTTCTTATCACCAACTAATGTTTTATGGGTTGCAGATTCTTTACATTACCTACATCCCAAACAATGTACTTTTTGAACTACTTTTTCTCTCCCCATCCTCTGCTTGGAGGCGGGGAGAAGGGAGGGAACTGCCCCACGCCTCCCAGTGAGAAGTGAGTTACAGATGGCCAGTTGCTCCCCACGCAGCGCACCCCTTCCAGTGACTAAAGACAGCCACTCATGGCCACTTAAGTGGAGCCTCAAAGTGCACTATTTGATGCTGTCCCAGGAAACTAGGTCTCCTGCTAACTTAAGAGGTTTTTAGAGATCAAAAATCACGTGGCATTAAAATACATTTGAATTTGCTCATTAAAACATAACAAAAAAAACAACAAAAAAAGAGGCGCCCTATTGGCATGAGAAAAAGGAACTGAGCTTACCTGGCTTTGAGCTTTCCTTTTGTTCCTGTGCACCAATCACCTCGACTCTCACACAGCTGGGTTCCATCTTCCTGGAATACTGTCCCTGCCCCACCACCCCCTAGTCTAACTTGGTCTTATGCTTTTGGTCTCAACCTAAACTTTATTACTTCAGGGAGAACTTTGCTAACCCTTGCACATACATGCTAAGTTGGCACCTTGTGCTGTATGTGCCCCCACTTTTATGTAACCAGCACAACTTACCCTGCTTCTGTAACACCAACCACCATTTATTCGGGTTGTTTCCCACAATAAACCGAGAAGACCACTAAAGCTGGCTCGTTGTGGTTTCTCCAGTGGACTGCAAATGTTTATCAACTGAATGAATAAAGGCAGGAGTCATGTTTGAGCCTTTCTTACATCTGCCATAACATCTAGCAGAATAACTTCGACATAATTATTAGCATTCAATAAAATGCTTATGGATTAAGTGCAGGAATGAGAAGCCTGAGGATGTCAGCTCAATTCGGAAATACCCCAGATCAGCTGGGAAAATCCTTCCTACAGTGGTTGATGCCTCATCTCTCAGTGGGCCTCTTGCCTTGCTCCTTGGCTCAGATAAAAGCCAGAAAGAACAACACTACAGGGGGGAAAACAGCTATTATACAATGGAGACTAAACTGCCACACTCAAAAGTAATATTCTCTTTTTCTTTCAGCCCTTACTGTTAACGGCCCCCTATCCCCCAAGAGGGCAAGATCGCTGGAAGCATACCCATAAGAAAGTCACCCTTGTTTTTTTTTCTCTTATAAGTTGTATGCTATTTAAATTCTCACCATGAATATGTAGCTAATATTGACTAATGGGAAATGTAAAAGCAAGAAGCTAATGCTGTTTTTAAGCACATCCATTGAAATTAGGGTCATATGTAAAAAAATTGTTTAAAAAGTTTTTTCTGAGCCACATCCAAAACTCTAGAGGGCATATTAAATAATGAAAGTATAAACTATTGGGATTTGGTGCTGGTTAGTATGTTGGCACAGTACATAGCTCCCTGTGTGGTTTAAAAAATTAAGGAATTTTTCCTTCTTCCTTTTTCTAGTAGACTCCAAAATTAAAACAGTTTTCTTTTCTTGGTGGAATAATACAAGCAAACCAAATTATACTCTAATATTTTCATTCAATGACTTGGAAAGTCATGAAAATGCTTGTTTGGGGAGTTGCCTATACAGAAACAAAGAAAATACCACATCAGGAGGATTTAAAAAAAAAAAAGATAAAACAAAGAATTCCAAGGATTGTCACAACCTGATCTGCATAAATAAAAGATAATGGCTTCAGGGAGCTGGCCAACCTTTCTGTGGAGTGATCGGTCTGTGGAGAGCCATGTCTGAGAGGCTGCGGGTCATTATGGCAGGGTAAAGCCTATTTCTCATTTATATTAAAGAATCTTGCCTGTTAAGGGCTTGATTTGGATCTCAGACATAAATGTGCACAGAGCTGCTCACCTAGTTAAGTCAATTGCTATGTAGGCATTCTCTCCCTAATACGTGCACAGAGTGTATCATTCACAGCTCAACCGTTACACCTAATGTTCTTTTCTTGATTTAGGAAGGATAACAGGTAGAAAAGGAGGACTCACATTGAGGGGATTAGAACATCACATGTGCTCTTGGTGTAGAAACTTTTTTCTAGTTTTGTATAGAAAATGCTAATTGTGCCCCCCCCCTTAATTAGAACTTGCAACATAAATAGAGAAAGATAAAACTGCTTCCATTTTTGTTTTTTATGTTGATTCATTGTATTATCTGGTTCCAGGCAAGATGGATTGTTCCAAGGCAGCATCTGGAAATCTAGGCAAAGGAAACTTTGCATTTCAAAAAAGAAAAACACAGACAATATAGTATACAAAGCCTGACTACAAGAATGAATAAATAGGGAATAAGAAGCTAAGGAAAGTCATGGCAACTTGGGTCTGCAGAGAAACTATGACTATAGTTTATAAACTTCCTTAGGCTGGTCCTTATGAGGTGGGATTCCCACCTTATAGTCTGTAGGTTTAGAAATTCGATATGTCACTAACCAGACACAGCCAGGCCCTATTGAATTGATTTGCATCAACAATAATCTAAACAAATTATCTGGACACTGATTTCCAAATAAAAAGCCAATGGATTAATTTATGAGGCAATAGCAATATAACATAGCAGGAAAGTTCTGGACAGATGATTGAGGTTCTAGTCCTGATCTACCCAGTTTCTACCTCTGACACTGTTTGTTGAGCCACTTGGGTTTACTTCTCAATTTTCCTAATCGTAGTCTGAGCGGCATTAAAAGTTAATTCCAGTCAATGGGAAAATAGTTCAATAGATAAATGGACAAAAGACAGGAAGAGAAGGCAGTAGTCGTGAGCCACTCAATGATGGGGATACATTCTGAGAAATGTCTTTAGGTGATTTTGTCGTTGTGTGAGCATCATAGAGTGCGCTTACACAAACCTAGATGGTACAGCCTACTGAACACTACGCACCTAAACTATATAGTATAGCTTATTGCTCCTAGGCTGTAAACCTGTGCAGCACATTACTGTACTGAGCACTGTAGGCAATTGTAATACAATGGTAAGTATTTATGTATCTGAACAGAAAAGTTTCAGTAAAAATATGGTATAACAGATTTGTTTTAATGGCACATAGGGCATTTACCATAAATGGAGCTTGCGGGACTAGAAGTTGCCCTGGGTAAGTCAGTGAGTGAGGGGTGAGGGAACGTGAAGACCTAGGACATTACCATACTCTGTTGTAGACTCTGCAAAGACTGTTCACTGAAGTTATGCGAAATTCATAAAACAACAGAGGTTAAACCAAGCATAAGAGAAAATGATGCAATCTAGGCAGGCACGAAACAGGAGACATATGAGGGGTAACATGGCACACTGTTTTACAGCAAACTTTTTTTTAACAAGTAGAACACTACACTCTAAAATAACAATTAATAGTATAGTAAATATGTAAACCAGTAACATAGTCATTTATTATCATTATCAAGTATTATGCATTGTACATAATTGCATGTGCTACACTTTTACGACCTGCAGTGCAGTGGGTTTGTTTATACCAGCATCACCACAAACACGTGACTAATGCTTCGCACTATTATGATGGCTACAGTATCGTTAAGTGATGGGAACTTTTCGGCTCCAATACAGTGATGTGCATGACACTTAGGTCAACAATGGCCCACATAGGCATTTGTATCAAGAAGCATAAATGGTTAAATGATCTGAAAGTACATGAAACAAAGGCTCATTTTGTGGAGTATTGCTGAACCTGTAACCTGTAGACCTGGAAGAGACCATAAACTTATTTTTGGAAAGGTACTAACTAAAACAGTGGTTTTCGATGGGAATGTGATGCCCCCTAGGGGAAGATTTGGGAACGGGGGAGGAGGTTACCCATCCCAATGACTTGAGCACAGCTGCCATTTCGTTAGCAGGAGGCAGGGGTGCTGTGCCTTGCAGTGCACAGGACAGCTCTACACTAGGAAGAACTGCTCCATTTCCCACAAAATTTCATACAGCACTGCATTAATGAAGGTGTATCTATAATTATCTAATTTAGCTTTACATACATACATATAGATGTATATATACATATATACAAATATACATAATGTATGTATATGAGTATGTGTGTATATGTACACATATATAAACATATACAAATATATAAACAGATACAAATGTATATAAACATATACAAATTTTATATACATTTTTATATAACATTTATATAGCATGTATATATATTCATTTATATATATATCGAGAGAGAGTAAGCATTATTTGCCAAATTTTAAAATGCACTGACTTTTCAGGGTGGTACCTGCAAAATAAATCAAGCAAAGATTACATGTTGTTGTAATCAGATCTTATGAGAGTGTCCATAGTTTGGGAAATCTCACCACTCATGATATTTGCGCAGTCAGCAATAGGACAGTTCATCGATCTGCATTCATGGCCACGGGATCCGTGATGATTCTGCATGTGGGGCAATAACTTTTTTCGAACAAATTGCTTTCTTTTCATTGCTCCCTTATAATAAATTCAGGGCACTGTTTTCATACTTACAGTCCCAGAGGTATTACAAAATACCTCATGTGAAAGGGAGTGTGAATGCCAATCCAGGACAAAGGTAATATATATAGTTAAAAAGAATTTAAGGGGAAATTTCAACAGACGTAGAAGGGAAATGTTGTCTTCTTTTCCGGAATATTTGAAGGGAGAAGGTGGGAGGAGAGGCGTGATTGGCCCCGATGGCTCAATGAATACATAGCCATCCCACAGAGATGAAAAGCTAAGCTGAAGGCAGGCAGGGGTCTCCAGGTCTGGTTCCTGTTTGGAACCCTGGGAAGGTGCCGCTTTGCACGACGCCCTCACGTGGAACATGGGAATGAATCACTGGCAGAATAGAAATAGCAGCGAGGCACGTGGAGATAAAGGACCAGAAAGCGTGGCCCTGCGAGTCCGGAGGCTCCGTGTGGAGGATGTGGAAGAATCCACACTCACTATGCTTTTAGTGCTGGAGTCAGACTGCAGCCCAGGGTCGCAAGCTCCAACGAAGGTCAGCCACAGGTGGCCCTACTGAGGGGAAGGTGACCCTGCAGCGCAGGCTGGAGAGCGGGCAAAGTCAGGGCCCAGATGGCGGCCTCCTTGAGACCAGCAGACCAGATCAGCCCCTGTAGAGCGAAAAAGGGAGCCCGACTGTGCCAAGGGTTCGCAGTGACAGAGTCATCAGGACTGAGTGACCGGTGAACAGGGACTATCTCCAAAACAAACCAAGGTCAGGGGCTCCCACGTCCAGAAGCTGTCCCGCAGAGGGGAACAAGGAGCAGAGACGGCCGGAAAGCCTAATCCATCACCCAGAGGCAGCGGCGGAGTTGATTGAACTCAAAGAAGTGGCGCGGCCCTCAGAGAGGGGCCTAGTTTGAAAGGCCAAGTGTCAGCCCTGCCCTCACGCCCCAAACTCCTACCCTCACGAGACCTGACACTGCCCAGCAGAGTGAAAAATAAAGGGACAAATTTGGGGGCACATCTCAGTTTTCCAAGTCCTGCAGTTTCATCCTTCTCTTGAGTATGTTCCTCTCCTTCCGCGAGCCTCGGAGACTGTTCACCCTGACCTTGCACTGTAGGAACCAGGACTGAATGGGAGTTCAGCCCACAGCTTTACATTTGTCATGAACCTACGACTACTAAAATAAAAACAAGAATAAGAATGCCATCTACTGGCTTGGAAAGCAGCAAGGGCTCTAACAAATCTGCGTTTAGTTTGAGTGGGAAAAAGATACAGAAGGAAAAGTGTTTTATTACTTTCTTATGAAACAATGATAACAAGCAGAGAATGAAGAGTTAAATATGGGTAGTATTGAATTGACTGCAAATAAATAAATTCCTTCTTAACTAGTAAATCTTTCACCTTCATATCTCGATTTTGTATTTGCTACTCTGGGCTCTATCTGGACACAAAAGAGGTAGATAGAGTGCCACAAAAGGGTTTTATTTGTTTTTACTGATTTAGCAAACTGTTTGAAAGCAACCTAATCTTGTTCTTTATTATTCAATCTTTCTAAAAATGTGTTTATAAATTGGTTGGCCTGTGTAGACAAAATGAGGGAGCACGTGACTCTGGCTGTCTCCGTTTTCTGTATGTTGGAGGTGTATTGGAGTTTTTTTGCATATATAAAAGAAGGCAAACCAAGGACTGATGAACCATATATGTCAATATTGATTGCCATTTATGTGATCATTTGTATGAACTTTCCGCAGCTGGCTGATTTTTAAACTTTTCAAATTTTTAAACTTTTTCAATGGAATCATTTATATTTCTAATCATTTGTTATTTGAAAATCCTATTCAAACCACAATATTTTATTAGGATTTTTATTAGGATTCATTTAAATGTCCAGAATGTCAAGGTTCATTTTATTGCATACAAATATTCTATTGTTCCAGTGCCATTTGTTGAAAAGATTATCCTTTCCCCTATTAAATTCCTTTGGCACATCTTTTGAAAACCAATTAACTATATATGTGTGGGCTTATTCCTAGATTCTATATACTATTTCATTAATCTATTTGTTTATCTATATACTAATTTTATAGTCTCTTAGTTATATCATTATAGCAATTTTTGATATCAGGAAGTATATGCCATCCAAATTTGTTCATTTTCAAGTTGTTTTAGCTACTTGAGATCCTTTCCATATAAATTTTAAAATCAGTTTATCAGTTTTTAGCAAAAAATTGCTGAGATTCTAATTGGGAGTGTGTTGAATTCATAGATCAGTTTGGGGGGATTAAACTGAAGCTTCTAATCTGTGAACACAATATATCTTTCACTTATTTAGGTCTTTTTAAAATTTTCATAAGCAGTGATTCATAGTACAAAATTTAATTCAAAATGGATCACAGACTTAAATATAATGGTTGAAACTAATAAAATTCTAGAAGAAAACATAGGAAAAGTCTTAGTGACCCAAGGTTTGACAAAGATTTCTTAAATATGACACAAAAGTTTACTATGAGATAAAATAATAAATTGAATGCCATTAAAATTAAAAATTTGTTCTTCAAAAGACAATATTACAAAAATGAAGGACAAACCTCAAAGTGGGAGAAAACAAACAAAGCATATATGTGAAAAAACACTTGTAGCTAGACTATATGAAGAACTTCCACTTCAATTAGAAGACAAAATCCCAGCTTTTTAAATGGGTAAGAGATTTGAACAACTAAGTGATCAAAGAAGAGACACAGATGACAAGCACTTCTAAAGATGCCCAATATCATTAGTCATCAGGAAGATGTAGCCAATAAATTAAAATCACAGTGAGATCTCACCTTGCCAGTAGAATGGTTAAATTAAAAAGACTCTCCATGCCGAGTGCTGATGGGGGACGTGGAGCTACTAGAACTTTAGGATACTGGTGGAGGGAATATAAGGTTGTATAATCAATTTGGAAAACAGCATGGCAGTTTTAAAAGTTAAACATACACCTACTATACAACTCAGTAATTCCCTCCACTTATTTACCTAAGTGAAAGACTTAAACAAAAATGTTCATAGCAGTTTTATCTATATTAGCCAGAACTAGAAACAACCCAAATATGCATCAACCAGTGAACGTATAAATGAATGAATGAAAATGAACGATCTAACCATACAGTGGATCACTACTAAGCAATAAAAAGAATTTACTTGGAAAGGAGAGAGAATGAGCTGTTGGTACATGCAACAACACAGATTCACTTAAAACAATTATGATGAGTGAAAGAAGCCAGTACAGATTGTATTATTACATTTTATATAAAATTCCGTAAGATGCAAACTAAACTACAGTGATACAAAGCCAATGGGTATTTTCCTCAGGATGAGGAGGGAGGCTGGGGAAGGGAGCAAGGGAGAGATGACAAAGAAGTATGCAGGACTGTAGTTATGTTCATTTATCTTAACTGGTTAATGGTTTCATGTGCATACACACATGGCAAAACTCATCAAAGTGTACATTTTAAAAAATGCAGTTTATTGTATGTCAATTATACCTCAACAAAACTGTAGAAATAACGACAGTTCTGGTTTAAAAAATGGTTAGATAAAAATTTTAATTTTTAACTTTTTACCATTCTTTACCTTGAGGAACTTTTGCTTTGGTGTTCCTGGTGTTTTGCCAATGATATCACTAGCACGGTATCGATATGTCAGACCTGTGTTCACGTACTTGTGCACAGGGCAGAGTTCCAAAGTAACGTGACTGCATCTACAAGCTGGATGCACCCTCGCCCCCCAAATACCTGTCACTGCCCTATCCTATCTTTTCTAGAGACTACTAAGCATTCACAGGTTCTCTCCACAACTGATTCTGACCCCTCAGTGATGAATTCCATCTACGCTGAGAGATGTGAAAATGCAACATTCAGCAACTTCCATGGTTCTTAATGACTGAGCTGATTTTGCATATGAAAATACCACCAACCACAAATAGGCAGCTCAGCCCTCAACTCACTGCTGGTTAAGTATAAAAATAAAGCCACTCTCCCTCTACCTAGACTGACCATGGTCACGGAGTCAAAGGCAAGCTTTCCAGTCCTCCTCCAGTTTGCTTCCTTTCCAGCCGGCCGACTGCTTTCCTGAGAATGCAGTTAGCAACAGTCAGTAGGCATTTTTCCTTCAGCCACAGAGACAAGAGAAGTGAAGGGAGCTGTTTTACCTATTTGGGCTTAAAAAGAATACAGAAGTGGCCTAGAATTCTATTGTAATGATCACAGTAATGTGTTAAATATCTTCCCTTGTAAGGAACGAGAGCCCATTTGGTCTATTTCCCTCCATCCTAACAAGAATGTTTTAAACTGTTCCAAAAGACTCATGCTTTACAAGTCTCCAAATCTTCATAAGAGATATCCTTCTTCTCTTTAAAAAACATCCTTTTCAGCTAACTCTAAGGGAAACGCTTTAGGGATCAATGAGCTCATTACTTTTCGTTTTCTCTCTCAGTTTCCTCGTTTCACAGTCCACCACCAGCTCTCTCTAATCCTCCCCGTGAACACTCTCCCCCCTCTTCAGTCCAGCTGCTCTAAGGGACTGGTCACGGGGAATCCCAGCGAACAGATGAATGAGCGTGACTGTGAGGGGCTCTAAAAGAGCCACCTTCCAGCTCCCCCAGGGCCTCAGCACCCCACACATACATACCTGTTGAGTGAGTGTTTGAATATATCTCAGACATAAGCAAGCTGGCCTGAAAAGCTTGCGATTGGAATCCAAAATGGTTTAAGCGGGTAAGAATATTGTCTCCAGTATCAGAGCATGTCTCCTTCAGAGGGTCCTGGCGAGAATTAGACAGACTGGGGCAGGTCAGCACCTACGAGGCCGCATCTGGCAGGGAGGAGAATATCAAGACAACAAAGCCGACTCACACAGTCACTCAGCTCATGGGGAGAGGAAGCAGGGCTAGAGCTCACGGACCCGGCTCTGAGGTCAGTGCCCCCCACTTGAAAACATCGCCGTGGAACCCCAGGGATTCCATGAAACTGGAATTCCTTTACTTTGCAATAAATCAAAGAGCTTCAGGGTTATTGGATAAAAAAGTGAACAAGTTTCAGTGGGAAATAAAATTGGTGGAAAATAAAGAGCAAACCAAAGTACAAGACTTTCATGCTAAATGTTCTCTCACTTGTCTTCTCCATTCCAAACAACATCTCTGAGGTGTGCACTTGTAAGTGAGACAAAAACTGAGGTTCAGAAGGTAAGCGATGCATTGAGGTAGAGCATCACGGTCTTCTGACTCCAGGTTCAGTTCTCTTCCTACCCCATAGCAATACCAAGGCTCAGACGGTAGTGGGCAGTGAGCCACATGAGTGTGTCCAGCTGGGAGAGGACGCACAGGGCGACTGAGCCTGGGGAAGACAAGGAAGGTCCTTTAGAAAGCACAGCGTGAAGGCAAGTTTGTCTGCCTTGCAGTGGAGTAAGAGCCCTTCTGAAGTTAAAGCATGATAAGCCGCCGTCTGTAGGTTCTCTTGTGTAGCCCCTTCCTGGGGCCCAGGACAAGGAACTTGACATTATCCTTGATTCCTCTCTTTTGCACCACCTGCAGTCATTCTGCTACTGAATTCTCATGCCTCTCCCTCCACATTATATTCAGACTCAAAACCTCTGGTACCACCACCCTCTCTGAGCCACCACCGTTCCCTCGGGTCACTGTGGGAGCTTCCAACCGGTCTCCTTGGGTCTGCAACTGGTCTGCCTCTGCTCCTTCAGTCTCTTCTCCAATCATCCACCAAAATAAGTACTCCCCCAACATTTTATTACAAAAGTCTTCAAACCTACAGCAAAGAAAATTTTTTTACGATGAATCCATACATCTCCATCCCCGATTCTACCACAAGCATTGGTTTAGGTTTGCTTTATCATGTTATCTATCCCTCTAGAGAGATTCTTTTAAAATGTAAGTCAGATTATGCTGCTCTTTTCTGTAAGAACCTCCCAAAAACTCCTGTCTCTGTCACAGTAAAAGCCAAACCCTTGTCATGACCAACAAGGACCCAAATGATCTGCACCATCCCGCCTTCTCTGTCTTCAGATCCTACTGCTTTCTGCCTCCTGACCTCACCCGCCCCCACACAGCTCACCCCGCTCCACCCACACTGGTGTCCTTGTTTATTTTAAGACACACCAGGTTTTGCACCGGCTGTTCTCTAGGCCTGGAATTCTCTTCCTACAGATTTCTATGTGACTCATTCGCTCACTTCTTTCATGGCCTTATTTAAACATCAGAATATAGTAAGTCCTTCCCTGCCCAGTCTATTTAAAATTGCACATGCAAAACACCCTCCACATTGCCTTTCTCTTTCCCCTGCTTTTTATTTCCTCCCTTGTCTTTGTTACCATTACACTTTCTTTCAATCCTCACCCACACATACGTTTATTTATTTGAGAGAGAGATGAGAGGGAAACATCAATCGGTTGCGTTCCATATGTGCCCCCACGGGGGATCGAACATGCAACCGAGGTATGTGCCCTGACTAGGAATTGAAACCCCAACCTTTTGGTGTACAGAGCAATGCTCCAACGGAGCATGTTTTGTTTCAGTTATTAGTCTTAACTGTTGTCTGCCTCTCCCCATTATAATGTGTTATTGTTTGCAACATTCAGAACATTGCATTAGGCATTTTATCCATGTGGACCTCATTTGTTCTGCACAATAGCTCTCTCAAATAGAGGTTCTTATCTTCTTTTAATAATAAGGAAACAGACTAAAGAAGGCAGAATAACTGGCCCAAAAACTAAAACTCGGGCCTGTCTTATGCCAGGTCCATCCTTTTCTACGGTGTGCCACGAGACCCTCTGTGGTGGGACAGGCAGAGCCCCAAGGCGGGCTCCGCAGCCGAAGGCGTCTACCGCATTCCCTCCTCACTTCATATGTCAGTGGTTATTTGTTTGTGATGTCCTTATTGAAATTCTAACCCTCAAAGAGGAGAAATCTCAAGTCAGGAGTACTCAGTACTTCCTTGGGGGTAGCTTAGATGACAATAAAAGGAGAAGCCATGCACGGTATTCAGGGAAGGGGCAGGAATGGGTAGAATAGAAAAGGTGCCCAGGGCCCCATGAGGACCAAGTACATGTTTCACAATCTTTTTGTTTTTCTGAGACACATAGAAACTAATTCGAGTAAAAGTATGCACACACACGTTTCATTCCTCAATTGTAGAATTTATCACATGACATGGTAACATATCTGTTGGTACATTGTTGTTTCTTTCACTAGACTGTGAGCCTCTTCAACCTGGAGAGTGCGGCTTAAAGACCCCCAAATGCCTAGCACAGTTTTTGCACATAATAGAAGCTTAATAAATATGTGTTAAATTAGCTAATGAAGTGAATGAATGATGATATAAGACCCACGAAAAACTAAAAAAGAAAACTCTACTAAATAGCAGTACAAAGTTGGATTTTTTTAAAGTTTTCTCCTGACTTCAAACATAGACCGTACTATCTTAACACTATTGCAATGGGATTTTAAAGAGGTTACTGCAAATCACAATAACTAATGTTCCCATTTAGAACCATGGGTGATCTGTTCCATACCAAAGCAGTAAATTCTGGGAAAAAAAAAAGTTCCAGAAAACCAGTAGCTTATTGGTCAAATACAGGTTTAGTATGAATTTGATTATTATTTCCTGCACAACAACCCCCCCACAGTGCAACCTCCTCTCAGTTCTACTGTATGACAGTACCCAGACCTGTGTCAGGGGACTGTATTAGACCACAAATGCTTGAAGGCAGGGACGATGGTTATTCCTACAACTAAAAGAGCAACACTTTGAAGAGAGTGGTCATACATGGCATTCATAAAAACTATTAGATTTGCTGTCTCCCCACTAATGACATTCATGAGGACAGGTTTTCACTATGAGAATCAGTTTGAATTACCAGTTGATTCACACATTAGGGTGGGGGAAAAATAGACAGGACCCCAGCCAAATAGCTTCATAAATACCACATAGGACATACCACACACAATTTAATGGGCCATGAATAAGAAAAAATGTGCATTACTAATTATAATAATAATGACAGTTCATATTAACTAACACTTATTATTTGCTACATGTCAGAACTGGTGCTGGTGCATTTACATGCAGCAGCTCACTGAACCCCCAGAACACAAAATTCATTAAGTACAACTGTTACCCTCCATTTACTGAGTGAGCCTGTGGAGGCGCGGAGACGTGGAGCAGATTCCCCGGGGTCATCCCCCGTGCTGGAGCAGGGCTTGGGCAGGTGTGCATGAGCTCAGGGTTCTGCAGATCTATCATTTCAGCATTACTTTGATTACTTGAACTGAAGTTTGTTGGGGGGGGTTCTCGTTTTTGTTTGACTTATTTTTTATTTTATCAGGCTATTTGCAGACTTTCAGAGGCTGTTTCAAGTATAAGATCTGTATCATTTTTGGAGAGCCTGTGGACCCTTGGAGGAGTTGAGAGAGTTGACTGCTTGATTGCTCTGCACTATCCTATCACTTACAGTAATAATTACAGAAGTAAAAGTATAATAAAATGGGAGGTTTTAACCCATATTTTATGAGTCACAGATGGGCTCTAAAAAAGCTGCCATTTCATTATTTCCTTTAGAGATATTTAATAGGTAATGTCAGTAGTAAAGTTGAGCACCTAACCAGCACTTGATATTCCCTGCCTCCCGAATTATCAGCTCTCTTTAAAGGAAGAATAGTCCAAGGAGGTTTATAATATATGCGTGTGGCCACCCAATTCCATACCATCTTGGTTAACAACTCAATAGTAAAGGAGTAGGAATTAAGAAGCTGCCATCAAGTAGACAGACTGGGAAACAAGAAATATAGGAAAAGAACCAAAATGAGGATATTTTCCAGAAAATTACAATTGCATGTGGCTCTACATACAGCATAAACTTCTTGGAAGAAATGGCCACTGCAGAAGTGGTGAGTTTCACATTGACTCCCATCACCCGCCCTCCCCTGACATAGTTCAATGCCAAAAAGGTTTTCATTCCTCTCTAATAAACTAACATCTCTTCACCTTGGTTCAGCTAGATTTCCAATAACCACCTTTACCGCAAGCTGCTGGTTATCCTGGCATCATCGGAAGTAGTGTGTCACCATAATTCAGCTCGCAACAAAACTATTTATTTCTCAGCACCCCCAACCGCTGCAGGTCCATTTGGACACGAGCAGAGTCTCTCCATGAGAAAGCAACCCACACAGCTGTTGCTCAAGGGTTTACCAGAAGGCTCCAGAACATCTGAAAATCTGGGAGATATAAGTTCTACATGTGTATATATGACTGATTCTTTGAAATGTGTTGAGGTCTGGCTTTTTATCCAGGTCAGGATCATTTTTTTCTACATTCCATTCGTGCTTCAGATGAAAGTGTATTCTTTAAGCATTTGTTACAGATTTCTATTATTTCAAACTTGTTATTGTGTTGTTCAGATTTCTATAACTTTATTAAATATTTTTTTGATATAATAGTGATTGAGACAAGTATAATGAATTTCTCACTATTGCTGGTAGACATGTCTTCCTCTGTTTCTATCAGTGTTTGTATTATGGGCTTAATATATTTTATTAGAGGCATATGACTTCGGAGTTGCTCGAGCTTCCTGGTAACTTCATTATTTTATCATTACTGACGCTCCACATTCCTCGTAATGCTTTTTGTCTTAAAGGCTACTTTGATAACATATGCATACCTCCTTTGTTTTGGTTAACATTTGTATTGTTCTTCTACCCTTTAAACCATTCTATGCAGTTATACTTTAGATGTAAACTAGATTATTTTACCCTAATCTGATCATCCTTGTCTTTATTTTCCTTTATTGTATTGCTGGTATAGTTGAACTTATTACCATATTTATATATACAGGATATGGCACAAATAATGCCCCTTTTTATTATGAAATCTTTTATTATAAAATCATAAGCATGTAATTCTGTAACATTACAATATCACACTCAAGCACAGCATATGACATTTTAGGTGAAATGTTCAAATTAAAACTACAAATTATTACACCCATGTTATTACCACACCAACCACGCTCAGGCAGGCCTCACTTCTGCCAGACCCTGTGTATTTGTCTCATTTTCAATGCTTGTTTTCAGTTTATCTAATTTATTTTTGTATGCTTATTGGTCACTGTCTGTGTTGAACCCTCTCGTCCATTCCTTCAGCATCTCTTGCACTACTTGTCTCTCGCTCTGGCTACTGCTATGGTGACCATTTCCCTGTGCACTCCCACCAGCTTCAGGTAAGCACACCTGAGAGCACCTTGCCTCAGCCCTATGGCACCTGCTCACTCGCTGCCCTGCAGCCTCTGGGAATGGCACACAAGCAGGCTTCATCTGAGCATCGTAGGGAGAAGAGCAAAGAGGCACCAATCGATAAATGCTTTTCTGTTGCTTTGGGTTTTTTTTTTGTAGGACAGCCATGAAAATGCATTTCATATAGCCTCTGAGTTGTATCCCTAATGTAGGGTGAAGCAACCGTTTGCCTTTATCAGTGGAAAAGAGAAAGAAGAGAAAAGCAGCAGGAGGAGGAGGTTTAAATAGAAGGTCCCGATTTAACACAGTTCAGACACCACTGGCAGGGGACAGATGTCAGCGAGTCCTGAGCCTCCATCGCTTCATAAAATAGAAATGGTCATGTTTAAGGTCCTTGTAAGAACTGGATGTGTAATATAGACAATGGTTTGCTATTTTTTCTGTACTTCTCTAATTTTAAAGTGCTATTTTATGATAGAGTGTTATTTATTATTGGCACTATGCTTGGGGGTAATAAATGATGTCTGTGATTTTTTTCTGAAGATGATTCTAATCCAGGGCAAAAACTAAATATTATCTATATGCTAGCAACAGTGGAGTGCTACTGAAATTATTCCACTTATCATTACATTAAAGGTTTATTGAGCATAATGTTGCCATGATTGCCTCCATTCGGGGACAAGTTAATTTCTGGCTCTACCTCATATTAGGTGACATGGACGAATTACTCATCATCTCTTGGCCTCAGTTTTCTTTCCTTTTCTTTTAAATCATAATAACAGCAGCAGCAATAGCTCCTTTGTACAATTACGGGGGAAAGAAGACTGGCCGTGTTTACTGCTATTACATACAGCCTGCTGTGCGGCAATAAAGACTAGGGCGTCACGGGATGTTCAGATCAACCTTGACTCTGTAAAGAAGGTTTAACTAAACACTTGAACCGCAACCGGGAAGAACTTTTGGTTTAAGTTGATGTAACCTCTTTTACTTATTTTGGCAAAAAGGCTGTGAACAAGAGTAAGGGCTGCTGGAAGGAATTGATGACTGAAATTCCTCCCGAAGGATCTCCCAGCAATGAGGTGTGGACTGTGAAATCCCCCTAGTTGGGTGGTGTGGGACGGGACAGCACACCGTGTGAGTGACTGCCAAGACTTAAGTCCTGGGCCGCTCCAGGAGACCACTCTATAATTAGTGCCGGTAGAACCAGGCACCTGCCTGCTGCAAAGGCATGAAATGCACACGATGCACCTCCCACCCCCGATTTCATCAAGAAAGAGCAGCAGACGCCTCCGTGCCTGAAAAGCACAGTAAAACAACTCCCTGTTGACCCCTGTCCAAGTTTGGAGTTGATGCAAACTTTCCATTTTCTAGTTTTATCTTTTTTTTTATGGCTGGGATATGTTATCAAGATCTTTGTACTGCTCATAGTAATGTAGTCTCTAAACACAAGTCAAAATTCATTCTCTGATCCCCAAAGAGCCTATAACTGCTTTAAAGAATTTCTCTTCACCAATTCATTTTTCAAGGGAATCCAGCTGTCAGGTCTGAATTATTTCGGGTGGTTTAGATACAAAATTTTATGCACACATTTGTTTTTATATATACTCATAGGTGTTCACACATATCTTTCCCCTCCTTCAAAATTTAGAAGGAATAAAAACACGAGCCCTGAGTAAATCATACAAGATCTACTGTCTGTCTGGCGCACCCTTTGTTCAGACAAGTCTCCTTTTCGTGCTGCCTTCTTTGCCTCCTCTATTTTATTCCATTTGAAGAGGCCAGCAGAAGTCTCTTCACTGTTCACTCACTGAAGACCTTGTACTCTTGTATAACCTGGGATAGTGATCTGAAAGGCAGTTCTCTTTCAGGGCCTCTGAAGCACCGACCGTAATAAACTCCACAGAGGGAAACAACCAGAACAAGGAAACCAACCATTATTTCACTCTCCTTCCTACAAGAAAGGCTGTGAAAGAAACTTGTTCACATGTGAGCTGATTCTTCCAGAACACGCTTTATGCTTCCTAGGTAGGCTTCTATGGGATTACAAGAAGAAAGGGAGTATTCAACAGTCAAATCATTTACCAGTGACACGGCACCCGGCCTGGAAGTGAACACTCAAGTTCACTGGGGCCGCACAGTCTCGGGGGCAGCTACAGTGGGCAGGACCAGTCACATTCCTTTATAAGCTTAGTTGTTAAATGGGGCTATGAATTAATTTACATGGTGTAAACATATCACCGTGTTTAACTGTGTTTGTGGGTCCTGACATTTTTATTATTCCAAACATAAAGCAGTTTACATGTAAATTGCCATAGGCTCTTAAGTTAAACTAATAGAATCCTATCTGCGAAGGACTCATCATTTTGCTGTAAATGTGTGTAAAAACCCAGTGCTCACACTGTTCCAAGAAAAAGAGAGAAAGTGCCACATAAAACAAGCAAACAAACTTTGTGCCCAATTCAACAGGACCCATGGATAATATTTTGTGCTTGCCTTTAATTATGCTCAAACAAGGACCGTGTCTTGTATTTTAAATGAAGGGCATCAGGTAATAAAACATTATTCCTCATCAGAAATTAGGCACATACTGTACGGGTTGGGCATAGACTGTACCTTCCACTCCATAACCATCCCAGCCTCTGAAACACGTGTTACACACACACCCACGGGCACACATCATGCAAGGCACGAAGAGACACCTAAATGTTCACCACAGGTCATGCTCAAAGGAAAGTTTCTGTGACATAAAATAATTGAACTCATATTGATCTACTCCCCAAAACTGCCATAAGAGTTTTATTCATAACCAGACTGTTTTACAGAAAAATCCACTATAACCATACTTTCATTTAATCATGTAGTAATTATACTTTATTCCATTATCTAGCATTCTAAATGACATTTAAATAAATTGAATAGGGCAATAAAACCAGTGGCATAACATTAAATCTTTATATATTTAAGAGATCTGTGGGAGAGTGTCTGTTTACATGAGGCGGGAGCATGAAGTAAGCCATAGTATTGGAAGAAACAATTAGAGGATCCCAGGAGTGGGCTGCTTCCAAAATCATTCTTTCATTTAGTCATTAAATATTTACTACCACCTCCTAAGTACCAGGCCCTCTTCTAGACACTGGGGGTATGGAGGTTGCTATAGATGAAATGTTTTTGATCATATGGCCACCCCCCAAAAATATATCCATGTTAGAACCTAATCCCCAGGATGGAGGTGGGGCCTTTGGAGGGTGATTAGGCATGGGAGTGGAGCCCTCACACATGGGGTTAATGCCCTTAATAAAAATGACCCCAGCGAGCTTCCGCACCCCTTTCCTTATGTGAGGACACAGTGAGGAAATGGCCATCTATGAACCAGGAAGCAGGTTGTCACCAGACACTCAATCGGCTGGCCCTTTGATCTTGGACTTTATAGCCTCCAAAGCTATGAAAAATAATGTTGTTTAAGCCACATGGTATTTTAGTTTTAGCAATCCAGACAAACTCAAACAGTGGTGGATAAGACCAACAATGCCCCAGCCCTCATTGAGTTTACATTCTGGTGGTAAATAAAGTAAATAGTTAACTTAAAAGTAGTTATAAATAAAAGGAAAAAAAGTAGTTATATAGTGTCCCATACTGGCAGGTGCTGTAAAAAAAACAGAACAGAGCAATGTGATGCTCGTAAACAGAACACAGCATTACCTCATTCTTACTCTCAAAACATCATCCTGATTACTGTGTACAGAATAAACTCCAGTAAAACAATTATGGAAGCAGAGGGACTAGTCAGGATGCTATTGTCTTAAACAAGAAATGAGGACAGCTTAAACTAGAGTGCTACTGATAAACGCGCTACGAAGGGGTCACATGTGGAATCCACTTTGAAAGCAGAGGCAACTGGATTTGCTAATGGATTGTACGTGTGAGAAGAGAGGTGACAAAGATGATTTCAAGGTTTGGAGACTGAGAAACACTGAGTGCAAGAGGAAGCATTTCCAGAAGTGAGGGACACCGAGGGAAGAATGGGTGTGAAGGGAAGAGTCCTGTTGGCTATGTTAAATTTTAGAAGCTTGTTAGACAACAGTGTGAAGATGTTGAGCAGGTGATAGAATGTGCACGTCTGAGGTTCAAGGTGGAGAAACAAAGGTTGGCACCATCAGTATACAGATGGTATTAAAGCCTCAGAAATGGATGCATCATCTAGGAAAGGAAAATGCAAAGAAAGGAGAAGAGAGCCAGAGACCGAGCTCTTGAGCATTCCAGTATGTGGAGGTCAGAAGGAGGACGATCTGGGAAAGGAGTCTAGAATCAACAGCATGTAAAGGAAGAAAAAAAATCCATGAGCGTCCAGCCAAATGCAGTCAGTGTTTCCAGAAGAAGAAAAAAACAATAGAGTGAAATTCTGCTGACAGACTGAGTAAATGAACACCAAGAATCATCCAGTGGACTTGGCAGTGGGGCAGTCCTTGGAGTTCTTGATGAAAGTAGTTTCAGGGGAGTACAAAGTCCAAAGGCCTGATTTGAGAAGATTCAAGAAATGATATAAGAAGTAAAGTGATGAAAGCTAATAAGAGCAACTTAAGGAAGTTTTATGTAAAAGGGAGGAGAGAGATGAAAGGGTAGCTAGACAAGGGACCAGAAGTCAAGGCAGATCTTTTTAAAATAGAGAATACTATAGCTTGATGTACATTTATAAAAGTACTCTATTAGAGAAGAAAAAATGATGATGCACAAGACTTTAAGTAGGCTGAAAGGGCAAGGATCCAGCACCCCAAGTTGGATTGGCCTAAATTAGCAGAAAGGACAGTTCATCCAGTACAAGAGAGAATATAGAATGCTTGATATGGAGACAAGTTAGTAATCTAAAATAGAAGGAGGACATGGAAGTTCTTTTCTGATGGTTTCCAGTTTCTCAGTGATGAAACAAACCAAGTGTTTGGTTGATCATGAGTATGGAAAAGAGGATGTTAAAGTGGGAGGAGAGCAGAGTGAGTGTAAAATATTCCTGTGGGAAAATGGAAATCAGGAGCCAGACTAACATTTGGATACAGTGGGAAGGAGAATGGGAGTGACAGAGACTGGGATTCCCCAAAGGGAGAGCCCCACAGAGATGATGAGGGAGGCACAGAGAAGCCACCTGAGGACCAGAACAAGTAGAAGGGATGTTCTGCTACTTGGGTCCATCAAGAGGCTGCCTATCTAGCAAAGTGGTAAAAACATAAGATCAATGTAGGTCCCCATACACATGGTAAAATGAAGATTGGTTTTTCACATGAAAAAAGAAGTACTATAGCCCTGGCCAATGTGGCTCAGTTGGTTGGAGCACTAACCCATAACTGAAGGGTTGAAGGTTCGATTCCCGGTCAGAGTAAATGCCTAATTGCAGATTGATTCCCCAGTCTGGGAGGGCTCACAATCCCCATTTTAACTGCATACAAAAGGCAGCCAGTCAATGTTTCTCTCTTGCATGGATGTTATTCTCTCTCAAAAACCAATGAAAATATGTCCTCAGGTGAGGATAAAAAAGAAAGGAAAGAAAAGAAAAAGAGGTGCTATAGCATCACAGAAAATGATGACTCTCAGGAGTCAGATGCACAGAGTTTAAACCCAAGCTTTCCCATCATATGATGTTGGACCAATTTCTTGTTTCTTCTGAAACTCAGATTCCTTATTTACAAAGTAAAGATACTAATGCTCCTTTTGAAGCTTGTTGTGATGATAAACAAGATACCTGTAAAGTATCTTACAGAGTACAAGTAGAACTACTACTAAGTTAAATGTTCGGACTTCTCTTTAAACATGTCAGTTTAGCCCTGGCTGGTGTGGTTCAGTGGACTGAGCTCTGGCCTGCAAACCAAAGGGTCACCAGTTGGATTCCCAGTCAGGGCACATGCCTGGGTTGCGGGCCAGATCCCCAGTAGGGGGAGTGAGAGGCAACCACACAATGATGTTTCTTTCCCTCTCTTTCTCCCTCCCTTCCACTATCTCTAAAAATAAATAAAATCTTTTTTTAAAAATAAACATCTCAGCCCTGGCTGGTGTAGCTTAGTGGATTAAGCGCGGGCCTTTGAACCAAGAGATCACGGTTCGATTCCCAGTCAGGGCACATGCCTGGGTTGCAGGCCAGTTCCCAGCAGGGAATGCATGCACAGGAAGCAACCATATGTTGATATTTCTCTCCCTCTCTCCTTCCCTTCCCCTCTGAAGATAAATAAATTCAAAAAAATCTTTAACAAAAAAAAATAAATAAACATCTCAGTTTAAACATACGTATTTTTAAAGTTGTATTTAAAGTATTTTACTTTTTAAATTTTTTAATTTATTGATTTTGAGAGAGAGAAAGAGAGAGAGAGAAACATCAGTTTATTGTTACACTTATTTGTGCACTTTGATTGACTCTTGTATGTGCCCTTACCAGGATCTGAACCCACACCTTGGCAATCAGGATGATTCTCTAACCAACTGGACTGCCTTGCCAGGGCAAACATGTATTTATCTCCACTCCTTCCAAAAAGCACATTAAAACAACAATAAAGAATAAAAAGAAAGCCACAAACCCACAGAGACAAAGGAAACAGAAAATAAGAAGCTTTTGAAGGTTCTGTATCTGATCTGTAGTAGCTAAAACCTGCATGTTTTCCAACAAGAAGCAAGCTACGTCAGTAACGGAGCCCCAGAAAGGCTCAATAACTGAAGACATCAAGTATATATACACTGGCAATGATATGATTCCAAATGACTGTGCCTTCCCAAACCCACAGGGCAGTTTAGTAGAGAATTTGAGATCTAGAGAAATTGAATCAGCGAGGCTACTGGCACTCCAGACAGGGAGAGGTGAGAAATCAGATTGAAAACAAGGAGGCCCAGCCCTTCGACAAAGCCTCAACCCCTCAGTTTCTAGATTCCTGGTAAGCAAGTTTCTACTCTACAGTCTGCACCAACATAGGAAATTCAAGAATTTTTTTTCTGAGCAAAGTAAATGCTCTAGAGAAAAGACCCATAAATGCTGATATTTAACACATTCCTGAAAAAATACATAGACTAGCCATGAACTCATTCTAAGAAAAGCTCACTATTTGACAAGCCCTACTCATACTCAGAACTTTTAACTAACTTTTCAGTTAATTTAACTCAAAAATATAAACATACAGCAAAAGATCATCATAATTTGAGAAAGCTTTCCAAAATTAAACCTAGAATACAAAAAAGTGGGGGTGTTGTAGATGCAGAGGCCTTACCAGAAAGAAAATATTGAAAGAAAAGAAGGAAGGGAGGGAGGCCATGAAGGAGGCAGGTGAACATCCTTAGAGGAATGAAAAGAGAAGGTTGTACCAATGAAACAAGAACACAAAAGCACCCTACTAGATTAAAGCTGTAAGAACCTAAATAAACTTAAATAGAAGAATTGGAAGGCAGAGTTGAAGTAATATTCAAAAACCTAAGACAAAAGTCAAAGTGACAGATAATAAGACAGAAGAAAAAAAATTTTTTAATTGGGGGATCAGTCTAGAAAGCCACACAACCAAACAATGAAATTCTGAAGAGAGAAAACAAAGACAATAAAAAGAAAATTATCAAAGAAATAATTAAAGGATATTTCTCAGAACTGAAAAATAAAATCTTTAGATGTAAAGAGCCAACAAGAATCTCACAAAATAAACAAAAAAGACCTTGCATCATTAACTTCCAGAATACCCAAGAAAGCAGTATGCTCCAAAAGCTTCCAGAAAAAAAGCAATTTGCATACAAAGAAATAAGAATCAAAATACATTAGGATTCTCAGTAATAAAGTTAGAAACTATTCTCAAAAATAGAGTAATAGCTTTAAAATTCTAAGAAACAATCATATTCAACCTCAAATTATACAAGGTTTGTCCAGAAGGTATCTGGACATGTAATATGAAAAATAAAGACATTTATTGAGGAAGATACAAGATACAAGAAACATTGTATATAGGACAATGGCATCTCAGTCCCCTTCAAAGTAGACACCTTGGGACCTCATACAATTCTCTCAATCTCTATCAGCTACCACATTGTATTTTCCTGAAATTCACTGATGGTCTGAAATCTCTTCCCTTTCAAAGGTGATTTTGGTTTTGGGAAAAGCCAGAAGTCACAGGGCACCAAATCTGGGATGTAGGGGGGCTGAGTCACCTGGGTGATTTCATGTTTTACAAAAAAACTCTACAAGAGACATGATGCATGAGCCGGCATGTTTTCATCATGAAGCTGCCAATCATCAGTTGCCCATAACTGTGGCCTTCCAGAATCATCCAAATAGTTCTGTGGAGGAATGTTCAAGCTTAATGCAAAATCTGATGTAGACTCATTGCTCAACTCTCTCAGTCATTTTGAATGCAATGACTACACAATACACATGCTCACTCAACGGTGTCTACCGCCCCCACTGACTAGCACAGTGAAGTCATCATTATTCGCACATGTGCATTCCAGTCCAGTCTCCTTGGCTGCCAGGTTATATCGATGTTGTGTGAACTGTTCTCACTATATTAACAATGGCTGGACTTTTTCCGGACAGACCTCATCTATCCAGCCAAATTATCAAACAGGTAGAAGGAACGACTTCAGCCATACAACTTCCCAAATCATGTATTTCCCATGCATCCTTTCTCATAAATTAGTGATATTCTTTCTACTGAAGTGAGAAAGAGTAAATCAAGAAAGAAGACATGGGGCCCAAGAGTCAGAAGATCAAATATAGGAAAAGTTGTTTTGTTTTTTTTTATTTCAGGCCAATAATAAAGGAAGGACCCAAGAGGACAGCATTTATCAGGCTAGTGAATTCCTAGAGTAAAGTAAGTGGGTGAAGGGATGCGGGAAGGATGTCAGAGGTGAGGCAAGGCGGTGAAGGCCTTGCTGGACGATCAGATACATTTGATCACTTCAGAAAAAGGCATTGAGAGGGCGTTCATAGGATTCAGAGAATTCACATAAATGACAAGAAAAATTAGCAAGAAAAAACTGGCAATTATTAATACTAGAAAAAAATCTTTTCCTGAAAAAACATTTAGTCATAGTGTGCTATTTTGTTCAGAAGTTATACACACACACACACACACACACACACACATTGTTAGAATAATGTAAATGCTAACATTTTTAAACCAAAAATTGTAACTATGGTATGGGGACAGTGTAGTGAAGAGGGCGGTCTTCATCCACCACAACAGCAGGTCAACAGATGTTTCTATCACTGATAAATCACCTTCAGTAGACGGCAGTGTAAGCATGTTTTCCAGAAATACAGAGGCAAAGACCATAAGGAACGACTATAAGGTTCAAAGGCAGTTGTCTCTGGGGCGCAACTCCGAGGAGCTGGGAAGAACAGGGTAGAGGGTTGTGGGTTTCACTGACGCTTCACTGAAGTCTTGACTTTTAAATTATGTCTGTGCTATTTTAATAAAACAAGAAGACGATATTTTGAAATTAGTTTTTCTTTCCAGAGTCTACTCTTTCCTCCTTCCCTTCCCTTAAATTCTAAACCCCCGTAAACACATACCCTTGTAATGAACAACACAAGGCAGGAAGGCGATGATCTCATTGGCTAGTTCAGTAGCACACACCAAGTGTTTGCTGAGCTGGGCTGGGGATTAGTTGCACTTCTTAAATTTATTTCACATATGAGATTCTCACGTTCCTATCTTCATTTTCAAGAGGTGGAATTTGATGAACATAAAAGTTCCTATATTCCAAGCAATTTTTCATACAATCAGGACATGATGCCAACTGCAATTTTATAAAGAGGTCTCTATGACATCAAAGCAATGCTTTTTTTAAAGCTGAACATTTTAACAAAACAATGTCATCTAAGCACAAAATTCACCATTTATTTACAGAATCCCATAAAAGATAATTGTTATGAATCAATAAAACCTGAAAGAGGCCTAGGTTCCTCCAGGGTGGGGAGTTCACCAATATCATGAAATAAAGAACGAAGCAATAGGTCCATTGTCTAGAATATCATTCTCCTAACTCTGAGAACATAAAATGCCTTTTGTGTATTAGAATTAATCAAAGTAACCTGCTACATTCAGATGCTGAAAAGTACCTGCAGTTCTTCCCATAATGATAAAAACCCATCCTTAACCCCATTCTCCTTAGATCCTATAGGATTTTTGTTTTGTTTTTTTGTTGTTGTTTTGTGTGTTGTCATTCAAGATGCTAAAACAGCACTGAAAATTGATAACAAATCAAGCCAGTCTAATTTACAGTCTCAAAGTTAACTGACATTACATTAAACAGATGATCCACCATCAAAAATACTACAGCAGTGTTTATTTTCTAGATCATATTTTGTAGTCTTGGAAATGTCAAATATGCCTTCCCACTGAGAGGCAAATGTGGGTATACATATGCCAGGCAGTCATCCACATGCCGAAGACTGAAAGCAGATTTATAAGGATTCATTACAGAGCTAATCCTTCCTAAAATTCTGATTCAACGAGGGACTTGGTTTGGGGGGATTCAAGTTCTTGATTACGGACCTAGGAACTGGAGTTCCTTATTGTCTGACCGAATGCGATTTCAGATTTGAAAGTTTGTGACCTGCAAATAAAGAACACTCGGTCACAGCGTGCTTTATTCAAATTAACGTTATATAGTCTCTTCCCACCTGTAACAGACTGAGAGCTGTCACCCGAAAAGCCGTATTCCTTCTATCACATTAAAGAGCAAAAGGCCACAAACATGCTCAAAATGCTGAAAATCCCTTTAAAACAGGTAAGCCTTTTAGAGTAGTCATGGGAAATGTTATCCCAGACCTCCATGCCAATCACTCACCCCAAGCACTCAAATGTGCCTTTGCTTTCTGGCTTAGCCAATCCCTGCCACCCCAGCCTACCCTAACCACACACACTATAACAAGTTGCTGTGAATGTTTTTAGCCACGACACACAAGTGACTGACTTCTTCCAGCAACCACCCTGCCAATCCATCTTGTCTTGCTCCGAGTTACAAAACACCTGCTTATCAGGAACAATGGCTCCCCTTCAGACTCCTTGTGCCTACGTACAAAACTATCTGTGAGGACAACAGCACGGATTTCCCTCTTTGAAGGGCTCACAGTTTATGAACAGAAACAGCAGCCAAACAATCGCCAGGTAACGACTGAGTACTAGAAGGGACGTGAGCATAAGGGAGGAGCAGCGGGAAGGAAGATGCTCACTCTGGCTCCATTTGAGGCAACATATGAGCATGGCCTTGAAGGTTGTGGAGGCAGGGGTACCAACAGGGGCCAAGGGCAACACTCCAGTCCAGGAAAGGCATCTCAATAGCCCGGCATTGCCTGCGAGCACAGTGCTCTCAGAAACCTATAAATGGGTTCCACGTAACCGAGGAGGGAATGCATTTGGTCGAGAATGGAAGGAGATGAGCCTGCAAAGACAAGATTTAGGAATAAATTACAAAGGGTCTTGCTGCTGAGCAAAGGAGCTTGGCTTTTTATCTTGTAGTGAAAAGGGAACCATTCAGAATTTTTAAGAGAATATAGTCCTGTAAGTTTCAAAAGTAATCTGCCTCTTCATGTTTTACCACAAATTCACCTAAGAAGACTCTGAAAAGCTCCGTTTTAGAGTTGACAGGAGGATTCACTCACCAACACAAATTCCTCTAGTGGCCTTAGCTCAAGAGCCCATAAAAGGAGAAAATATATCTTTTCTACATGTTTTATACTCCCTCTGATTCCACCTAGCCCTAAGCAAGGGGGCTTTAAGTGCAAGCTAAATCTATTCCTAGAATTTCCTAAAGTAATCTGCAGCTTTGGGTCTTCTACAAATAATAGTCACCGAAGAAAACTCAGGAGCCTCTCATATTTGTTCCACATATTGCTTCATTTTTTAGGACCCGTATATCCCAATAAAAGTGGTCAGTGCACTTGGACTTCTTGCCCTTTCACCAATCCAGTTTGTGGGTATGTGTGCTGATAGTGACCCCACTCCGTCACACTCAATGTCAGGTGCAAGGACATGACCCTGGGTCACCTCTTACACATAGGCAAGACCATTATCTTGCATTTCTATGAGAAGAGATCCTTTTTTAAAGCACAGTAATTGCTCAATAAAGGCTGACTGCTGGGCTTGTGAGCACCTCCTGCTAATTTCTAAACAGATTCAAGGAGCAGCAGGCCTCCAGGCCTCCAGACGAGGCCACATTTCCAGGACCCATCTAACCGGCGAGCTGCTCACACAGCCTGTCAGCACAAGCAGCCTTACCTGCACTGCTGGTTCGAGGTGGTTCCTTGAAGAGCCAAGCTGCGCGGTGCCAGATGGACAGATGGAGTTTATTCAGGAATTCCTCCAGGGAGCCCAGGCTAAAGATTGCTACCAGGGCTCAGGAGACACCAGCCCAGGCCTGGAGGCCGCTGGCCTGAGGCCAGTGCTCCTCACAGTTACAGCCTGGGCGGCTTCTGTTGTGGAAAAGCCCTGGGGACAGAGGCTCGGCTCCCACCCGGCAGGGAAACCCCCACGCAGCTCCGGAGTCGGCCAGCACGGGTTAGCGAGGACCCCAGGCAGCATGAGGAGGGAAGCGCTCCGTGGGTAGCATCAACAGCTACGGATATGACCACACACCATTACCCCGCATCAATTTTTTTAAGTCCCCTTTATAATTTTTAATATTTTAAGGTTATTTTTCAGCTTAATTAAAGAGAGAACATTGAACTACTTTCTAAAGCACTGTTCCATGTTAACCCCACTCGCGGCCCTTATACTAAATACTGTCCCCATGCTAGAGATGAGAAAGTGAGAGTCTGAGAAGGTAAGTGACTTGCCCATCCCATGGCTTTGAAGCAGTGGGGCCCGAGATGCCCCCCCGGTTTTTCTGCTTCCTTGGCCAAAGCTCCTTCCTCCGTGCCACACTGCCTCTTGCTTGCTGAGACAGGTGGGCTCAGCGAGGAGCTCAGGCACGGTGGGAGGTTTTCTCAGAGACTGCTCTCATCGCAAGAGAGGAAGAGAGTGAGAAGGGAAGGAAGGAAGAAGAGAAAGAAAGATGGATGGAATGAAGAGGAGGAGAAGGAAATTTAACTTGTAGATTTCCACCCCTTCGAGTGTACTTTATGATATATTGATACAAAATTTGGAGCCTGCTTCATGATTAGAACCATGTCTAGCTTCACTCAGAGGAGCTAGACTTTTCAAACGTGCTGAGCATTGATGTGTGACATCAGAGAGACTTTTGTCAAACTAGATGTTTTGAGCATGAATTCCCTTTCCCTCTGCCGTTGACCATTGCTGTCATTTCTGATCTGATGGCCCTCAGTGACAGAGAGGCAGGAACCTGCCGAGGCATTAGGCAATGCCGTGCCAGGGGGCTGCTCAAGGCCTTGGGTGTCGTGCCCTGGGGAAGGGGTTTAAATCAGCAAAAAGAGCTATTACATTTATTTACCTTCTGCTACCAATGTCCTTTCCTGCAATCACACTTTGTTTCCCTAAATCTTCGAACATGCCAAAGCTCACTGTTTCTATGCTTTTCCTCAGAACCCATGTCTTGTTCCCACGTTGTACCCAGAATTTTTTTTTAGGGACAACCTGAGGAAATATTTGTGAGATGCAATGAAAAAGTCCCTCACTGCTCCTTACATAATATATCTTCTGGGGGCCAACCTAAGAAACATCAAATTACAAATTGTAGGACTCTTGATTACTGAAATGTAATAATTAAATTATATAGAAATTTCCTTAACTGTGGGGTTGAAAGGAACAAAATCACTGGTAATTGGTCTCAACCAGAGTCAATAATGTTTTTCTTTTTATTTACATTTGGTTTTCCTATAAACTGCCTACTGGGTTGTGAGGAAGTAAGAGGCTAGCAGAAAACTGAATCCCCATCCATCAGTATTAATCTCACACTTTACTGCGGCTCCATCCATTTATCTTTCCGACACAAATTAGAAATTCAAGAGTTTTAACAAATGAGCCTGCAAATGTAAACTTATTAGGCCATATATTTTTACTACACACTGTGCAGTGCCCTCCACAAAGCTGTCCCTTCAGAGAGCATTTTCCTATTTTGTGTTATTGATGGCAGCTAACTAATCACATTTTTAATGTTGTCTTTGGGGAGGGCTGTTTGAGTGAATGTGCAAGCTAAACTACCCAGAATAAATCTACCTTATTAAATGCTTGAAATTATGTGTCTTTTACGATAAAGAAACTCCCGAGCATTGTTACATTTGCTAACCTTCTTTCCGCAGGAATCAAAAGACTGGGATTAATTAAAATAATACATCAAAACTGGGGTGGTGTACAGAATGTGTCTATGTGTGAGAAAAGGCCAAGAAAAATTGGTTAATTGGTCTCTTCATCCCTATTCACCCCCCTCCATCGAAGCGGCTTTGAGGGTTGCTTTCTGGACTGAAACTATAATAATGTGAGCGAGGAGACTCACTCTGTCTGCCTGTAGACAATGGCTGGTCCCCATCCCTGTCCCCACCCCTAAGAAAGTTGATCATTTACATATTGCCTTTCTGATTAACAGAGAACTCCAAAAATTTTGGTCCCCAGACCCAGATGCTCTAAAACAGAGAGAAAGTATACATATATTGTGAGCCCTGCACTGTATTTCTTCCAAACAAAGATGCAGATTTAAGGCCTCTGAACAACATCACGTTTCACGAGCATCAGAAGAAAACGTCTGGCCGGTCAACACCTCATCCTTTCAGCCCAGGTCCTCCTCTCCTTTAGCTATGGTGGGGAATTCGGACGGTGGGCCCCCCTCGGTACTGTGTACAATCATTTCATTATTCTGAGTTGGTTTAATTACTGGCAGGTCCTTTATTGCTGAGCTCAAGTGCTAATCTGAGCCCCGAGTGCATCTGCTTTCTCCCTCTACTCTTTGTAAGTTTGGCACTCTCAGAAGCGAGTGCATGCATGGCCGTAATTCTGGCTTGTCACATAGATTTCAAGGATAACAAATGATGCCTAAGCGTGAAAGACGGAATGGAGATCATCTGGGAACCAGGAATCTCAAAGGCACACGTGGTACAGAATTTGGAGTCTGCAGCAATACGTCTACTTCGGGACATAAGGAGACGGGTTAGAAATTTGCCGATACAGGGGTGGCAGGTGGGGAAATGTTTGCAAAGTGGGAAGTGATAAAACAAGAGCTCAATTTTTTGCAAATTACGTCTCAGTGGCTTGACTGTCTGCTTGAGATGTATGGCCTTTGTGAAAATGACATTTGGACACAGCATATGCTCTTCATAGAAATTAAAAACACAAGCATTTCAAGACTGTGTAAGAGATGGTTTTAGTGTTCCCCTGCAATCAGAGTTTTTCCTCTATTAATTAGCTTGGAGGAGAAACATAAACCTGATTAGTACTTAACTAAAGTGTAATGGCTGATAAATTGGCCTTAATGTTTCAAAACTAGACAACTATGCTAAGGTTGCCTAGCATTTATTTCTTGACTAAACAGATACACTCATTTTTCTCACTCAGTCACAGGAATCAACAGTTTAAGAAAGCACTGGCTCTTTTGAAGTGTATTTCTTCTTTATCTTGGATTAAAGATTTAGCTGTTATCTCTAGCAAGGATACCACTGGAAGAAAGGTAAGGACTGATGAATTAAACAGAAAGTTGTGGCTGGCAGAGGTGAAACTGACTACGAAAACCTCCTGCTTTGAATCTGATGTGAAAAATGAAAGAAGGTGTTTATTTACTCACTCAGCAAATATTTATTGAGCACCTACTTGGAGCCGGGACCTGTTTCAGGTGCTGGAAAGACAAAGTTAGTGCCCTCAAGGAGCTAATGAAGAAGACAGCTGCGAAAGCAGGAAGGGCTGTGATAGAAACACAAACCACGCATTTGGGAGCTCAAAGAATCACTAAATACTTCTTCCTCTCAAAATTCTGTTTGTTACAATGCTTAGAATCTAAATTACATTTGCTTGCATTGCATTCACATGGGGAAAGAAATTCTATTTTGCTATGTTAATGGAAACAATATTTACATTTTAAATAGTTACATTGTTACCTTCATTGTGAATAAGATGAAATTCCACATCAGAGAAGAGTTCCTAAAAAGTTGGTTTATGCAGAATTAAATATCATTTGAAATAGCCCATACTAAATGGTATTTATTCTTAAAGAGCACCCTGCAATTAATCCTTTATTTAAGCAAAGAACCCTGTTTCGATTTGAACAATCCCCATGTTCATTTGCAGTATGAGCCTGGATTTTCATATATTAGGTTTGAATCTCAAAAATCTTAGTGATAGGTCCCCAGGCAACACACTGTATTATCTCCTTAGGCCTCCATACTCTGCTTGCACTGAATAGAACAAAAGGCATTAAAAGCACTAATCCCTCTTGCCCTCAGGATAAGGTCCAAACTCTTTAACCTTTCACGAATCTGGTCTCTGCTTAATCCCCCAGCTTCCCACTGAGTGACAGAAAGCAGTGGGATCTCTGTCAGCTTCAGTTCCTGAGTGACTACGTGGAACAGAGACACCTCCACCCCTGCCACTGTTCCCCTCAGTCACGTCGGGTATATAATGTGAGCCCTGAATAAATAGGCCATTTTTAAAAACCATTTTCTTGTGCTCCTGGGTCCCAGGATTCTTTGCTGCAGTGCAGCGCCCCCCTCCCCCCACCAACTCTCAGCCCTCCAACAGCCAACAGAGCCGTGTGACCTAGAACATTCTCCACACTTAAGCACTCTTGTTATCGTCACAATTTTTTACATGCCTAAATACTATTTTTACTTAATTTAATTTCATTTTATCCACCTGGAAACTTTGAGTGTAAAAATAGAACTATACTATCACTATTGTAAGTAGAAAACCAGGATCACTTCCGGTAAGGAGAAGATAACTGTAAAAACTGTGCCTCTTCAAAGAAGATGTTTATTTATGTGCCGCATTGGATCTCTGATGTGCCAGCAGGATAACCCTAACACCCCTTTAGAAATGCTAGTAAAGAGAGGAAAGGCATAGATAGGCCTGGGAGTCCAACAAAATTACATTTGAGTCCCAGCTGCACTACCTACGGCGTGTTCTCCCTCAGGTGGTCACTGAACACAGATCCAGCGGCAGACCACAGCCAGCCAAACACGTAAGACAGGTCCTGGTGCGAAGGAAAGGGGTGTATTCGAGTGGCAGCCTCGGGAGAAGATGGGGCACTCTTGTCCCAAAGCCCATCTTCACATCTCAGTGCAGGCAGAGGTTTTTATAAGGAAGGAGAGGGAGAGCAGAACAAAGAGATCAAGGGGAGGGGGCTGGAAAGTTCTCCAAGTGCAGACCAGCACAGTGCACTCCCATAAGGACCTCGAAACCTGTCAAGCAATTACCCGGTGCGCATCATCCTTTTTTTTACGTCATCCTGGTTTTATAGCTGAAGGTCACAAATCTTCCAAAGCTGGGATGAATGATGGTCCGAGTCTATATCTTTTGAAGTCATTTCCTAGAATTCTTATACAAACGCATTGTTTATCTACAGGCAGATATATAGATATAGTTATATCTATATATAGTTATATCTATATAACTATATAGATAGTTTATCTATTAGCCAGAGTCAGTATTCACGGAAACAATGTCAAAAGGATGGTGGGGTGGCTTACAATTCCTCGCTGTTACAAGGTAATTTACCTGACCTCTCTGAGCCTCATATTTTGTAACGTAGAAAACTTACGTAAGACTAATTTACAGATTAAATAAGAAATGTATGTGAAATTCCTGGCCCATATTTTCAGTTCTCAATTCAATGGTTTTCAGTACACTGGCATATTTTTCATGTTCAGAAATATTAGGTGTTGCTATTGTGATTGCTTTGATGTCACATAATCCCTAGACTGTGAATTCCTTAAGATGTTGTGTTTATTCATCTCTGAATCCTCACAATACCTACTACTGTTCTTTGCTCCTCGGAATTGGCAAATAAATCAAGAGACGAGCATAACCAAAGATTTTTCAACTTATCTGTGGCATTTGTTTTCCATCCCTTTATGGATAGAATCAACTGATCAACTAAATTACTTCTCAAGGTGTGACTGTAAATCACTTTGGCCAGGCTTTGCCTAATTCCCACCATAGGCTAATTGGGGATTCTTATCTCTAAAACTATCCTTCTTCAAAATAACCAGCATGTTGTCTTTTAGAAGATTTATTAATCAGTAGTAGAAAGGATGTGAAGTTTGAAAGTTGGAGGCATATGATTATAATAAAAGAAAACCCGGGTTTTATAAATCAAAAGTCACAGGATCCAGGACACTGAGACACTGCGCGTGTCAGTTACGGCTCACCTTTCTTAGGCACACAGAATCTAAAATTAGAGATACATGGTGTCCTGTGTGTAGTGTCCTCATTAATAGCAGTCTGCTCTTACAATTGTCAGAATGGCTAGCTGAGAGAATGCACAGAGCTTAGATCGGGTTAGTAGGCCCGGACACAGAGCAAGCGCTTATTAAATGTTAGCTGCTATTACTGTCCTTTGTACACTTGATTATTGTGATTATAAAACTTCACTGTCTGAGTATAAGGATTCAAAGTTGGAATCACTGTAAATGTTTCAGGTAATTGAAGAAAGCCTTTAGGCATCCTACAACTGTTCTTCTTAATATTTTAATTTTTCAATTCAGTTGTTTTATTAACCAGGATTAACTAGATTATACTGTGGTTTTTAAAAAAAAAAGTCCAACAGAAGTTTTTCTCTCCCTGTCCTTGAGGGCAGACAACCCTCCCGGGCAGCTCGTCCCCAGTGCTGGAGTCTCAGGGCGTCTCCATATTGATCTGAATGTCTTCCATCACAGTGGGAGGAACAAGCATGCCGGAGGCTGTCGTTCTGCCATTCTAACTTCCCGTCCACGCCTTGGCCCAAGGAAATTGCACAGGATGCCCACCCTCAGGGCAGCAGGTGGAGAAAGGCCCGCCCGCCTGACGGCAGATGAAGGAGAACCAGACACGGAGGAGTGTAATGCGTGCCAGGGCTCTGAATGGTCATAATCGTCACTCGTCCGGGGACTCGGGGCTGACCATTATAAATTCCCGAGCCCTTGACAAAAAGCTGTTATTACATTACAATCCCAATCGAACACTTATCAAAATTCCAGAGCAGACATTAAAGGTCATAAAAGAAAAATCCTACTAAAACATTTTTAATTCACCCACAATTTCAGGGATTTATGATAGCCTTTTTTCCCCACTCAAAATTCTGATCTTATTTCATGCTCGAAGAAAGGGAGTTGCCTTTCTTTGCTTCCCCTGAGCAAAAAAAAAAAAAAAAAAAAAAAAAAAAAAAAAAAGGACCCTAATTCTCAGATCCGATCCAAAGTGGGATTTGGACTTTCATCAGTATGATCATGTGCGTTACTTGATTTAGGCAGGGAAACAACCTACAGAAAATCACTTCCCCGTGGGAAAGAGGTATCCCCACTTTATAGACTCCTTCCAATTTCCCTTTTTTTGTAAAATAAAAAGTTTTGTAATTTTATTTGATGTACTAGTTTATCTCCCTAGTTTGCTTTTTCCTCTCACTGTCGAATTATTGATACAAACTATATCCTAAGTCCTGTTCAGTAATTCCCATTTCCTCTTATTTTCATATTTGATCATGAAATCTGCACCCACAGTCTCAATCATCCCAGTTACATGCTCGCTGCATCCTTTGAATGATCTTACTTCACAGATCTAGAAACACACTCAGAATGCCCCCCAAAGTCAACAATCTCTGTTGCATTGTTAATATTCTGCCCAAGTTTGAGATGTGAATGACTTCTGATTTCTTCATCTTTCTTGACCCTGAATTTTATATGGCCTTAAGGCTTATTCATTCTGTTTATGAAATCTTTCTTTTGTGTACTCCTCCCTTTCCACTCTTCACCACATTATACTTAGTACCTCACGTCTGGACCATTCAAATCATCTTCTAACTCGTCCCCCTTGCTCCAGGCTTTTCTGTCTCCCAATTTAAGCATGCAGCCTGCACAATCATCCTAAAACATGACCTCTCTTGGGTTAACCTCCAGAGGGAGGGGAAGAGCGCCCTTCTATAACTCGTCACTGCATATACTACTAAATGCCAGCGCCTCTCCCTGATTGGAAATTTCATCTTAAGCATAAATTTTCTACCAAATAAAATCAAATGCACTCCCTGATCTTAGGAAAGATAATCCACTTCCTTTCTCTGCCTTTCCCTATTCATCTCTTCTACCCAGCATTTGGCCTCCTGTCTTCAAATCCCACTTGTCACTTAGGACCTGAAAGAAATGCCTTCCTGGACTCTTCTGAACCATGGTTGGCTCTGCAAATGTGACATAATTTGTGTGAAAATAATCAGAAAGCAGCATCCCACAGAATGCCACTCAGATGTAGTTTGGTCAACATGGCTGCGGTGTTGCTATTGTTTAAACTAAATGTTAATACCGTTAGGGACCCCACACACTCCTCAGTTGCCTAACTGCTTGAGTCTGAAGACCCTGATCTATGCTATGTCATGCTGGTGGCATTGTTTATTTCATGATCTTTATATGTTATTAAAAATGATAAGATAATAATGATAATACATCTATGTTGTGTTTATTTTTCCAACTAACTTGTATGTTTCCTAAGGTCAGGAAAATGTTTTTATACAATTAAACATTTAAATAGGGTAGGATGAATGAAAAGCACTCTGTAAACATAACTAGTCCAAAAGCTGTTGAGTGCTAAGTCCTGCCAGCATGAGGAGGATAAGTTAGAGCCACTCAGGAACCAAGATGGTTTTAGTTAGTGGGAAGTAAAACTCTTATGTTCCTATTAATTCATGGATTCCTTCAGCATTTTATCCCAATTTAAGTTAATATTTAAGGAAAAATATCTAAATGTAAAAACATCCATCTGGACTCTTCCCTTTTGCAGCCATCACTGAAATAGCAGTGGTCTAAGTGAAGTTCAAGCCCTTTGTGACCTCTGACAGGAGCAAGAACCGTAAAAGGCATTTCAATGCACCTTCCCCCATTCTTCGCAGGAAGATTGCGTCTTCTCCCCTTTCCACAGAGCTGAGACAGAAGCACCAGCTTCTATCCACGCCCATCTGACAGGATGATGAAGTTCAGGTTGTGCAAGGACACTACGAGGGGCAGCACACTGGCAAAGAGGTCAGATTCTCAGAAGAAATAAGCCATCTACACTGAACGAGGGCAGTGGGAGAAGGTAATGGGACAACTGTTCGTGTGCGCATTTGCCCCAGCAAGGCGCATATCTCTGAAGCTGGACAAAGACCCCAAAAGACCCTTGAACATTAAAGCCAAATCTCACCAAGTAGAAAGGAAAAGAGCAAATACAAGAAAGAAACAATTGAGGAGATGCAGGAATAAAGTAATCTTATATATGATTGTCATTAAAATCTTAAAAAAGAAAATCATCCATTTGAGAGCTTTTCAAATTCCAAGTAAGAGAAGTAGTTGCTGAAGCAGGTAGGTGCAATATGGAGAGATGAATAAAGATAACTTCAAAGAAAAAGAATATCAAAATTCAGTAGAGAAGAAAAAAGAATCTCAGTGTTTACAATAACTTGGAAATAGGATAGGAAAAATATTTGCAGGAAATATTTTGAGAAAATAGCAAGAGCTAGAATATAGTAGTGACTGAATTATTGACTACCTTATTAATGCTCAACCCTGAGATGGCACGTCCCCACCCTCCAGCCTGGACCCCCACCACAGCTCTGCTAGGGACCACCAGCTCTTACATGACAGTAACCACGCAAGGTTGGTGATGTTTGTTCTCATCCTAAACAAGGAGCTGACATTCACAGGACTTACCTGACGTGGCACAACTTGGAAACCACAAGCATCAGGAACCAAACCAGGGTCTGTCTGACTCGGAGCCGACATCCATGGAACTGGGCTGCACAGTCTCCTATAGACTGAAATGGAAATAGTAAGCTCCGTGATGACAATTGGTTCAATAGTTTATTTTTAACTGCTATAAATTTTTAACTTTGTTCCAAAAAAGAAAAAGAAGAAGCCACAGAAGAATAATTCTAAACATGCCAGAAGATAAACAACTGTTAAAAAGAACTCTTCTAATTGAAACGAAGCAGGGGTGCCAGGCATAGAGCTGGTTGTGGCCGTGGCAGGAGTTTGGAGAGGTCTCCGCCGGGTGTGGGACTTCATGGTGATGAGCACACAAAGGCAGGCATTGCCACCAAGACCAACACTGGTGAGGATGAAGGTTGCAGTTGACATTGTAAAATGGTTCAAACCTTTTGGATGATGATTTTGCTATACAGTTCAATAGCCATAAAATGTTTATGCCGTACAAAACAGAAATCTCACCTCTGGGAACTTAACACAGTGAAATAATACAAAGGTGGGGGTAGGAGGGAGAGGATCCTGAATGAACAGAGATACAGATAACCACGTTTATAAATTAAAAAGCCCACTAGTAATAATAGAAATATCCAATAGTTGGAAAGATATGGGGTGAAATATGGAATATCATATAAACCCATTAAAATGTGAAGTGATTATTTAGGGACCTTAGAAAAGTATTAAAATCAGTCAAAGGCAAAAGTAAAGCATTAATCTTGTATGTATAATACTAGCTACTATTTTTGAGCACTCCCTATGTGCTAAATTCTTTTTTTAAAGATTTTATTTATTTTTAGAGAGGGGGAAGAGAGGGAGAAAGAGAAACATCAGTGTGAGAGAGAAACATGGTTTGGTTGCCTCTCCAACTGGGGACCTGGCCTGCAACACAGGTATGTGCCCTGACTGGGAACTGAACCAGCAACCTTTCAGTTCCCAGGCGGGTGCCCAACCCACTGAGCCACAGCAGCCAGGGCAATGCGTGTTAGATTCTGATCTAAAAGCATCACATACAATAACTCATTTACTCTAATAAGTACCCTATGAGAAAACTGTTACCATCATCTCCATTATGTAGAGGAGAAATCTGAAGTTAACGAGCTACACCCAAGTTCACACCACCACTGAGAGCATGAGACAGGATTCCAACCACTTAGTCTGGCTCTAAAGCCCAAACTATTAACAAGTGTTAATGGCGACTCTGTAATTATAAGAGCCATAATTAAGCCAAGGCAAAAATGAAATAGTATATGTGGATAGAGAATAAGGAATATTACTGAAGAAGAATTAGCACACCTTGGAAGTAGAATGAAAGACATTATTAATTTATTTTGTTCCTACTCTGCATAGGGCCTGTGATTGTTGTAATAAGAGATTTCTCTGATAATGGTTTCATTCAATCCTTCCTGGAGTGTTAAATTAATTTTTATGGTTCTTTTCAGATTCTCGGTTTAAAGACATTAAATATATCTCATGATTGATATTGCTCATATGTAACTAGCCATGTCTATTTGAAATTTATATATACAGGCCCATAGAGACTTTCAGCCACAAAATAAAAAATTGTAATAACAAAAATAGTAAAATATAAACAAAATATAATAGAAATAAAATTATTCCCCTGTCTGTCATAAGTTCAACTCTTAAATGTATTGTTTTTAGGTAGTGAACATTTCATATCCTAATGTAACTTCTTTGAACTAAAATGGGATTAAACATTGTAAAGAATTAGTGCACACCCAATTTTTCAAATTATATTTAATCCCTCAGTAGTTTAGTGGGTTGTGGCAAAGAGAAAGAGATCATTTTTTAGGATATTATTATCTAAAATTATATATATTCATCTATTTCTTCAATTAATCCATATCATATGTTCTTCTAAAAATAAATCCCAAAAGAATACCGCAATAAGTTATGTTACATCCAACTTTTGCAAACCACAAACTGTTGCTGTAATGTCACATTTCATTTCAACACTATTTCAAGAATATAACCCTCAAAATCTCCAAGGTAAGTTAAGCTGTATTCAACCTTAAAAGGTTTCAACTTTAGTTCATGTCCCCTTCCTTGTTGCCTGACTATTACATACCTAAAATATACAGGGACGAATTAATACAGTAAAGCAACCAGAAGTATTGTTATAAACAAAAGAAACATTTTCATGTATGACTCCTGGGAAACAAGTTTTTTTGACTTTATAGACATACCATATGCATTGTTTTAATGCACATCACGTAATTACCAATCTACTGCCTGTAAAAAGGAAATAGTTAAAGCCAATTTATAACAAATACTGAACCAGGCTGTACATAGCACACATACAAATTATCAAAACTCCATATCATATACCATTTAGACAGAGCCTGTGAGATCAAATGTTGTAAGCAAAGGAGTTTTATCCATTGTTTCTAACACTACTTCAAATGGGTTCATTTGAAACCTTGATTAAAAATGTATACTGGCATGTCAGGTAAAGTATTGGGAAATAGAAATGTGCTTTTTAAGACCCATTATACAATTTTTATCATTTGAGGAACAGAAAGTAGGAAGCAAAACAACACATAGATTTTAAAATGACAGATAAAGCTTGCGACTACTACCTTCCTTAATTTTCTCCCACAAAAAAGGTGATATAAAAAAACTAAATTCACCAAACGGAAGAGCACACAGCGGCATACACCAGCATTGTAAAAATCAATTTAAGAAGTGCAACTGCAGTTGGCTTTCCTGGGTTTTTAATTATGTGTTTGTTTGCCATGGTGGCCTAATTTAGTCAAGAAGATGAGCCTACATTAAAAGCTGGTAGGAGAGGTAAGTAATCCCCAGGGTGGGCTGCTCGAGCTCCAGAGTTTAAAAGCTACACACACAGAAGCAGAAGCCAAGGCACGTTTGAGAAGGGGGTCCACATGACAAACAGTGAAAGGCGAGCAAATCAAATTTTTCACAATTAGTTGAACAACAACTGTGACAGGTTTAGCGCTTAGCATTTTCATTTGTGTGCTCAAATTTGGTTATCTGTCCTCTTTTATGCAAATGCGATGTGACAGGAGAAGCTGGGAGCACTGGAGCAGGCCAATCACTCACAACAGGGGCCAGGGCTGCTGGGCCGAGAGGCCGGGATTAAATGGACTGAATGCTGATGGATAAATGACAGGAGTGGCGCTGAAAGCCTCATGAACTGATTTAAAACTTCTGAGGGAGGATGCCAAGAATATAATTATGCTTTATGCCCCAGCCTCAACTGTCAAAAATAAGAAGATAACAGAAGAATATAAATTATACCAAATGAATATTATCGGCATTCATAATTTAACTAAACCCAACATGTTTATCCTACATTGAAAAATAGATAAGATTGGAAAGCTGTGTTCTTACACCGCAGGCCTCAGGACTGAAGCAAAGTTTAAGAATTTGTAAATGAAGCACAACGGCTAGAAATCCAAGACATCGCAGTGTTCTTCTTAAAGGGCTTCCATCTCCAGCCAGGAAAAGGCCATCTCGGCGGAGCTGCCACAATACATTCGCCTTCAAGTGTACGTCTGCCAAGACGTTCAGGTTCAGAGGGGCCTCTCCTATGCACTGGAGCACAGTCCCAGCCCCCAGGGGACGCAGGGGCCATTACCAGGAATTTACAGGGTGTCTGCACTCTGTCCCAACCCACACTAAGGGGCTGTGCTTCTTTCAGCCAAAAGGGCTGAAGAACACTGCGGCTTCTTATCTAGCTCGCTTCACCTAGGCCTTAGAACTTTATGGTCACTTCAAGTTCTTAGCCAAATGTTTTATAACATTAAATTTTTCAGAGGGTAGAGTCCTGTCTGAAAGCAAGAATGTGAATGAACTATCGTCCTCAGTTCCTTTCAACATTTGACTTTCAATTTTTCGATTATCACTATGTACACACACACACACGCATCTTCCTAAGAAGACATCAATGATTTTAGATAAAATTTTAGATGAAAATGTCCCACACATGCACTTTATGGATTATTACACACACATAAAAAGGAGGATGTAATCTTAACATCTTTTTGTAAAAAAGGAGGATACCAAGCAATATCACACAATATGAAGAGATGCAGAGAGATGGTAACAAAGGCAAACCATGTTTAAGTGAGCTAGAGAATACTCATAGGCAAGAAAGCACATAAATGTTATAGTGTAATTTATCCCAATCAATTGATGCTATCTATAAACTAATAACATTTTTTGTTCTTTCTAATAAACTTTGACATAATTTGTTACCTAGTCCATCTCTTAAAATTCATCACAAGGTTAACTATTGTAGACCATGTAATAAAATTCAGAAAATAGTAACTGGTACATATATGCATTTTAGGTAAAAACATCTATTCCTGGGCTAAAGACTCTACCTTAATATGCTAATAAGAAACCCATCTTCATGAGACTATAATATTACAAATAAAATGTTTGTTACTAAACAAACCCCTTTCTAAATTTTTTATAGAGCTAAAAATACATGGACAGAGAAGCGCACATCATAAGTGCATATATTGAGGACATTTTGCAAAGTAACCACCACCCAGATCAAGAAACGGAGCGTTCCCAACACCACAGAATTCCCTGATACACCTCTTCTTGGTCATTAACCCCTCAAATGTAACCACTTTGGGGAATTCCTTAAGCACAGCTTAATTTTGCCTGTTTGTGAGATTCATACAAATCAAACCATACAAAGTCTCCTCTTTGTGGTCTGTCTTCTTTTGGGGGGGATGTGAGAGTATCTGACTTCTTAACTCAGTATTTGGTTTGTGACATTTACTTGTATTATGTAACAGTAGTTCGTGCTTTTCCATTGTACTTTCCACCGCATGTATAGAATGTTCTACCACTGATGAAAACCTGGTTTGCTGCTATGAATGTTCTCATACATGAACTCCAGGGCATTCGTTTCCATTTCCATGGAGTATAACCTAGGGGTGAGATTGCTGGGTCATTGGATGCACATATATATTTTAATATGAATTATAGCTTTAGTGGACTCTGCCTAATAGTTTTCTAAAGTGGAACAAAGTACTTTTTATAAATGAAAGAAATCTCAATAAGCCCTGTGAAATTTTGTTCTAGGTTACAAAAAAGGAGGAGGAGAAGGGAAAGAAAGAGAAAGAGAGAGAGGAAAGGAAGGAAGGAAGGAAGGAAGGAAGGAAGGAAGGAAGGAAGGAAGGAAGGAAGGAAGGAAGGAAGGAAGGGAGGGAGGGAGGGAAGGAGGAAGGAAGGGAGAAAGAAGGAGGGAGGGAGGGAGGGAGGAAGGAAGAGGGAGAAAGGAAGAAAGAATTTAACAAAAATCAAATCAACACACCACACATACAATTCTCAGCAGGAAATAATGTGCCCAGGTGAAAGCTGGAAGTGGAGCGCCCCAGCCCTGTCAACGTCCTATATGCCTGACTGTGGAAAGAAAGGCGTGGCAGTCATGGCTGCCAACTCTGATTCTGCCTGCTTAAGGAGTTCATTAAATGTACTAGAGAATCATCAGTTCATGAGTAGCTTCCCCAAAAGAGTGCCCTGGGCTAACACTAGATACATCTGTCCACAAATCCCAGTTCTGTGTGGCAGACACAGGACCCCTTCTGTATTCCTCAGAACATTGTCGGCAGCATGGAGAACAGCACCAGGCGTTAGACCCGTGGAGTCAGACCAGATCTTGACTCAGCAACCTCAGTACTTGAGTTCTGGCTAGGACATAATTCAGAGCCAAGACTCAAACTATAAGAGAAAATGCATTTAGAAAGTCACAGAGGTAGAAGAAGTGAGCTGTAGAATAAATGGGCTCAGGAAACAAGCTACAGAGTCCAAAGAAGGGCCCTAGGAGCTTAGGAGAGAGAGAAGCAAATGTGCCCAAGGGGGGAAGAAGAGGGAGAGGGGGGAGGGGAGGGGAGGGGAGGGGAAAGGTGTGAATGTGTTCCCAGAAGGGCGAGTTGGGTCCTCTGTTCTGAGGGCTTTTCAGGGCAGGGGTTTTGGGGGTGGTCCCAGGGGAGGATCTCAATAGAATATTCATCACTTTCCAGGTGCCTCCTTTCAGGGATGTGGTCTCCACTGATTGGCTGGTGCCAGGGCATGGGTTCATTAGATGATTCAGCTGGTCCTGAGGTCAGCTGTGGCTTCACTTGTCTGATTTTGCTGCTTTTCTGGGCCTGGAGCTGAGGCCTGGATGTACCTGATGCAGGTATATAAGAACCTCATTGTCCTGGGGGATTAATGCTTATGGGCTATTTTCCGGCCCCTTTCCTTTTTTGTTCCTTTTCTAAAGGGTCCAACCCACATGACTAGCTACATGCCAGGGGAGGAGGGGTCCGGAGAGGATCTAAACCACATGACCAGCGATGTACTAGGGGAGGAAAGGTCACCCTGAGGGTGAGTCCTCATTCTCCCAGTCCTGGCCATTGCTAGGCCACCGGGGCTTTCTGCCCTGGTGACCCTCTGTACCTGGCCCTCCGTCCTTGCTCTGCTCCTGTCTGTCCCACAGCCCAAGCACAACATGAACCACGTTTTTATTTATCTAACACATCTGATTTTTTCCTTTTAGAACAACGAAAGGCCTGTTGTACCTTTAGTCCATAAATGTGCTTTTTCAGTAGGTAAGTGAAGAGACCTCACTATTCAGCCTCATAGTCTCACACAGTTGAGGGCCTGGACAACACTATTATCCAATCATCACACCATAAGGCCCAGCTGTGGCCAAAATGGCTTCATGCCGCTTAAGAAGGAAGTCCGTTTGCTAACTCCATCTACCAGGCACGCCGACACAACTCAAAACATCAGCAACCAAACGCTCTGACCTACACTGAAGTCTGCGTCACGGAAACAGATTTTAACAGCTCACAGGGAGAAGGAGTTGAGATCTGGATCTCTTCCCTCCAAGAAGATTCCTAGTCTGAGAAGTTTCCCACTTTTCCCCAGAAACCATCAGGGTCTACTCTACAGAGTTTTTATTTTTTTTTTTTGTGGGGGCGGAGTGGGGGGAGCAAAGTCTTCACCTGCTAGTACTCAGTCAGCTTGATCCTCCCTGGGTGGGCTCCATATAAGCTTTCTTCTGACAACTTGTTCACCTGACCACCCCTAGTCCCACCCCCACCCGCACCCCCATTGGCCCACCTGCATTTGTTGTGCCTTAGCTTTTGGTTGCATTAATGACAAAGTGTCATGATTTCATCCTAAGGCAAGGACGGGTCTTCTACGACCCCTATGTCTTCATTCTCATTGTTATTTTTTCCCATGGGTTCTAGGTTTTTACATCCGTTTCAGCTTCACAACTATTGCCCGTATCCTGTGCCTGAAATTTTTTTTCCTCCCAATTTTATAAAGCAGCAAGATAAGGTTTATATTGTGGTATCTTATTCCTCAATCTTCTTGGCAGGTCAGTAGCCAAACGGAAGGTACATAAGCATAAATCCTTTCCCGTCTGGAGTTCCCCTGCCCCTTTCTCAACATTCACCTCAGCCTTTAAAGGGGTGTCAGTGTCCAACCAAACTACCCATGAATTAAGTGGCCAACCCACGGTAGTGACCATTCACATGCTTCTTACCTCAGCAGACAAAAGAACACTCAGCAAACGATGCTCCAGCCCAGCTGGGGTTTTCTGAGATCCAGGAGCCACATGGTGGGTCACAGCATCTAACACACGGGCTGACCCCTGCCCCACACGGAGGTCGATGGCCAGCTCAGGACCTCCCCCACAGAAACTCCTTTTCCCTTTCCCATTTCTCTGTCTCAGGCTGGCTTGCCAATTGTTAGGAAAATTTCCTGGGGCCTGAAGACCAAAGAAAGAGGCTGATAACTTCTGAATTACACCAAGAGTTGATTGAAGGAACATACAGACTTCGGGGGCAGCAGGACAGTAAATCTCTCCAGTGAAAAGAGACAGCGCGTTATATGTATACAGCCACGCAGCCTGCGCTCACATGGGCGGCTTAGAGCCACGTGGCACGTGCTTGTTAAGAGCTGTATGATACAAGGCAGTAAACAACGTAAAGGGCCCAACTTTTCTGTGCAAACACATCCCTTCCAGGTGATATGGGGGCCCCTCCTACGGTGAACTGGTAGTCAGGTTGCTTGGAAGGGTGGTGTTGGTCACATTAAATACCAGGAATCACTTTGTATAACAAACAGCTGAACTATCTTTCTCCACCAGACAAATTTTTGTTCATCCTTCAACACTCAGCTCAGATGCAATTTCTGTGAAACCTGCAACGACTCCCTGAGACATAGTCATTTCATTTTTTTAAGTTTCACAAGACCATTACAGCATTTCACGTTTTGAATTGGAATTACCTGCTAGAACACCCACCTTCCCCGCTGGGCAGTGAAGTCCACGAGAACAAAGACTCTGTCTGTGTGTCTTTGTACGCCCTATTTCGTTTCGACTCAGCAAATATTCAACACCCAGAGTTGTCTCAATTTCAAAGTTGGTACTTAGTAAATGTTTCATGAAAGGATGAAAGAGAGAGAAGAGATAAATTGACATTATTTTAAAACTCCTTCAAAAAGGTTCAGGCAGAGCCCTGGCCGGGTAGCTCACTTGCCTGGAGTATCATCCTAAAACACAAGGTTGCAGGTTAGATTCCTGGCCAGGGCACATACAAGAATCAACCAATGGAACACCAAATTAATGTTTCTCTCTCTCAATCCTTTCTTCTCTGTCTAAATATCAATAAATATTTTTTTAATTTTCAAATAAAAATTGTTCAAGTAGAAATTTCTTTTTCCACTTATATCCAAAAGAAAAAATAAAGGGGTTTTTCCAAAAGTTGTACTTGAATCAGTAAGCCTCAGGTTTGTTTTTCGTTTTCTGTTTATACACTTAAATTTAAATGATGAATAACGTGAATTACATGGCATAGCACAAGTGACCTTGGAGGTAATCTAGTCTAGGGAGACAGCTAATATATGGCACTGTTGGAGCCGCTCTTCACCTCCTGCACCCATAGCAGACAGTACTAATCGATCATAGCACTCCTTCTCATTAAGCCCAGACTCAGCCTTAGAATTCTCAGCTCAGCACTTAGCAGGCTGCTTTTGGAGTTGGTGGTCATGATGAATCCTGCTTCCCACTCTTGGTCTAGTTTATTTCATCTTATTACAGGTAAACAAAGTGAGGTCTAGAGAGGTCGAATAGCTTTGCCTAGGTCACCGAGCTAATTAGTACTAGAGCGTGAACTAGAACCCTGGTCACCTAAGGAAGGCTCTGTCTACTAAACTATGCTTTTTATTTCTATAGCTAGTTAATAGAAATGAATACATCATAAAACATGTTAGTTTTGGTCATTCTGTGTGCGTTATATATTATACATAATAGTTTAGAACCTTCACTTACTATTTCTCAACCAATGGTGTCAGCAGACCAATGTATCATAAAGACCTCATTGGTGTGTTATAACAAGCCAAACTTCCCTTAAAGTCACAGTGGTATAATTTTTCAAAAACTGACTGCAGCTTAGTCCAGAATTCTGGGGCAAACATACCATTTTTTTTTTAAATCAAAAGTGAGGTGCCTTTAAAAGTTTGCAATGAAAAGTAGTAAAACACAAAAAAATGCAATAAAAAAAACACAGATCAGTTTAACTGTTTGTTATCTTATAGACAGCTTCTTAACATAGCAAAAATGCATTTGAGAAAAATACCTATGGAAATTGGAATATAAGTAAGATGGTCATTTATATTATTTTTTCAATAGGTTGTTCAGTTAGTAATTTTTATCAACTTTTTATGTTTATTCATATTATCTTCTTCCATCCAGGCACAAGTGGGTGTCAGGGAAGATCTCAGAGTTGTCTCAATAGTATTTTTTATTTTTTATTTTTTTAAAGACTTTATTTATTTATTTCTAGAGAGGGGGGAAGGGAAGGAGAAAGATGAAGAGAAACATCGATGTGTGAGAGACACATCAATCGGTTGCCTCTCGCACACCCCCAACTGGGGACCTGGCCCGCAACCCAGGCACGTACCCTGACTGGGAATCGAACAAGCGACCTTTTGGTTTGCAGTGTGTTAATCAATCCACTGAGTCACACCAACTAGGGCTATTTTTTATTTTTTTAATAGAATTTTTTAAGTGCTCAAATGCTGTAGGTGTCTATCTTAATTACATAGAAATGCTTATGTGTAAAAAAATAAGGCATGTAAAAGAAAACAAGAAATATATTAAGAAGTGCAAGACTGTTTTCTTTTCCAGCACATAAACTTCAAATTCTCCAAAAGGGTAGACTTGTTCCATCCCAGTGGGCCAGCAGAGGCATAAGAAAGAAACAGAGAAAGTTGAAATAAATTAAAATCTCAGATTTCTCAGCCTCTTTTTCTTTGAGTAGCAAACTGAAAAATACTCTCAAAGAATCAACACCCAAGATACCTCATTACCAGAAATAGAAAGGCAAATGAGGAAGGAAGGCAAGAAAAAGCAAGCCTACAGCCTGAGAATAGATAAGAGAAGGCCAACAAAGTTCCTGGACATGGAATCACACAAAGGTTAGCCATTCGAGGATAAGAAATGAAATAAACTATTAGCGAATAACAATGATAGCCTTTGGGGGGGAGAGAAGCCTGATTTTTGTTGACCAAGAAAAAGTAGTTGTAGCTGACCTCTGGCTGTTATCTGAGCAACGTGTGTCCACTTACTTCAACACGTGACTTACAAGTGTAGCAGGTTCACGATGGTGGTCCTGTGGACGTGCCTCTTTGGAGACCTGGGGCATCAAAGCAAGGCATTAACAGTCTTCTTCCCCCAGTCCTGGAAGAAATGTCGAGGGCAGCAACTGCCTCTCAGGCCCAACCCTACGCTTCTATACTTGGCTCTGTCATGCAAACTACATTTCCCAGACTCAGGGCCAGTGGGAGGCACTGTGGGGAGACTATAAGGGGGAAAAAAAGGACGAAAAGATTTTCCTGCTCGCAGCTCTTCTGTGCATCCTTTCAACATCTTTTATCACCTTCAAAATCAGTTGTGTGGTCCCATCAGAAGGCCGAGTAGCCCCCGTGGGTTGGTCCCTTTTCCCTGACAACTATCTGTCCCCTTCTATTCTTTGCTCTTGAGTGTGCAACAACCACCTCCATCTCTTTTAAGCTGTGTTAACTAACACTTCATTATTCATTTTCCTAAAATATTACATGCGTTTATCGCTGGGAGACAAGAAAGTGGCACAACTACATGCTTTGCCACCTGCCTGTGAATGAATAAAAGATGCACAGGGACCAATCACAACAGACTTTGAAAAGAAGCAAAGTGATTGGTCACTGATCATGATGTGCATCTCTTGTTTACACAGTGATTTTTGGACTTAAGAGCTAGCATGAACTTTGCACTGGAAACAATTAATCATAGGCAACATACCACGATAACTGATTCTGATTCATGGTGTTGGAGGACTAGGTGATAATTCATGCACATAGGAATGGTGTAAAAGCAAAGACTGCCTATAGTTGTCTTATTATCGGTACCTTCTTCCCATCCTTGCAAATATTGAGGTTCGACATCTCCAGTCTTCCCTCTTTGCATGCTCATGTCCTTACTGCGTCATCTCACTCATATATATCAATGACATAAGTCTGCATCCCAGACTTCTCTCCTGCCTACAGGACATTTCAACGTTGATATCCCACAAGGCCCTAAAGCTCAACATGTCAGAACTGAATTTAACTTCTCTTATCTTGTAACCCTGCTCCCAACCCCACATGTCCCGTCTCGGAGTATGACACGGCCATCAGCTGTGTTGCTCAGTCCACAAGTCTGGGGTTCCTTTGCCCCTGTCCCTGCCTCCAGCACATCCTCCTCACCACTGCAAAATGACTTACAAAGATGAAATATAAACATTCCGCATTCCCCTCGTTTCATCTCTGTCTTCCTTCCCTTCCATCCCCTTTTTCCTTCCAAACTTTCACACCTTTCAGTGGCCCTCCCAACACCTCAGGATGAAGTTCAAAGTTCTTACAATGTTCTCAACCTTGTTTCTTCCCATACTCCATCTGTCTAGTTTCTATTTTTCTTAAAACTTTTTCCCCAAACACCACTTTTATTTGAAAGGAACTGAGCCAAATAAAATCATACACACGCAGTGTTTCTTCTTTGCATGGCCCTGCCTATGTGTGCGTGTGTGTGTGTCTTTTGCATTTCTGACCAAATTGGCATTCTAGTTTTTATGGGAAGTTTCAAATTATTTTTCTGTAAGTCATTCACCTTCCTGTCCCGAGGTAGGGTGAATTCCACATTTTCCAGTCTCAGTGTGGCAGAAACCATCAGAGGTGCCGCTGTGCCTTTCGGTGACAGGGGAGAGGGCAATGTTGGAGCAGGCGACCGAGCCAATAACACACAGCTGGGGAACAGAAAACTGGAGAGCAGCTGCCCGGGGTTGCCCTGCGCTGTAGCCCCTGCAGCCCAGCCATGCTCTCCTGTGAAACCCAGCCATGGTCTGGCTTCCTCCCGGACTTCTTCCTGGGTTTGAGTTGCTGGACCTTTCTTGCTCCCTGATGCAGCCTCCCTTGGCCCACCCTGAACACTGCGTTCCATGAGTAGGAGAGAGCCATCACTCTGAGCTCACTCCAGCTTGCCCTGGCCACTGCTGTGCTGGTTTAGGCTTATGGCATAAATAGCATCACACTTAGAAAGATGCATCCTCTTAAAACTCTTTACATTCTGATTGCTTCATGTTCCTTGCCATTTCTCTGAGTACTTCTTTTCATTAATTGATATTTATATGGGAGCTTTATTCCCTCCTAAATTAGAAATCAGGGAAGAGAGTGCATAGAGCAGGAAGGAATTATGGAAGGAATGGCAGGATGTTTGTTTACCCACTGGCTTGAGCAGCTTAGAGCAGGAAACAGGAGGAGCCAAAAAGACAGGCTCTGAGCAGAGTCTGCATTGCATCCCAGGTACAACGACGGACAGACTTGAAGAAGGACCATTGACTTCCTCAGACCACAGGGCGGCTTTGGTGTGGCGTGGGTGGGTGCAGGGCCAATGTGAGGGCTGGGTGTGTCCAGTAAAATGGTGTTTCAACAGAAGCCACTACGATTGGCAGTGGAGGCCATGGTGAGGGGCCCAGATGAATCTGGTACGAAGAATGGAAGGGGACTAGTTAAGACTAGATAGGGGATTCTCAGGTACAACTAGGAAAGATGGTAAAGTGGAGGGGAAGGCGCTGTTTAGCAGTTACACAGGTGAGGGTATACAGCAAATGATTTTCCAACCAGTTGGAGCGAAAACTGAAACCATCTGATGGGAGATCTTTGAATGCCACCACCAAACCTAAAAACATAATGAATTTTCTTCCCTCTTTGCCTCCTGTTGCAATCGAGGACTCGTCTCCCTCACCAAGAGCAGTCTTTTTAATTGTGCTTTGGATCTATTCTCGTCCCATCTTTTCCAGACATCTTAAACTATCAGTGTTTTCCACAGTCTTCTCATTAGATCTTTCTCTACAGATTGAAACATGATTCTCTGCTGCCTCTTTATCCCACCTGCCTTGCAAACTGCTAATATATCTCTTCTACCCTTAAAAACCTTCTCACGCTGCCTGTACTGTCTCCAGATCCTTACCTTTTACTCCTTAGCCCATTCATTTCACTCCCAGGTCCCTCTTTAAAGCAAACGAAACCACATAAAACCAAACAAAAACATATTCCAGGTTCATTGATGACTTCCTTATCCCAAAATCCAGTGGACATTTTCTGGACTTTTTCACATTTCATCATACTTTACCTTATAATATTGTTTATCACTCCCTTCTTCCTAAAACAGCTTTTTTATTTTTAAGCCTTGGCCTCCATTTGTAACCCCCATTCCTGGTTCTGTCTTTGCCCTTCCACATCTTTCTTTGCAGAAACTGCCCACATTACCTGGATTCAGTGCAGATTTCCTCATCCTGTACTTGGTCTCTAGGAATCTCATCCTCACCCATGGATTAAAACTTCTATAGTAAATAATTCTAAAATTGTTTATCTCCACACTGCAGCCACACCGGGCTTCTTTCTGTTCTTCAGATGCACCCCATTGGGTCCCTCCATGGAATTGGGTCCCTCCTTGCACAAAACTGTTCCCTCAAGAAAGTGCTCCCCGCTAGTACACTCCTGCTCAGCTTTCAGGCCTCAACTGAAGATCACTGTCATGGGGAGCCTTTCTTAACATTATAGGTTTTATATTTGCCTTAGAAATTAATTGCTCCTTCAAAGCATTTAATTTATAATTTTGCTCTTGTTCTATGCTCCCTCCCCTTTTGGATGATTGCAACCCTCCTGAACCGTGGTAAGGGGCAGGAAGTGCAAACTGAGCATCAGTTGTTTTAATCCTCACCCACCTTTTCTTAGGTAGAGGAACTCTGCTGTTCCTCAGATGGGAGTCCCCTTCAGGCAGCAAGGCTGAAGGAGACAATGACGGCCACCATACATGCAGGACTGCTGGCGCTGGTGGAGTGTAACCAGTGGAAGCAGTCTGAGGTACTTCCAGAAACTCTCAGCATGCAAACTCAGTTTACTTCTTTTCTACACCTCAAATACATGCTCTCAAGAGCTCACTCTTTTTGGCAAGCACGCATCCCTCCAAAACATTTCCCAAGACTGCATGGAACTAGGCAGATAGTACTCTGCCTTTACCGACACTTTTTATTTTGAAATAGTTTAAATTCACATGCAATTGTTAAGAAACAAGAGAGATTCCATGTACCATTTACCAAATTTCCAACGGTAATACCTTGCAAAACTGTAGCGCAACACAACCAGCGTACCAATATTCATAGTCAAGGTGCACACTTCCGTCACCGTGAGAACTCCTCCTGCTGCACTTTCGTGCTCACGCTCCCTTCTCTCCCACCCACCTCCTCCCAAACCCTCGGCAACAGGTGACCTCTTCCTCATCTTTACAATTTTGTTATTTCAAGAATGTTATGTAAATGGAATTACACTTGCCTTATAGGATTGGCTTTTTCACTTACTATAATTTCTGAAATTCATCCGGGGTGGCATGCATCAGTTGTTTGTTTTTACTGCTAATATTTCATAATGAATGTATCAGTTCAACCATTCACCTGCTCAAAGACATTTGGGTTATTTCCGGTTTTTTACTATTATGAATACAGCTTCTATGAACATTTGTGTAAAAGCATTTGTGTGAAAAGAATTTAAATGCCCAGGAGTACAACTGCTGGTTCATAGGATATTTGCATATTTAGCTACTTAAGAAATTACATTGTTTTCCAGGGTGGCTATACAACTACCATAGCTTTCCAGAGAAACATTCTCACTAGCAACGTGTGAGTGATCATTTCTCTGCATCCTTGCAGCATTTGGTGTCACTATTTTTTCTTTCGCCGTTCTGAAAGGAAGGTAGTTATATTTCATTGCAACTTTAATTCCCATTTCCCTAATGGTGAAGGATGTTGAATAGCTTTCGTGTGCTTCTTTGCCATCTAAATGTTATCTTTGGTCAAACGCCTCTGTCTTTTGCCTGTGGATCACTTGCTTTTCAATTGTTGAGCTTGGAGTTATGTGTGTATTTGAGATACCGGTGCTGACACATCTTGGTGTGCTTTGCCATTATTTTCTCCCACTTTGTGGCTTAACTTTTCATCCTCTAACAGATTCTTCCACAGAGCAATAGTTTTAGGTTCCAACAAAATCCAATTTATCATGCTTTTATGAATCAACACTTTGGTGTCAAATCTAAGAACTTCTTGCCTAACTCTAGATCTCGAAGATTTTTTTTTGCCCTAAGTTTTACAGCCCTACGTTTGTCCACAATCCATTTTGAGTTCATTGTTACGGTGTGAGACTCTGGTCAGGTTTTTTCTTTTTTAAAATAATGTCCAGTTGTTCCAGAATCATTTGTTGAAAAGGCTGTATTTCCTCTATTCAATTGCTTTTGCACTTTATCGAAAATCAGCTGGGCATGTGTGTGGGTCTACTTCTGAGATCTGTATTCTGTTCCATTGATTTATGTGTCTATCCTTCTCAAGATCCTTTATTAAGAAGATTACTGTAGCTATAAAATGTCTTGAAACTGGATAGACTGATTTTTCTCACTTTCGTCTTTTTCAAATTGTTTTTATTCTAGTTCTTCTGCCTTTCCACGTAAATTTTAGGGTAATTTTGTTTGTAGCTACAAAAAAGTCTGTGATTTTGATACCTATGTACACTACTACGTTGGATTTCCCAGCCCACGAACACGTCTCTCCAATTATTTACGTCTTCTTTCATTCACATTTCATAGTTTTCAGCATACAAGTCCTGGACACGGTTTGTTAGATTTACTCCCAAGTGTGTTATTTTTTCCATCAGTGCTTATATTTGGCATTTTTTCAGTCTCCAAGGGCCCCACACCAGTATAGAGAAACACGATTGAGTTATGGTTTGTGGAAAGCCAAAGACAGAAATGCACGCAGGGGGACCTAAGTGTTCACATTTGGAAGATTCCTAAGTCCAGCTGGGCAAGAGAAGTCACAGGCAGGTTCACAGGTACAACACAGCACGCATCTTGAAACAATAGACCTGGTATTAGGTCTGAACAGTGCGGCTCATGGCTGCATGTGGTAACACCAACTGTGCGGAGGTGCGCCTGTGGCCGATGAGTGGGTGCTCTCTGGCGGGGCGGGGGTCGAGTACCTTGGAACTCAACCCAGGTTGCTATCATCACCCGACCTTGAGTGCTTCCCATGAGGAACACAAGAGTTATCCCAAATAACTGTGCTCTAGGCTGCAACAATTGCTATGAAATTTTCATGTCTTTTGATGCTTGACAAAACTTACCAATTGAGGAAAAAACAAAAACAGCAATGTACTTGCTTCCAGGCTGCTTTGAATCAGATCTCACACAAATGCAGAACTACACCTGCAATCCACCTTTCTCTTCCCAGCCTTGGCATCTTAGAGGGCTCTATTCTTTTGACTGCTCCCATTTAGAGATTCTTCCCTTTTTCACTACAGATTTTGGCAAAATTAAAAAGTCCTACTCCTTTGGGTTAACTAGAAAAAGGATGGTTAGGATTAGAGTACATTTTTAACATGTAATTTTCATCTATGCAGTATTACAAATATGACACATGCGAGCGTTATCATGACTAATAATCATATCAGCAGTCAGAATTTTTGTTGTTACCTGTTTGGTTTTTATTTACATTCTTACCTCATTCACATGGCAATTGCTGAGCAAGAGAGCTTCCTTCTTAGTATTCCTTAATTTTCTAACTGAATATTGACTTAAAAAAAAGTAAAACTGGTATATTACCTATCAGACTTACCACAAAACTAAACAAATATTGCATTAAACTTAGTACAAATTCTACAGCTGTCCATTTCTAACTCCAAAACGGCAAATATCTATAACCCCTACAATCTACATATTTCTTCCCAACACTGACTTCTAATAAAAAATACAGGATGTCCATGAATTCTTGTTATATTCTTTTTAAAAAGTAGGTTGGTAATGTCGCTGAAATTTTTTATTTAAATGAGATCTTTGGAGTAAAAAAGTTTAACATTAATGTTTCAAGAAAGTGACAGACTTTTCTCGTATGTAATCTGCACTCTATTGTCCTTGAAATCAGAAGGAAGAAGTTGGTCTTTTCATTAACTCCATGACTCAAAATCTTAATAAACAAATACATTGAGGATTGTATTTCAAACAGAATCAGGGCCCTCATCACTGAACACAAAATATAATCTTGCATACTTTAATAATTTTAAATTTATAAGTGAATCAAAGATTGACAATTTAGGAAAACTGCCATGACATTTGCAAACTCTCAAATACTGGAATTAATGTAATATTGTTAAATATTAGCTAAAACATGACCATTACATGGATAGCTCAGGAAAACGTTCATAGTTTGCAAGAGTTTACTCTTCCCAATAAAATTATCTGTTCAAAAACTGTAATTTCCCATTTATGGCATAGACTGGAAATATACAGAACCCACTATCTTTCCAATTCTATATTCTTCTTTCATAGCTATTTCATGTTTCATGAGTTTCAGCAACAAATGTTCATAAACTCATGGAGAAAATGTACTTTGAAGAAAAAGCAGTTTGGAGAGTTGAGATAAAAAATATGGGGACTTTGTTGTTGCTGTAAATAACTTGGCACCTCTTTGTGTATTCTTAGAGTGGATATGGTATTAAGAAATGTAATTCCCATCCTGATTCTATACTTTTAAAGATTACCTTCCTCTTCTTTCAATACAATCATGAGATTACAATAGTTCTTGAAATTTTATGAAGTGCCATAAAAAGTTATAAAAATCAACCCTGGCTGGTGTGGCTCAGTGGACTGAGTAATGGCCTGAGAATCAAAGGGTCACCAGTTCGATTCCCAGTGAGGGCACAGGCGTGGGTTGTAGACAAGGCCCCCAGTAGGGGGTGCATGAGAGGCAATCACACATTGATGTGGCCATCCTTTCTCCCTCCCTTCCTCTCTCTCTAAAAATAAATAAAATCTTTAAAAAATAAATTTTAAAAAGACCAAATTTACATTTGGTCAAATGCATCACATTTTAAAAGTGTACTTTGGACCCAGTAGTTCTAAGAAGGTATCTTGAAAGAATAGTCAAACATGTTCAGAGATACAGCACTATTTATATTAAAATTAAAAAAAATGAGCCCTGGCTGGTGTGTCTGAGTGGATTGTCAGCCTGTGAACCAACGGGTCACCGGTTCGATTCCAAGTCAGGGCACATGCCTGGGTTATGGGCAGGGTCCCCGTTGCGGGGCATGTGGGAGGCAGCCCACACTGATGTTTCTCTCCCTCTCTCTCTCCCTCTAAAAATAAATAAAATCTTTTAAAAATGGAAAGGCTTTTAAGTCCTCAGAATGAAAAATTGATTCAATACATTATGGTTCATCTACAAATGGTGGGGCTTTGAAAATGGTATAAATCTGTTGTTATAAATGAAGAATAGTATACATATTAACTCATTTTAAAATGTCTAGTGATGATTTACAGATGGCAGGCTTTCTATCCTTTCTGTTTGAATTTCTAGCTTTTCTACAGTAACATTTATGTGACTTTTAAAAAGGATTTTAAAAGACCAGCCCTGGCTGGCATAGCTCAGTGGATTGAGTGTGGGCTGTGAACCAAAGGGTCACTGGTTCAATTCCCAGTCAGGGCACATGCCTGGATTGCAGGCCAGGTCCCCAGTAGGGGCCACGTGAGAGGCAACCACACACTGATGTTTCTCTCCTTTTCTCCCTCCCTTCCTCTCTCTCTAAAAATAAGTAAAATCTTTTAAAAAAACACATAAAAGACCAAATTTATACATATTTTGTACAGAAGTATTTTGCAGGCTAAGGTAAAGCTGACAAAATGTGCAATCTGCAAATATTTTACAGGGACTGGCAGTGTCTATGCAAGAAACGTAACTCCTTTAAATAATTTTAGCAAGTGTGTCATTATTAAACAAAGTCCTCTCTATTATTTCAAGCTAGAGTCCTCTATTTCACATTCAGATCTGGCTAGATTTTTATCAAGAGTTATGCACTTGGAGATAATGTATTTTCTCATGGAAGTAGTGTCACTAGTGGAAACCAAGCTTATTTAAACCAGATTACAGACAATTTTTTATTGCAGATTTCTGTAATAAAAGAAAAATTTTATCATTTGATAAAATATGAACATGCTAAATGCTGGAAAAGCAGATTAAGTCAGGAGAAATGTCCAAATGAAAACTGAAAATTATAGAGGGAAGTTCTACACTTTCAGTAGTTTTGGAAATTGACAGTGTAAGCACTTGATGCCAAATTTCACTCTAGAATCTATGGCGGTCCTTCTCTGACATAACACTACTTCTGTTCTTATTGCTCATGATAAGGAGAAACATTTTGGTCCCCAAATAGAAGACAAAGTTTCTGGCAGTAAAGAGGCAGTAGTTAGGGTGCATAAGGTATGGAAGATTTGTATATGTGTGAGAAACGGAGCCATTAGGCCAGTAATGCATTGGTACCAAAGGTGACTTGAAACAATTTAAAGTGAGAATGGAGGGCAAAAGGGGAAGAGGCAATGTGAAGCCATTTCTTAATATAAACATTTTCAGAATTCTCAATTGTGTAATGCCTGAGGGCTGCAAATTTTTCTTTCTATTGATGCAAGATACAGGACAATTTTTAAAAATTTAACAACTGCTTTTAGGTAAGACTATTTTATTTAAAGTTTTTTCAAAATATAAAAATAATAAACATCATGGATATTTAACAAACAAAACATAATTCAACTATAAATAAATGTGTTGACAACCCCACATAAACATGTAATACTATAAACATTCTAAGCATAAAAGAGTAGTTCTCTAGTTCAAGTTTTATCCTTTTCAGTTCAAGTTTTAGTACTTTTAAAAATAAACAAACAAACAAAAAAGCTGCTACAGCTTAACCAATTACTTTTGCTCCACTCAAAGAGCAGGGAACTTTTTCCCCATGCCAACACACACTGGTGAAATGGACACGTATGGGCACAGGTATTAAAAACTGTAACAGTCCAGTCTCCAGATGAGAAAAGATTCCTTTGGTGTTTTAAGGTTCAACAATCTACAGAAACTGAGTTAAATTAAACCACTTATTAAAGAGCCTCTTGTGCCAGACATGTTCTGTCATACCCAAAACAGGTTTCTGGATTCTGAGAATCAAAAATAAACATCTATGAATGCTTTGTTGATACTTAAGAACTGAATCTTAAGAACATTTACTAAGGTGCTGAAATGAATTCTTGTGGATGCAGAAAACAATCTACACATTAACACAAAACTTGTACAATTAAGTAATGCATCTCTTTCAACTCATCAAATATTCTATAAATACTGAAGAATTACCCTGCATCTTGTTGAGTAAAAGACAAATGGGAATTTAAAGCAGAGCAGGATTACACCATATTTTGGGACTAGAAAAGTTTTCCATTTGAAACAGAGACAGGAAAACTGAGCCAAGCTGAATGATCATTGTTTAAAATTCTAGCCAGGTTGACACCGTTCCTCTTACTCAAAAGAGCTGATGACAAACTGAAGGAACTATTTTCTCTTTAGGAAGCTGGGCACAAATAAATATGATGTCATTCTGCTTATTTTTAAACTATGGGGTGTTTCTAATGGGCTGGGCTCTTTACTAACCGCCGACCACGTTTATAATTATGCTCTAAGAATAAAATAAGTCACAAGCAATCAGAGATTAAAGCCTAGCAAAGTCTAAGTAACAGGCTCAAAAATGATACTGAAAGATTTTATAGCACCAATGACTTTTTCCTAAGACACTTTGGGGCTGCATCACTTTAAAGTATTATTTACCTTGTAAACAAGACCAAAATATTCAATTGATCTGTATTTTGAGCATAAATATTTATAAACTCTATTTTAAAAAAACAAATATAGCATGACTAGAGCAGCTAGTAGTGTAAAATCCAAGTATATTGAAAAATATAAAGATATATATAAAAAGGCTTCCATAATGCAATCATGCAAAGGTAAACTGCTTCATTCAATTACACAAAAGTGATTCTGCACAGTTAACTACACATAGCTCCATGAAAATTCTACTGAGGAAAATGAAATAAAAAATCCTTATCTTTAATTCATCAATATATGGGAATTTATGTAACTGACCTACTGGATCTCACAGCAATTTCTAAAAAGTGCAATGATCTTGAGAATCAAATCACCTGAACTCTGATTCCAAATAGTAACTTCAATTTTGTTTTGCTTTGTTTTTAATTTAAAGGCAAGGGAAAAACAGGAAGATGACAAAAAAACACCGAGGGCAGTAGTATGTGGTCCACATCCAATAACCAGCTAAAACTGGGAGCAGCAAATACGGCCTCTGAAGACAATGTTCTTTGGGGTTTCTAACGCAGCGCATAAACTATTACTGGATGGGCAGAGAATTGTTCCTTGAAAAAATACTGAATTAATCTGGGAAAATATTTACAAATTCCCTGCAACTATATGCTAGTTTGCAAATATAAACTAAAACTAAAGTCTATTTTTAAAAAGGCCTTGTATACTTACTAGGTCATAATTATGTTAGAAGACCTTCCAAAGTATGTATTTTTCCTTCATACTGTGCCTAATATTAACTATGCTGTCTCCAACTCAAGTGGATCAAAATAGATCATTTACATTATGACTGATGTGTTCATTCTTTTTATTTTTCATGAAGACAAATGCAATGCATACTCAAAGAAATGTTTACAGAATAGTCAACTTTGCACACACAAAAAAGGAAAATATAGCATGAACAAGGGTGAATATAACCAAGTGCCATTTGGACTTTTCCAATAAAGAGTTTGTACCAAGTATAACCTCCAACTTTTCAAATGCCTCATGAGGATCTGAAATCCTCAGACTGATTTCCTGAAAACTGGTTGTTAAATTGATGCCCATTATAAAAAGGGTGTTTGGGATAAACACCTAGGATTAAACTGAATCATACTCTATAAATAATTCTAAGCCATACTGCTTATTAATAAATAATATGGGCATATACCTTTTAAGACAGGAAAACTATAGTAGCCTTTAACAATGTTAGTTATGCAACATTATTTCCCCTTGCTTTTAAGATTGTCTTTGATGTCTTGAGTGTGAGGAAAATATGGAAAAACTGTGTAAATTAGACATTTAAGAGATATTTTTTCAATACTTATACTCCACAGGTCATCCTGCAACACTTGAAAAGAAAAAAAAATTGTCTCATTGTTGGTTTTGAAGAGCTAAGGATATTTTAAAAAATTATTCAGGTAAGTAGTCTTGGGAACAACTTCACTACATATATTTAGAACAAATAAGCAAGGGTGAGTAAAAAATATTTCACCATATGTTCAAAATCATTTTAAGGGACTACTCTAACTCTGGGAACGTACACCACTGAACCTCCTCCCAAAATGTAAACTAAACCCATACTTAACGTTTTAATCATTTTCTTCATTCTAAGTTTTTCATGTGTATTAAAACAGCATCATGGCTTTAAAGATTTCCTAGACATAATTCTCAACTTGGCTGAGACTGAACTTATGTCACATTAGGAAACCAAGAGGTCTTTTGCCTTCTTACGGTGTATAAAAAATAAATGGCTATAAAGTAAGGGGGGAAAACATGTAAGAATAAGGTAAAACAAAGCAGACACTCAGATATACTTCTGGACTCAGATGTACCCTAGAAACTGTAAAGATAAAACGCTAATTGTAGCACAAACACCTATTCAAATGGATAAAGAGCACACATGAAATGCCAGAGTGGTGTCATTGTAACAGTCGTCTCCAGACAGGAACGGGTCTTGCTGCTGTAGTCAAAGCTAAATTCAGGCAATGATGGTCTCTCTCTGCTGGAAAAAGAGAAGACTATTAAAAAAACTGAAAATAGTAAATAAATCTAAAAACTGAATCACACCATAAAATGACCTCCATTTTTTCTCAAAAAAAGCCTATTTGAGAAAGAATCAAAATAAATGTTGTAGACAGATTTCACAAAAGATCAACTTTGGCTTAAAATGATTTTAATAAAACCTCTCTGCATCATGCTTCCTTAAAACACTAAGCTGCAAAAATCACAGCCCTAAAACATGACTGATCTAAAAATTTTGGTTAGGAAATGTAGTAACCAACCAAATAGCAAATTTTTAGAGGTGTGGGTAGGCAAAGTAATATGAAAAAATCATGAACAAATGCCAATATTTTATATATAAAAATGAAAGCAAAAACAATTGTTAAGGTAATTGTTTTCTGAAGATTTCAAAGTAATTGTAGCATATATCTAATTTCTTTAAATTCCACATGATAATCATTTCGTTCTTTCGTCACACTATACATGACATAAAATTCTATACTAAGCACAATGATTAAACAACAGAAATAAAAAGGAACACACCAAAATGAGACAGTGCTTGGTATACAAAGGCAGACTAATGTTGGATGATGGGGAGGTGAGTGGATAGATGAAGTAACAAGGAAGGAGGGATTAGGGAGAAGCAAATATAATCAACTGATACCAAAAAGGTAAAATAAAAAATACTTTCAATTACACTAAGTAGTGACATCATACTTACAAAGTGCAAGAAAATTATTATCAAATTAGAAATTTTTCAACTAAGCTATGTTTTCATTAGAAATTACTGAGCAATGGCAGTCACGTTCTCTGAGATTTGTTTTTTAGGACTTTGAGGAAGCTGTTTTGGAAGATTATCTGCTGTCATCCGATAGGTATATAAGAATCAGCGAGAGTAAAAAACCTGCTCTTCTCTAAAAGCCTGCATACTAGCCAGTTCAAGAAGTTAACAAGAACAAGGCAGTTCCTGAGGTCTGGGAAAAGGAAATTTTCCTCCTGCCTTTCAATTATTATATTTATAATTTAATATTAGATTAAATTTCTACTTTATATTTATAGGGTTTTAGAAAAGTAAGAAAAACCCTGAGAAAGACCAAAAAGTGAACTAACTTAACCAGAATTTCATGCAGGATATTTTTGTTTTAAGAGGCTAAAAGACTCTTGTGAGAGAAAAAAACAATAGTTTACTGTAGTACTTATATAAATTCTAGAAGTGGTAAAAATTATTTTCTATAGTTAGTTGACATTATAGGTAAGGGGAAAAAAGAAAATAGATGACGAAGTTTGTACAATACTGTAATATAGTCATTGATATTTTAACACACCAAACATGCAACTGTTTGCTTTGTTTTTGTAACCCTCAGAGCCAATGATTAGTGTTCCAAGTAGGACTGGAAATGTCATCCTCACAAGACAGTTCTAATGACAGGAAATTCCCTTCAGTTAAGCTCAGCCATACTTTCTACACATAATGAGCTCAAAAGTGAAGTCTTGTCTTCATAGTAAACTACTATGATACATCTGGTCATGTTACAATGAAACAAGCACTATGGAATACTCTCCCATTCCTACATGATTTCAATAAATGCCTGGGCATTGGTTAAATATTAAAATTAACTTTGAAAATATTACTTCATCCAATAACATTTAAAACACTGCTTAGGTAGAGACATAAAATACTGAAATATGTAAAATGACAGCTCAACCATCCCTTGAGACAATACTAATTCAGTCTTTTAACCAATAATACATAATTTCCCTCAATTTTTTCCCGTAACAAATATCTACCTACATCGTTCTCAATCCTTTTTTCACTCCCAACTCAGCCTAGATGTGTACCAAAGCAAAAAATTGTTATAACTGTAATTAAAAATATGTTTCATGTTTTAGGTAGCATATTACAATAAGGAAAGAGTTTTAAATTTTGAGTTCAGAAGTGAATGAGAAAGTTGCAAGTAGAGAGGAAACGTGCTAGTGAATACGGAAGTTAATCTGTACTTCATAGGCCGAACGGAATTTGTGCCGGCAAAGGCAAGCTTTGAAAACACCACATACAAAACTGTACTTTGACACATAATATGAATTATGATAATCAAATCAAAATTGTTTCTATTGATAAGATAGAAACAATAGCAGCAACATGTACGCAGAGTTGGTACAAATGTATTAAATTGTTTTAGATTAAACACTAATATACACCAGGGAAGCTACAGATGTGAAAGGGATCTTAGAGATCATCTAGTCCAACCACTTTCATTTTACAGACAAGGAAACAGCCCTGGATAAGTTAAGAGACTTGTCTAAGGTCACAGAGTGAGTTACAGAGCTGGGACCAAAGGCTAAATCTCTTAACCCTTGTCCAGCACTCTACGCCTAGGTCATCTTTGTATATAAAAAATTAGTAGGATGGACTAGATTGGTGGCTCTTGCCATTTCCGAAACCAAAAAGCTATTTTACTCCTGCAGCTGACTACAACATTTAATTCCCTAAAATATTAACAGCTTACTAATTGTTACGGATATTCCACTAAGACTACACATGCATTCCTCCATCAGCATTTGTAACCCCAGTGGTGCAATGCTTAACAGCAACTGTTTAGCAAAATGGTCCCAATGACTGAGAAGACCTTCAAGAGATATTTTTGAAAAATTGATAAGAATTCACAAGGAAGGTAACTGTCACTCCATTACTGGAGGTTCAAATATGTAGTCATTCATTAATTCATCCAACAAACATCTTAGTGCCCACTTTGTAATAATCACTAGAGATAAGAAGATGAATAAGACATGGTCCCCTTCCTAGAGGAGCTTGTAATCTAGTGGGGAAGACAGACGTATAAACCAGATAAACTGTATTACAACATAAGTACTTGGAACAGAGATATGAACAAAGTGCTGTATTAAAAGGGAGGGTAAAGGTATAAACTGGCTAATGACCAAGAAGTCTACTAATATTGTGCAAGAACTACCACATTTATTGCACACACGATCTCATGCTCAATCAATAATTAAAAAGGAGGTAGCAACGTAGAGTTGTTGTTTTTTTAATTGACAGCTGGCACTGGAACCAGAATGTGTACATTCAAACCTAGTCCTTCCATGACCAGCTGTGACTTTGGACAAGTCACTCCACCTCCGTTAGCCCAAGTTTCCTTATCTGTAAAATGGCAATTAACAACTAACTTAAAGGGATATCTTACGTTTTAAATGAGAACAGATGAAAGTACATGTAGAATACTAGTATTTATAAACATATTAATTTAAAAAGTTCAACAGCAATGAAAATCTAATATTTATAATTAAAATCACATTAATGCTAATAAAAATATAATTGTGAGCCTAATGAATGTTGCTAGTATTTAATCCCCATACCTCAGCACCAAACTAAAATAAACTTGTCTTCAGATTCATTCACAGCAAAATGGCTTACGTTACTAGAGAATGTAAAACTAGGAAAAGTAATTACCTATTTGTGAATTTAAATAAATAATAGGTAATTTCAGTTACATTATAAGGTGATTTACAGTAATTTTTAAAATATCAGGCAAAAATTTACTAATCAAATTATGAAGCCAAAAATCATCATGGAGATTTAACTGGCCTTTAAAAGATTTTCTTTTTTTATAATACCTGTTTGGTGTAAAGAGAAGAAACGTGAGCCTCTGCCAATTTGGCACTTTCACGACTACTAAAAAGAAAAGAAAACAAACTTACCTAACAAATCAGAACAGCACATAGTTAACATACAAAAGACTATATAAAAGTATATCACAGATCTAAATAAAGAAGTTTTCAAGTAAAGTCACCATTTTGACAAAAGAAATTTGATTTTAGAATTTTAAATACAAACACAATGTACCAATTGTAAGTCCAAATATTCCTATGAAATAGTATTACTATCAAGAACATGTATATAATTTTAACCCTGAGTGTGGGACAAACCCACCAGTCACCCCACTGGCCGAAGACTATGGGTAGTAGAGTTATAGTTTGTGATTGTGAGGACCACAGTATGTAAAGAAAGTGCTGTTTGTAATGTGATTTTCAATGTAATCACTATAACCTCAGAAGGAGCAGAAACACTTGTAACCGAAATGAATTTAAAAATGTAAATATATTACCTCCCACCCCCTCATTCTACAAAGTATGCATTTATTTCCTGAATCAACTTTAAGTGATCATGTTCACTTGCCAGAAGTACCCACATAAAATATCACAATATTGTTGCAAATGTCAAAGATTTTTATACAGTATAGGAAATGCACACTTAAAATATCAGACTGAAACACTTACCAAACAGTGTTTTCCTAAAGCAGTATCTATAGTACATTTCTTTATTCATACATCTTCAAATGGTCAAGTTTTCTTTCATACATCCAAAATGTAATGTGATGGTTTTCTTATTCACCAAATGTTAGCTCTACTTGAAGTCTGGTTCCAAACTAATCAGCCTGCTTTTAAATTTTAAGACATCTGTTGAAAATTTATAGGATCAAACCAAACTGAAGTGGTATAAATTTTAAACATTGGATTGTACATTATTGTAAAGGTACCAGTAACCATTATTATTAAGAGTAAGTTAGTGATTATAGCTCCTTTTGTGATAATTGGGGGGGAAGGGTATATTACCATCAGGAATGGTCTACTTTAACTTTTTTTCTTTTCTTTCTTTTCTCCTTTTTTTTTTTTTAAATCAAGGAACATTGTATTGTTTTGTTTTTTTTTGTCATTACTTTTTTTTCTTTTCTTTTCTTTTTAAGAGACCATTCCACTTTATTTTAAACATCTGAATGCATAAGAAGGGAGTCATATGCAAAGCAGTCATACACCATTATCAATGAAACCCATATGGTAAAATACATACACAAGTCCAACAAAAGGCTAATACATAGTAAAGCCTAAGCATACTACTATGTAATAATATGAATACATACTTGGAGATTTTAGTTAGAGTACTATGTTATCTATTCATTTTTGAAAACATTCATTAAGATTTTAAATGCAAATTCATTCCTTATTTGGAGTAAAACAAAATCCTCTAAGTTATAACAAGTATTGGTCATAAGTTTTCAGACCTATTCATTAAATTACAAAGAACCCAAAGAATTCCATAATGTTCAGTAGAAGTTTGTAATAAAAACATTGCATGTTTCTAGTATGTCTTTAGCAATTGTTTACTGAAATAAAATGCAAACATCAATCTTTCAAAATACAGGATCAGAAGGTAGTTTTCTTCTCTTTTGTCTATTTGTGAAATCCATCTCCATCACATTTACCAAAAATTGTTTTTACAAATATGTAAAAGTACATTAGATAATACTAATGAAACACAGGTAGAGTTCTAGCATATGTAGATCAATGATCAGTCAAATCATCTTCTCCAAGAACGAGATTCATTGTCCTCTTCCTCTTCATCATCATCTTGAAGTAATGAGTCATCCACCATAGACTCTTCCTGAAACTTTAGGTTAAAATGCATTTAGGAATTTACACAAAAAAAAAAAAAGAAAAAAAAGAAAAAGGTGACACTTTTAAATACATATTTCTCCCAACAGAGTCGAATACAAAAGGTATTTCTATAGCTAGAACATTCAAGAAACAAAGAAAAGCAACCTTTATAGACTCAGTGGTTTCTCTACAGTTATCTAGTCTTGTTTGCATCATACAGGCACTAAAGAATTATCAAAGTAAAGCCTTGGTACATGCCGGTTCCTCTGCCTCTACCAAATGACGCTATCTTCTGCAAAACATTGCTTAGAATTTTTTTTTAAAGAAAATCAGTAAGTCTTCTCTGACTTACCCTAACGCTAGACACTAAATCAACCGACAAGTTATATAAAAATCTATCCAGATTTTCTACTGTAATGTAAACATTTTCTTTATAGCATTCCTTTCTTTTCTCTATTCCTTTCATAAGACCTTCTCGGACTGCTTTTCAAACTTTTCAAAATACCTAATACCAGGAGCTCTCCTGCTTTTCTCCCCATTCAATTCAAACTCATGGAAGGACATAGGTATAATCTAAAATATAAAATGACAAATCATGTATATGAGTTTCAAAAGACACAATTTATGCTTGCATTTGACTATGGAGATGTGTAACAGCCTTGAATGCTCTTCTAACAAAGTGACACTATGAAAATCTAAACGTAAAACATGGATTCCTTTAGTGCCCCTACCTTACCTTTATTTCTTAACTTCCTCAACTTTTTCCTACAGTTTATCAATGATTAAACAAAACAGAGTTGCTTATTTTTAACATTGGGTTGTTCAAAGGGCTCCCTGTTCTTTATGCTCACAAGTCTAAGTCATCAAACTGCTGTTACTCAAGAAAAATGTAATCTTCCACACTCAAATATCCTGTCAACTATATTCCCCATCCCAGCTCTCTCAGTTATGGAAAGCTTTATTATCACTTAGGGTTCAGCTCCACTGTTAGCAACTCCTTCAAGATTCTTCTGGACGAAAATAATCACTTTTTCTTTTGGATTCCGACGGCATATTGTTCAAATCTCTATTCAGCAAATCACTGTGCCTTTTATTATAATTAGTTTCTTATATGTCTGTTACCACCATCCCCCTTTCCAGATTATAAGCTCCTTGATGATAGGGACCGTGTCTTATTCATTTTTATGCCTATCACAGTATCTACAGTATAGCAGCCATTCATTCTAGTGAACTAAAACAGTATGAATTAAAATAAAAGATACCTGAAAGATTAATAAAGCAACTGAGCATACTCTAAAACCTGAAATATTGTAAGTTCCTGTGGATAAAAATCTAGTGAATAATTATTTTCTTCTAACAGTATATGAAAACTGAGTATGGGTGATTTTAATGTATTCTTTTGGATTAGCAATCCACAGGTTTCATTAATCCAGAAAACATAAAGTTGTCTGCATTCATCTGATATCCCTGCCCGAAATATGGCTCAGAAATAAGGTTTATGTTAAAATTATAGCCATAAATACATTTTATATAAAATGTGAACATGTAAGGACAAAACTAAGTGAAAAAAACAAACATACTTCCTCTTCATCAGGTTCAACTTCTTCTGTTTCAACAGCTGAAATATTAGTTATTGGTTTATTCCAAGCCAGTTTTAGATCCTGCCCTTTGAAACGAGCTCCATGAACTGCAGCCTAAAAAAATTAAGACATGGGAATATAAAACATTAATAATTTCTGAAGAAAAAAATAAAATGTTACAGAACCCAGTATTTAAATTAAATTAGCTAAACACAGTGAAGACAGCTGTCAATTTGCTTTCTGGTTATTCTCTATTTACTACATATTATAATGCACTTTTTATGGTTATGTCTAACATCAGCATAGTGACTGGAAATTCCTTTACAAAGAAAACAAGAACAATTTCTGGTAATTGATTAGAGTTAATTCACTACTGGCCACTACTTGACTAGAAGAACTATGTCTACATGCTTACAATACAGTGATAATTGCCATTCAAGGCAACAGTCTCAAAGTACTTCAAAATGCTGAATCAAAGTTTAAATTAGAATCAACAGGCTAAATGTTATTCACTGCATTTTAATTCTTAATTTACAAATGGCATATACAGTAACTATAATTAGAAAACGGAATTATAATTTTCCATGTACAAAATATCAGTTTTTAAATTACATCACATGATCACAAAGTGTTTGATGTATTACTGTTATAAAATATAAATATCTCAAATCCTGAACTTTTCTCTTACAAACTGAAGTACTTTCTACAAAGCTTTCAGAGTGGCATATAAAACAAACTTAGTAAAGTCTAAGTATTTGCCACATTAAGTGGCTACTTTGGAAATTGTGCAAATTAAAGTAACATGGATTAACATAAATCAAAGTAAGCAACAAAACAAAATAGTGCAATGTCAAAGTACAGCATAATGTGAAATGCAAAAACAATTACATGTTCAATGACCTGACCATGAGTAAGTAGTGTGATATTAAAGTCCCCAGGTATAAATTTTAAATCTGTACATATAAATTTATGATAAATTTAAAAGATTCCATGCCTATTAAAATGCAGCTTAGCAGTTTTTAGTCCACAGCCTTCTCACAATGTCATGTAACTAATTTTTTAAAGTACTTAATATATAAGAGTTAAGTTCAGAAACAACTTGTAATTTTTGAAGATGTAACTATTACATAAAAATATATTACTGTAAGAAATTCCAATGGTCTCATGCAAAATGTCTACTCAAAAAACTCATTATCCATCTAAAAGGCAAAAAATGTTGGTGACATTTTTTATAAGTTCTTTGACAAAAATTTTTGATGACCTAATATTGTAAATTTCTATATTCAGCATATGATTCTTCAAATTTATAAGGCAAGTCTACAATTCTCTAAAGTTTTAACTTTAAAATTATTTATAGGATGATTTTCAAAGCTAGGTATGTTTAGCTTTTCATTAACTGTTCCATTAGAAACTTGGTCATTTTGCTGTGTAAATTTTTTAAATAATTAAGTTCTTGCCTTTTGAAGATATGTCACAGGTAATCTGTAACATAAAATCTTTTGTTAAATTTATTTTTTATTGTATTTTTTCCATTACTATTTATCCTCATTTCCCTTCCTCAGTATAAAATCTTTAAAATTTAAAAATTTCTTCTGCAACTCACCCATTTTATTTTTTAAAAATTTCAAGTCACATAAATGAAAAACATAATCCATTATTGCTCCACCCTTAAGTGTAACCACCATTCAATGAAGAATTTGAAAAAAAGTCCTACATAGATACTAAAAGGGTTTGCATACAAACATATGTATGATACATACGTGGAAACATACTCTACCAGTTTTACAACTTCCTTTTTATATTATTAACCCATGTTTTTCATAGATCTTTTCCCCATATCCATACTAATATATATATCACTTTTCTTGAATGGCTACACACACACACACACACACACACTTATTTATCATATTTAAACCAATTATTTGAATAGTTTTGTCATATTTATTTGACAAAAATAATTTTTTCCTCAACTGAACATTTTCTTTATATGCATGTTTTTCTTCAATGAGGAAGGGTTGTTGCTATTTTTGCCACAAGGAAGTTTTAACTTTTCATAAACTGAAATTTATCAACATTTGTCTCTATGGCTTCAAGATACTCTGCCAGGCTGCAAGAAGCTCTCTCCACACTAAGAGTATTTTCAAAAATCCTGAGTTTTTACTAGTCTTAGGTATTAAAACAAAACAAAATTTATTGAACTTGAATTTAGTTTGATGTAAAAAAATAAAGACATATGTCTTATTTTTTCCAGTCAGTTATCCCATTATTTACTGAATAATTTGTTTTATTCCCTGATTTAAATACAACATCTCCTTTGTTATTTGCTAAAATTCTTGTATTGACTTAGGTCTATTACTAGACTCTATTTTGTTCTATTACCATCCTATTCCATATCATTACTATATTAATTATTTCATGATAAATTCAATTATCATTCCTCATACTTTTCAGAATATTCTTGGTTATTCTGACATAATTTTGTCTTTCCGGCTTTTTATTTTTTAGGTTTTCTTAAAGATTTGTTTATTTATTTTTAGAGAGAAAGGAAAGAGAAAGAGGGAGAGAAACATTGATTGGCTGCCTGTCGCACACCCCCAGCCAGGCACCTGGCCCACAACCCAGGCATGTGCCCTGACAGGGAATTGTACCAGTGACCTTTCGGTTTGCGGGCCAACACTCAACCCACTTAGCCACACCAGTCAGGGCGACCTCTGGAATCTTTTGGCCATATCCAGTATCATACTGTCTTAATTACTGTCACTTATAAACTAGATCAATACTTTTCATAGTGTGAAGCATACTATGGCAGTTGCTTCAAAGTTTTGCAAGCATTTTATTAAAATGTACTTTGAAAATAAACTTTGTGGTCTGGCTGGTATACCTCAGTGGACTGAGCGCAGGCTGCAAACCAAAGGGTGGCCAGTTTGATTCCCAATCAGGGCACATGCCAGTAGGGGGCGCAAGAGAGGCAACCAAACATTGATATTTCTCTCCCTCTTTCTCCCTTCTCCTCTCTCTAAAAATAAATAAATAAAATCTTTAAAATAAAATAAAATAAAATAAAATACAAATAAACTTTGTAACTATAAAATTTTAATCGAGAATCATATTTAAATATATTCTACAGATATCTATCTGAGCAAAGGTAGTAATAATCATAAAGGTAAGTGAAGGGCTAAATGTCAAAGTACAGGAAATATAATACTAAATGTAGCCCTGGCTGGTGAAGCTCAGTGGATTGAGTACCCGCCTGGGAACCAAACAGTCACTGGTTGGATTCCCAGTCAGGGCACATGCCTGAGCTGCAGGACAGGTTCCCAGAAGGGGGTGTGTGAGAGGCAACCATACACTGGAGTTTCTTTCCCTCTTTCTCCCTATCTTCCCCTCTCTCTAAAAATAAATAAATCAATTTTAAAAAATACCAAATGTGAAATGTAATAAAAAAATAAAATTTAAAAACACAAATAAGAAATGAAAGTGAAGGAAATAACCTCAGATGAAGAGAAAACTAAAGAGAAGAAACAGGGAAAAACTCCAACCATATTTCTATATACACAAAATCATAATAAAATCCATTTAGATAAAAAAATTTTAAATCTCTACAGCTTTTAATAGAACAAGAATCATTTGTACGCACTTATTCTACCTTAATTTTAAAAGCCAGCATCATACATAATATTAAAAATACTAGCAGTGACATCATTCTTCATTTTCATTCATTTCATGAGACTAAAATGACATTTCAAGACACTATTTTTAATGTTTAAAATTTCCTAAGTAGTAAGTGTATACATACAAAGTTGAAAGTAGAAAATATAATGAAAAAAAGATCTCATTTAAAATAGCAATAATATAAATTACCAAGGTAGTAAGCAGTATGTATTACCTATGTAAAGAAAATCTTTAAATGCTCTAAGAGGACCAAAATAAAAATAAAAATGACTGAAAAACTTGAAATGCATTGATGTTCCAGAGGAAGATTTTGTATTATTAAGAGTTAATTCTCCCCAACGTTAGTCTATCTTTTTGGAACCGTATAAGCTTATTCTGAAGTTCATTTAAAAAGTAAACATGTAAAATCCACCAGAAGATTCTGAAAATGAATAGTAATTGGGCATTAAAGGGAATCCAAACAATGGTTCTGACAAACTATTACAATATGTTATAGTTAGTTTAATTAAAAGAGGCACATGAGCAGAAAACTAATAGAACAGAGTCCAAAACATGCCCAAATAAACATGTTAAGACATTTTTATGTACTAAGGAAAACCAGCTTTACTCAATGAAATCAAAGAAGGCTTCCTATTTTACTTCTTACATCCAAATAATTTTCTTACAAAGTTTTTTAAAGAAATGAATGTAAAATCGAAGGACAAAAAAAGGGAAAAAGAAAAGTATTAAAGGACTAAGGAAAAACATTTATCATTTCAGACTGGTGAAAGCCTTCCAAACTATAGAAAAAAATTAAACAAACAACTCAATATTATGCACAGCAAAATATAGCACAAATGAAAATTCATAAAAATGTTTCTAACTTATGTGCTAATTTGCTAGTATAAAAATGCTCCCACAATTTGCTCAAAAAAGATCAGTAAAATATATAATTCATCAAGATGATAGGCAAGTGACATTAATGACTAAGGGAAATAGAAATAACTAACATTTAAACAAATGTGAAAACTGCTCAACTTCGATAAACAGAAAAGTAAAATAAAACTGACATGAGTTGCTATTTTACAAAAATAAAACTGTTTGATATGTCACTGTGACTTACATACCCACAGATTTTTTAAATAAGAAAATTGGTACAACTACTACGTATAGTACACACTATGGTAAGAGTGTGGAGAAAAGGCATTCAAACATATTTGGTGACTTTGTTCAGTAAGTTAAAAATACTAATGTTTATAAAAACGTATCTTTGGTGGGTAAGCAAGTGTGGTACAACCTAGTATGGAGGGCAATTTCAGAATTATCCATCAAAAATTTAAATGCACATATCCCTCCACCCAGCAGTAATGTATCGAGAATATACCCTATACTCATATTCACATGTGTACAGATAAATATGCACCAAGAATACTTTCACTGCTGAACAGTAAGAGAATAAAAACAAAGCCTACCAATACGACTGATTACATTTGGTGCATCCATATAATGAAATACCTATGCAACAACGAAGAAGTAAGGCAGCTCTTAATATGAAATTATCTGGTATTGTGTAAAAAGTCAAAGTAAAGAACTCTGCATAGACGCTATCATTTCTGTAAGGAAAAGATATATTCTTGTAGATTCACAGGCTCAGTATGAAAATATAAACAAACAAAAAAAGACACCTAAAAATATTTGTAATGCCTGGGCAGGGAGAAAACTAAAGATAAGGATGAGAAGACAATTTACTTCTTATTCTACAACCTTTGGAGTTCTTATGTCATGAACATGTATTTTCTAATTGATTTTAAAAATAAAGCTTAAAGCTATATTTTAAAGTAGAAAAAAAACACTCAAATGTGTAAACCAGCACCCTTTAACACAATGAACATACCAATAAATTAATGTATGCTGTCAAAATTCAGTAATTTTTGAACAGTTGTATAACCCCTACTTTACTGAACCATGTTTTGAAACTGGAAAGGAATTTTTTTTAAAGGGTTGTTAATTCATCTAATTACTATATAAAGCACAACTATGACCATAACAATAAGTCAGAAAAACTAGATGATGTCATCTAAAATTTCCTTCCCAATTTAAAATTTTTACATTCATTAAAACGGTCTCAATGCCTACAAATACTCTGCAATACATATATGCAGTATATACCTAATTAATAAACCATAAGTAAAATAACTCAGAAATATTAAACTTTTCTTCTCAGCAATCATATTATCTGTGGTAAAGGTGATATTTTTATTTTCAGACATATACAGAGCATATAACTAATTATGTTGGTGTCAGTGAAATGCTGTGTTTTCAGCATGAAAAAAGACAGAGATAAGGAGACCCTTATGATTATGTAAGTATAGTAAAAACCATATAATCCAGAATTAACTAGCAAGTATTAGTCTAAGTTCTTATTCTTTCTTTCTACCTCTCTATGTGTATGTGTGTGCATGTGTGTACAAAACCCTATAGTTCAGAATTAAATGGAAAATATTAGCTTTGAATTTTCTTTACACACATATATATGTGAGTATACATGTGTGTATGTGTACATGAGTTCATGAATGTATGTATGTACTTTTTACTCCCAGCTCTGACCACTGGAAAGGATAGTGACTGTAACATACTCAGTAGTAATGAGCACACCTAGTACTCAGGCTGTGATCTCTAAATACCTTTGCTCAGTTAAAAAAAAAAATCAGAGCTCCTTAAAAAAATGGCCAATTCCCAGGACTGGAAGAGAAAATGAGTAAGATCAACCCAGAATACCTTTTCATACCAAAAGGAAAGATACTATCATAATCCATTAGGGTCCTGTCAAAAGGACTCAGACACAAACTTTTAAACCAGCCGCTGACCAAAAGTTGGACACTACATAAATAACTGAGAGAAATGGATCAATACCCATGAAATGTTTTGATCTATGAGTTCATGATTGTAGGATACCAATCAAGCTATCTCAAAATATGAAGCATATTCTGGATCTTTAAACAAAGTGAGTTAAAAAAGAAGAAAATTGGGGAATGTAAACCCTGATGGATATTTAATAACTCCTAGAAAATATCAATTTTTGGTGTAATAATAGTAATGTGTCTTATGTTTTTAAGGCTCTAACATGGAGAGATAGACTGAAATGTTTACGGATGAAATTATATCACTGAGAATGGCTCCAAAATAAGGACGGGAATGTTGTAGTGGGTGACTTACGGACAAAATAAGATGGGCTGTATGTGGGTAATTGCTGAAATTCTATGATGAGCATAGGGGGTTCATTTCATAATTCTAATTTGTACGTTATGAAATGTAAAGAATAACTGTTTAAAAGCTAAAGCATTTCATTCATAGGCTTTGCTCTAGCTTTGCCTATTTATTCTTGCACATCATTAAATGTTGAAGCAAAATAAAAGCTAAGGAAGCAGGCATATGCACAACAGAAGGGGGAAAAAGTTAAAGATCTGACAAATGACAGAAGAAGAAAAAACGATGAAAAGTAGTTATAAGGTGGGTTCAGTTATCTTACATGGAAAATGGTTCTAGAAATAATTAGCATTTGGAAAAACATGGTTAGACAAAATTAAACAGATATATTTACCTTCTGCCTTTTCAAGTTGCTCAGATTATGAATCTACTTAAAATACATAAAATGCAGCTTTTCACAAACTTATCTAACAAGAGAATCCTTTGTTAGTGGAGCTCTTGCAGAACCAGTGTTCTGTAAAAACTGTGGGAAAACTGACCTAAGGTCAGAAGAGTTAAAGCTGCAATCCCATCCTAGTGTACCTTACATTTTTAGTAAACATAATGATTAAAACTAATCTATAAAAGAAAGCTAAAACCAAGTTTATTAATGTTTGTAATAACCACAGTATACAATGTTTAGGTAGAAATTACATTAAAGGAGCACAAATTAAAAAAAGAAAGGTAAAATTTAATTTTTAGAACTTACAGGGAAAGACCTCTTTCCATTCCTTAAACTCTGGAGTCCAAGCCACATGGCCACTTTTCAACAAGCTTTAGACTTAGATTTACTAATTCTGGTAGCACAGTGCTTATCATATAGCATCACTTAAAAGTGAATCAGTAAAACATACACAAAAGACTCTGCTATATACATGATTTGGTTTCTCTTGATTGAATCCACTTACACATATTGTTCTTGCTATTAATTTACTATTTATTCAGTCAGCCCCATCAATTACTAGCTATTATCACACTATTTTCTATAAACCCAATTTTGTATTTCTAACTTCAGGTCTAAAGAATAAGAATTTTGAAATCATTTGCTCTTTCTTGTCTCTCTCCAGTTTCCAATCATTTCTCTTTCTGGAAAAAAACAAACGCCACAATAATAATTATAGCTAACATTAAGAGGATTTATTATGTACCAAGTGTTGTTCTACTTCATAAGTTGTGAATTAGTGAATCCTCACAACTACTGGGAGTTGAGGTGTAAGTGTCAAAAATATACTAGCAGAATAAGATTCTTTTTCCTTTTGAAATAAAAAGCTATACACACACCTCTTTGGGTTTGAGACTGATTTGTATGAAACAGAAAATTAACCATCCTTTTCTAAAACTGGATCCTTATATCTTACAAAGGTATAGGAACAATTCAGAGTAGGAAAAATAAGATTCTAACCAGTCACGGGAAGAGACTTTTTTCTGTCTTGTTTGGATACTAATCTGTCTTTAGTAGGGTGATGATAGGAAAATGGAAAATAAAGCAGTAGGAACCATCTTCTAACTAGTAAGAATCAAACCATAACCATCTAAGCCTGAAGCTAAATGTGTTCTGTTTATATTATTATTCCTAAAATATTTTGGTCTTTTTCCTAGATTAAGATTTCTCACCTTTCAGTTATATTTGAATGTCTCTATTAACTCATTCCTATACTTTCACTTCGAAATATTTTGCATCTATCAATTATAGAAAATAAAGCAACATTCATTCATTCATCTACAACAATGGTTCAGAAAATAAAAATATTAGAAAATAAACATTAGCAAAGGTTGACAAGTTTCTTGAGGTCTATCCTTTATCTTGACTTTATATCCTCCTACATTTTGATACTAAAATTTTACACAATGGTGATGATAAATGCAATCTCTTTTGTACTTTTTAAGCATTTTTCCATGACAAAATTAAAAATCAGCACCCCTATGTCAAACGTACCAATTTTTAAATTTCTGAACTTAACGTTCCCTGAAATCCAGAAGTTTAAAAATCAGTGTTTTAGCCTGTACTCTGCGTGTATAAGCTTCAACTGAATTTTCTATTCTCTTCTAAAATAGAATGTTATAAAATTTAAAGAAATGTTATGGCTTAAGGAAATGTTTATGGTTTAACAACTTCTACAACTTAATTCCAAATGTTTATCATACCAATGGCAGTCTCTCCTGTTAGCCTGTTTAGCAAATCCAACTAAAACAGTTATTTATCCTGAAAAGATAACTTTCATTTATCTAACTTAAGCTACTTTATCACTTACTCAAGGTTCAAGTCTTTCTTATACATTAATCCTCAGTCTTTTGAATTGACTGCTATTCATTTGGAAAATATATATATATAGAGAGAATAAATTTATACATCTGAGGTAGAAAAATAAAGACTTTAGAAAGAAGGTAAATGTCAACAGGTCTTAGCAAGAGCAAAACCTCCAAAAATTACTCAGAGGTAAGAGGTTTATTTTCCCCCTCATGAGCCACATAAGTAAGCAGAACAAAGTAATACATATATTTTTAAAGTTGTTACTAAATCCGCAAACTTGACAATATATTTTCTAACTATGTATACAATAACTAACAACTACCATCATTTTATAATGTGACTACTTCCTAAAAAATAAAATAGAACTCAGGTACCTAATATTACACTGAAAATTATCACTGAAGCCATCATTTAAAGGACACTTATGCTTGTCTTCAACAATACCTTTGAGGGAAAACATGATCAAATATCTACTTTTCCAAGATAACATTTACATATAAGTTTATAAGAAAGTTTTAAGCTCTTATCAATTATAAATTACAAGTTTTTATTTTCACAAAAGATCATTAAATAAGAGTCAAAACTGTATTTATAAAAACAAAAGTTTAGAATAAGGAATTCCTAGTCTATAAAACTATCCACTTACCCACCCCACTAACCTAGAAACTAGGTTATTCCAGGGCTCAGCTGAACACTTTTCTGCAACTTATCAGACCCACTGTCTTTAACTGGTTACAATGTCCCAATAGCAACTCCTATCAGGTAAGCTCCAGCAATGTACCACTGTGCTGGCAGGAGCTACAAAAAGGATAAATCAGACTTTAGCAGGTTTTCCAAAACTTATTTACCCCACAAACAACTAAAACTTCTGAAAACCAACAAACTCTTCCATTCGCATTAGATTAACCAATTTGGAACATTTACTGCATTTTTCCAAGGACAAAATGGTACATCTATTTTTCTACAATCCTAAACAAAGAACACACAAGGCTTAAATGGTTCCTATAAATCCCCCACACCTCATACCCATTTTTCTTTTTTCGATCTTTTAAACCCAGAAGAAAGAAAAGGCTGCATATACTCTGTGGTCATTCTTTGGAAAGACAATTCAGTATGTACACAGTTTAAGACAACAATACTGAAAGGACTCTAAAAAGCTAAAGCTTTATGTTGTGTCTTGGGCAAAAAAGGGGCAGAGGCACAGCTGGGCATATGCTGAGCTAGGGACAGTTCTGCAGGGTTCAGCCGGCTGGGACTAGGAAGCAGCAGGCACGGATGGCTGGGAAGGGCGGCCACGGAGACTCCACCTCAGCTTCTACCTTATCCCTCGCCACTCAGTCTGACAAGAAGACCGGGCCATCTGAGAAAATGATAACGGGAAGTGGGGTGACCTTATCTCCTGTGAAAGGAGACATACTTCATATGTTCTATCTATTGCCAAAATGTAGTTATTCGGTAAGTTAAAAAACTCATTTATATTAAAATGTAAAAGCAAGATTTATAAGGCATTTAAATCTGAGTCTTCAATAAATTAGAGTATTTGTAATACTTACCGCTTCAGCTTCTGCTCTCGTCTTGAATGTAATTACTGCGTGAAGTGAAGAGTCATCAATCTGACAATCTTCAATTTCACCATATTGCTTTAAATTAAAAACAAGTATTTCCTCCAAATAAATATTTTGAAATAGCCAAAATCCTAATGGTTTTTAAAATATTTAAATACAAATAAGTATAATCCAGAGTATATAACAATTCATAGTGATTAACAAAAATAATGATGAATAATTCATTTTAGTACTTGATACCATAAGATAAGGCGTGTCCTATCTTCCAAATACAATTTATTTTATTTTACAATTTAATTTACTATACTTTCTAGAATTAAGGAAACTTACACTTGATTGAACTATTCTTTAAATAAAGGAAACAATGATCAAAGAGGCTTCCTTACTGCCTTTCCTTTTATACTCATTATTCTGACCTTGGAATATGCTAAATTCTTTCTAAAGCAGTGTATTAATCCTCAGAATATTCTCTGAGGGGTTTTTTTTTGTATCATTTCCAATTTAAGGATGGGGGTAAAAAAGACTAAGAACTTAAGTAATTTCCTCAAAATAACTAAGTTAGTTAGGAGGCTAAAAGTCCAGGTCCTTTGATTCAAAAATTTAACACCAACTGATCCTGACTTCACTCTTACTATAGACTTCTCTAGACCGCACATACACACACACACTCTTTAAAGCCATTTAAAAGCTAAACATATGAAATTTTGCTTGTTTTGGTTAGGTTTTATTTTTTACATGAAGAATTTTTCTACAAACAGCAATTTTATCATATAAAATTCTATTTCTTTATATATCATTAATACCTTCCTTCTTTCTTACCCCAATATAAAATTATAAACACAATTTCATTAAATGCATACACTACTCCATACAGAAAAATTCTGTAGAGCATATTAAAGATAACAGACTATAAAATCAGTCAGATCCCAGCTCTGTCAGTTACTAGCTGAGTACACTTGAGTAAATTACTTAATCTCCTTATCCTTCATTTTCCTCATTTCTAGAACAAGTACAAAAAAAGGCACCTACCTCACAGAGTTGTCAAGATAATTCATAACACCGTGAGTTATATAAGGCACTCAGAATAGCTCCCAAAAAATAAGTGCTCTACAAGTTTTAAGCTATAATTTTTATCCACTGTGACCAGTAGCAGTTTCATTTCTAGGTTGGCTAGATCGATCAAGAATACAATATTAATAAATAAAATTCCATCTTAATTAAAAAAATCTGGATGACCCATGGCAATGCGTTAAACTTTAAAAGTATTAAATAAAACTAAATTATAGGACTTTCCTCTCTAAAACAATAGTTTAAATCACTTATTTCACAATACCTAAAAGGCCCACTAAGTGTAAGAATGGTAACATTTTTTCCAGATAATAATTAAACAAACAAAAACCCCTACAGTTTGTTATTTAAATGATAACATTATAAATTAATCAAACTCTGTGGTCAGATTAATGAGTTTAAATTACTCATGTCATTTTCATAAATTCCCCTTTAATATATCCATGATCCCCAACAATGATTATCAATATTGGTTTTGTTGTGCAGTAAGAAAGTACCGCAAAATGAGGAAGAAGATCTTCTCTATCACTCTCTGTAAAAGCAGAAATCTCCAATGCCCGGGGACGGTGATCCACCACAGCATGACCAGGCACACCTCGACCTCGACCTCGACCTCGACCCCGACCCCTGCCTCGGCCATGAGCAGCACCTCGACTCCTTGAATGAATTCCTCTACCCCGACCAGATGAAAGAATCCCTCGTTTTGCAGCCTAGAAGAAATTAGACACACAGGTTAAACATCAAAATTACTAACACAAGCCAACTGTTATACTTTGTCAGATAGGTCCAACTTTTATACAATATGACATCATATTTAAATAATGCCCTAAAAAGGATCTCATAATTTCAGTTGAGGTTTTTACTTTCTAAAGTGAAAGCACATTTATGTTGTTAATGAATTTAGAAAGCAAAATAACATTAATTTAAGCACCATTTTGAAATTATCAAATGTGCTTTCTTCTACTAATTTCTTACTCTTCATCAGCCATCATCACAAAAAGACCAGTTCTTGATTTCCAAATAATAGTGTTAAGTGTTACTTCTGAAGTCAATTTAACACACATATATAAAATACCTACATACACAACAAAGGTATTTTCCCATTTGTGACTTTTGAAGTGTATCTATTTGTTTCCCTGTTGACTTCAGTAGGTATTTATCTCAAATTCATTATTTTGATCACTTACAGTAACATCATACATCCCAATGTGTTGCACAGTAATTTATATTCCACCACATCACTCTATATGAATAGCACACCATTCTTTCATTCTACAAACATTTAATGAATACTTTCTATGCACATAAGCCCTTACCCTTATAAAACTCCAATCCTAGAGGGGTAAGACGACATTAAGCAAGTAAGTTTATATTTTATAATTACATTAATGAAGTGACTCAAAAAATTAAGAACAGAACACTAAAGATCTGCACAAAACCCTAAGATCTGCAATAAGTAAACTACCAGAATGACAGTTTCATGAGGATTTTCTCCCCTGGTTTTATTCTCTACTTTATCCCCAGCACATATAATAGTAGCTGGCACACTGTACATACTTAATATTTGTTCAATGACTCAAAGAAAGAACAAAAAACAAGCAAGGCCAGGGTAAGAGGGAGGGGGTGGTTATAGCATAAACAAAGGAGCAAAGCTGAAAGGAACATAGTACTTCAAAGCACGAATAAAATCCAGTGAAGATGGACCACATGGGATGGAGGGATGAAGCCGGAGAACTAGACAGAGCCAGATCATGAATAACTTTTAAGAACCACATTAAAGATTTTGAATTTTATCCCAAGGGCCATGAAAATCAATTAAAACAGGAGTGTCAAATTCATTTTCACCAGGGGCCACATCAGCCTTGCAGCTGCCTTCAAAGGGCCAAAATAGTTCTAGGACTGTATAACTGTAACTATTCCTTAACTGTTAAGGAGCTGAAATTACATTCAGCCCTTTGAAGGCAACTTCGAGACTGATGTGGCCCCCAGTGAAAATGAGTTTGACACCCCTGAATTAAAACATTTAAAGCAGAGAAGTAGAGTGATGTAATAAAATCAGGGTTTGAAATGTTATTCTGGCAAGCATTTTAAGAACAGAGTAGAAGGAAGAAGAGAACAAGCTGGGATACCAATCAGTAGTCTCCTTTAATAACCCTAGCCACTGCAGACAGCTGGACTATAGTGGAGTCAGAGAAGTAAACACATTGAAGATATGTTTGGAATTAACATGTATAAAACTTGGTAATTAACTGGACATGAATACTGAAGGAAAGGGAGGAATCAATGAAGACTCTCAGATTTTCGGTTTGGGTAATTGTGTAGATGGAGTTTAGGGTCAAAATAAGCACAGTTTTGAACATGTTGAGTCTGAGGATGCAAAACATTCAAGTGGAAATGTCAAGCAGGCACCACTGCCAAATCTCTGCAAGCATAAATATTTCCATTTTTTCATCTTCAGACAGTAAATCTTAACGTTAGCTAAAATAATCTAAAACCCAAATAAACTTCAAAGGTCAAGGATTAATGTTAAGAACAGAACAGCACACACCAAAGTACACTCTGAAGAACGAAGTGCTCCCTGAAAAAGGGAGTCCGGGGACAAGTAAGTTTGAGCAGCACTGAATTTTTAATATGCACTTTTGGAGATTTACAAATTAAAAGCTTCTTAAAAGTCCAATAGCCAAAAGTCATGTTTAATATAACCTTTTCCAAACTTATTTGGCCTCAGAGCCTTTTCACTAATATCTGTTAACAAAAAAACGGAATTGGTGTGGTGAACGACCACACTCTGGGAAACACTGCATTACTGCATATACTGACTGCAAACTAAAGTTTAGCCATTATAAAAAATAAAGAATAAAAAAACACACACAAATTATTCAGTGTTTGGCTATATCATGATAAAGAACTAAAATACAGACAAGTAAAATTATCAGTAATACTATTATTTATTTACTAAAATTATGAGTCAAAACTTTTTAAATGATAATTTTTTTAAAACCCTACCAACACAGGCATCAAATCTCCAGAATGGGGAAAACACACTTTCTGTATTAACAAAAAGAAATCTGTATTTTCCAAAAACCTGTTACTTTGGGCAGGACACACAGGTAACCACATCAAATTTCCACAGAACACAAAATGTGCAGGTTTAGGGGCACCATCTTATGGCTTCCTATGACTGTTAGATAAGATAGAGCTTTAAGAAAAATGCAGTGGCTGCTAACTGCTAAATCTTTAACACCTGGATGATTTGTACTATGTCAGAAAAAGATGATCAAGTGGCTAGCAAATTTGTAAAAAATTATTCTTCTCAGATTAAGCAAAAGTAATAATCTAAAATATTAAAATTAAATTGGAACATCAAACAATAATACAGACAAGTACCAAATATGTTGATGACATTAATTTCCCTGTATTTAAATATAGTTCTGATTTTTAAACATTTTGCCAAGTGTTAAAAATTCTCATGTATATAAATCAATTTCACTTGATTTTTATATAAATAATCATATGACTGTAAGAAAGTAGTTTATTCTCTCTTTTATAAATATCCACAGCACCATCTATAGGCAAAACTTAAGTAAGCATGTTCTTCTATATAGTACTAATGCTAGAAGTCTGATCCTTATAAAACTTAATAAAATATGCTTATTTATGCATAGGATATCTGTGAAAGAATAGCTGAAAAGCCTTTAATAGATTCAGGTCCAGGGAGAAGGACAGACAAAAAGCAGAAAAGTAGCAAAATTCACTAGAAATGGAAGGACTCAGGTATACAGGTAGAACTGCTACCATCCCTCATTATAGAACAGATTTTATGTATTATCTCTAAAAAACTTGTTAAACCCCCCTCTTTCCTACATCAACTCCCAATATGTATGCCAGAGACTGCCAAGAATTTTTGACTAGCAGGATGGGCATGTGTTTTCAAATAAACCACCATAACTACATCTGCTCCTCTTTAGCACTCTGTGTAGCTACGATGAAACATACCTCCAGCTGTAATTCTGTATACTTTCTCCTAAGTTCAGTGACTTCTTCTCCAGCTTGCATCTTCTTATATAAATCCAGCTCTGTGTCGAGCAATTCTTTCTGCATCTATAAAATAGTAATGAATATTTTAGGTAACAATAATTAATAACCTACATTTATACAAAACATTTTACAAAGAATTTTCACACATTACCACTTAATCTATGTATTTCTTCTCTATCTCCTGTCTTACCACCCTAGTCCAAGTCATCAATCACCTCTCATCTACACTACTGTAACAGCTTCCTAACTTGATCCTACTTCCACTGATTTTCCTATAATTCATTTTCCATATAGGCCAGAAAGTTCTATGGACTGATATAAAGTAATTTTCAGGAAATAATTAGGAAAAAAAAAACAATACACCAAGGTATTAACAAACAATAGATAGTATGCTTTTATGTAGGAAAAAAGACATACACACATGCACTAAAAAAGGAAGACTAGGGAACAGTGTCAGGAATCAAAGGGGAAAGATTATCTATATACTCATATACCTTTTCATAGTTTAACTTCAGAATCATGTTGATGTTTTACATATTCAAAAAATAAAATTAAATCAGTAAGCCCTGGCTGGTGTGGCTCAGTGGATTGAGCTCCGATCTGGTCTGCGAACCACAGGGTGACCAGTTTGATTCCCACTCAGGGCACAAGCCTGGGTTGCGCAATAGGTCCCCAGTAGGGGGCACAGGAGAAGCAACCACACACTGCTGTTTCTCTCCCTTTCTTTCTCCCTCCCTTCCCCTCTAAAAATAAATAAAGTCTTTTAAAAGATTTTAATCCAAGCTGTAATTATGGGAATGGGCAGATAAAGTAAGGAATAAGAGAAGGAAGAATACTATATGGTGTTGGATGTGAATCAGAAATACAATAGGTAATAATGGTTTTAGACAAGTATACATACACCAAATATAAATATGGTATATAACTCTGGCTTTTTTCTTAATCACTTATTACCATCTGAAATTAACTTGTTCACTTATTTATCATCTAATGAATTTTCCCTTGGTTCAATAAATATATTCTGTACACTGCTGTCAGAATGTCACTTTTCTGTTAATGTTTTATATCACAAATTCCTAATAAAATAAAGCTCAAACTCCTCAGACAAGCATTCAAGTACCTATATCATTTTCCCTTCAAGCTATCTTTTCAAGATTATCCACAACTATTCTAATTCTACCAGTAATCCCCAGAATTCAAAAGATTAGGAACTTGCCTGTTTGTGTTTACTTTTTAATTAATGAAGGAAGGGGAGAATGGTAGCATACATTGGTCAGGTTTTGAGCAAAGGGTATTAGCTAAGAAAAATAAAAAGAATCTTAACAATGTAATGTTTTGTTTTTTAAATAGTAACATAAATAACAACACAAAATACCTGAGTCTTGGTTTTTATACTTTTTGGAAGACAGCGTCCAGGAGAAGTAGCTTTGACCTCATCTTTCAACTTGGTAATATTTTTTGTCAAAACCTCTAACGTTTTCATTATTTCTGCTTTATCTTCAGACTTCATTGCTTTGTTTTTCTCCAATTTTGAAATTAACATCTGACAAATTTTTAAAGAGAAAAAATGTAAGATACTTATTCCTATTAATAATCCAAACACAGCCAACTAAATATAAAAATAAACATATACTACTTTTAGTTTATATATTCATAACAAGGATTACAACCACTAAAACAGCAGATTGGTGTTGCTACCTATCTCTATTCAAGCCTTAATCTTGGCTTTCTTCCTAAAAACTATAGTATTACTATTTGAACATAAGAAACTCAATTCAATCCCTGAAGAGTTATCAATTTGAAATAGTGCTGATAATTTTATTTTCTTTTTGTCTTAAATTTTTATTTATTGATTTTTTTTAGAGAAGGAAGAGAAACGCTGATTATTATTCCACTTATTTATGCATTCATTCAGTCACTGGTTGATTCTTACATGTGCCCTAACTGGGGATCGAACCTGCAACCCTGGCACATGGGAACGTCACTCTAACCAACTGAGTTAACTGCCAGGGCTGGAAAATTTTTAATCTACTGGTGATTATTACTGCCTCTAAGCACTCCCACTCCAAATGGAATCTGTAACCCATAATGAATTACAAGAAAAGTTTTGCTTTCCTTCCACATAAATAAGGTATTAGGAATACGGGACATTTAATTACTTTACTTGTCACAGGGAAACAGTACCTGACTAGCCTAGGAATGATATCCCCAACATGGAGTGAGAACAAGAAGATAAACAGAGTATGGGGTAAAAGATACCATACAATATCACAGGTTCTCTGAGTCAAGATGGCTTCACAGTTTTTGGTGTAAAACATTGTTAATTTCTCTTTTCAAGCATTTCAGAATTAAAATTATAAAAGACATCCATTTTAAACCAAAATGTAAAATTTCTATATTTTCTTCAGTATTTTGAAATGTCATTTCATTTATTACCAGACCTGATCAAGAACTTATACTAAATTAATGTCATACACTAGAGCAACACTGTAAAAAAGAAATACTGCAAGCCACCTAAGCAATTTTTAACTTTTTAGGAGTCACTTTAAAAAGATAAAAAGATACAGCAAAATTAATTTAAGAAATAATATATTCCATTTAACCAAAGATATTCAAAGTGTTCCAATTCAACAAAAATGGAGATGTTTAACTTTTTTTTGTCATACTACATTTCTGAAATCTAGTATGTAGTTTACGCTTACAGCACATCTCAACTTGGACTAGACATATTTCCAGTAAATAATAGTCAGATGTGGCTGTTAGCTACTGTATTGGGCAATACAGCACTGGAGGATCACAAACCAATTAAAGATACATATCTCAACAAAGGTACATATCTCAACATTGAGAAAAAGGCTCCACATCAGTGTCTGTTGAACAAAGTACTTTGCGGCCACATACCTAGATAAACATTCCTTATCTTCATTTCAAATCTGATAACCATAGTTCCGTTAAACTACTAAAATTTCCAGTCCACTATTTAATGTATGCTCTTTACCCCCATATACTAGCAATTGATAATATACTTAATCACTGACTATTTCAGTTTTACCATTATCAATTACAGTAAATATGTTTTTCAGGAATATGTATACAGTGTAAGATTAAATTAACTCAATGTTATAACATTTATAAATACATTTTGTCAAATCTAGCCTTAATATTTTACCTTCTGTGTTTCAATGTGCTTTTCTAAAATTTCTTGTTTCCTTTTCCTTACATCCTGCTGAAGCTTCAGGGCTTCCTAGACAAAGGGGTCAAAAATATCATTAGACTATTTACCATTTATTTTTCCAATAAACAAAATGATTCAAGAGGACAGAAATGGTTTTAAGTGCAGAAGCTTGACAACAAAAATTAAATGCAAAGTTTTCCTATTTAAAACTTAAATATATATGCAAGTTTTGAAAAGTCAGGATAACCTATCATTCCAAGAAAAAAAATTACTATTTACTGCTACATTTCGGAAAATAAAAGTTCAGTGGCAGCTGACATTCCCCTTTTAGTCTATTGTAAGCACTGACAAAACACATATGTGCACAAAAGCTTTCCTACATGCAAGTTTTGTACAATAATAGCTGTACTTACCTGTTTTTTTTTCTGTGCTTCATTATTATCAACTGCAGAGGGGGAAACAAGTAAGGTTTTTTGTGCAGCCTTCAAAGCAGCTGGATTATACACCGTTTTTGTTAGGCCAGTAGATGTAGATAACACCTACCAATACAAATTCAATTTTGTAAAAAATGTATCAAGCATCCATGATTTTCTAAGTTCTGTTTTCTTATAAAACAGTGTTAAAGCAGTTCTGTCAAAATTTAGTACACTAACCTAAATGTATTATATACATACAATAACTAAAAGATTTCTTGATTTGAAAAGAAGGGTATAAATGATGGATAAGCTATGACATAAAAAAATTTAAATTAATATACCTACAGGAAAAGAGCTTCACAAAAAACAGACATACAAAAACTTCACAAAAAACAGTCATTCCTATATCACTGAGAAAATATTAGTTGCTGAATATATTTGCTAGTACTTCTAATAACTAAAGAAAAGTTGTATCTAAGAGCATGGCACAGGAGAAAACTGAATGCTGGCCCTCAAACAATTTGCAACTGTTTGTCCCTCATGGTAATTTGTAATTTACAGTGTAGAAATTAAGTTTGCTGCTTTCTTTCTCCATTCCTTTGCTAGCATTGCTCCTTCTGCTTCAGGTGGCCTCATTCCCTTAAGGGGTTGTGCCCATTCAGCACAACCAGCCAAGACCTCCACAAAGTCCTAGTAATTTATTTCTTCTACCTAGGTCCTTCTATGAAAATTTATTCCTACAGCTATTAAGATATTTAGTAAATATGACTTAATGATATATTGTTTCTCTCCCCGTCTACACAGTAAATGCCTTGAAATGAAAACAATGTCTTTCTCCTCTTTGCATTTCCTCCAGGACCTAATCCTTGCTACTAATTAATTATGAGACCCCGGGAAGTTCAAGTACCTTTTTGGACCTCAGTTTGTTTACATATAAAATTAGAAAGTTCAATTTGATGATGTATAATTTCCTTAACAAATGCATAAGGGTAATAAGGGTTTTTTGGCTTGATTCATTGCCGTATCTTCAGTGCCTAGAACAGTGCCAGGCACACTGTAAATATTCAATAAACCAAACTGAATATTCACTAAATATTTAAATATTCACTATATCAAACTGAAATGATGATAGATCTGAATGGACAACCTTTTCTACACAAGGTTCAAGTACACACCACATTTTGCCATGTATAATGGACACCCACATTTTTATGCTAATTTCCACATACAATGCTCACCCTTATTTTCCCTCAAACCTTTGGGCAAAAAAGTGTGCATTATATACAGCAAAATATGGTATATTGGTTCCTTTTTAATCTATAAAAGCAAAATGTTTTAAGTTCCATGGAGGGGGGGTGGCGGTTGGTTACTGGTTCTTGGAAAGGAGTGTAGGAATCCATCCCTTCACAGAGATCTATTTTGAATACTATAAAAACAAAACATGAAATCATACATATGAAGAGTGTAACTTCCCACAGGAAAAAACATAGCTTCCAAAGTCTGAAAGGAATTCATGACTGGGAATAGGTTTTATTAAAAACTATATAAATAGAAGAGCATCAGTGAGGAAAAAGAGTCCTACCTTCTAGCCACTAAAATGTAAATATTTGGGTACCAGAGAAGTAGCAATCTGGACTCTACATTGTAATCTTTTATCATGAAATTAGATTGGGGAACATCACAAAGTTTAGGTAACTCATCAGTATTCCAGAACACTAGATTCTAAATAAACTAGATCAAGAACACTAGTATGCGAGAACACTAGCTTCTAAATAAAATATCAGAATACTATATTTATACTTATTCCATACAGCACAACTGATGTTTAAAAATAAATGTTCTTTGTAATAGTTGATGTATATCAAAATTTCACTGCTAATTTCTTCAATAATGAAAACTAATAGTCAGATATCACAATATATAAAATGGTTTATTCAGTAAAACACAGAATAAACAGATTTATTTAGTTTGTACTCAAACTTCAGTCACCATTCTTTGTAATTCTAGAGAAAAATTTGTCCCATGCTACCTTACCACATACCACACAATGCCAAACTGTACAGTTACATAAAGGATGAGACAATAACTCTAAAGGGAGAAACACAAGATAATCTGCTGAAAACAGAAGTGGAGTGTTTCATAAACTTCTTCATGAGAGCTCCGTAACAAGTTGAAAAGTTGTAACCGAAAAAAGATTTCTGTACTCAAATTAGTTGGGAACAATAAATATCATAAGCATATCTTCTAGTTTCAAAATGTGTTTTATCAAAAAAGCTGTGAGAAAGCCAGAAGTAAAGAAATTATTTCTTTGCTTAAACATTTCTCCAATTTCAGTGAGTAGGGAATGCTCCTTTTCAAAGCTATTTTATTAACATCAGATATTAGACTAAGGAGAGTTTTTCAAAGTGAATAAATGTATTTGACAAAAATGAGATGACTCCTTTATTCCTAGAAACATCCCACTCCCTTATTTTATCCAGGAACTTCCATTTGTAAAAATATAACAGCAGCTAACATATTTCACTCATCTTAAGACATCACTAATTTTGAAACACATTATCCTTTTATATTCCACACTAAAGAATAAAAAAGTGCCAATTCCGACCATAAACACCAATGACTAAAATGGAGCCCAATTTCAGAGGCGTAAAGTGTGAAAACAGAATGTCTTAAAACAATGAAATAATATGACTGCAAATATTACTCACTATTTGAATCTATTTGATTCCAGAGTTTAGACAGTTAAGAGTCTGGCTAGCAAAAATATCTGTATATTCAAAAGAAGAAGTCAGAGTTGTGATAAAAGAGATCTGTTAAAAATGAAGTCAGTGGAGGGAAGTAACAAGACCAACAGAAAAGTTGCTACAACTCTTAAGAACACAGACCAAACACAGGCAGTGGACTTGGTGTAAACCACACCTTCTCTATTTTCCAAACGTTTCTTCTGTTATGTGCTATATTTTTACATATTGACCTTATTTCCACTGACCTTACCTCATTCACTTATTAACTCCAACTGTTTGTGAATTCCTTTGTATTTTCTATATACACAATCATGTCATCTGTGAGTAAATACAGTTTTGTTTCTTCCCTTCAAATCTTTATGTCCCTTATTTCATTTTCTTGCCTTATAGTACTGATGAGGCCCTATACTACTGAAAAAAAGTGAGAGTTGAGATCCTTTCTTGTTCCTGATCTCAGAAGAAAACATTCAATATTCCATCCTTAAGGAGGTTAGCTGTAGGGTTTTTCTGCATATATATTTTGCCAAGTTAAGCAAGTTTCTTTCTATTCCTAGTTTTCAGAATGGTTAATGGGATACTGTTATGAATATTATGTTTTTTCTACTGAGATGATCATATAGGGTTCATCCCTTCCATCCTCCACCCCAATTTATTCTGCTAATGGAGAGAATGATGATGATTTCCAAATGTTAAATCAACCTTGCATTTCTGAAATAAATCCTACCTGGTCAGGATGTATTACCATTTTTTTCATATAACTGCACTTCTGCTAATATTTTGTCTAGGATTTTTGTGCCTTTGGTTCATGAGACATTAGCTTGTAATTTTCCTTTCTTGTTATATATATTTTTCAGGTTTGGTATCAAAAGTACATTGAATTCTTAAGATCAGCTGAGAAGTATCGTATGTTTTGTTTTTAAAATATACATCACTAATACCTTTTACTTTTCAAGACAACAGCCATTTCCCTAACAAGAGATAGAGGTTATAATCTATAATAACTCCTGCTCTTATTTCCTACGTAAAATATTACCAGCTGTAACTATTATTAATATACTTAAGACAGAGGAAAACAGATTTCTGTCATGGATAAGAATGGAAGAAGACAAAGTATTTTGTAAAAATTACTAAAAAAGAAGGTTAAAGAATGGAGGGAAACAAGTATTTTGTAAAAATTACTACAAAAGAAGTTATTAGAAATAAAGTAATCCAAGTGTCACTTTTTAATAAGCAATGCCCAAGTTTGAATCAAATATGAAAGAAACACAGTTTCAATGCTTCACAGTCACGTTCACAGTAAGTCAACTCTAACGGGTTTCCATAGCAGAGGTTCCTTGTTTAAATGCAATGAAAATACAGTATCTAAGGAGTTACATGTAGGAAGTTTATTAATATAATTACTATATGGTCAATTTTTATATTAAGTAAATAATCATCTTTTCAATAAATCTGAGTGTTCATTTATGATAGTCTCTTTCCGTAACACATACATGTGTTTTCTATAGCAAAACCTAACCAAAGAGAAATTCCAGCAAGAATAACATGATTTAAATTTGTAAAATACTTTCAGGGGTTTAACAGTTTTATTTTTTTCAGTAGTACTAAGTAGCTTAATAGACACAATGGAATTAAAGATCTTGCAGAGAAATATTTTAACGTCAAAGAAAAATGTTTAATCAGTAATCAATTTTTGCTACAAATAGCTTAGTTCCCTGAAAATTCTATATAGTAGATTATTTTAAAAACCATATTTGTCTGAAGAAAAAATAATCTTGATAGCAATTTTGATTGAGTAATCCAGGCATTAATCCTGAGGCCAATATATTTTAAAAAATCAAAATTAGTCGATAAGTTATTTAAAAACTATCACAAACTTTCTTAATATTCATATTTAAGGTAGCAAAATTACACAAGTACAAATTTAAAAACATATGACTGCATTTAAAGTTCAGGAAACAGAGAGTAAGACTTGCTCAGAATCATACAGAAACTCAGCTATGAAATCAACAGCATTAAGTTTCTATATGGCATGCAATGTCCCTTCAGTTTTACCACACAATTTCCCTCCTAAAAGTGTCATGGTACAGATGTTAGTATATCATCATGCAAAAAAAAAAAAAAAAAAAAAACAATAAAAGCAAACAAAAAGATGATTTTCAGATAACAAAAAAATACTGCTAAGAAACAATAATATCCTGTACTATATGCCTGATATACCTAAAACTGGTAATAAAACATTCAATATTCAAGGGATCAGCTTGCTTGTCAGAATTTAGATGGGCTTTAAAGAGATGAAGCGGACAATCTAAATCTCTTTAAGAAAACTAACCAGGATGGTACATGCAGCAGATGCCTTTACTCTTCATACATCTCCCTACAGTGAGCAGAAGCACTCAGACATCATTTGACTGATCACTCTACTCAAATAGTATCGATTTCATAGCTATTACAATATTTTAATATTTAGCTGTACCAATTGGTTTTAAGTTTCTCCTCTCTTAGTCCTCTCACAAAAATGGAAACTTAAAATTTTTTTCAAAATCGCTGAAGGGTATACTCAATGGTATTTACAGTGCATTTGTGTATTTATTTGCTGTAACAATGACAGAAGATACTGGGTAGATACTAGTTTTGAGATTTTTTCCTGCCTTCAATAAATAAATTTTAAAAAATATAGCAATATCTGATGATGGAGAACATTCTTCTATTCTTCCTAAGACTTTTTTGAATAATTAACCTCTAAGGATTCTGCAGCAAAAACCACTGTGGAGTAGGGGAAGAGACAGCACCAAAAGCAAGCAAAAATAAAACACTCTTCTTTAAACAGGTTCACTGAAGATGACTGCAAGTTATGTATTTGTAAATAATTGCTTTCCTGAAAAGATTCTTTACAGTATTAACAAAATAATTTTTTTCATAAACAGCTCACTGCCATTAGTGATTTTTCACAAATTGTTAGTTGTAACTATATTGGTATATTATGTTATCAGTTCCAGGTTTCTCCCCTTTTAGTCCTAAAACCATATAAATCATGCTTTTAAAAAATGAAAGCAATAACAAAACATACTAGAAAAGTTTTATAAAACCTATTATTAGGAAACTTCAATTTCAGAGTCCAAATTTCAACATAAACAGACACCAAACATAATCAGATTTTTAGACCTCTCCAGAACCGCTAAGTTAAAAGACCTCATATTGTTATTTTTTCCTTACTTAGATCAAGGAAAATAAACCTAATCAAAGTAAATATTTACATACTGCTAAATTTATTAGCACAGACTAAGGGACACAAACTTAGAGAAAAGGGGAGCATCATGTGGAAAAATTGGGAGGTTTCACAGAACAGGTTAGAGAGTCTGCAATCTTTAAAAGAATGACTAGAATTCAGTTAGGCACAGAAAAATGCATTCCAAGAAAATTATCACCAAAAACAATTTTAAAAAAGAAACAAAAAATAGCAAGATATAATAAGCAGAAAAAAAAAGACTCCTTAGAGAAGAAGAAAGGACTAAAGTAGAGATAATAGAACCAGAATAATAGGTATGATGAGCTGTCAACCAAGCTAAGTCCTTTAGCTGAAGAAATGAAGGTTTCTGTAAGGAACTCACATTAAAGTAAGTCTGAGAGCAGGATGGTGGCAGTGAACACTAGAGGAGGGGGCTGGCAGCTATGACACTGTATCTAGAAGCCAGGGACCTGAAGGTGATAGAGATGCAGACTACAAACACAAGCAAATGACTCAGAAGGCTTTTAGATTATACAAATTGGAAAATGATGATATCACTTCCAAAGGTGAGGGCTATAAGAAATTTATTTATGTGAGAAGTAATGAATAATTCTTAGGCATATTATGCCTCAAGTAATGCTGAGGTGCCCAAAAGGGAAATCTAATTTACAGAATGAGACTGTTTTTACATCGTAAATAAGGAAAACAATATACTAAAGAATCAGGGAAGAGAGCATGTGTTCTATTTACCTATGAAGTCAATTTCCCATGTAATTTTCATAATGGAAAGAGCCATGGACCAAAAATAGGAAACCCAGATTCCAGTCCTAGCTCAGTAACTAAGTGTATAGGCCAACCAAAAACTATTAGGGCCTTACTCTCCTACCACTGCAGAGGTCGTGGTCAAAAAAATTACAGTGTAAGTCAAGTTCGTCTGTATCACTCAGATCAGCCTCGACCTCTGCAAGGTTAAAGTGAGCATATAGAAATGGGAAAAATTATCTAATTCTAATACTCTGTGATTCTATATACCTCAAATAAGACTAAAGATCAGGGCATTTCCTCATACCTAAACAGGAAAAAAAAACCCATATCTACACAGAACTATAAGATAGGCACATAAATGGTCTTAATTTAATCAATATTTGCCCCTTCATTAAAAAAAGACTAAATGTATTGTCAGGCTATACACAACAGTTGTTAATAATAAATAAAAATCTTACATTTATGTCATCTTTTCCAATTTACAAAATACTTTTAGCAGTCCATCATCACCTTAACCACTTGGCCTCCTCATCCACTCACAGAATACTTTTAAATAATTTTATTTAATCCTTACAAAACTCCATGAGCAGGACAATTCTTACCATCACCATTTATGATGAAAAAATGGTTCATAAAGATTAACAGCACTGCCCAATGTCATGCAGTTAGTAAGTAAAGAGCGAAAGCTCAAACTCCAGTAAAATCCCTAGCTCATGGCCCTTTCTATTGGCTGCCAGAGTTTTCAAATTAAAATGTAAAGTATCTCTAAAGAAAATATAGTAAATACAAAAAAAAAGAGAAAGAATGAAGCACATGGAAACTATAGTGAGCAGCAAGTATTAAAATGCTAATGCAAAAAGTAAAAAAAGGTAGGCAAATATTTTTCTTTTTCAGCAAATGGAAAGCAAAAAGGTAGGAATAAGATATAGATACTACTAAGAAGCACAAGTTTGAATCTATGAAAAAATTAAAAAAATTAAGATGCCACCTGAAAACATTTATGAAGCCAAGACAAACACATCATGCTTCTTCTTACCTTTTCAGTTGCTGAAACAGATGGCTTTGATACAAAACCCAACCTGTCCTTCACAGATAATTTAGTTACATTCTAAAAAAATTGAAATGGAAATATTCAGTGTTTCCCCAAACATATATAAGTCTGTTGGGATTTTGAACATTCTGATTCTACTAACATATACTGACTATAAGCATACAGATGTTAATCACAAAACCTGAGTTTTTTTCAGTGACAGAAACAGAAAGAAAATGTGTATGGAAAAAACAAACAGTATGCAATATTACTCAATCATGAAAAACTGGGATATAAAATCAGATGTCTGAACCAGGTAGTTGCTGAAGTCCCCTCCACAGATACAGAACCCATAAATTCTTAGAATCCTATGTTGACAAACAGAAAAGTTGAACTCTATAATATTAGACTTGAGTAAATAAAGGATGTGCCTACTTCTTGAGCTTAAAAATAAAAGCCATTCTTTCCTAAAGTATGTTTGTTTTATAACCAAATAACACTGCATTTGCTGATGTTTTGGAATAGGATTAATTTTTTTTAAGTAACTAATAATTTACCAATTTACATTCTGTATTTTTTAACAGAATCTGAATACATTAGTTTTCAGGAATTATTCAGAAGACTATTTTAATAAGGTGGCATCCATTAGCTAAGTAGGATAGTATATTCTAACTCTATTTTATACAGCAAATGCTGAAACATCTGGAGACAAAGGAAAGCTAAGTTTCAGAGACTGAGGGTGTAGAAATAAGAAATTGCCACTCAAGTATGGAAGGGAGTGGGAAGGGAATGACATATGGAGAAGAAAATCCGAGAGTCAGGAATAAGTGATGCCGAGTTCTGACAGAGCTGTGTAAGTAACTTGAATCAGTATAATATTAAGCATGCTGAAACCTGAGGGTTTAAGCCTTCCTGTCCCAAAAGCTTTGAGTTTAGGCTACTGCATAATTATCTCTGGAAAAGAATTCTAGTTAAGTAAAAGATGGTGGGAAAAATAAGATTAAGTGTACTAAACTTCACTTTTCAGGCAGATTTGCTGGAAAATATCTCCTCCACAAAGTGAAAAAGAGTTCTTTCTTATAAATAAGTATTAACTAGAGAATAATTGAAGATTCAAATACTGTAGAAAAGTTAGAATATGAAAATGTTGTAATAGTAACAAAAAGATTTAAAGATGAAGTTCAAATATGTAGAAACTATCATATTTCTCTATAAAATATATACAGAAAGTAACTACAAAATATATACAAAAATTAACTATGATTCAAATCACCGAGGGAAAATAATTTCCCGAGAACCCACTGTGCGACAGACACAACAGCAAGACTGTTCATTTACCTGGGGAAGATCTGAACTGGCACTCTGGGCTTCCGCTGGTTCCACAGTACTGGAGGGTACTGGACCCAACCGTTCTTTGACGGACTGCTTCACAACAGGCAAAATGGGCTGCTGGACTAAAGGCTGCATCACCTCAGAGTGAGGAAAAAAACGTTAAATAAGCTAACTGGTTCATGAGCACGGAAAGTTACCTTGTTATTTTTTTACTACACTGCCCATGCAAATGGTGTCTTAAAGTGCAGCTTGTAATCAAAACTTAGCCACCTTCCAAATTTCTTTGTATGTTTTTCTTTGTATATAAGAACTTATAAAGTAGAGAAAAAAATTAAAATCTACACTTCACTCTTTTCTTTTTCTTTTTAATAAACAGGAGAAAATTAAAGACACCTGCAAGACTGCTGCAAGACACCTCTACAAGCAATTAATCTAACATTACATACTGACTGCTTCACTGGTTAAAAGACAGAGAGGGAGAGAAAGATTTCCAAGATATACCCACAGTCTGACTTTGTGAAATATGTAAAGCTACCATGATCTGTACTGTCTCCTCTCCACCCGGGACTTTTCTATATGCTTTACACAAACCACCTTATAATTTTTCTAAACTAGGAATTAACTTCGAAATAAAATGAAAGAAGAGGTTAGAGAAATTAAGTGACTTCCTCAAGCCTGTACATTTAACAGTGGTAGAGGCAGGATCTAGCTCAAAAGTCTACCTGACTGCAACGCCTCTGCTCTTAAATACTATGTTTTCTAAGAAGAGCATTTCATTCACACAGATTTCTCCCTTACCTTTGGAGAAGTCGTTTGCAACTGCTGGTTGCTTCCTTCTCTGTGCCAGTAAACCTTAATAAAGCGATTGTTTAGCACTGCTTCTGTACTTGATATTGCTTTCTTTGCTTCTTCGTAAGTTGCAAATTGGATAAGGGCACCTTCAGGATCACCATTATAGGCAACCTAAGATTTCAAATATTAAAAACAGTGAATTTCCAAATGAATCTGTTGCTTCATAACAGTAAACTTTCTCAACAAGTGAAATACTGGTTCTTCTAAGTAAGATTCTATCTTTACATTTCCTTAAATCTCGATTGTTATCGTAGCCTACTTTCACTCCAGAAGAAACAGTAACTGAGGACTGTTCCGCAGAGTGGAACAAGAGCCTCTTCTATATGACAATGAATAGAGGATGCTCATCTGCACAGATGTTATAAACAAGTAAACAAGTATTCACTTTTTATCCCAAATACTAGACTGACTATGAGAAATAACCCCTATGTCAATGACTTTTACCCACTATCCAAAGCTAGGTGAAGACAGTGAAACTACTTTAAAAGAGGGTAATCTCTAACTAAAAATTACCAAAAAATCCATCTGTAAAATCTTCCAAATATGTAATTCTCACAAAAATATTTCCAAGAGCACAAGAAAATTTAAAGAAAAAGGTCATATTTTACACATAAGGAAATTGAGATTCAAAGAGTACATGATTCTACAGACCCATATTAATAAGTAGTAGAAACAAGGCTTTTCCCTTCAAATTTCTTGTTCTTTCAATAACAGCAGTACTTTCTCAAGTGTGATATATAAACTGCTGGTGGTGTGAAGTATATGAAATAGGGATTAAGAGCACAAACTCTAGATCAAACGACCTGACTAAAACCGTGACTGCTACTCCCACAGGAGCATGAGCAAGTTATTTAACCTCCCGGCGCCTTTGTTTCCCCTTCCATAACTGGGACACACCATAGTGCTGAATCATATAATTCATATATAACAGAGGGTATACAGTAAGTATTCATTACTGTATTCAATAAATATTTGTGACAAGGATGATTTTAGAATGCATTTTTATTAATCATGCATTTATTGGGATTTAAAACATCAATTCTTCAACATTTTTATTAGGATAAAGTTATTAAAACTGGTGTTTAAAAACTTGTATAAATAATAATCCAAATGTATGCAGATACAGCAAAATGACCAGTAAAGAGATGAGAAAATATCAACCTCATTACTAATTAAGGAAATGCAAATTGAATAGTGAGATACCATGTTTTGCCCCCCAGCCTTGAAAAATTTCTTAAATTTAGTATTACCACTGTAGTTAACTGCATGAGAAAAAAAATATTCTTATAAAAATTTGTCTAGATCTAAATGTGACGGATCAATTAAACTGCCATAAAAAGATATTCAGGCCTTAGCCAGTCAGCTTAGTTGGTTAGAGCATTGCCCCAATATGCCAAGGTTGCAGGTTCAATGCCTGGTCAGGGCATATACAAGAATCAACAAATGAATGTATAAATAAGTGTAACAACAAATAGATTGTTTTTCTCTCTGTTTCTAAAAATCAATAAATAAAATTTTTAAAATAATCACAGGTATTCAATGTTAAACAACTAATAGGGTAATGTATATAAGATAGGTACATATTTTTAAAATACATGTATTTTTTACATTTGCATACTGTTTGATTGATAAGTAGATATATACATATAGAAATTAAACAAAAAACAAAAAATCGAGCCTTGGCCAGTGTGGCTTAGTTGGTTGAAGCATTGTCCCATAAAGCAAAAGGTCACAGGTTCAATCCCCAGTCAGGGCACATACATACCAGAGGCAACCTACTGATGTTTCTCACATTGACATTTCTCTCCCTTCTCCTCTCTCTAAAAATCAGTAATTGTGTCCTCAGGTGAGGATTAAAAAAATCTAGAATAATACATGATAAACTGTTGATCATGATGTAACTACATTATAGGGATATACGGGGAGAGAAACGTAAAGAAGACAGAGTTGACATACAAACTTTTAAAAAATTATTTATTTACTTACTTACTTTTTTATTTTTAGAGAGAGGGGAAGAAGCAAGAGAGGGAGACAGACATCAGTGTGTGGCTGCCTCTCGCGCACCCCCTACTGGGGACTTGGCCCGCAACCTTGGCCTTTGCCCTGACTGGGAATCAAACTGGCGACCCTTCGGTTTGCATGCTGGTATCTCTCTGTTGCCCTACCACAAGCAAGCATTCATTTTTTCATAAGTTACTGTTATATTATTTTTTAAATGGCAAGAAATAAAAGTTTCTAAATTATCTACTTAAGTTGTACTCTCTAAAACTTATTATTTTCATCAGATAAAGAAAATAATTTTTCAGTTTTTATGATCTTTTCAATTAAAAGAAAACATTCCAACATTATTTCAACACTTTTAACATATTACCTACTGTAAACTCAACACTAAATAACCTCACAACTTGCATACATCCAAGCCAAGCTCCAATTTTAGGTAAAGTCAAATATAAACTACAGTGATATTTACCTTGGAAAAATGTTAAAAAATGGTACAGGAAAAAGTAAATGTTTAAACTAATTATGAATTACACAGTATTTGGGTCCCACCTGTTAATGTATCTTATCAGAGAGGAAGCAAAAAGAATCTGATTAAATATTCTGTTGTAATGATTTTGAGAAACTGACGAAATAAAAACTACAGTATGATTAGCATTTACTAGTGTGATTATTAACTTTGCTATAATTTTATGCTAACCTCTGAGTAAAAAGTATATATAATATGATCAATCAAAACCACTGCCTCTTCAAAGTACCGAAGTTATTCAAAAATCATACATCTAAAAATATAGTTTTACTTCATATTCAATTTAACAAATTTAGATTACCAAATTTTTAAAATATTTTGTTATGAGTATTTTTCTTATTAAGTTTTCTCCCTAAATAATTGAGCAAAGAAAACAGAATCACTTCACAGTTCTTACCTGCAAGTTAACCAGAGTTCCAAATCGACTAAAATGCTCATTAAGTTTGCTGATATTATTTAATTCTGGAGGAACTTTTCTAAGTTCAAGTTTGGTATTTTCATTTCCAAACTGAACCTTCTTCTGGAATCCTGGGCTGTTTGTTCTATTAAAATTTGGTCTGTAAGAAAAATCAAGTTAATTAATACATTTATTTATAAATCCTGTTCCCTATCAAGTATAAAGAAATACATTTTTACAATTTAAGTTTTTTTTTTGAAAACTGAATTAGTTGATAATGAAAACTAAAATTTTCTTTCAAAAAAATGAAGTCTTCAAATTAGTAGTGTTTGCATCTTCACGGAAGCCAACTGAGGATTCTTCCATATCATTTGTACTTGGTACTTTCAATCCACTCCTACTTAATTAAAATCGTTAGCAGGAAAGGTCCTAACACCCTACTTCAGTCAATTTGCACATATAACCTTTGTTTCATTTCTGCAAAAGCTAGCTTACTGAAATTTATCCTATTTTAAAACACTGATTAAAAGTGACTGTGTCAACCACTTCCCAACTTCAAAAGAAAGTCCTAAATGTAGATGGATACATTTGACACTTCAAAACAAAGGATAAAACTATAGCCCAGAGAAGTTTGCAATGCTTGCCTTAGGTCACAGATTTAAAAGGCAGAGGCACAACTAGAAATTATCCACTTTTAAATGATGTTAAAGCTCTAAAAATGTGTGATCCTGGTTTCTCCTCAAACATGAAAATTTATAAATGAATCATCACCAACACCCCAGCATTCTGATTCTTTACCCCTTTCTCTGAAACCCTTCCTTGACAACTTCAGGGCCTTACTAAGGTGGAGGGAATTACTAACTCCCTCACTACCTCCCCCACAAAATATGCCTTACTAGCTCTAAAAAGGAAATGCTCCATGCTAACGCCTCTTTCCAGAGCAGAACCACCCTTTCTTCCCTCATATTAAGTTCATGACTATCCTTTATATAGGTAGTATTCAATGACATCTCTAACATAAAGAACGTTTTTTGAAGGTGGAAGAAGGTGAAAAGAGGAAAATATGTCCTCACCCACCACACCATTTCTACATGAAAATGCCTTCCAAGTACCAGACAACTAATTAACAAATTTTTAGAAAACCACTTACACTTTAGAGGAAAATTGCCTATGGAGTAAAATTATATACATTTTATTTTGAAAAAGCATACTATACTGTCATAATAATTCTCCAAACTACTCTACAAATTACTGCATAACAAAAGGCCTCAATTTCCCCTTCCAGCTTACTTATCAAACCAAGTCTTCTTTGTAGTAACTCCAGGCTCCCCAGAACCAATGGTTCTTTTCCTTGACTCTGAATCCACTACTATCCTCATAGTGCTTTTATTAGGAGGCTTTTCTGTTTGAAAGAAAATAAAAGAAAGCACAGATTAACATTTTCTATCACAGCTACTTCCTTAAATTCATATTTTGAAAACAAAGTTCTGGCTTTTTTCCATATTCTATGTTTTAGGAAAAAATAGAAATAAATGTACATTCAAATATAGTAATAACAAAGGATTTTAACTTCAAATTCACTTCAACCTAACTAAAGAAGAATTAGTAATTCTCACATTTGAAATTAAAATATGATTTTGCAGGCCACTTCTATTGGGGGTGTGTGGTCAAATCCATGTCACTGTTCCCTTTGCCATCAATCTCATCACAAATATGACCTTATGACCTTTAAAAATTGATCATTTAGGCCCTGACAAGTGTGGCTCAGTTGGTGCAAAACAAAAGGATGCCACTTCGATTTCTGGTCAGGGCACATGCCTGGGTTGCAGCAGGGGTGCATACAAGAGGCAACCAACTGATGCTTCTCTCCCTCTCTTCCCCCTTCCGTCCCCACTCTCTAAAACTAAATAATTAAAATCTTTTTAAAAAATTGCATCACTCTCAAGAGTTTACATGAACCTATTAAGATTGCAAATGACAGAAAACACTCAACAAAATCTACCTCAGAAATTATGTTCTTTTGTAAAATTCCCTTTCCCTAAGAAATACAACATTACCTTTTCTCTCATGGGAGACCAAAGGACTCAAGAAACAAACACAAACATCTTTTACTCAACCCCTGTAAATGCAGGACCTTTTGACCTTTATAAATGTTTTGTCACTCTTGATATGAAAATTACTTTAAAAGATGAATCACAGTACCTCTGGGGGGCAAATCCATATCTCCTGACGTCAGTCCTATCAAGTTGGGCCTTTGTGCGTGCACTCTGTGTCGGTACATAGGTCTGGAAGTGTTTGTTATGCTTGGGGCCTCAGGGTTATAGCCATCTGTGTCATATGTATCTGGTAATACAAAAACTGTAATTAAAAAACAATTATAAAACTTCATAATTTTTCTATACATTGATAATAGAATAAGTAAACTATATATTACTAATATAAAGCTAACATTTCATGTTTTAAAGAAAAATTTAAGTTTTATAAAAATAAAAATGTTATTTAAAAATATGTTTTTTTAAAAAAATCGTAACTGAGGATTTACATTTAATGTACATTCACCATGTCTACATTTTTATTCTGTCATTTCAGTGACAAAAACAGGTCTACTACAGCAATTCACTCTGTAAACATTTAAAAATTCCTCAAATAAACTATGATCTAAAACTCTATTACAGCATGAACACAGAGAGAACCAAAACTGCACCTGCAGTAAAAAGAGAGGGTGGAGCAGGAGGAGGCTGGTGATGAATGCCAGTTGTTACTACAGCGGGAACAGAACTGGTTGCAGAATTTGGGGGAGCATCCATGCCAGATGGCTGCAAAGGAGGAAGTGGAGGTGGTGGTCCTGTCAAAACCAAAGAATAAGAAATATCATCTGAAAGCAAACAAATAAAATAAGTTATTTATATATCCAAACATGATATTCTCATTCATCAAACTATAATATCTACAAACACTAAGTTCTTACAACTATATTAGTTTTCTAGGGTAAATTTCCTTTTAATGTTTTCTAAAATAGGTTTCTCTTGAGCTATAAAGAATTACAGGCATCTGAGATTTATCAGGGTTGTACATAATTCTGAGCCACTCTGAACCATAGGTTTGGCATAACCAAGCAAAGTTGGGGTATATTCCAAATGGGAATATCTTGTTCTTTTTTCCAACATCTATAAAATTACTTTAGATACTTTTAATAAAAGCAGGCATCAAATTATTAACTTTTTTAAAGGCTATGAATGGACATATAATAAGTATAGGCAAACAAATACATTTACTTACCTGTGACTGGTGGTAGACTGGGTGGTAATGGGCCTGGTGGTGGCACTGGGGGTCTCAAATTCACAGGTGGGGGTGTAAGAATTGGTGGAGGTGGGGGGAGTCCAGGAGGAGGTGGTCCTTCAACAACAGGAGGCTGTGCTGGGAAAGGCAGCATACCAGGAAGATTCACATCTTCTACAACTACTGGATCACTTCCATGATCAAAAGGGCACATATCTCCTCTCATACAGAAACCCTTTTCTGTGAGAAAATACAGAAATATGAAAAGTGCTGGACAGAGAAATTTTTCTCTAAGTTAACAAAAGTAAGATATTTAAAAAATAAGAATATTTTAAAATACTGGACAAGTGTAATTAATCATATCACAAGAGCTAATTACTAATTCCAGTAATTTATAAATACTTGTCAAATGATAACACAGCTAACACATACACTAAAAGCTCTATCAACAAATTCAAGTGAGTATACCTAGCTAGCAAGATGGCATAGCACTTATATATAAAAGACTTGTCCAGAAAAAGTCCAGCTACTATTAATACAATGAGACAGTTTGCATGACATGATATAACTGGGCAGTCAAGGAGAGTGTACTAAAATGCACATGTGTGAACAACTTCACTGTACTAGCCAGTGGGGGCAATAAATGCCACTGAGTGAACATGTGTACAGTGTAGCCATGGCATTGAAAATGACTGAGTAGAGCAATGAATCTGTGTCAAATTTTGCGTTACACTTGAACATTCCTCCACAGAAATTATTTGGATGATTCAGAAGGCTGCAGCTCTGGGCAACTGGTGATTGGCAGCCTCATCACAACAATGCGCCTGCTCATGTATCACATATCATGCAGAGTTTCTGGTGAAACATCAAATCATCCAGGGACTCAGCCCTCCTACAGACCAGATTTGGTGCCCTGCAACTTCTGGCTTTTCCCCAAACTAAAATCACCTTTGAAAGAGAAGAAATTTCAGACTGTCATTAAGGTTCAGGAAAATACAACGGGACAGCTGATGGTAACTGGGAGAACTGTGTGAGGTCCCAAAGTGCCTACTTTGAAAGGGACTGAGGCATCACCATCCTATGTACGATGTTTCTTGTATATTATACCTTCTTCAATAAAAGTCTCTATGTTTCATATCACATGGCTGGATACTTTCTGGACAGGCCTTGTATATTTTTCATTACAAACATTTCCTATATTGAAATCTCACTTAAAACTTTAAGAATACTGCAACTATAGCATTCATATAATTTATAAAACTTTCACAGTAAAACCTTAACTCTTCATTTATAAAATTCTTAAATAGGTAAGACCACATTTCTAGGTTCTACTTACATACCAGTAACCATTTATTTTTAAAGTGCATTTTGTCAAAAATGTTTCAGTAGAAGATTCCTTCATAAGTAACTCTGTAGACATTACTTTTGTTTGGTAAACTCCAAAAATATATTAAGACTCACATGCAAATAAATATCTTTAAGTTGATATTCAGTAGTGAGTGGTGACTAACTAATGAAGTTTTCAATTATACTGAAGAATTCATGGGTGCTTACGATTAGTTTCCTACCATTTCCAATAGGTTAAGTCTTTGAATAACTATGGGCACCTTAACTTACAGAATTTAGTCAGCTGGAAATATTCACACAATATTTCATGAAACAGGTCAAAGACTTACCATCATAGTCTCTACACCGTTTCTTTGGCATCGGTGGTCTGACATACGAGTTATGGTCCACCTGGTCTTCATGAAATTCAGACCAACTTTCGGTAGTGTTATTACCATGGTGGGTAGGAGCAATTACTGTTATAGTGCTGCTCAAAGTAGGTACAGGGTAATGACCAGATGAAATATTAGGTACCGAAGAAACTGGAGTGTAATTGTTTTCCAGTGGATCTGTTCTATCCAGGTCATATTTAGGTTTTACCAGATCCCTTTCTGCAACAAAATATAAAAGACCTATAAAACTATATTTAAAAAACACATGCTCCAGATCTAAGAAGTAACATTTTTTGATAAAGAAAATGTCCAAATTTTATACAACCCTCCTTTCCTTTTAAAACCTAACAATGAATACACCACGTTCCAAGATAAGCTATCTCTGCTCAATATGACCTAAACTATAAAACCACACATAAAGTTGCTGTATCATTTAATGAGTTTTTTCCTTTAAGTTCTGTTTACAGAAAAATTACTTTAAAATTTTCTTCACTGCAATCTTATACGCGTAACTTCAGCCCACAAAAAATATGCAATAAAGCTAATTTTTCTGCAAAGAACATTTAATTGTCATCCATCTAAAGATACCAGTATGCTTTTTTACAATGAACACTATTTGACTATGTGACTTGATAAGCAGAGAACAAAAAGGAGTTCATATTAAACATGAACAAAGATATTAACTGGGCTGTATATGGTCCCAAGGAAAGAGGAAAGGTATTAAGGAGATTCATTAAGTGAAATAATGTGCAGAGAGGCCTAGTACACATAGATCACTGGGGGTGGGATAGGGCGGCGGAATCTAAAAGACGAATAATAGCAAGTACAGGGCTTATACAATTATACAAAGGCTATAAAATTATTTCCTACATTAAAGATTGCTATACAATAAAGGTTACAAGGGTAGCTAAAATCTAAGCTTGAGTAAAGGTGTTTTACTCAAAAGTACTTGTTGTTTTATAGCTATAGTATCTTCCATTCAATAATAAATACTGCAAGGAAAGTTATACATGTTGGAAATGACATGGTCTCGCAAATACACACATCTGAAATGAAAACTTTTAACTGTTTTCATAGATTTGAAGTATAACTGATAGGTAATTAACTGAAAATATTTAAAGTACACAATTTAATGAATTCTGATATATGTACACACCTGTGAAACAAAACACCACAAAATGTACACGTAATATACATACTCTCATGCCCAAATGTATCATTGTGTCTCTTGATAATCCAGCCCAGGCAACCACTGATTTGTGTTCTGTCATCTTAGTTTCCATTTTCTAAAATTCTGTACATATGTATTCCTTTCTGTCTGACTTCTTTCACTCACCATAATTATTCTGAGATTCATCCATTTTGTTCTATCAATAATTCTTCCCTTTTTATCAATGGTATGTATATACCACAGTTTGTTTATCCATTCACTTTTTGTTTCTAATTTTTGCCTATTACCAATGAAGCTGCCATGGTCATTTGTGTACAAGTCTTTGCATGGAAACACACTCTCATTTCTCTTAGGTAAATACCTAGGAGTGGAATGGCTGGATCATTTGGTAGGTGCAGGCTTTACGTTTATTTTTAATATACTGTCAGTGTTTTCCAAAGAGTTCCAGTTTATCTCTGTCCTCAACAATACTGGATAAAGTCAGCCTTTTTATTAGCCATGCTGATGGATATGCAGTGGTAATTCATTGTACTTTTGATTTGCATGACATAAAAATTTTAAAAGAAATTTTGAAAAAGCATTCATTTGGACCAAATCAAAATAGAAAAAATGATGACAACAATGAAAAAATTAAAACAACTTTTAAGACCCTAAAATAAGTATTTTCCCAATAAAAGAATTCCAACCAAAATATACACATGTATGATATACCCCTGCTTCGTGTTCTGCTTCTGCTTCTAGTCCTGCTTCTATCCCTGTCTCTGTCACGAAGCCGCTCTTTACTCCAACTTCGACTCCGACTCCTGCTGTAACTGCGACTTCGCCCTCGTCTTCTATTGTACCGGTCTCTGTATGAATCTCTTCGAGGAGGGTTCCGATCATAATCTCTTTTGCGAGAACGGTCGTCTTTTTTCCTCTCATCACGACTTCTAAAAAAAGATATGATCACTTCTGTGTAAATAATTTTTAAGATGATATAGGAAAAACTCTAATTAAATGCAAAAGTAATTCTTGTAACATCACGATTCTTTATCACACCATCAGAATACAAACATGGAAAACTCAGACAACCGAAAAATAAACGTGATCTTCTTAAATACTCTAAAACTCCTTTAAAACAAAAACTCAAAGTCTTATGCATAAAGGCATCTATACATGTCCTGTAGCACAGTCTTATAAACCCATACTTGTACATATGTACACTATGTCTGCTCTCATAAGCATGCATAACACGCACTGTATTCTAAATGCCTTTGAAGTCCTAATGAAAAATAATAATGTATTTATATTAAAGGGAAACTTCAGAAAAAAAAGTCTCACTGAGATTTCATAGAATTTGAAGTTAAGAATAAAAATAATAACAATAACTAATAAATGCCAAGCTGTCCTAATCACTTCCAGGACCTTCAAATCTTAACTAGATAGTCTTGGTAGAAAAAGACTGAGTTACACTTTCTCAGACTAATAAAAGAATAGACATTACTTGACCCTGCATAAAAGATAATCAAGTCTAAACATGTATATAAAACATAACCGATGTCTAATCACCGAACATGGTTTAATGAATTAATCACCTATTTTCTCTGTATCGGGAGCTTGACTGAGGAGGACTATGATTTAGCCTTCTGGAAAACTTCTTCTCTCGCTCTTCCTCCTTTATGATCTGATATAAAAAAAAAATGAATAGAACTTTAGCAACAGTTATTCCTTGCCTATTTCAATGACTTAACGGATATGAAAATATAATAGCGAAATTGTCATCCTCTAAATGCATCCAAACAAATAATTCTCTTCTAAGTACCATCATTTAGTTTAACTACTAAAGACATGCATGCTGAAAGTTAAAGTGAATCTAAAGAAACTCATAAATGCTTATCTTAAGTAACATTTAGTGGTAAGAAAACATTTTAAGCAAGAGTCCCCATTTTAGCATTATTAGTGAAAACCCAACTTTATTCCTTCTTGCAAAAGTCCAACATACATTCATGTTCTGGTTTCATGGATTTGGTTTGGCACTGAACAAATTAAGGAATATAGGAGAATGCATTAGCACTAACCAAGTCATAAAAAAGGAGAACATTTGAAAAAACAATATATAAGATAAAATAGTTCTTCAGTTTCTCATGTTAGTATGGCAGCTATTATATTTCTCTTTCCTCCATAAAGCCTCCATTCATATTATATAATTTATAGAAAGCAGCCCTGGAAAACATTCCCTTGTTCAGTGCTACTCTGTCAAGGCCAGAATTTTCTACGCTGTACTGCTCAGAACACTGTTTCCATATGACATTAATAGGTGTTACTAGAAAAGAAAAGGATTTAGAGGATAAAGTCAGAAAATATTGAACATGTGGCTTCTGGAAATGTGGTAGGGCTCAAGATTTGCATTTTTAATAAGAACCCTAAGATATTCTGATGTAGGTAATCTACAGATAATATAAACACGCTCCAGTTTATGCCAGGTGTTCCAGCACCCCTTTAGGTAAGAGCCTCTCACTATCAAAAGTGTCCCACATTGGATGATAAATTAAATGTTAATCCTATCAACAGACCAAACTCTGACACTGCTGAAAAGCCTTATTTTAAGAGTTTGTCTTTTTTCTTATAAATACTTTTGTTCTCTTGCCACCCACATCAACCCTCCCCCACCCCAAAATACTGGGTACAAATAAAACCCTCCTCAGGCACTTTTTCCTGTTTGCCTCAGTGCACACTGGCCAGTAATTTATGTTGACAGATTATCATATTCCACAGTATGTGCTCAACTGGAAACTTTCACTACACCCACAGCATTTTTAATCCAGATTGCCATCTGACATTTTGACAGTTCTGAAAGATCAGTGATAAATATTCGTAACAATTGGTTAAAAAAAACTGTCCTGAAATATTATTATATAAATAGATGTAAAACTAACGCTTTGCCACTAACTGTTTTTGGCGGAAGACTTCTTAGTGTTTCTCAAACCAAGAGACCATGATTTACTAAAGATTTTTAAAGAAATCATCCTGGCCAGGTAGCTCAGTTGGTTAGAGAGTTGCCCTGATATGCCAAGGCTGTGGGTGCAATCCCCACTCAGGGCACATACAAGAATCAACCAATAAGTGCATAAATAAGTGGAACAACAAATCAATGTTTCTCTCTCTCTCTCCCACTTCCTCTCACACTCTAAAAAGAAAAAAATCAAAGAATTAAAACATACTTTGTATTAGCAAAATCTGGAACCAACCCGAACTTCCACCAGTAGGCAAAATTTAAATTATTGTATATATTCATATGGCATAAGCAGTTGCCAGCACAATAGCCGCTATCCCTTTCTTTCTAACAGAATCCCTACACTGTTTGATATAAAATAAGCAGTTCTAAAATTACTTCCCATGCAGAGAGAAGTAATGGGGGTGTTTTATGTGTGTGTCTAACTACGTATTCATGTATATAAGTATGTTTAGGTACTGGAATAAAATTATATTTCAGAATTATTATATTATATGTATGATATATACATATATCATTGCATAATAAACATGTATGAGTTATAATCTGGGGAGAAAAAAGATGTATGAGGGGTTAAAAAACCAAAGGTCAGAACCACATCTTTCACCACACAACAACCTCTCAATACTAATACAATTACCATTTACTGAGAAACCTACTATTTGTCACATACTATACCAGGTGCTTTGTAGACATTATTTAACTGTTCTTCACAACAACCCTATAATATTTCCCTTTCAAAGCTGAGTAAACTGAGGCTTGAAAATGTAATGTTTTCAAGGTCACAAAGCAGTGACTGGTAAAGCCAAACTTTTAACCAAGATTTATTTGACTAAAGCTAGGCTAACTGCAAAAAATATAACAGTTTAATTGCAAATAATTTTTGCTAGAATTACAAATTGAAGAGGTCTGAATTATTATATTATCATTAAACAAGAAAGACAATTTTATATAGAAAGTAAAAACTTCAAAACCTCTTAAAGTATGAGGTCATTTCAATTGTGATAAAGGTCATTATATTTTGACTACCTTAAAAATAGTTCCCTACAGGCCTGGCTGGTGTGGCTCAGTGGATTGAGAGCCGGCCTATGAACCAAAGGGTCGCTGGTTCAATTCCCCATCAGGGCACATGCCTGGGTTGTGGGCCAGGTCCCCAGTTGGGAGTATACATGAGTCAACTACACACTGATGTTTCTTTCCCTTTCTTCCTCCCTCCCTTCCCTGCTCTCTAAAAATAAATAAAATCTTTAAAAAAAAAAAAAACTGTTCCCTACAAAATGCTTGTGGAACAGAATCAAACAGATCTACTCTCAATCTAATTATTTTCACAGAACACAGATCATAAGAGGTTATAGCTATACGATACTGTGCTGAAAGGCCTGCAAACTTTTATTTCTGCAGGATTCCCATCATTCCCTGATAATAATAGCTCACTTGTGCCTATACTGTTTGTGCACATGGTAGGGCTTATGGTGAACACCTGCTTTCCTCATGGGAATCTAGAGCATACTAGGCAGAAAGCACTTATGTGGCTAGACCTAAATAAAAACACTGGGCACTGAACTTTAACAAGCTTCCCTGGTTCACACATATTGTTATTATTCCTTAGACACATCCTGTGCAACTCCACTGGGAGACACTGGAATCTTGTGCCTGTTTCCCTCCAGACTTTGCACCACACACTTTCTTCCCTTTGCTGATTTTGCTTTGTATCCTTTCAATATAAGAATTCATAACTGTGGCCCTGGCCGGGTAGATGGGTTGATTAGAGCGTTATCCAGATGCATCAAGATTGTGAGTCTGATTCCTGGTCAGGGCACATAAACAATCAACCAATGAACATATAAATGGGTGGAACAACAGATTGATGTTTCTCTCTCTCCCTGCGCCCCACCACCTGCCTCCTCTTCCTCTCTCTCCAAAATGCAATAAATTAAAAATTAAAAAATAATAATAGTAATGAATTTTAAAAAAAGAAATCATAACCATGAGAATGACTATATGCTAAGTCCTGTGAGTGCTCCTACTGAAATCACTGAACCTAGGGGTGGTCTTAAACACTTGTGACACAGACACAGAAAATACAAACTCAGTTTAATTACCCTTTACATGTTTTTAAAGGAAATGTAAGGTTTAACACAAATCCTTACCTCTTCTTTTTTTATATCTTTTTCTTGGTGCTGAAAAAATTCTACCTTTAAGCTTCCTGATGATGGCTGCTCTGGAGGAGGTAGATAACTCTTTGTATTCACAGCATCAAAAAGTTTTTCCACAAATATCTGTGTCTCTAAAAATAAAACAAGGAAACAAAAAACCCACATATTAAGACATTTGCTCAGATAGTATTCTCCACTTAAAAGCTTCCTAACCAGTGTGCCACGACACAAGTCCCGTGGTAATGCTAATCCACTCGGTTTTCAGGGTGATGGGGGCAGGAATGGCCAGAGCTTCTCGGCCAGTTACCACCAGCCATGACTAGTTTCCAAGTACTCTACCCCATATGCAAACACAAATATTACCATCATCTAGATGCTGGCTAGTGAAAAAGCACTGTGCTAGACAACATTCAAAGTAGCTTCCTAAAGAGCAGTATCTTTAAATTAATAAGCATTCAGTCATTTTCTTAATATTTAAAGAAAAAATATCAGCACAGTTTAAGAAAGAGCATAAAATTAGTAATGAAAAGAAAGGCTTTCTTTATAAATAAGCTATGGATATAATCAGCAATAATACTGTTTGTTCAACTTCATTACAATTAGAGCCTGTCTCTTACTGAGTTCCTTTAATACTGTGGATAATCTATTTTTTTTACTCCTATTAGTATTTATTTGATCATGAATTTACTCCTGAACCATAAGTTTTTGTTTCTTCAGTTTCTTCTGGGATTTTTTTTTCCTTCTGTGCAACCTCCTATTCTGGGTTAGGCACAACCCGCTCTTTTTCCGTAAGGATCATCTCAGCGTGGCAGGGAGAGCTCATGGATGAGTTAATCTGTCCATGAGCTCTCTAAATTCTGCACTTCATCTTGGGAGCTTTGTTCACCCGAATGTCCTCGACGACCAGAGATCTACATCTAAACCCTTAAGTTCAGCATTAATCCCTGTATTTTTAAGCATGTGTGGCAAAAACTCTTTTGGGCTACCCACCCTATATTCAGCACCCCTGTTTGGTCTGGGCACATCTACCAACTCCACCACTGTAATGACAGAATGGGGCACATTACTTCTGTAAAGTGATATCCTTCAGGTATTTTGGTAGCTTCTTGGATATGCAAACCTTTGATGGCCGGGGTACTTTCACAAGGGTTTTTAAAGTGAACACAAAGATCTGAACCTCTTGATATGCATGATTTTGTGAGGTTTTCTGGGTCAAGTGAATAGCAAACCATTTTCAGAGGACACTCAGGATGCTTTCACAGAGAGCTATATAATCTTATTTTAAATAACCTATTAAAATAATGTAGCATCTTTAAACCAATGATCTTACCTTTTTGAAGAAATACATCTAGTTGATCAATACATAATGCCTTTAACTCTTTTTCACTTTTGTCTTTTTTCACCAAAGCAAGAACGTACTTTGCTAGGGCTGATGGATCTGCATCACAGCTAAAGGAAAAAAAGCAATTTGAAGGAAATTTAACCATAAATAATTGCCCACTCTAGAAATTCCAGTTACAAACTGACTTAACATAGTAAGTAGTTTTATGAGTTAATATATGTCAAAAGCATCTGGCTTGTAGAAGGCAATGAAGAAATAGAAATTCTCCTTTATATTAATAGACTTTACATGATGATGCATGCTGTTATCATTTGGTATCCTTCCAAATGTATGTTTTAAGAATTCAGCAGGCTTAATTATTACTAAAAAGAGAAATTATAACAAAGTAAAAGCAATTTCAAAGCATCAAAAACTAATATAATTGGTGTGGCATGATAAAAATACCAGAAGGCTTTATCCCCTCCTAACTAGATAAAAAGCCAGAAAAACACTGAAAAGGAGTGTAACGAAGAGAAACCTAAAAATATACCACTCAATAATTATTTTAACAACGGAAAAGAAAGTCTAGAAATAGACCCAAACATATATAGAATTTAGATTTTATAGTGGTGGCATCCAAATCAATGAGGAAGAGATGAACTATGCTACCTGCTCCTAAATTCCTGACCCACAGAAATGATAAATGTCATGAGGCGATAAATGTCTGTTGTGCTACTAAGTTAATTTTCATGGTAATTTGTTACTTATCACAAGACAACTTCTCTCATATATCTACTACTATTAATCTGCAAAGATACATGACTATTTATTTGCAAAGACTTGAAGTGGCTTATAACCTAAACAAGAAAAAAAATCCATTTCAGTGGTACATGAGAGATTTTTTAAAACTTTTTCTCTGTAATTTACTTCAAAATACTCATGCAAACAATTTAAAACAAAATATGGATAAAACAACTTATGGTAAATCAGTATTTTCACATCTATTTATAATGAGCATGGAAATACCTAAACCTGTGATGCGATAAGCATGAAAAAATGGGACAATAATGTATTGTCTCATGATGTATCTATAGATATCTATAGATATACTTACATCTGGCAACCTAGCATCACTGCATGAGAGCCCACGAAACAATATTTACGCATGTTAGGTAACTTGAATAAACACAATCAACTAAACATTGACCTAACTGGACATCAATCTAAACACACTTCAGTTTACAGAAATCACTGTGATATATATCACTATCTGTGTTATACAGTTTCATTGCAATTGCTGTTAATAACAAATTCAGAGTTTCTATATTAAATCCAAATGCTATAATTTGATTCAATACTGCTTTGATTGTTGGGAATTTTCAATTTAATAATGTTTTTTCTAATTATATAACTGTCACTTTACAATTCTCTAAACCCCAAACCTATTCGATTACACATTAGTTTTTAAACAGAACATTATAAAACTGGATTAAAATGTTAGCAGCTAAAAACCTAGAAAAAGACTTTGTGATTTTTGTAATTATTATGGTCTATAGACCAAGTTTGATAGACAGCAACACAGAATTCCCAAACAATCCTTGTTCAACAACTTCTATAGGAATCAACTGGAAAAAAATCAAGAACCAATAAAAGTCACAACCACAACAAATCAACTACCACACACAAAAAACTTAAGTGCTTGAGATAGTCTGAAAAACAGGCTACTTTTTAAAATTTGTTAGACTGAAAATTATATATTACAAGGTTTATAATTTCATATTTAACAGCAAAATAACAGTAAGTTTGTACATGACAGGCAATCTTTGTTAAGTTCTGTAAGAAATTATTTTATTTGTATTTCAATATTTTTGAAAACAGAAAAGGTATGTACTTGCAAATTACAGACTAGTAAAAAAATAATCTTAAGTAAAAACTGATTCCAGAAAGATACAAGGAACTATAAGACAATATTACAAACAACTATATGCCAACAAATTGTACAATCTGGGCAAAAATGGATAAATACCTAGAAATACACAACCTTTCAAACTGAATCAGGAAGAATCAGAGAATCTGAATAAATAGGTAACAACTAGTGAAAACGAAGCAGTAATCAAAAAGCTCCCAACAAACAAAAGTCCTGGACCGAATGGCTTCACAAGTAAATTTTTACCCAACATTTCACCTGCTCTTCTCAAACCATCCCAAAATCCAAGAGGAAGGAACACTCCACTCTAAAGTTCATTTTACAACACAGGCACTATTCTAATTCCAAAATCACATAAAGACATTAAAACGAAAGATTTTTAAAGGCCAATATCCCTGATAAACATAGATGCTAATGTCCTCAACAAAACATTAGCAAACCAAATCCATTAATACAATAAAAAGATCATACACCTCCCCACTGGTGTGGCTCAGTTGGTTGGGCATCCTGCAGTCACAAAGCAAAAGGTCGCCTGCTAGATTCTGATTCTCGATGAGGACACATGCCTGGGTCGGGGATTCAGTCCCTGGCAGAGGCATGTAAGAGAAGCAACCAATCAATGTTTCTCACATGCATGGATTTTTCTTTCCCTCTCTTCCTCACTCTCTAAGTAAATAAATAAAATCTTAAAAAAAAAAATCACATACCATAATCAAGTAGGATTTATTCCAGGGATGCAAGATTGGTACCATATCCACAAATCAATAAAATGTGATACACCGCATTAACAAAATGATGGATAAAAACACACGATCATATCAATAGATGAATAAAAAGCTTTTGATAAAATCCAGCACCCACTTACGATAAAAACTCCCAGCAAACTGGAAATAGGAGAAACATACCTCAGCGTAATAAAAGTCATATATGACCAACTCACAGCCAACATCATCCTCAATGGGCAAAAACTACAAGCATTCATTCCCCTTAAGATCAGGAACAAGACAGGGATGCCCACTGTCACCACTCGTATCCAACACAGTACTGGATGTCCTAGCCCCGCAGTCAGACAAGAAGAAGAAATAAAAGGCATCCAAATTGGAAAAGAAGAAGTAAAAATACTATTATTTGCAGATGACATGATACTGTATGTACAGAACCCTAAAGAGCCCACCAAATCAGTATTAGAACTGATAAACAAATTCAGTAAAGTAATAGCACACAAAATATATATATATACGGAAATCAGTTGCATATTTACGCACCAACAATAAATCAGAAATGGAAACTAAAAAGAATGCCACTCACAATTGCTTCAAAAAGAGTAAAATACCCAGAAATAAATTTAACCAAAGATGTAACAGACTTGTACTCAGAAACATAAGACACTAAATATAAAAGAAAGTGAAGACGATACAAATAAGT
>CM052548.1:16996611-17021542 GCA_028533065.1 Trachops cirrhosus | reverse complement strand
ATTTTTTCTGGTGTAGCTCCTCAGGCAAGGCATAAAAAATAATATTAAACAAATGGGATTACCTCAAACTAAAAAGTTTTTATGCACAGCAAAGAAAACCATCAACAAAATGAAAAGACAACCCACTGAATTAGAGAACATAAGGGGTTAATATCCAAAATTTATAAAGAACTTACAAAACTCAACACCAAAAAAAAAAACCCCCAAACAATCCAATTAAAAAAATTGCCTAAGGACCCGAACAGACACTTCTCCATAGAGGACATACAGATTGGCTAACAGACATATGAAAAGATGCTCAAAGTCACTTATCATCAGAGAAATGCAAATTAAAACCACAGTAAGATTATCACCTCACACCTGCCAGAATGGCTATCATCAATAAATCAACAAACAACTGCTGACAAGGATGTGGACAAAAGTGAACCCTCCTGCACTATTGGTGGGAACGCGGATTCGTGCATCCACTGTGGAAAGCAGTATGGCATTACCTCACAAAACGAAAAATGGAACTGCCTTTTGATCCAGGGATTCCACTTCTGGGAATTTATCCAAAGAAAGCCAAAACACTAATTCAGAAGAATACATGTACCCCTATGTTCATGGAGGTGTTATTTACAACAGCCAAGATTTGGAAGCAGCCCAGTTAAATGCTCATTAGCAGATGAGTGGATAAGAAAGCTGTGGTATAGTTACACAATGGAATACTACTCAAAAGTAAAAAAGAAAATCTTACCTTAGGGATGGCATAGATGGACCTGCAGAACATTATGTTAAGTGAAATAAGCCAGCCAGAGAAAGACAAACACCCTAAGTTCTCATTTATAGTGGAATCTAATGAACAAAATAAACTAACAACTCACAGATACAGAGAACAGACTAACTGCTGTCAGAGGGAAGGGAGTTGGGAGGCTGGGTGAAAAGAGTAAAGGGATTGAGCAAAAAAATAAAACAAAACAAAAAACAACAAGAAAATCCTCATGGACACAAACAAAAGTATGGTGATTACCACAGGGAAAGAAGGGATGGGAGAGGCAGAAGAGGGTAAAGAGGGGATAAATAGTGAAGGAAGAATTGACTCGGGGTGACAAATACACAATACAATACACAGATGATGTATTATACACAACTGTACATCTGAAACCTATATAATTTTATTAATCAATGTCACCCCAATAAATTCAATAATAAAATAAAAATAATTAAAATGATCCTGTTTCTACAGGTTATAAAATGTCTTCATAAGTTTAACTTCTTAGTTTTCATCAGAAATTGAGATTTTAATAGTTGAAATCTCAATATTTATAGGAATAACTTTTTTTTGTTCCAGAAGGACCCCTGGAACACCTCAAAAGATGTTCTTTCTCCTTAGAAAACAGAAATTTTCAAATAAGCAGGCTTTTTTTAATGTTAAATTGCATAGGACGCATTATAAAGCAAGTGAAGGAGAAATGGTAGGGTATATTGTATCAGCTGTAAATGGCTGTAAATTAAGTCAACAGATGGGGCTCCAGAAAACCCAAGATGGCCACTTGGTTCTTCCAGGCTCCCTGGAAAACCCCATTTTTTTTGTTTTTTGCATATCTTCATGCATTATAGCGCACTTAAGCTGGACTTAAATTCAATGAAGAAACAACATGACATGACACTGAAGGAGACATCTTATGTAATTGCCCAAGTCTGATAAAGTCACTTTAAGAAAATGCCAAGTTGGTAAATGCTTACTTTCGCAGTCAACTCCCAGGAGAAATAGGCTTTAAAGATCACCGACTGCCACCTAGAGATTTTGTTTATTGGAAAGATCAAATAAAAGACTCTCTAACATCATTGTAAGGAACTTTATGGGCACCTAACCTTGAACAGATGTCTACCCCTGTCTGTGACACTCATCTCCACCTACAATGGACATCAAAAACTCCTCTAAGATGAGAAGCCACTGACATTAGAAATAGACAGCTTTTCCAAGATACCAGCAAGGCCTGTATACCTGAAGTCTGATGCTGAACTCTGAAACCACTGTCTGTCTTTACCTGTCTGCTAACATAAGTGATAGTAAGTTATACTTGTTCTTTGGGTTTTTCTACATACTCCAACTGTTTATGATTACTAAAGATGTGTAAGATAACTTTTAATAGTCTTTTTATGGCTTATGTAAATTTTAATACTAGATGCAAAAACTCACATCATAATAGTACACAGAATAATCCAGGGTTGTTTTCCACAACCCGTAAGACCTGACTGCCTTCCCTTTAGGGAAAATTCAGTTTCAACTCCCATCCCAAGCTTACCCTATCACTCATCCCCAACGATCCACCATTTCAATAACATGATGTTGACACTGAGACTTCCTAGAAATGAGCCTGCCTAGTGCTATGAGACAACACAATCTGACCAAAAAGTTGGTCATCAATGCATTCTTTGGATTGATTGATGACCAAATGGGAAAACCGTAGACAAAAAAGGGGTTCTAAAATAAAAGTGACAAGTCCAGTGACAGAAAGTAACCTCACAGAGTGATCTAATCATAAATTCCTAACTAGACAGATCGTGGTGGGTAGTCCAGGGAACACATAATCTTGTCAAGTATCTTCTATCTTGCATCCACCCAACTTTAGGTAATCTTCCTTCCTTCCCTCCCTAATTCCAAATGTATAAAAGAAACTGCAAAACTGTTATTCTCAGAACACTTCAGATTTTGCTTCCTGGTAATGCCATCAGTTTGATTCAAATAAACTCTTTTAAAAATGAAAATTCTCTACTGGTATGGATGTTCATTACATCAACACCTGAATAATTTGGTAAAAATGAAAAGGCAGTAAGAGAATTCAGAGAACATTTACTTTCAAAAATACAGTTTGAAATTTGGATAAGAGAACCTGGTGGATATACAGCTAAAATTGGAGATAAAAGCTTAAGGCTTTGAGGAGTGGTTAAGTCCATGATAAACATGTGAGAAATAAATGCATGGAGTAGAGGCTGTCGTGAAAAAGATCTGAAATTCAATGCAAATGTGCATGAAGTATATGCAACATCCTACAGAAGGAATTCTTTAATTAAACTTTTAAAGAATCTATGACACATACAAAAAATTTTAAGAGCCACTGGCATAGATTATAATAGAAACTATCCATGGGAATGAATAGGAATGAGTATGAATGACATGGCAGGAGTAGAAATGGTTGAAAAACAGAAAAAGCCATGAAAACGGAACTTGCAAAATACAATTAAAAGGCAAAAAAAAAAGAACTAAAAGGAATAGAACTGATTTGAGAAGAGAACCCAAAGTATTAGGGAATCAAGACCTCAAAAGTTTAAAAACATAAAAAAGGCAGCATCAACATTGACCAGTTATACACACAGGTCAAAAGTAAAATTTATATAAAATCTTTACCAAATTGCTGGTAACACTGAGGCAAGCAATTCTGGTTGAAAATAAGCAGAAAGAAACTACTACAAAACATTAAGAAACAAATGGTTGGAGGCAAGTAAGTGAAAAATTAAAGACTAACTACTATATTTCAAGATTTACCACTGAAAAGAAAGCTAGGATTCAAGTGACTAGAGAAAAAGTGTGATTCATTTTTTGTTGTTTTTGCTGCTACTGTTGCTGAGATTTTCTTCCTTAAAGAATGGAAAATTGACTTTCTATGCACCAAGGAGTCTGCAGAAAGGGAAAGATCAAAGGAAGGAAACGAGTAAAGTTCAGGAGTAAAATGATCATCTTTCAGTTCTTCCTACAAAACAGGAACAAAAATACATTTTAATGTGGTGAGAAAGGTACAGTAACAAGTGTGGAAAGTGAGGACAGACTACAAAAACTCCAAAGAGGTTTCTTTCTTAAACTCTAAAGCACTGATATAACCATGATGCCTTAGAACCCTGCTCCTTTACAATAGCAGCTACTACTATGAAAATGTTAACAGCAAAAAATAGAAAACAAAATAGTAAAGTACAGTATAGTAGTAAATTAAAAACATGACTCCAAAGTCTAAAAGCTTTAAATCACTGTTTGGCCACATGCTATAGCTAACTCCTTGATTCTGGACAAGTTATCTTAACTTTGTGCATCAGGGCCTCAGCGTCATCACTTGCAAAATGGAGGTAACAGTGCTTACCTCATAGAACTTAAACAGAAAACTTTTATCAATGCATACAAATACTAGGTGGTAGTGGCAGTAGCAACAGTGTAATAGTAACAGTAGCAATAGTAATGTAACCTATTTGTGTTTCACCAACCAATATTTAAAGAACCAGGCTCTAAAAAATGGGCTTCATTCAATCCTTTCAACTGCAGCAGGACACAAGTATAATTGTCCCAATTACACTAATAAGGAAAGGGAAGGTTCACCTGCCTAGATTACTCAATTAATAAGTGGCAGAACTAACATTTGAACACTGGTCTATGTGGACACAAAATGTATTTTGTTTTCACCACACTCCCTTATCACTTTAGCAGTACTTAGCATTAGCAGCAGGAGCACAAAACTATGCATTCTGTTCTATACTACTAACCTCACAAAATCCAGGCACATTATTAAATGTCTGCCTTTCAATTTTATTTTCTGAAAAATTAAGGGGTTTGATGATATCTCGAGGTTTTCCTTTAGCTAAAAACATTCATGATTTTATAAAAGTATCATATTTAGTGATGTGTAAACTCAGAAAGTTTTAAAATACAGCAGAAAATCTTTTCTGTGTAAAAAACAAAAACAGAAAAATTGAAACTGAACCTTCAGAAAAAGAAAAACAAAAAAACCCTTAAATTTTTCCCAGGTCTTCACTCATCAACAAGAAGTGAATGTTAGAGAAACACCAATATCTAATTTTATTTTATTATTAGCAAGTATTGACTAAGCAAATGTTTGGGAGGAAAAAACATTGGTCTTAAATATTTCAAGATGCCAATTTTAACACCTAAATTTTAAATAATTTATGGGAAACTCAGAACCCTAGTATACCTACAGACCTTATAATGAAATAAAATACAGATTTACAAACTTTTACTTCATGCTGAAACTGCAATCAGGCTAGTTTTGTTTTAGATACTAATCTGAACACTCTCCTGCCCTAAAACCCTTCACTGATTCCTACTATCCTCCAGTGACATCCAAAATCCTTAACATGACTCAACAAAGTCATGTGATCTGGTTCGTCTCTCTGAAGCTATCCAATGCTATTCTTCCCCTCGCTCTTTTTTCAGTTTCCTTCAGTTCCTCCAAGACGCCATTTTTCATTTTAGAGAGCTTTCATCCAATCTGTTCTCCAAAACCTAAAATGCTCCCATCCTTTTGCCCCAGCAAACTATTATTCATCCTTCCAGGCTGAAATCTAATGTTATCATGCCAGGAAAGCCTTTCCTGACCTCCCAAACATGTATTCTGACAGAATTCTGGACTTCATAGCACTCACTAGTCTTGTAATTACTTGTACAACACCTGTTTTCTCTACTAAATGGTAAACAATTTGAATACCATCATTTCATGTCTTGTTTCCTACTATTTTCCCAATACCTAATACACTGCTTAGCACAGAGATGATTAAATGAGTAAATGTCTGCTGAATTAATATATTGGAAATGTGGGCCAAGTCCAAGCACAAGTACCTAAAAAGTCCTATACAAATTTGACTTACATCTTACTCTTAGTCCTTCAAGTGTTTCTCCCTCAAACAGGTGCTTTTTGGCAATTACACAAAAAATCCCTCCAGAAAACAAACCCGTCTTAAAGTTTTACAAAACCAAGGTTAGAAACCCCAGGCCTTAAATAATTGGAATCAGCTTTAAAACACATCATCTAAAAGAGTTCACCTCAAATGCAATTAAAGGGGCAGTGTAATTTTACCACTCCAATGCACATTATAAAAAGGACCAATCCCAACTCCTACTACTGTAGTGTCTTACTTATTCCAACAGTAATGAGTGCAGTAATAGTGACCTGAGTAGGCTATATGCTACCTGGAATATGCTTTATTAAAACTAAAAAAATATATATAAGCATACACACTAAGTAACCACAACTAAGCTCCTTTTGGGTTAATGGGGAAAAGGGAAATGGTACTAAAGCTGATAATTAAAAACTGGAAGCTTAAAAGAAGGAACACTATTTTGACTCTTAACATTTTTCAAAGTTTTCTGTTCATCTAATACAGTGCTAATGATAAAACAAGCAGCGTTCAAAGATTTTAATACGTATTCACCACCTTCTTCATTTTAGAGAAGAAGCCGAGGTACTGAGTTCAGTGACTTACCCCGTGTTATATATACAGCTGGTAACTCGAACCCAGCCATTCCCACTCGAACTGTCCCTCTACCACTATACCACACTGATGCGATGCTCACTCTCTTCCATTCCACTGCAACAGGGCTTCTATCTATACCACTCCACTCTCGGGAAACTACTTTTGCTAAGGTCACCAATGACTCATACCTTGCCAAATCTAAGGGCCACTTACCTGCCACCACCTTTTTCATCCATTATGCAGCATCCCGTCAAGTGGACAGTTTGCACCATCATACATTCCTTTAGTGATATATATCCCAATCTTCTTCCTACTCAAATCTGGGTTCTCTTCTTCCCTATCTACCTCTTGTCCTAGGAAACCTCCCAGTTTCATGGCCTTAAATACTATCTGCAAGATGGCATTCAAATTTCTCTAGTCCTGGCCTGAGTTCTAGACTCATATACCCAACCACCTATTTGACACCTCGCTGAATATAACCAACCACCTTTCCCTCCATCCCACAACCTGTTCTCTTCCTGTCTTCTCCCAGGTGCTTAAGCTAACTTCTTAGTCCTCATCCTTGACTACCCTTTCTCGAATCTCCCACATACAATCCATCAGCAAGTTCTATCAAATCTACTTATTAAATATACAAGGTCCAGCAGAAGTACCACCATTGAGTGTGGTTGGTAGGTATGTGAATGCCTCGCACGAGATGGGACAGCAATTTGAACATTTCACCTAAAATGCCACATGGTGTGCTTGAGTGTGATATTGTTATGTTACAGAATTACGTTTATGACTTTGTAATAAAAGATTTGGTATAGATTACCAAAGGGGCCTTATTTGTGCCAGACCCTGTATTCAGTTGTGTCCACTATCACTCTAATGCAAACTACCTACATCTCTACCTACAATGCCCTTCGGAACAGTCTCCTTGCTTCCATTTTTGCCCCCTTAATCTCCACAAAGCAGGCAGAGTTAAAACAAAATCAAATCAGTCCTTGCCTGCTTTAAACCATCTAATGTCTTCCCATTAGAATTTAAATAAAATCCTAGCTCTTGCCCAATGCCTCGAAGATCCTACATGACTTGACCCCTGCCTATTTCTTCAACTGCATGTCCTTCCACTCTCCCCTTCACCGCCAGGTTCCCTGGGGCACCAACAGCCTCATTTCTCTTCCTGGAACACACCTCGACCACACGTGTCACAGGGCCATTGCACTTGCTGTTCCTTCTGCAAGAAAGTCTTTTTCCAAACGTTCACACAGATGTTCCTTCTTCCCCTACAGTGTTGCTCAGCTGTCACCTCTCTGAGAGGCCTACTAATCACTTTTACATGATCCTCTATTATTACACTCATCATTGCTCTTATTATCTTACGTTATCTTATCTGCTTAGTATGTCTCCTCGACTTTGGAATTTGAAAGCTCCATCCCCAAAGCTTCCCACAGTACCTAGTCAGGTGCTTAATAAATTTCTTGAATGAGAGGGTTTTCTTCAAGGCATTTTAAGTTGTTTATTGTAAACCAATCAATTTTGATAAAGCACTTGGCCCATGATATATTTATGTATTCAAAGACAGATCCTTAAAACACTCCTTAATTTTTCTAACGTAAACAGCATCCCACTGAAAACTGCTAAATATTCCATATGGATAGACTGCATGCTCTTCCTCCTCTCCAACAGAACAACCATGTAGGTGGGTGTGGGGAATTTTATTGAGCACCTCAGCACCTGTTACATCTTCCATCAGTTAAGAGAGCTGCGGATGAGCCAGACCGCACATGGCAGATGTGGCCTTTCTTTCAGAAACAGTGTTTAGGTAAAACGTAAGTGGCTTAGACTAGATCCAAATCCCTAATAAAGGCCACTCACTTCGTTTAAATAGGCATAATAAAATAATCTGTGGGCAGGAGGTTATGCACGGATTCACAAAAAAAAAAAAAAAAAAAAAAAAGCCGATTTACTCAGCAAACAGAAGTGTGTCTGTGTAGGTTGGGGTCGGTCTACATATAACGGGAAACCAAGAGCAGGAGACAGCGGTTTAAGGGCCAACTCAATGATAGGAAAAAGGCTCTCCGAGATATGCAGACCTAGGAACGAGGGTAGAAGAAACAGAGAAAACACAAGAACCCTGGGACCTCCGTCCACCGCTTCGGCCTCCACCGCAGGCACTTGGGGAAACTGCAGAGATCTGTGTCCGCCTATCTCCCACCTCATCCCTGCAAGCAAATAGCCCGGATACTCACATGGGCTCGAGAGTCTTGCTGAGCCAGGACTTCAGTGCCTCGAAGTTTTCAATGATCATTTTAGAAACCATCCACAGAGGCCCCGAGGCCCGTCACACTCCTCCGCCCGCCCGGGTCGCGGCCGCTACAGCCGCCGCTGCCCCCGCCCCCTCCTCCGCGCGCCGCCCGCGTGGGCCGCGGTGGGAGGCGCCGGTGGCAGGTTCCCGCGAACTGGATTCGGTGAAGAGCTGCGCGGGGACGGCCGCAGGCCCCAAGTCCACAGGGTGCTAGGAGCACCCCGTCCCCAGACCCCGGCCCGGGCTGGGGCTGCAACGGCTTGCCCGGGCCCTCCCCCTTCCCTCCACCCCAGCAAATCTTTCTGAACCAGGAGCAGAACACGCGTCTGGACCCGGGCTTTCTGTCAGCCTCGGGACCAGGTGCTTGTCGGTGACGCAGAAAGGGAAAAAGTGAAGAAAGCGAAGACGAAAAGCAGCTCAATGGGAACGACTCGGGGGGTCTTCCCGGCTCCCAGCACCCCCGAGAAGATGGCTGCCGGTAACTCTCGCGAGAATTGGCGAAGTCTCGCGATGACTCCCGGAGCCTGCTGGGAAGAAACGTAAAATTGGCTGATAGCTAACAGTTCGATTTTTTGTGTGTATTTGTATGGATTGCGGCTTTTGTGTCTTTTCACACTTTGATAATCTTAAGGAATAAAGACCTTTAAAAAAAACTAGGTGGGAAAGATCGATGACTTCGGAAACAGCTGGAGCCCCAGCTCGACCTCTGTAACGGACGGCTGTGGCGCGTCAGGTGGAACAAACCTGGGGGCTGGAGGGCGTCCCCACCGGTGTGTGCCTGGGCTCACGGCTGCCCCTGGGTTCCAGTGTCGCTGCGCTGTACTGCATTCTCCGGTGACTTGCGTCCTGCGGTACGAGTGTGCTGTGATGTGGTTTGGGAAGCATAGGCTGGGCTAATCTAACCCATGAGACTTCCAGAGGATTAGTGTCTGGTCCGAAATTACTCAGTTTGTTGGCAGAGCACTAATAACCTAGGGCTGCCGCAAATGAAAGGTGAAATAACCTTGGCAATTCTGAAATAGTTTCCAAACATCTGAAACGTTCGGGCTTTTCCCCAGCTAAAGATAAGAAAAGTTTGTTTTTAATTCTCGTCATTTAGAGCGATTCCACAGCAAATAGGGAAATCACGTAGTCTCAAAAGAAAGAACCTTCGTATTAGCATGCCCCCAGAATTAACTTCCTTTCTCCAGGGTGGTCAAATAAGTTTTATTTCTGCCTGAGTTACTCTATTTGCAATTATTTGCTACCGTTAAGGTACTAGGTGAAATTTTGCAAAAGGGCTAGTACCCATAAATTATCATGAAATGAAAAAAAAATCACAATACAGACACTTAAAGTAGACCAGTAAAAAGTCACTGATGACAAACACTTAATTGTCATGAAGTACACCAAGTTTATAATTTCCTGTTTATAATTGCCTGGAGGGAAGTGTCCAGAAGCAGTAAGTGGAAAAGATTATCAAGTAAAAGCTAGACATTTGTTTTAAAATACAGCATACAGAGTAGGATGCAAATTAAAATCCAGTTATGAAATAACTGGGGTGTTGATTCAAGCAATTTAGCTAAGCGAAATAAGCCAAACACAAAAGAACAAATAACGTATGATGCCACTTACGTGCAGTACCTAGAATAACCAAACTCAGAGACCAAAAGCAGAATAGTAGTTTGCCAGGGATGGGAGGGGTAGGGAAGAATTGGGAGTCATTTCCTAATGGGTGAAGAGTTTCAGTTTGGGTTGATGAGAAAGTCCTGGAGATGGGCCCTGTTGATGGTTCACAACAGTCTGAATGTACTTAATGCCGTTGAACTGTACACTTAAAATGGTTCAAATGATAAATTTATGTTATGTATATTTTACTCAATAAAATACTGTATTTTGAGAGAAAAGTAATATTCTAATTGTTTAGCCTCTTTATTTAAAAGCCTTGTAACTAGCTGATTCTACCCCCGTTTTCAACCTCATCACCAACAGTTCCGTAACTCTGGCCATTCATCCCAGATTGCAAAGCTCGTCATTGTTCTGCTGTCATATACTATATACTCCAGGGAAACTGATTTGCTTTCCCTCCACTTTTCCAAACATGTATTCACATCATTTCCACAGGGAATGTCTTTTCTTCTTTCCCTGGCAGCTCAAACTTCCTTCTCTCTTCATACCACTGCTAGTGTAAGTTTGAAGTCTTCTCTTATTTTCCCTAAACAATAGCAACGGCCTTTTAATTTCTCTGCCTCTTAGGTCGCCCCCACATCAGTCCATGTTCGATCACCTTTATCATTGTTGCCTTAACAGCAGTGAAACTTGGATCTAAAGCATGTCACTTTGCTGCTTAAAGTCCTCATCAACTCCCACATTGTCCTCAAGATGAAAGTCCAAATTCTCGGTGCTCTCCCTCTCGGGAGGATGCCCACGCCTTCCTTCTCTCTCAGGCGTGCATCTCCTGAACTCTGAGGGTCCCCACGGGACTTGCAACCAGGGGAGCACTGGGCAGTGGCAGCTCATCCAGGGCTAACCTGATCCCATCTCCAAGGCCACTTTTCTCTGACTTTCTAGCGATCCAAAGCAGACCTGCCTGGGCTCGTTTCTTGACTATAACATTTCTACAGAGCCAAAGCGGCCCCACCTAGGCTGCCTTCTGTTGTTTCTACTATCCTAAGCCCTTCCTTGTTTCACTGTCCCCAGCTTTAGTAAAGTACATACGCTCAAAAAATTTCCAAAATTTTTAACATCCCATACAAGGCCTTTCATAATTAAACCCCTTCCTTATTTGCCTTAGAAACTTCTTTCAGTGCCTTTCAGCCTTTGATCCAGCCGTCCTGAACTATTTCACCTTCCTTAAAAGAGGTGTGTTCTCATTAAACTGAGCCGTCGCAAAATGTGTTCCCCTCCCTTTCACTTGACAAACTCAATCCATCAAAATCAGTGCATCACCTTGGGAAATCTATCCCTGACCTCCCTGATCTAAAGCAAGAGTCCTCTGAGGTTTTTCTCAAATCAGCCTGTGCTTGCTCCTGTGATAGCATTCATTGCTTTATTTTTGCAGCTGATTATCTGTTCCTTAGTGGACTAAGCTTTGAATCTCCTACTCCACTCACAGCGCCCAATGTATAGAGACAATTCTCAGTTCTCTGCTTTTTGAATGATCAAATGAAGCCCTACCATTTCCATGAAATCTTCCCTGACCAATGTAGCTGATAAGCAATCACTTCCTTCTCTAAGTCCATGATAGAATGCTTGGTATCACTCCCTGGTTCATCCTCAGTGCTGCCTAGCATGCTTTTCTTCCTTAACCATTAACATTTACCCCTCATTAATTCAGTGCTTCATCTTCTTTGGCTTTGCTTTCAAAGGTGATAATTAATTAATGTGATAATCAATGTTACTAAGAAAAGACTAAAACAACCCTTATAGGCTACTTTCTTTCTTCTGTAACAAACATTTCAGAATGTCCAGTATTATATTCCTGATTAACATTTTCCAACACACCTTGCTCTTTTAAAGCCCAGCGACTGTTAGTGCTGTTCAGTTTTGCCTGGATTGACTTACCTCATTGCTCAAATACCATCTTCTCACTGATGCCCTACACAAAGGTAGCTGCCTCTTGGCTACTACCTGTAGAAGAGGAATTAAAACATTTTATTTAGTTTTCTCATCTGTCCCCTCATGTAGATTATGAGCTCTTTAAGGACTGGGACTTAGGCTTATTTTTCTTCATATTTCCTGCACTTTACTCAATGTCTGGAACTCAAAAATGTTTATTGAAGGGTATGTGCTTCGTTTTAAATAGGGGAAAGTAGACGCAGGGGAAAATATTTAGGATAGGCAAGTCATAATGATGTATCTCCTAACAAACCTATATGTATCCTGATGGTTTACTTAGCTGCCCTGGTCCCAGGGATGTTTTCCAGAATGTGCTCAGCTCCTCTGGTTCTTCCAGTTCTCTCTCCTAGCTGATGGCTACAATCTTACTACTCTCCATAGTGCTTTTGGGGTCTCGTTTAAAAACTCAGTCTGCATTTCAACATCACAAAGATACTCTGTGCTTTCTTCTCTTTGTTTTACAGTTTATTATTCTCTCCAGCAAATCATACTTAGGTCTTCATTCTCTCTGGAATACATTCGTATGTGCAGTGTAAGGTGGGGATCTAGCTTGTCTTTTCTCCAAACGGCAAACCAGTTTTTCTCTATAATTCTGCTCAATCAATAGTCTGTCCCTTCCCTATTGATTTTTTAAATCCTCACCCTAGGATATGTTTATTGATTTTAGGGAGAGAGAGAAGCATCCGTGTGAGAGAAACATTGATCAATTTCCTCCCATACACACCCCAACCGGGGATCAAATCTACAACCTAGGTATGTGCCCTGACCAACAAGTGTGCCCACAACCTTTTTTGGTGTATGGGACAACACTCCAACCAACTGAACCCCCTGGCCAGGATCCTTCCTCACTGATATTTGATGCCACCTTTATCTTTCTTCATAAGTCCATTTCTATGTGGCTCTGGTTCTGACCATTTTAATTGGTCTCCTTGTCTGTGATGACACCAGTACCATGTTTTTATTTGCCATCATCTTATAGACTATCTTAATATAGAATAGACTAAATCCCTTCTCTTTGCTCTTCTTTTTCAAATTTTACTTAGCTAAATGTGAACCTTTAGTCCTCCAAATGCTTAAAACAAACTTGTTGAGCTTGTCAAAAAATCCTTCATCAAATGTATGGATTCATTTGGATTGAATTGACATCCTATATAATTACAGGGGGCATTCAAAAAAACCAGAATTATCTTCTGGAGAGTCGGCCCCCTATAGTACAGGCTTCCCATCTGTATCAGTGTACCAGCTGGGGTGTTGTGACAGGCTGCATTTGACTTCAGTGAATTTTTTTGAAGACTCAACATGTTCATCCATTTCACGAGTACACCTGCCAGTACTGTGCTGAGTGTTCAGGAGTTTTTGACCAAAAACAGAATGACCCCCATGCCCCACCCTCCCTATTCACCCAATCTCCCCCCAAGCGATTTTTTTTGTTTGTTTCCCCAAATCAAAAAGAGTGCTCAAAGGGGAACATTTTGCTGATGTGGAAGAGGTAACACAAAAAATGGGAGAAGCACTAAAAGACATCAAAATCGACGAGTTTGCAAACTGTTTTGAGTAGTGGAAATAAAATCTCGATAGGTGTATTGCATCAAATGAAGAGTAGTTTGAAGGTGACTAAACAGGTAAGAATAAGTACACAATTTGTATAAATAAATTCTGGTGTTGGGGGTCCTCCCTCATATATGGCAGTCACCGAGGTGCACTGTCCCGATACACATACCTTCAGGAAGGGACTCACACTCAACTGCAAGGCCCGTAGTCAGCTGACAGCCTCCAGCTGTTGGCCCCTGGGTTCTCTCAGCTGAAGCTGCACTATTCTCATTGCCATCTCTTTCTCCCCTGTCCTTCCTCAACCAAGACTAAGCAGGACGTAGTGTAAGAGTCTGCTTAACCCTGGAGTAATAAAACTTTGTCAGATCTGTAAACCAATGGCTCTCCTTCCCCAATACTACTTTCTCCCTTTGCCATTCACAAGTGCTACTCTCCACTAAACTTTCTGCACTTCTAACTTTATCTCAACATCTGCACCCCAGAGAGCCCAACCTGTAAGTTAAATCATTTGATTCATTCTAATTTTATGAATTTTTAAAAAATTATAGTTCACAATAAAATTTAACCATAACTTCTGACCCAGTTACTTTTTAAAAATCATTCTTAGCCACCTCGATTTAATATGATCTCTCCCAAGACACACATCTAACAAGACTTTGACTTTCTATGGACATTATTTAATTAGCACCTATCATTTTATTTTTTAATGTACATACATTTTACCTTCCATGTAATGCTCTGAATTTAATCCCCTATGGCCTCCTTCAGTACCCTGTTTCATCAGTTACTTCCTTTTCTCCTGTTTTCAACTCTTGCACTCTAGTTTTCCCAATTCAATTTTCCACTAATGTCTACTGAAGGTCCGTCGTATTTCAGACATACTTGCTGGAAATACAGTGGTGGACAAAAGAGGCATGAAATCTGCCCCATGGAACTTATAGCCTAATAGAGAACAGGGACATTTAACAAATAATCATATAGGGAAAGATGTATAATCACAAATAAAATTAGGTACAATGAAAGAAAACAGAGGAAAATATGAACCATTGTGATACTTTAGACTGGAAGGGTTCAAGCATGGCTTCTCTAAGGGTATGGTATTAAACGATTAGGAAGACTGATTAATAAGTAGAAGTTAGTCATGTGAATCAAAATAGAGGCAAGAACATTGCAGGCCAACATCATAGCCTGCGAGGTGTTCTGAGCGAAGGACACACCAGGATCTGAAAGAACAGCAGAAAGGTGGCAGGGTATCAGGGTGGGAGGAAAACGGCTGCTGACTAAATTAGGTGAACATGGGCCATATTCAGATTTTTGAACTAGATTTTATTTCCAATATAATGCACAGTCATAAACAGTTTCCAGTATGTCAGGATGAACTGAAAACATGATTGCACGTGTACTTCTTTTAAGAAAAGGTTTAATTAAATGTGGGGATTTTTAAATAAAAACAGAAGGGATGCAAATCACCTTTGACATAATAAATGTCAAGATTTTTAGTTCTCTAGGAATAGAATTAAGAGCATGTTAAAGATAATATAGTTTTCTCATTGGAGACTAGACACATAACTTGGAAAGAAAAATAATGCGTGCTGTGGGAGGTAAGTCCATAGATAATTCAAGGTGAAACACTTCAGCAACAGGTAGCAGTGTTAACTGGGATAGAGGACATACTACAATTTCCCCCTTACCAAGATCAGAGTGCTTCTGCTGAAAAAGAGTTTGAAAGACAATCACCAATTCTTCCGTGCATTACTGAACAAAAATGAGGGTTCAGCTGCCCACTGCCAAAAAAGGCAAACTCTAGAGGCAGAGGCTAGTGAGAAAGGAAAGAGGTTTTTATTTAGATGCTGAATGATCTGGAAGAATGGGGGACTCCCCATCTCACGGCTCATCTATGCAAAACCCAGACAAAACCCAGCCATCCCAAGCAAGAGCAAATGAAAGGCAGTGCCCAAAGTTCCTACTGCATTTTATCTTTATTTTTTTTAAAGATTTTATTTACTTATTTTTAGAGAGGGGAAGGGAGGGAGAAGGAGAGAGAGAGAGAAACATCAATATGTGGTTGCCTCTCATGTGGTCCCCACTGGGAACCTGGCCCACAACCCAGGCATGTGCCCTGACCGGAAATCGAACTGTGATGCTTTGGTTCACAGCCCACGCTCAATCCACTGAGCTACGCCAGCCAGGGCATTCCTACTGCATTTTAAAACACCATCTTTTGGTGCTGGCTGGTGTGGCTCAGTGGATTGAATGCTGGCCTGTGATCTGAAGTGTTGCCAGTTCGATTCCCTACCAGGGCACATGCCTGGGTTGCTAGACCAGGTCCCCAGTTGGGAGTGTGCAAGAGGCAACCAACTGATGTTTCCATCACACATCCATGTTTCTTTCCTTTTCTTTTCCCTTCCCTTCCCCTCTCTCTGAAAATAAATAAAAATAAAATCTTTAAAAAAAATAAAAACACCATCTTTTAGAGCCTGAGATGGCTGCTAAGCAGTCATCCAGGTAGCTTAGTTTGTTCCCAGCTGCAGTCTGGCTTCAGACTCCCTCCTAAAGTCTGCATATGGACCCAGTGCAGACATTGGCCATGCAGCTGCTAGGGCTGTAAGGTTACATGCAGCTGCTAAGACTGCAAGGTCACGAGCTTCTGAGCGAGAGAGTGCACAGACGCACCAGTAGATGCTCCACCAGTTCAGCGAGAGGGAGAGACTCCCTCCTGGAGACCATGGGCCTCGAGACTACTAAGGCCACAGGGCCCATGGAGAGGAGTGACATGCAAGAAAGAGTTTCCTTGTTCCTCTGGGACTATATTTGTTTTAGGTGTGGAATGGGCCAGGTGCTTTATCAAAATGACCAATTCCCAAACTTTCATGTGCTTTGGGTGGGTCCACCTCCCAACCAAACACCTTTTTCCCCCAGGCTAGACTGACAAGTCCTCTTTGGTCCAACACGACCTCCCACCACCATTCTAACTTCTTTATTTTATTTTATTTATTTTTAGAGAGAGGTGATATCAGTTGTCTCTCTCACGCCCCCAACTGGGAACCTGGTTGGGAACCCAGGCATGTGCCCTGACTGGGAAGCAAACTGGCAACCTTTTGTTTTGCAGTCTGGCTCAATCCACTCAATCCACTGAGCCACACCAGCCAGAACTCCATTGTTACCTCCATTGCACATGTGCCTGCCTTCCCCTGGGTCCCCCCCAATCTGGTATCAAGTGGGTAGGAGAGCCTTTTTCTCTATGCAATTATCTTGCTAGCCTTACACACTCAGTGCAAGAACCTCTCCCTGCCACCATCATGTCCAGGGGTGGGGATACTCTCCTGGTGCTCTGTTAACTCTGTGTACCCCCCGCCCCCCACCATGCCCTAGTCCCCACATGCAGGGAGTTGCCCATACTTGGGGCCCACAAACAAGAGTGACTGAACCAAAGGCCTGAGAAAAGGAAAACTGAAAACCCTGCCTATCCTCTCAGGCAGTGCAGAAGGCAGCCTCAGTGGAAGAGGCAGGGCACCTGCAACTGGAAGCAAGACCTCCCCACTGGGGTTAAGTGTCTGCTAGGCAGGCCCTCGGTTACCTGGGCAACGCAGCCTAACACCTGCAGGACTTGGCAATGTGCCATGAAACTCAGTGTCCTTGCCATGGCCCCAGGTGGTTTGCAAAGGCCTTGCCTGGCTACCAGCCATGCTCTCGGTCCTGGACCCTCAGACCTCCGTCCCTGAGGGGCGTGGCTTGGTGCATAAGCAGCTCCCAGGTCCACGTTGCCACGGCCTAGCTCTGTCACCCCGCAGCCTCTCCTGTTCCCTGCCCTCAGCCCACGCCCAGCTGTCTGGACAGGTTGTCCATCAGAACGAAGTACACACTCCGTACCCTGATAATTTATTACAATGGCTCCCTATAGCAGTACTTTTATACAAGGGATCCAAAATACACCAAAACAGTATAGAGTAAGAAGATTAGGAGCTGTGCTATTAATACACTGAGCTCATTGCTTTGTTCCGCAATAGAGGAAATGTCCTTACATTTGAGAAAAGCACTGTCCGATAAAAATAGGATGTGAGCCACATGTACAATTTTAAATTTTCTAATAGACACATTTTTACAACGTAAAAAAAAATAGGTGAGGTTAATTTGAATAGTTTTATCTAGCCCAGTTTATCCAAAACATTGCATTTCAATATGCAATTAGTAAAAATTACTGAGACGTTTTACTTTGTTTTGACTACTAAGTCTTTGAAACTCAGTGTGTATTGTACACTTGCAGCACATCTCAGTTCAAACAAGCTGCAGCACAGAGGCCCAATGCCCATGCATTGCTAGCGGCTGTGCTATTGGGCAGTGTGGCTTTCGAACTTTACAGAGTGTCTTATGTGGGCATTTAATGGTGCCTGATGTCTGTTGTTTCATTGTTATTGGTATTTTCCTCTGCTCTGGCTCCAGCCCCCAGTAAGAGTGTGGGATTATATTTCAAAGGCCTTAATTAAGGTTCTACATCATTACTTTTATAATAGACAGTTTTGTCCTCAAGCTACTAAGGAAACAAGAACAAAATGTAAAGGTGGACCTTCTTCAAAAGATTGTTTATTCCTCCCCTCATTTATATTATCCAGATAATAAAAGAGGGAAAGGGAGGGGAGGGTATACACAGTTTTGTTTTATTTTTCCTGACTCTTGGCTTGAAGGACAAAGACGTCTCCATGGTAAATATTTGTTGGAAAAAAGCAGTGAAATAAAATGCTATGGCAGAGTCTCCATTGATCTCTGGGGATTATATGCATATAAACATGTAAATACCTACTTCCGATAGAATCCCAAAATGAGATTTATGAGTCCACTTTGCTCTCTCTTGGAGTGTTTTTCTAGAGGTATTTATCCCTACAATAGCTAATATTATGTCATTGGTAGCATGGCAGACAAAACCCATCCCAGGAGCCTTGACTCTCAGTCTGATCTGTCAGACTCACCCAGGCTATAAGCATTGTTCTTCAGCGTTTATTCATTCAGCAAACATATATTGTCTAAGGTGTGCTATAAACTTCTCTAGGCCCTGGAGGTTCCGATGTGAACAAGACAGGCAAGGTCTCCACCCTCTTGGAGCTTGTATTCCAGCCAGTCTCTTAGGTCTTCCCAGGGACCTTTCCGTTTTTGGGATCTCTTTACCTTAACATTAAAAAATTTTTGATAGGGAAAAATTTAAACATATACAAAAACAGAAGTGTGATTTTTCCCTATCATCCAGTTTGTACAATGATTGACTCATGGTCAATCTTATCGATACTCCATCTTCTCCCCGTACCCCACTTCAAATTGTTTCTGACAGCGTGGGCGTTATTACATCATTTCACTGACAGTTTCCAATAATGTTATATATTTTTCCCTCTGGATAGTGAGATTTACATCTATCTGTCATCATCATCTGTGGCAGTTTGTATAGGAGACTTTTGAAATCTATGCATGTATGTGTATGAATATATAATATATTTATATGTGCATATATATCTTCAATCTCCATCCAATCAAGCATAGGTGCCCTCACTCGGAAGCACACTTAAATGTGCACATTTTCACGCTACCCAGACTATGTGTTTCAGCCAAAGAAAGCCTTAAAAGCCCATTGCCATGCTGTCACTTTTAAATGCCTTTATTGACTCCCCATTTCCTAGGTTAAAGTGCAAATTTATTAATAATGATACTTAACTGAAATTAAGTTTTTTATGGGATTGAGCACTGTGCTAAGTGCTTTGCATTTATAATGTTCGTCTTCCTGATTTAGCATTTCCATGTTAAGCTTGGAGTTGTCCAGGCAGGGCAGAGATGGAACTCAGGTCAGTGAAAAACAAGGACCACATCTTTTCTAGGTTTGTTATTGACACTCCAGCTTCATGTCACACTCCTTCACCTTTCCACTCTACAATGCAAACCAAAGTATTTGTAGTTGCCCAAACCAACAACACTGTATTATGTAACAGTATTATGTAGCCTTACCCTGTATAGGCTAAACTCATCAAAGCAGCTACATAAATATATATTATTAGAGAATTTTTGGTTTCTTTTAAAGTGTCCAACATGATGAGAAAAACTAGATGGAAGGATTTTACCACATGTATGTTATAATTAGTATTATTTTTATTTTAAGTATCAGTAGAGGAACATTATGTTTTGATGTGTTGGGCCTGTAAAATCCTGAATCCATTTGTAAAAGCAAGCCATGCTGTTTTTTATTCTGGTCTTTACACAAGGAGGGGCTTCTGTTCGAAGGGACCATACCCAACCCTGTCTTTACGTAGCTCCTAATCACCCTTCAGGATTCTCTTAAAAATCACTTCCTTCCGAAAGCCTTTTCTGACTGGGCTGAATGTTTGCAGAGTTTATTCCTGTTATAATTATATCACACTGTGTTGTTAGTATTTGTCTATCCACCATATTAAAATATTAGGTCCCTGGAAGGCAAAATCCTTTTTTCGCTCACTGTTTTACTCTCAGTATCTAAAACACAGTAGATAATGTGCTCCCGGCAGCGAGGGGCAGTGCACACCACGAAGAGTTCAGGGTTTCTGCAGGTAAAGGTCAGGGAAGGACATCTGCAGAGTTAGTCAGAGGATGGCCTCGGCAGAGACTGGTCAGAATTTGTAAACTAGGAACGCGCTGGAACAATCAGTGGTCTGTCTTCAGGACGCATGGCCTTGTGTGTAGTTATTGTCCTGCTAGTTTGTCTGTGCGCGAGCCCATGTTAGGAGTCTGAACTTAGTTTTCCTTGCATGCCCTGGTGGTTTTGGACACTTTTTTTCCATTTTGTGAATGATAATAAAGTTTTGAAAGCTGAGGTTTCTATTTCAATCTTCCGTTCCTCCCACACATTTTAGTGGTCGGCTGAACTGGTTTTCTCTGTCAGAAGATTAATAACAAAGTTCCTGTCGTCAAGGAGTTCCCAGTGTAGACTATTATAATATCATTGGGTTTGTGCCATATTAGCAATATAAGTAAAGTATTATGGATTTCAGGAGAAACAGCATTTTTTTTTAAACCTGTGATTTTTTTTAAAGATTTTATTTATTTATTTCTAGAGAGGGGAAGGGAGGGAGAAGGAGAGAGAGAGAAACATCAATGTGTGGTTGCCTCTCATATGGTCCCCATTGGGGACCTGGCCTGCAACCCAGGCATGTGCCCTGACTGGGAATCGAACCTGCAATGCTTTGGTTCGCAGCCCGCGCTCAATCCACTGAGCCACGCCAGCCAGGGCGAAACAGCATTTTTTTAAACTACCATTTTGTTGAAATCCTATCACATGCAAAGCTTTACATACATTATGTGTTAGAAAAGTTACATTCATTATTTTACTTAATCCTCGACAGTCTTATGAAGTTCCTGCTATTTTTCTTATTCTCATTTTAAAGTCAAGAAATTGGGATGTAAAAAGGTTAAATAACTCACTCAAGGTCACCCAGCTAAAAGATGATGAATCTAGGAATTTATTACAAATGTGCTGGGTACTGTCCTAGGTGGTCTATATAAATTTCCCAAATAGACCGATGAGCGGCTACCTCCCTGTCCTATTTCACTGTCAAGGAAACTGAGACATAAGGAAGTGAAGTAACTCACCTCGGACCACGTCGGAGAGGCAGGATTCAGGCTCAGGCAGCCTGGATCCACGGCCCATGCCTACCCCCATCTTCTCTGCTGCTTCTCTGGAGCCCTCTCCCCACTCTCCCCAAAACAATGGAAATTATCATTATACACCACTTGCCGGGAACTGAAGGAGCAATAATGATCGATGACAGCTGCTTGGCTGAGAGGTTCTGGCTCAGCGTCTCTCATGAAATTGCGGTTAAGATGTCTTCTGGGGCCACAGTCTTTGTAGTCTTGCCTGGGGTTGGAGAATGTCTTTCCAATATGTCTGTTCACAGGAGTCCACAGTTTCACACCATATGGGCCTCTTCATATGGATGTGTAAGTGGCCTTGTGACATGGCAGCTGGCTTCCTCCAAAGCAAGCAATCCAAGAGAGAGCAAGTAAGAAACCACAATGCCTTTTATTAAAAAAAAAAAAAAAAGCTTTGGAAATCTAACACCATTACATCCACCACATTCTATTAATTAGAGTTAAGTAACAACCCACATTTAGAGGTGGGCAAATTGGGCCTCACCCTTAGAAAGGGGGCACAATATATCAAAGAGTCTGTGCACTTATTTTTAAACCACTGCAGTACCCTTGTGGCTGGGTGAGTACTGTACCAGTGATTCCTCCAGGAGCCTCAGCAGAGAATCAACTACTTGCCTGTCTACAATACCTTTGGGGACAGAGACTTTGGTGGTATGCTGGTTAATGTTTAGCATCTGGCTTTCTAGAAAACAAAATGTGTGGATACCTATGTATGTACATAAGTTTTACTGACATAAAGGATGTGAAGCCCACAATTTCAGAGTAATAACAAAATATACATTACTCTTTACTGTAAATTCATACAACAGATTGGTTCTTGCACACAAAAAAAATGTTTCAGTTGATTTTTGCCAAATGCCTCTATCTGTAATACTTGCTGAATCACTTTCTTATGCCTAGACAATCAACAAAACAATAAAGCAAGCCCAGCTCTGTAGCTCCTGCCAGTCTCCATGGTGTGAATGCTCTCACGATAGCCACGTCCGAGTTACCAACATACCACTGAATGCAGAGTTGGGAACAGAGTCACAGCGACATACCATTACACAGTATTTCCGCTGTGGAGATACAATAGATATAAATAACCTGAGGGTCATAAGTAATAAAATAAAGTAGAATAATTAGGAAATGATGATTTTTGACTATGTATTGCCTTTTAAATATGATTAATTTTAAGTTCAGATGATTTACCTTCCACCACATGGGTAAATCTCAGTATTTCAGCAATCAATATTAAACGCATGAACCAACTATGGAAAACAACATCTTATGTAAGAAGCACCAATAGTCTGAGAGAGGAGTATCAGAACAAACAAGGGGAAACTAGAACTGATGAGAGAGAGGAAAACCTGAATTTTTTAAACAGGCATTCTTAAAAAGATTTAAATACAACACAAAAAATTTAAAGAATTTAGCAGAAAAATGGAAGGATAACATGGTCACCACCAAGACACTAATCAATGATCTGCAAGATAAAAATAGAAATAATAAAAAAAGAAAAGGGGTAAGTGGTAATTTTTTGAAACACATCACACATTAATACATCATAGATTATGCTTTCATGACAAAGACTAAAACATGTAGACACTCAAACTTGTCATGTAAATCATTGCTTAGCTGTGGAAATATTTTATATTCTATTTAGCCTAAAAATATGTGTATGGTATTTTTAATCAATTAAATATGAATATCTTGATGCAACGTGTTGGTTTTATGATTACTATAACTTGAAACCATAATAAATTAAAAAGCTAAAATTATTCTGTACATATTATGATACATGTAGAATTTTTTTGCCTGTACAACCCACTTAAGTGGTACAGCATGTAGGGATGTATTAAATGGAACAGGTACTTCAACATTTATATTCAAATGCTCATCTTGCCAACATAGGTGGTATATTAGCAGAACTTAACACTTATGAAAATATAAAAACAGTTTGAAACTCTTCTGTTTAATAGTGGCAAATGAATTAATGGAATTAACCATACTGTTTCTAAGTAAAAACAAAATACACTCAATAAGTAACAATGCCACTGCAGAGCCAGCAGAGGGAGCTCAAACTTTTTTTTGCTTTTTACCTTAGAAAATTATCTTTTAAAGGCTGTTGGATTCTTTTTTTTATTATTGTTGTTCATGCACAGTTGTCTCCATTTTATCCCCACCACTTCCCTCCACCCCACGCATCCCCACCTCCCGCCATTGTTCCTACCTCTCTTTGGCTTTGACCATGTGTCCTTTATACATGTTCCTTGATGACCTTTCCCCTTCCCCCTCTCCTCTGGTTACTGTCAGTTTGTTCTTTATTTCCGTGTCTCTGGTTATACTTTGTTTGTTTGTTTGTTTTGTTGATTAGGTTCCACTTATAGATGAGGTCATATGGTATTTATTTTTCACCAACTGGCTTATTTCACTTAACATAATGCCCTCCAGTTCCATTCATGCTGTCCTGAAGGGTAGGAGTTCCTTCTTTCTTTCTGCTGTGTAAATGTGTTTCTGCTGTATTCCATGTGTAAATGTACCATAGCTTTTTGATCCACTCATTTAATGATGGGCACTTAGGTTGCTTCCAATACTTAGCTAGTATAAATTGTACAGTTATGAACATTGGGGTGCATAGGTTCTTTTGGATTGGTGTTTCAGGATTCTCAGAGTATAATCCCAGCAGTGGAATTGCTGAGTCATAAGGCAGTTCCATTTTTAGTTTTCTGAGGAAATTACATAGTTTTCCACAGTGGCTGCACCAGTCTGCACTCCCACTAACAATGTACTAGGGTTCCCTTTTCCCACAACCTCGCCAGCACTTGTTGTTTGTTGATTTGGTTATGATGGCCATTCTGACTGGTGTGAAGTGGTATCTCATTGTGGTTTTAATTGGCATCTCTCTGAGAGTTAGCAATACTGAGCATCTTTTCATGTGTCTCTGGATCCTCTGTGTGTCCTCCTTGGAGAAGTGTCTGTTCAGATCCTTTGCCCATTTTTTTTATTTTAATCGTTATTCAAGTACAGTTTCTATCCTTTACTCCCATTCCAGCCAACTCACCCATCCCTCCCCTCCTCCCTCCCATTTCCAACCCCCCTAGTTTTTGTTTATGTGTCCTTTATATTTGTTCTTGTAAATTCTTCCCATTCTCCCCTGAAATTCCCTCCCCTCTCCCCTCTGGTCACTGTCAGCCTGTCCTCTATTTCAGTGTCTTTGACTATATTTTGATTGTTTCTTTGTTTTGTTATTTAGGTTCCTGTTAAAGGCAAGATCATATGGTCTTTGTCTTTCACTACCTGGCTTATTTCACTTAGCATAATGCTTTCCAGCTCCATCCATGCTATTGCAAAGGGTATGAGTTCCTTCTTTCTTTCTGCTGCATAGAATTCCATTGTGTAAATGTACCATAGTTTTTTGATCCATTCGTTTACTGATGGGTACCTAGGTTGCTTCCAGCACTTAGCTATTGTAAATTGTGCTGCTATGAACATTGGGGTGCATAGGTTCTTTTAGATTGGTGTTTCGGGGTTCTTAGGATATAGTCCCAGCAGTGGAATTGCTGGGTCAAAAGGCAGATCCATTTTTAGTTTTCTGAGGAAGTTCCATACTGTTTT